>OZ038396.1:41295714-41910714 GCA_964036045.1 Eutreptiella sp. 'Long Island Sound 2002'
CACACACACACACACACACACAACACATGCACAACACAACACGCGCACAGCACATGCACAACACAACACGCGCACAACACACACACAACACACACACACACACACACACACACACACACAACACATGCACAACACAACACGCGCACAACACATACACAACACAACACGCGCACAGCACATGCACAACACACACACACACACACACACACAACACATGCACAACACACACACACACACAAACAACACATGCAGAACACAACACACGCACAACACATGCACAACACACACACACACACACACAACACATGCACAACACACACACACACACACAACATGCACAACACAGACACACACACAACACATGCACAACACAACACGCGCACAACACATGCACAACACACACACACACACGCACACAACACATGCACAACACACACACACACACACAACATGCACAACACACACACACACAACACATGCACAACACAACACGCTCACAGCACAACACACACACACACACACACACACACACACAACACATGCACAACACAACACGCGCACAGCACATGCACAACACAACACGCGCACAACACACACACAACACACACACACACACACACACACACACACACACAACACATGCACAACACAACACGCGCACAGCACATGCACAACACACACACACACACACACACACAACACATGCACAACACAAGACACACACCACACATGCACAACACAACACGCGCACAGCACATGCACAACACACACACACACACACACAACACATGCACAACACAACACGTGCACAACACACACACACACACAAACAACACATGCACAACACAACACGCGCACAACACATGCACAACACACACACACACACACCACACATGCACAACACACACACACACACAACATGCACAACACAGACACACACACACAACACATGCACAACACAACACGCGCACAACACATGCCTAACACACACACACACACACACACAACACATGCACAACACACACACACACAACATGCACAACACACACACACACAACACATGCACAACACAACACGCTCACAGCGCATGCACAACACACACACACACACACACACACACAACACATGCACAACGCAACACGCGCACAGCACATGCACAACACACACACACACACACACACACACACACACACACACACAACACACACACACACACACACAACACATGCACAACACACACACACAGACACACACACACAACACATGCACAACACACACACACACAACACATGCACAACACACACACACACACACACAACACACACACACACACACACCCACACACACACACACACACACAACACATGCACAACACACACACACACACACACACACAACACATGCACAACACAACACGCGCACAGCACATGCACAACACACACACACACACAAACAACACATGCACAACACAACACGCGCACAACACATGCACAACACACACACGCACACACACAACACATGCACAACACACACACACACAACATGCACAACACACACACACACAACACATGCACAACACAACACGCGCACAACACATGCACAACACACACACACACACACAACACATGCACAACACACACACACACACAACATGCACAACACACACACACACACACAACACATGCACAACATAACACGCGCACAACACATGCACAACACACACACACACACACACACAACACATGCACAACACAACACACGCACAACACATGCACAACACACACACACACACACACACACACACACACACACAACGCATGCACAACACAACACGCGCACAGCGCACACAACACATGCACAACACACACACACACAACACATGCACAACACACACACACACACACACACACAACACATGCACAACACACACACACACACACACACAACACATGCACAACACACACACACACAACACATGCACAACACACACACACACACAACACATGCACAACACACACACACACACACACACAACACACACACACACACACACACACACACAACACATGCACAACACACACACACACAACACATGCACAACACAACACGCGCACAACACATGCACAACACAACACGCGCACAGCACATGCACAACACACACACACACACACGCACACAACACACACACACACACACACACAACACATGCAGAACACACACACACACACACACACACACACCACATGCACAACACACACACACACACACAACACATGCACAACACACACACACACAACACATGCACAACACACACGCACACACACACAACACACACACACACACACACACACACACACACACACACACACAACACATGCACAACACACACACACAACACACACACACACAACACATGCACAACACAACACGCGCACAACACATGCACAACACACACTCATACACGCACACAGCACATGCACAACACACACACACACACACACACACACACACACACACACACACACACACACACACACACACACACACACACACACACACACACACACACACACCTACACACACACACAACACATGCACAACACAACACGCGCACAGCGCATGCATCGTGGGCAGGGTTGCGCACAGTGTTTGGCGTATGGGAGGCGGGGGGGGGGGGCTATGAGGGCGAAAAAAAGTTTTGCATCCAAAATGGGCCTCTTATTTTTGGCTCTTTTCAAAATTTCATTTTTCCCCAGAGCAAAACTTTCCTTGGTTTTGGGTGAGTGGGTAGTTTGGCCTGGGGGTGGGTGGGTCTGCCAGATCACCGCCCCCCCCCCCCCCCCCCCCCACCCCCTGTGGATAAGCACATCGCTGATCGTGAGGCCTCAAGGAGTGGGCTCCGGGGATGGTGCGGGTCTGTGGAGGTCTGACCCATCCGCTCGTGCCACCGTACGGCGTTGGCCTTCAGATGCCGCCTTCACTGTGGCAAAGCCTTCCCCACCGCGCACTGTGCCTTTCAACGACCAATCGGACATCCTCATGGACCTGCGCCACCGCAACAAACTGCTGGTGTGTGTGGCGGGCGGCGCGCTTGCGTGTGCCTGGGGGGGCGGCAGAGAAGGTTGCACGCTTTGGGGTGCGATCCGAGGGTGTGCACATGACTAAATTGGTGGCGGCTGCTGCTTGCCACAAGGGCCATTTGTGTGGTCAAGATCGATGGGGAGGGTCTTGGGTGAGAGACGAGGCATACAATGTGGTGGTACGGGTATGGCGCACTGTAGGGCCATGGGCATGGCATTCAGTAGGGCTAAGGGTGTAGCACACCGTAGGCCTATGGGTATAGCACATAGTAGGGCTATGGTACAGTACACAGTAGGTAGGGGCATAGCACAAAGTGGGGGCATGGGTATGGCATTCAGTAGGGCTAAGGGTGTAGCACACCGTAGGCCTATGGGTATAGCACATAGTAGGGCTATGGTACAGTGCACAGTAGGTAGGGGCATAGCACAAAGTGGGGGCATGGGTATGGCATTCAGTAGGGCTAAGGGTGTAGCACACCGTAGGCCTATGGGTATAGCACATAGTAGGGCTATGGTACAGTGCACAGTAGGTAGGGGCATAGCACAAAGTGGGGGTATAGGTATGGCACACTCTAGGGCTATGATATCTTTGTTGTTTTCTTTGAGACAAGGGACGTCTGGCCCACTTTGCCTAGAGATAGTAGGGTTCGTGTGGCCCTTTTGCATTCCTCCTTGCTCCAGTCCTTGAGCTAGAAGGGGTCATGTCACCTTTTTGATGCCTTTGTGCTTTGGGAACGCCAAAGGAACAGGGGTTATGAGGCCTGTCCAATTCCTCTTTGCTTCACGGATCCCGAGATGGCCAACAAAAAGCCATTAATCAAGGGCACCAGGCACATGACACACCACCAGGTAACGATTGCACATCATGGCCTCGCCCGGCCATCTGCGGCCTCTTGCAACCGTTGCATGCCTGCCCCTTGCCCATATTCTTGCCCATATTTGAGGCCCTGTGTTGGTGACCTGATGCCAACACCCGCACACACAGCCCTTCCACATTCAGTTTTCTCCCACACCCGTACAAATTACCCACTCCCCCCAACACGTAGTGCCCTTTTCAAAGCCACATGCACATGTGTGCGCGCACGCGCGGGTGCACACACACATTTTGAAAACAAATCAGCCACGGGCACATTGGTCCATGGCTGCGCAAACTTTCGTGAGCAAGGGCAGCGAAGTGGTGTATGACGTTTGGTTGCAGGGTTTTCGCCAAAGGGACGAAGCGGGAAATGGGTGTGAAATACTGCTTGGCCGGCTTACAAACCACGAAAACGGGGGGATACCGGGGGAAACCCTGGGTAAAACTAGGGGGTGGGTCCCTTGACTCCCTGTATCTGAGGTGCTTTGTTGCTGCATGTGAAACCCTTTGACCATTGTTCTGCTGTCCCGCCGGGGGGGGGGGGGGGGGGGCTCTACTGGACTCAAAGTCGCCCATTACCCCCCAATGGGGCCTTTGGCCACACCCAGTTGCTGAAGGCACTAGCCTCAGGAGTCCATATGCGCCAATGGTGCCCAAAGGACAATCTTGTCCATGGATGCTCATAGAACAACTGACAACCGTAGGAGAGGGGGTGCCCCCCCCCTCAAACCAGATTTCATTGTGCGAAAAAATGAAATTTACAATAGGAAACATTAATTTGGGCTATTTTTGGTACACGAACTTTTGGGTTCAAGCCCCACCCCCCCCCCCCACCCCCCCCTCTCATCTGGTATATGCCCGGGAATGTATGGCAGACGGACTTTGTCTTCTTTCCCTAATCTGTCCCCACAACATGCACAGCGGCATTCTTTTTTTGTTTCCCCCTCATGCGGCATGTGAATGTTGCTGAAGTCTGACGTTCCGCACCCATGCTCTCTCTTCTGCTTTCACAGTGGTTGGTGCTGGTACTAAGGCTGTTGGGGATGTACGTACACTTGCTAACTTATGACTTTGGCACACAAAATGCTTGACAAAGATGGCCTCGTAGCTCCAACAGTGAGGTGCCAATTTCCCCACGAAAACATGCTCATCACGTCCGGAGGGGGGGCCCTTGCCTCTGTGTTAAGCCCCGCCTTGGGCTTCGGCAAGGCCTTCTAATCCGGTGGAGCTCAAGCAAAATGGGTCATCTGTTCAACAGGATTGCCGTACCCTGAGTGCTCAACAATCCAAATCTTCGCATTGAAGCGGTGTCATGCAACGGGTGGAAACCGGACCCATGCCTGCCATGACCCACTGGGGGTTTGGCCACCAAAAGCGAGAAAAGATGGGGGCAATAGTGGGGCCTTGTGCAAGAGGTCTGGGTCAGGCTTCAATGTGTTCAATGCGCATTTGTTTGACTGTTTTTTGCGTTCAGCCCCCCCCCCCCCCATACAGACACAGTGTGTGTCTTGAGCTTTAACCGGGTTTGGCATAGAGAATAAAGATGCATTTATGCCTGACTGTGGAGTGCATTACCTCTGGTTTGCATTTGTCTGTTTTTTAATTAGGTCACGCCCCCCCCCCCCCCCCATAGATAAGCACAGCCCTGGCCTGCAGCCCCGTCATCGCTGTTGCAGAGGACCAATTCTGTTGGAGGCCACCATCTCAATCCCAAGAAGTCCTTCGAGCCCCTGCGGCACTCCACGTCGGACCTGCCCACCGCCGTGGACCCCCACCCCACGCCCCCGGCCACGGCGGTGGACGGCAGCATCCCCCCGTCCGACGGCATCGCCCGCACGGCGCCCTGCTCCAAGACGCAGCACCGCCGGGTCATGAAGGCCCTGAAGACTTTGGAGGACAGCGATGAGGACTGAGCGGTGCGGAGCGTGTGGGGCCGCCGCTGCCGACCCCCGCGTCTGCTACGGCCAGGGCCCTGTTTTGTTGTCCCGCTTTGGCAGGCGAGGCCGTCGGGCCCCTCTGCCCAGTGGTCCTCCCCATTGGCGTGTGGTGTCCGGTAGCTGCGCCGTGGCGGCCCTTGATTTGGTCCATCGGAGGGTTGTGCTTGGGGGGGGGGGGGGGGGGGGCATAGGGCGTAGTGGACTTGCGCTGCATTTCATGCCCCGCCCGTCTGCTAAAGTGAAAGGCGCCTCTGACCCGGGGGGGGGGGGGGGGGCAAAACTGTGGTTCGCATTTTTTTTGTAATTTTCCGCAATTTTTCGGCAATTTTTCGCAATTGGATTGGACCCTCCCTCATCGCACGCCCCCCCCCCCCCCCCGGCCCGTGCTATGACATGCCACTGACGATCTTTTGTGCCGCCCGCGCGGTGGGGCATGTGCTTTGCACCCGCACTGCAGGTCCATCAAGTCGCAGCCCCCCCGCCCCCCCCCCCCCTTTCCCCCTCCTTCTTGGGCTGGTCTCTGGCCCTCCGCCAGGCCCCCACTCCCTCTTTGTCAAACCGCCGGCCCTCATCCGCAGACTGCGTCACTTACTGCCAACCGCCGGCGGTTGGCGGTTCCCGCTGTCCAGCACCGCGTTCCTAAGAACGCCCACGCGGTGTTTCGTGCCGGACGGCCGCGACGGAAGTGCGGGTTGTGGGGGGCTCGAAAGGGAAGATTGGGGGTCTGTTGGGGGGGTGGCGCTGGCCCGGCTCCCGGCAGACGAAGGCCCGGTGGGTCCCCTGGTTCTGATTTGGAGGATTTCCCGGGATTTGGGGGGGGGCTGCGAGCCCGGACACGGGGGGGGGGGGGTTGCTGTTGATTGCCGAGTCACATTACCAACGCAGATCACGCGGGGCCGAGGGTCTTAGCGTACGTGCGGGAGTGAGTGACGGTGACTCAAAGAAGGGACGCGGTGTTGACGGACACAGTGCCCTGTGTTGTATTCGTCCAAGAGCCCAGGACCGCACCATTGGTCAAAAAGCCGCCCCCCCCCCCTTTCCCCTGCAGCGTAACCCCCCCCCCCCTGCCTCTTCAAAACCCCAAAGTTTGAAGGTTTAAGCACAATTTTAAGGGACCCCCCCCCCCCACAGAGAGGGAGATATAAGCGCGGTGCGCGCGCGGTGCACCACGCGGTGCGCGCGGTGCGTATATCTCCCTCAGAGGGAAGTATTGGAATGGCCGTGCACCGCAGGAGGAGGGGGGGTTAACCCCCCGCCCAAGACCAAGGGGACCATCGAAGAAGCGGAATTTACCGTTGGGAAAATCTGGTTGGGCCGTTGTTGGTGCACAATCTTTTGGTCCCAGACCCCCCCCCCCCCCCCCCACCCTCGCCCCCTTCTCATACTTCTGTCCCCCCCCCCCCCCCCCCACCCCCCGCGCCCGGGCCCATGCCGCCTTCTGCTGCCCGTTTGGAGGGTTTGCAGTGGTCAGTCCGCTGCGTTGCGGCTCAGATTGAATCATTGCCCCCGGGGACGGCCGCGCATTGGGCCCGGGACGACTCGAGGGAGGACCAACTTGTGGAGGTTGGGGGCGGCGCAGCTCCGGCGCGGCTGCAGCCTTTGTGTCCCGATCCCCCTCTTCGCAACACCCCCTCCCCCCCCAATAAGAAAACCACGTGCCCTGCCCCACTGCCTGCGAAGGGGCCGCACAGGGGCTGGGCCAGAGCATCGGTCTGCCCCTGTGCCGCCCGTGGCATCTCCGACGGGGGCGCCAGCGGACGGCAGGTGCGTCATGCAGCGCCGGCGGACCTCCCCGTGAAAAGAGGATCGCGCGTTGGTGGTCTGTCCGCTGGGGTCAGTGCTGTTGCCGGCGCTGGCAGCCGCAGAGGCCCGTGCGACCTCCCAATGACTGTCTCACTCCCCGGCACACTGCCATTCGCTGTCGCTGTGTGGGTCCAGCCCCCCCCCCCCCCCCCCCAAGTAAGGCTGACTTTCTAGAGCCGCCGAAGAAAGTTCTTTGTCTAGACTAAGCTGCCGGTTTGAGTTTGAAGTGCGCGGTCTCGAGCAGAGATGCAAGTCGCCGGAGGACGTTTGGTGTGCCACGGGGGCCACCGGCCCGACCCGTCACCCCCCGAAAGCGGGGCCCCGCATCACAAGCCTGAGGGCGAGGCCGGGGGCATTGCCGCTGCGCCGTGTCGCGCGCGCGACAGACGCCCTTGCCCCAGGCGCAGCGGGTACATGTACATGTACGCGATGCATGGCAATGCGCTGAGAGAGTTCCCGAAGTGATTGCGGAGGGTGACGACCATCGTCGTTCTATGGCCATGGCAGCCTCATGTGCTGCGCGTTCGAAGAAGCAGAGAGGGCGTGTGTGTGGAGAGGCAGGCTCTGTGTGTGCGTGCCAATTGACCAGGAGCATGTGAGCCGTGCTGCAAGGTCCTCAACGTCCTCCCCTCCTCAGTGCTCGGGACAGTAGGATCAATGGGGACTGATATGACCCCTCGGTGGCGGAAGAACACCGCACACCCACAGTCACTCTGTCTCTCAGAAAGGCGCCTAGCCTCAATGACAACCATGTTTTCTGTTGTGGCCTGACACGTTGTTTTGACCAGTGCCTGTCTGCGAGCTTAGGGGGTTCGTGTTCTTGGTCTCCTTCACATATTGTGTGTGTGTGTGTGTTTGTGTGTGTGTGTGTGTGTGTGTGTGTGATGGGGAACACGGGGATCAAGCGGGGGGCGGCAGAGAGGGAGGACAGTCAGGATGAGTCCCATCGCCGCACGCGGGCCCGCTCTGCGGACCCCAAACAGCCCCCACAAGCTCCGTGACCTCACACACACGCCCCCACCCCACAGAGAGGCGATCCTGGCTGCACTTCAGTACCAGATGCACCGGTCTCTGAGTGACACAAACCTGGGTCGATGGGCCGAACTCATGCAGGCCAGCATTCCCTTCTGGCCGTACAGCACACTCCCCTCACTTCGTACCGTCCGCCGCAAGGCACACACAAACGCATGGTTTGTTCATGTCCCGCCCCCAAATTTCGTTATATATGTATGTATAAACCTCCGCACCGGTGCTGTGTACGTGGGACAGACGGGACAGAGCCCTGATCTGGCGATTACGCAAACACCACACCGATGCACGGGCAGCAGCGGACTGTGCCACATTCCACAAACTGCTCCTCACTACAAATTTGTCCAACTGGGTCACCATTCCTGTGCAATACTGCGAGTCTCTTTTCCAAGCAGGGTTGGCTGAGAGAAACTGGTGGTCGGACCTGAAACACTGGGCTGTCAATGACATACCACCAAGGATATCCGAAAACGACACATCCAATACAAAACGTGCATACATTACAAGCACAGTGCTCCACGTGCTACAGGAACTACGCCAGGCAAAACAGGAAAGGGATACACCACGAGTAAAAGCGCTACAAGTGTTCCTACGCGACACCGCCCAACAGCTCGCCCTGTCTTTTCATCTGGCGTGTCTAGCGCATGGCATGTGTTTGGAATAACGACTTCACTGTGTGGGGGTTGGAACGCACAATCCTGACACTGTGTTTCAGGGCCTAGCGTTCATACGCCTTCAGTGGGGACGCGTGTAGGATCTTCCGTACAATATTTGTGATGACAGTTTTCTGCAGTTTTGTGAGGTTGGGGACTACAATAGTCCCGCACAAGTGGAAGGGCACCCCCCTGCAGGTGCCACGAGTTCTCTGCCAGGGCTCCTGAATTTGGAAAAGTCCTGCACATCGACGGGCATGCGGCTTTACTCCCTGCAATTTTCGCGGTGGGGGGCCACGAGAATTTACGTCCCAATGACCTTGTGCCTGTCCCAGGCACACGCGCACGGGCACAGGCCGTTTCAGGAATCACAGATTTCTGCAAGCACTTGCAGACTGCAGTGCCCTCCCTCGACACCCTGCTCCCCATGTCTTTGTTTCCCGAGTCTGGTAATTTATTGGTCCAGCTGAGCCGCCTGTCCAAATTCCTGTCCCGTTCACAGCATGTGCGCATCGTGGACAAGGGGGCGGGGGAAATGTGGGGGTTTTGCGCCTGGCTCTGGGATCAAGTGGAAGATTTCATGCGTAAAGAGAAATTCACCCCTGCAGGCTGTACTGTGGACCAGTGGAACACCAGGATAGCTAGGGTGGTGAATGATATGGGCCTGCAGCGCAACCCAAAAGGCAGGCTGTGCATCCTCTACGTCCTTGCCAAGGCAAAATCCCCCCGCGCCGGAAAATGGGTTTTCAGGGGTATTTTTGCATCCCCGGCACCCGTTCTTAACGGACAGCAGCTCCGTTTGGCGGCCCGTTCCTTCACCTGCATGCTGCGGTTGCTACAGAGGGAGATCACCCACAATTTTCAGTGTGCCGACATAAAACAGGTGGCGGGGTGGTTCCGGTTCATTTCTCAAAAAGGTGCCGTGTCCCTGACCGAAATGGACTGTAAAAAACAGTTTGACAACATAAACCCGCGTGCAGTCCTGAGATCATTTAAGGAAGCATCAAACTGGATATACAAAAAGCGTCGCTGGCGCCAAGTCAACGTGCAGTGGTCCGTCCGTAAAGAAAGTGCAAAGCTGGACCGCGCCGGCCAGGCCACGAACACACGGTTTTGGTGTATCACCCATGACCTGCTGTCACGCCTCCTGAAATTTGAACTCACTGAGAATAACATGCTACAGGCCGTAGGAACCCTCTGGAAAAGGGAGGGCGCGATCCCGATGGGCGGCCCCTTCTCAGCCCAAAGTGCTGACCTCCACACCCTGTGGAAAGTAAAGAGGGCAGGGAAGAAGCTGCGCGACTGGGGGGAGCTCAATATTTCCGACGAGGGATACATTTACTGGCAGCGTGGCCCCCTTTGGTTCAGCCTCTGCCAGTTTCGTGACAATATTTTGTTTGCGTCAAACCACAGGCCAGGGGCCCACACCAGCATCATCCAGAGGGTCACCGAAACCCTCTCCATTGTTTGGGACCTTGAAGTCCTGTGCCCATGCACCGACGGGGGAGATGACTGCTGCGTGGGTAACTGCCTGACCCAGACAGCCCAGGCCCTAGGTATCAGCATGACCGTTGGGGCGGGGGTAGGACTGAGCTCGACCCACCCCTCAGCGCTGAAACCAGACTGGGATCTGCGGTTTGGAAAACCGCTGATGACGCCAAGCCGGGCAGCACCAGAATATTTAAGCTGCATTTTCACAAGCAGCCTCACCAGTGCACAACCCTGGCTGGAGAGTTGGAGTGCGCAGATACTGTCTGCGTTGTCCTGGGTCCAAGTAGCACGCGTCTGTGATTACAAGCGCATGGCTGTGATGCGCGCGATGCACAAGACGGTGCGCCGTGCGTACTCGGCATCCCCATGGATGGCGGAGAACACTATGCGCGCGGTGTACGCGATAGGCCACCACCAGCCCTGCCCCAGACAACCACAGTTGACAGACTGCTGCACTGGCTTTTTCGGAATGCAGTGTGGGACGGCTGCAACTACACCGACCAGGTGATCCCAACTGAATTACAACCGGAGGGATACACCCCGACCTGGTGCTCCGACATACACCTGCTCCAGGCACGCAGTGCCACTTTTCAATCCGCCCTCCCCTTTGCCCTACCCTCTGTGTGTGTGCGGTTAGGTGGAAGCACCTAGCACAGGTTGCATTTGTTCTGACGGGACAACACGACCTCCTCCGTAGGTGAATATAATGGTCTGTCATGAACGCTGCACGATTGTCAGGGCAGGTGAGGGAGCAGGGGCCTGAAATGACTCATTCCCGTGCAGCACATTGCCGCGTTTCCTGACAGACCGAAAGACGTCTAGGACAGCTCTGCTGTCCCTGAGGAGTTTTCTTTCACTGCTTTTCTTGCTCTGTTCTTGTTTTTGCGGTTCTCATTGTGTGTGTGTGTGTGTGTGTGTGTGGTCGGGTGGTTGCACCCAACACCAAGAGTACAGCAGAATGTAATGACTTTGGTAAGGCAAAACACGAACTCCTCCGTGGATTTATTTAGGTCTGGTGCAGGGATGTGCTTGCATCGTGATTGCTTTACACTGCACGCTCTTTGGCAGACCGAAATACGTCTCGGACTGAGGAGTTTCTCCAACCGCTTTTCTTGCTGTGTTCTTTCACGGTTCTCTCTCTCTCTCTCTCTCTCTCTCTCTCTCTCTCTGTGTGTGTGTGTGTGTGTGTGTGTGTGTGTATTTCCGAATCGTCCTGGTGGTGCAGGGGAACAGCGGAATGAGGGCTGGTGGGACTGGGCGGGGTGCGGGATTTAACCTTGTTTTCCTGCTTGCAGGGGTGGACACGACAAGTGGACCGCCCCACCCGTTGGTGCCTGCTGACCATGTCCTCGTTGTACTGCAGAAAGGCGCCGAGCCGCATGCTTTTCCACTCCTTTTCCACTCCTTCTTCTACTTTCCTACGGCCTGACGAGATTCGTTAGCGACCAGTGCAGTGCTCTGTTTGTCACACCTGTTCGTCTCGCTTCAATCGTGTGTGTGTGTGTGTGTGCGTGTGTTTCTGTGTGTGTGTGTGTGTGTGTGTCTTTGTGTGTGTGTGTGTGTGTGTGTGTGTGTGTTATGAGGCAAGGAGAGAGTGTGTGAACGGGCAGGAGCGGTCTGCGTGTAGGCAGGGGAGCACAGCCAGATGGCACGTGCGGGGCTATCCTTGCAGTTTGGCATGCGGAAGAGGCGCTCCCCAGGCCTCAAGGCTTTTGTGCTGTTGGGCCCCAGGTCCTGAATAGCAGGCCGAGGGTTCACTCCGCACTGGATTCATTCATGTCCTTGTGTGCTTGCTGCGGTGGTTTGGGCTCCGAGCCGTCTCGTTCCCGTGGCGCCTGAGACCGATCAGGTCCTCCTCCTCATACCTCCTCCAACCCCCACCCCCCCCCCCCCCTGATCGCTTCACCCCCCCTGGCCTCATTTTACCCATTTTGCTTTTCTGTACGGATTTGCCCCTTGTCATTCCATATTCCATACCATCAATCCTTTAATCCCCCAACCCCCTCCCCCCACCGATCCCAACGCTTTCCCAACTGGGGAGGGGAGCAGTTTTTCAGAGGCAGACACACGACTTTTTTCTTTGAAGTGTTGCACAGTGAGTGCACCGTGCGACAACACTGCCTACAACTTAGATTCAGCCCGGCTCAGGCAACCGCTGCTCAAGGGATCGGGCAACCGGTGTTCAGGTGCCAGCTCAAATGGCACTGTGCTGCAAGTCGCCTCAACTGACTGTACCATGCCCGTGGTCATGCCCGCCAGATGGGCCTTGTTGTCCCGCTGGTCAGCTGAGATGAAAGGGTCATCAGGCTTTGCATTTTCTGTTGTGCACTGGCTGTCAGGGGGCTGAGTTGGTCGGACACGACGGGGACGGGGACGGGGCATCAGATTTGCAAAATTTCTTGTGGCGTCCTGCGAACGGCGCCAGATGGTGTTCACGGTGTTGGACTTGGCTCAGGACATGTGTTCCCAACGAAACGTGACATATCTGTGATGCCTGAAGATGGTTTATATGGTGGTTCTTGGCGGGGGAAAGGGTCACACTTTGTGAAGACCCACACCCTGCACCAATGCACGCCACCTCCTTGCTTCATCCCCCCGCCCCTTTGTAACACAACGCCCTTGTCAGAACAATAAGAGGTGTAAGACCCATCGAATTTGAAGGTGTCATTTTCCGGTTTTGATGAAGATCACTTTTTTTTTTTTCATTTGGGGCTGAGGATGGTGTTTTGGGGCTGCTGATTATAGTCCAGCCACTTGTTGCCACATGTCTGGTTGTCCAGGCGTGCAGATGATCAACATGAAGAGTACGTTAGCGCGCCGGGCAAAGCTTTCCCCTACTTCCCCCCAGTTGTCCCCCCTTTTCCCCATTTTTTGTCCCTGTGTTGGGGACCCCTGAGAAGGCAGGGGTGATGTAGTCATTCCGCCCACACGTGGGCCCCAGAGACGACAGGGGTTCGGTAACCGGGGCTGGAGGAGGGAGTTTTTTTGGGTGGGTAAAGCATTGGGATAGGTGGCTGGAACATTGAGTTGGATGCTGGGCGTGCGCCAGGGGCGCGCCGGGCAAACGTACCCCCCTCCCCCTTGCGCAAGCACGGCCTTGTCTAAGTGGGCGTTGAACCGCTGTTTTTAGGAATTTTTGGGACCACTGTTTTTGTGGTCCCAGATGTAACATGGGCTTTAAAAACAGTTTACCACATGTTGCCACCCGATGATGTTTGTTTTGCTGTGATTCTTAGCCATTCCTGATATTTCCCTTCCACAGCCTATCGCCATCTGCATCTGAGGGATCTCCTGGATGTGGGCGATCATGTGTGTTTGCCATTATGTGTGCCACACACAGGGACGGTCTTGTCTAAGCACGGGGTGGGCGTTGAACCGCTGTTTTGCCTGGTTTTTTGGGACCGTGGCCGTGCTTGCGCAAGGGGGGGGCAGGGTACCCTCATGGATGGGGGCACTGAGGTAGTGCCACTGCTTGTCTTCTGAGGCTGCGCGCGAGCAACACCCTTTGGCAGAACACCCTTGCCAGGTGGCGTTGTTTCTGTCATTTTCAGTGCCTTACTGTTGTTCGCGCCGGGGAGGTATGATGGGGCCCTGGGATTAGGTGTGTTTCAGACCGCCACCATTCGTGGGACAGAGTGCGGGGGAAGAAGGCAGAAGAGATGTGTTTGTGGTTCTTTGTGTCGTGGTGCTGTGCATTGCACCGCCTGCTGAGCCCCATTTGTACCCGGAATGCCACCCCCCCCCCCCCCCCCGCTGGCTGAGCTCCTATCCCCATGCCCTTGCCTTGCCATGCACTGGTTCAACGGGGCGCTCAGGCTCGTTATGGTATGACCGGGGCACGCAGGCTTGTGATCGTATGACCAGGGCACTCAGGCTCGTTATGGTATGACTGGGGCACTCAGGCTCGGTATGGTATGACTGGGGCACTCAGGCTCGTTATGGTATGACTGGGGCATACAAGAAGACACCTTGTCCTCCTCCTCAATGTTGCAAACCCACAACAGCACAATAAGACACTTTTTCCCCCCCTTTTCAACATCCTCTTTCGCTGCCTCCTCATGTTTGCTGTGTATAGGCGCACCATACTCCACCAGAACGACCCCGTGTGTTGGTTTGCTCACGACCCAAGTTCTCGGATACCAACAGCGCTTTTGCGGCTGCTGCTTCAGAGCCGCACAGGCAATGAGGTGTAGCCCCCTCAAAGCCGTTTCAAGGGCTGGGGCACACAGATGGCCCGCGCTGGGGTGAGTTGCTGGCACTGCCGCGTCTACAGCCTTGTACTATATTATGCCTGACTGTCTGCAGCAGTTGGATGTGCGGTTTAGATTTTGTGAGGGGCGAAGTGAGACAGAGCAGAAGGATGGGATGCAAAGACAGAAAGTGGGCACAAGCAGAAGGTTGGAATGCTGGAAAAGGGAGGACCGAGCCCCCCCCCCCCCCCCTTCATAGGCGCGGGCTCGTCCAAGAGTTGTGCCCTGTCCGACCGTCGTTTTGTTTTCACTGCAATTTTTGCGGTCAAGAATGTGATGTGTCGGGGCCATGTGCGGATTGTAGAGGGACCGGTTCATGGAAACAAACCTCTTGCTGATAAGAAGTCTGCTTATTGGGTGGATGGTGCCCCCCACACACATGCATGCGTCAGTCTGCAAGGTGATGCCCAAGAGGAGTTTGCTGGCTCATGGGCCGCTCCCAGGCAGGGCCGTGTCGAAGGACCACCACCCCGTGCTACCGTCGGTTTCCTGACTTTGGCCGTGCTTATGCAACGGGGACGGGGATATTCTGATGTGTGCTTCCGCGGGCCCACACACAGTCTGCACAGTTGTCTCTGCTCTAGGCATGCCCCTGGTGCTTTGTTATGATGGGTGTCTGTGGACTAACCCCCAATAGTTGTCCGCCTCCTGTACGGGCTGTGGTCTGTGTTGAAAGGCTTACATTAGAACGGCTGACAACCACAGGAGGAGCCCCCCCCCCCCCCCAGGTCTGTACAAAAGGGAGGAGGGACACAGCGAACACAGGCGGCAGCACGGGGGCAGTTGCCTAGCAAAAGCACGTACGACCTGCAGTGAATTTGATGATGAACAATGGCTGGAAGTGTCTGTCGCGGGGACATCCAGCTCAGCCCTACTGACCATCTGAACCCCCCCCTCCCCCCATGCCAAAGTGACCATCGCGGGAAAAAACGAAATTTACAAAAGGGACAATCCGATTGAGCCATTTTTGGTGCACAAACTGTGGGGTCCCAAACCCCCCCTCCCCCCCTCTCTTCTAATGTTCGCCCGTGTCTTCCTCTGCACACGCAGGGCTTCCTGTTGTGGGCGTTGGGTGAGAGGGCAGTTCCCTCCCTCTGGCGAGTGTCAAGGCCTGCATTTGGACGCACTCTTTGATGTTGTGCATCTCCAAGCTGCAGGGGCCTGCACACTCCTCCTCTTGGCCTCCTGCCTACCGCCTCCCACCCCTTGCCCTGTTCAGCCCCTGCCCCATCCTGACCTG
Organism: Eutreptiella sp. 'Long Island Sound 2002'; assembly: GCA_964036045.1. NCBI lineage: Eukaryota > Euglenozoa > Euglenophyceae > Eutreptiales > Eutreptiaceae > Eutreptiella > Eutreptiella sp. 'Long Island Sound 2002'. The sequence continues at coordinate 41,312,054 of OZ038396.1, forward strand.
TGTTTGCATGTATGTGCTCCGTTACACCCGGCATTGCTGTGTGTGTCAGGCAGAGCGGTGGCCTCTTAACACCCTGAGGGGGCAATGCTCTCAATTTGCTGCCCCCCCTCATGATCGTCATGGAAACAAGGCGTGCTTTAGTGGAGACTTTTTGAAAAAAAAGATGACCTCCAACGCCGTTGGTTACCCTCCAACCGCTGTCGGTTGCCCTTCCGCCGCTGCTGGTAACCCTTCAACCTCCCTTGGTTGCCCTTCAAGTGCTGTCCAATTCTGTGCGTACATAATGAGCTGGTTACTGAACCCTAACCTCAACCCTGACTTAGAACAGCGCCCTGCACGCAAACTGGAGGCAAACAATCTTCAGTTGAACTGTGGCCAAAAATTCCGCAGCTCCCGGCAGCTTCGGCGGGGCTGCGTGCTCTCGCCCATCAGTTGGAATTTTGAATTTTCGTTGCACGCTGGATCAGAGGAGGTCAGGGACGGACAACCTGCCCAACTGTGGCCATTCTGTGATTGCTGAAGGGTGTTGCGTCTAGGAGAGGTATGGGTCATGGGGGGACCCCAGGCCATATTTTTGAGTACCGAAGGCAAACTTTTGCACTTTTCAAGGTGTAGGCCTGCAGCCAGCCAGGCTCCGCACGGGGAGTCTCAACCTTGCTGCCCCTGTTCTTCCAACATATTGTCAGGTCGGTGGCGGTCAAGTCAGTTCGGTGGATTTGTTGCATTTGATATGTAGAAGCCATGTGCAAAGTGGCTTCCCTTTCAATGAAATGTTGGTGAATTTGACCACTAACTACTTCAGACACCCACATGCAGCCCCATACAAACAGTCAACAAAAACGGTCGTCATAGGAAAGATTCCCACTCCCAACCAAAGCTACAGCTTAGGGGGCCCACCGTGCGTGTGCCCGCGCTGTGCAAAAAGCCGGCTGTTTTTCACCACTGGTAGCCAAGGGTCCCAGGGTCCTGAATTCTGCACCCTACAGCCCCTGCTGGTACACCAGGGATTTTTGTTTTAGTCTGGTGCTTGCCACGGGTCCCAGGGTCCTGAATTGTGCACCCCCCATGCTGTTTTGAATGGATCATGCATGCTCCTGCAGGTGGGTGGTTTTCAGGGGTGCTCCCGGGATAAACACCGTAATAATTGGTGCTGTGCGAAAATCCCCCTTAGGGGCACACAAACAAATCAACTGAATATGTTACATTTAGGCATGTTCGCTTTTTTACACACACTTCACATCAACCGTAGGGAATTTTCATTCCTACCCCCCCCCACCCTTGTCCTTCCCCACCCCTTGTCCTTCCCTAGGGAGTGGGGTGGGGGACCGTCACCAACCCAAAAATTTTCGTTGCCGCTCACTATGTTGTTGTGGCAAAACCACCACCCAAGAGTGCTGCCCAAAGCATTCCAGTGGAAAGTGGTGAGCGTGTGCAAGAGTTCAAGGTCAAGTGGAGCAGGACCAAGAAAATTTACACCGAGCTGGTCAAGGAGTAGGTCTCCGTACATTGGCAGCCATTTGAACGTATCTTATGCTGAATTCTTTCGTTTTATGCTGCAATTTCTGCGCCTGCAAATGTGTGTGTACGGTGGTAGTGCGGTCCCCCAGCGGGGGGTGGGGGACTGTCACTTGGTGACCGTCCCCCAGGGGTGGTGGGGGACAGGGGGGGGGTGAAACTACACTTACCCTCCAATCGCCATCAGTCATCGCCAATGGGGCGCCATTCGTGATTCCTATCCCTAAACGGCGACAAAAGAAAACCAGATCGTTCCGTACAACGCTGGCCTGCAATGGATGCTATGGTGGTGCAGTGAGCGAGCACACATGAGCATAGTCAACGCACAACAAAACGTTGTCGCCCGCCAGAAAAGACCATAGGCACCCGAAGGCTGTCCTATTCGTTGTTGTGTGTCATCGCCGCCCTCCCTTCCTTCCTCGGGTGACACAAGTGTAGTTTGTGGGGGCACAATGTGGATATGTAAGTCAGGCACGCCTGACCACAGCCCCCCAGCGCCGCTGCCCCAACCACCACCACCACAGCACAATATCCCAGGTGCAGGTACAGATGTCAGCGAGGCAACGGGCGTGTGCCCATTATCACTGCCACAGACGCAGGTACAAGCAAGTCCGCATATTAGTCTATTGGGCATGACAGCCTCCACCATCCACAATTGAGTCCAAAGGTGGTGGTGGTGCCGTCGGCGACACTGACGACACCGGCACATGGTCACACGACACTTCATTGTTTTGCCGGGAGTTGACGAATTGTGTCGTTGTGTGTCACGTGAAGCTGCATGCGGGTGCGGGTGAGAATGTGTACTGGGGAAGACGCACGGTGTGTGGGCCCAGAGAGATCACCTTCGGCCAAAAAGTGGGCTGTGGTCAGGCGTGCCTGACTTACATATCCACATTGTGCCCCCACAAACTACACTTGTGTCACCCGAGGAAGGGAGGGAGGGCGGCGATGACACACAACAACGAATAGGACAGCCTTCGGGTGCCTAAGGTCTTTTCTGGCGGGAGACAACGTTTTGTTGTGCGTTGACTATGCTCATGTGTGCTCGCTCACTGCACCACCATAGCATCCATTGCAGGCCAGCGTTGTACGGAACGATCTGGTCGCTGTTTAGGGATAGGAATCACGAATGGCGCCCCATTGGCGGTGACTGATGGCGATTGGAGGGTAAGTGTAGTTTCATCCCCCCCCCCCCCCTGTCCTTCCCCACCCCAGGGAAGACGGTCCCCCACCACCCCTGGCAGAGCCACAGCAGTTCATCCTGTGCTGCGTTTCAGGGCCACAGGGCGTGTGGGGACGCAGTTCGCATGCTGAACATCAACTGCGGGACCGTGATCATTCTGTTTTGTCAGTGTGTCGGAGGGATTTTCTTTTGCCGCCGAGAGGCCGCCCTGTTTGGGGGCTGTAGCTTTTCTGGATCCTCCCGTCCTCCTCCGGCCCCTTGCCATTTCATCCGCCCCACCACGAGTCCTCCGATTTTTCAGATGTTTCCAAATTGCCTGCACTAAAAATGTAAGCGGCTTCAGAGGAAAATGTCGAGGCCTCACGGGGGCAGTCCTCGGGCTGCAAGGGGGGCGCTCCAGGTTTCCCTGGGCGGTCCCGGTGCTGCCAATGGGGGCCTGCGCAGTCCCCCTGCGGCGCACCGGGGCACTCCAAAGGCTGCGCACAGGGGCAGTCCAAAGGCTGCCAAGGGCGGCCCAGAGCAGGGCACGAGCTCCGCCACTGCCGCGTTGGGGCACCCGCAAGCGCAGCATTACGTGGAGTACCTCAAAGGCTTGTGCTCCATCGCGAGCGTGGGCAAGCGGAACGCTGTCAGTGGGTTCTGCTCCTGCAACGACCTGTCCGGCAGGCACTCGGAGCTGTGCCCCTACGCTGACCGGGACGCCAAGGGCCCCCCTATTGGCCGCAACACGGCCAAGCGCTTGTGGAAGGCCGTCGCCAAGGTGCTCTCCCGATGTTGTGCTGCGGACTGGGACCGCACCTTTGCTGTTGTGCAACTGCCCGTTGTTGCTGCTACGACTGGCCAATTGTTATTGGGAGGGGGTGGGGAGGGGTCGCCTGTCTTTGCAACCATCTGTGAACTCAGTAGTAATTGATAGTAAGATTCAGTGATTGCTGCATGGCGGTGGTCAGAGACGTACCGCTGCACCTTTGCTGAACTTTGCCTGCTCAGTGGCCCACCCACTGGCATCTTCGTGTCTCACTTTTGACAGAAAGGTACCTATGGTCTTGTAGGCCACTGACGAGCCAAATTTCTTTCTGCGCTTTGTGCTGACTGCCTCTTGTGCACACGTGCAATAGCTCAGAGTTCCTTCGGGGGGGTGGCATGTGGTCCAGTCACTGCCCCCGTGACCACAGCGTGTAAGGCTTGGGCTATGGGGGAGTGTTAGTGCGCCGGGCGTGCACCGGGCATCTGTTCTTTACCATTGCCCACCTGAGCCTGTTTTTGCCCCCCCTCACCACAATGTACCCTCCCCCCCCCTTGCAAAGTCCCCCCCCTTGCAAAGTCCCCCCCCCCCCCCCCGGGACACCGTCACTTCCATGTTTTTCTAGTTAACATGAATTGTGCTGGTTTGTGTTGCCCATCTGCTTTACGCATGGCCTTGCATTGCTTTCCCAGTACTACAAATCAAGCAAAAATTAAAAATTCCTGGTGTACCAGCAGGGGCTGCAGGGTGCAGAATTTGGGACGTTGGGTCATATGGGATGCATCAGACTAAAAATTAAAAAATCCTGGTGTACCAGCAGGGGCTGCAGGGTGCAGGGCCAGTGCAACACACCCCGTGCCTGTCATGCAAACCGAGCATGTGCAACAATTCAAAGTGTGTTATTCTCGTACCCAGAAGTTCTTTACCGTTCCTTTGGATCCTCAATAACATTTGTGTTGGATGAAACACATTGGCACCGCATCAACGCGAAAGTCGCTTCACACGTGTTCTCTTTGCTTGCGTCAGTGGAGGGTACCACTGTTTGCCTTGAGATACCCTTGCAATCTCCCCCCCCCCCCCCCCCGGGACACCGTCACTTGGTGACCGTCTCCCCCCCCCACCCGGGAGACCGTCGCGCGCTACCCCGGGACTTTGCAAGGGGGGGGGAGGGTAGTTTGTGGAAGCGCACTGAAGTTCGGGTGAGTGACCTGCACTGACTGCACTGCTCTGCCCTGCGTCTACTGCCAGACGCCTGGTTGCCTTGTATTTGTCTATGACTTAATTTCGTTGTTTGCTGAACCTCAGAGTTTGATGAGTTGGTAGTGGAAGCCTGAGTTGCTTGCACGCCGGAGGTACAGGGAACGGTGGAAGTCCATGATCATGCCTATGCCCTGCCCCCAGTGGTGTATTAGAACGGCCGTACACCTCAGGCATAGGGGGGGTACCCCCCCCCCTGGACCCCCCCCCCCCGCTCCTCCTCCCCTTCCAATGTTTGAGGCTGATATTTTTTTTGCTTCGGTGCCTTCGGTGCCAAGAGGATTTAAGCTTCAAAATTTTTGGCCTGCCTTTGGCGGGGACCACAGGGGGACCCTGGGAGGAGGGGGGGTCCCAGCCAACCCCCCCCCCCCCCCTTCAGACCCCCCCCCTTCTAATGCATCCCAGCCCCCCCCCCCCCCCTCTTCCCATCCCGCACACAGGCCAAGGCTCAGGACCTGAGCACCGCGGACTCCAGCATCAGCCCCCTCCCCGAGCGCCCACAGGCCACCTCGCAGTGGAAGCGCCTGAAGCTCGGCTGGAAGGTCAGCCGTGTCATGCAGCCCAACAGCCTCCTGCAGGCGTCCCTGGTCCTGCGGGACGCCCCCTCCATCCCCCACCCCCGCGCCGAGCAGTACGCGCCCTCCGACGGCGGCCCGCCCGACGCCTCGAGCGACGCCGAACTGCCCCCGTTGCCGGGCCCTCTGGGGGGGGACAGGGGTTTGCTGGACCTGGCGGACGTTGTGAGTGGGGGGAGCTTCCAGGCAACCCTAACCGTCCCCAGTCCCGCGCTGTCGCCCGTGACGTCCCCCGGGGCCAGCCCCGCGGGATCGCCCCGGCACAGCCCCGCGGGATCGCCCCGGCGCAGCCCCGCGGCATCGCCCCGGCACAGCCCCGCGGGATCGCCCCGGCACAGCCCCGCGGGATCGCCCCGGCGCAGCCCCCCTCACTGCCCCGACCCCACGGACGCGGGGCCGTCGCGCGAGGGCAGTTCCGAGGGGCCGGGCTGCGGCGGCCCCGCCGCCCCGCCCACCCCGTCCGGCCGCGCCCCGCCCTCCCCCACTGCACTGCACAGCGCCGACGGCCCCCTCCCGCCGCCCGCGGGCCCCCCCAGCCCCCCCCGCCTGCCCGACCCCTCGCGGCACCTCCACGGCGTCGAGCACCGGCCGCTGCACGACGACTGGAACCGCCCGTTCAGTGCCCTGGACCGCTCCGGGAGCCCCTGCGCTGGCCCGCCGCCGCCGCCGCCCCTCCCGCCCGCGCCCCTGGGCCCACTCTCCGAGCCCCTGGACGCCGACAGCCCCGTCCACAGCACCAACCCCGAGTTCGACCCGGAGAGCCCGTACTGGCACACCGCCGCCCCCCCGCCGCCCCCCGCCCCCCCGCCGCCCCCCGCGCCCCCGCCGCCCCCCGCGCCCCCCAGCCCCACGCCCTGCAGCGACTGGACACTGCAGTGGCTGTCCGCCACAGAGCCTTGGGCCGGCGCGCAGCCGCATATGCCCGAGGCACATGCCCTGCCCGGGGCCGCCGGGCTGGCGTCGCCGGCGCAGTCGGCGGTGTTCCGGGCGCTGGACCTGCCGTCGCCGGGCGCGGAGGCCCTGGGCGTCAGCGCCTTCAGCATGCGGAGCCTCAGCAGCAGCCGCGGCGCCCTCCCGTTCCGGACGACCCTGGGCGAGCCCGTGCCGTACCTGGGCAGCCTCGGGGATGTGCGCCACCGCATGCAGCAGCCCCCGCAGTTCCCCGTCAGGGCCCAGTCGCCGCAGCGCTGTCGGTCGCCAAAGGGCCGCCCTTCCAGGTCTGCTGTCCCTCTGTGGTCCATGTGCCCGTGCACTGGTGTGCAGGATGGCTCTTGGTTTCGACCGTGACGGTCGTCGGTTACGACCGTGACGGTCGTCGGTGACAAAGCCGATGGCTGTATGCGAAAAAAGTGATGGCTGTGGGCGACAAAGCTGACGGACGTGAGTTACCAAAGGCACGGCTCTCCGTCACAAAGGTGGTGGCTGTTGGTTACAAAGGTGACCGCTGTAGGTTGCCAAGGTGTTGTCGGCCGGGCCCACGCCTGTTGCACCTCATTTTGTGTTAGATGGCAGTCCAGGGCCTGGCTACACACTGATTGGCGGGACTGGGATCTCCGCACTGCCTCTGTTGCCCCAGTGCCTCAGTCAGCAATGGGATGCTCACATGACCACCAGCCCCGGGGCACTTGGGTTTCCCCTCCAAAGACAGGGAGATAGCGCTGCACCCCACGTGCTCCCCACGCAACTCTCAACCATCGGAGAGCCGGGGCTTCAACCGCTGTCGGTTGCTCTTCAACCACTGCCAGTTACCTTTCAACCACTGTCGGTTACCTTTCAACCACTGTCGGTTACCTTTCAACCACTGTCGGTTACCTTTCAACCACTGTCGGTTACCTTTCAACCACTGTCGGTTACCTTTCAACCACTGTCGGTTACCTTTCAACCACTGTCGGTTGCTCTTCAACCACTGTCGGTTACCTTTCAACCACTGTCGGTTGCTCTTCAACCACTGTCGGTTACCTTTCAACCACTGTCGGTTACCTTTCAACCACTGTCGGTTACCTTTCAACCACTGTCGGTTACCTTTCAACCACTGTCGGTTACCTTTCAACCACTGTCGGTTACCTTTCAACCACTGTCGGTTACCTTTCAACCACTGTCGGTTGCTCTTCAACCACTGTCGGTTACCTTTCAACCATGTCGGTTACCTTTCAACCACTGTCGGTTACCTTTCAACCACTGTCGGTTGCTCTTCAACCGCTGTCGGTTGCTCTTCAACCACTGTTGGTTGCTCCTCCGACTGCCGTCGGGTACCGCTCAACCGGGCGCCAGCAGATTTTTGCTTCTACTTTTGTCGACCGCCCTGGGTAGCCTGCACCCTCTCCACAGGGCCGGACCAATGTCGTCCAAGCTCCAGAAGGTACGCCGCACGGCCACGCGACCCCCCGAAAGTCCGGACGGTTACTACGACCTGGAGGACGGTGCCGACGCATGGCTCGGGGCCCGGGCCACAGTGCTGGGGCCGATCAACGTGGATCCGCTCCCGGGCTCCCTGGCCTACCGCCTGCTGCACGAGCGCACTGAGTTCGACCCACCAACCCCCGAGCAGGCCATACTGAACCGCCGCCGTGAGGAGGCCCGCCGCGTGCAGGTGTGGGGGGGGGGGATGGGGTACTCGGGGGGGGGGTGAGGGGGAGGCAGGGCTGTCCTTAAGAACGCTTTTGTTGTTGTTAAGGACAACCCTTCAGGACAGCCCCTGGGGACCACCAACCGCCAACTGCCAACCGCCGCCAACCGCTACCAACCGCCAACCGCCAACCGCCGCCAACCGCTACCAACCGCCAACCGCCAACCGCCACCAACTGCGGACCTCAGTGCGCCTGTGGGCCACAGACCATCAGACGCACATTCTGAACCGTGGGTTGGCTGTGCCCCTGGGGCCTTCTGCGAGGGGTCCCTGGGGCCTCTGTCATCCCCCCCAAAGGGCCAAGCCCCGGAAGTGGCACCCGTGAACAGCAACACTGACCCCGCGTCCACGCACCACAACTCCGGTCCCCCGCGGTCTGTGGGACAGACAACGCCGAACGATTTCCTCCCGAAAACCCAAGGCACTGTGTGCGCGCAGCCGCGCCTTTACACCCCCCGGGCCCCGTGTTGCATGTCCCGCTTCGGGGGTGGCGGGCACCTTCCGAACTCCGCTGTCTTGGGAACGGCTTTGGGTGGACATGCCGGCGCTGGCGCACGTGGGAGGGACGCCGAGGGGCAGCACTTGGGAGTAGCGGGACGACTGTCCCACTCTCACGCAGTAGAGATGACCTTCCCCGGCTGTTGGGCAGCCTCCCCACCCCCTCGCAGGTTTTGTGAACCCTCCCTCTTCAGCCCCAACCCAACGGGTGGGCGACAGGGATGTATTAGAACGGTCGTACACCGTAGGAGGAGGGGGGGGCTGCCCCCCCTCTCCTGGGCTCCGCGAACGCGGAAACGACACCAGCAGGAGCACCGGCCGCAGCGGCCGACAGAACGCAGCGACCCGACGCAACATGCGAAGGGAAGACCGGGTGACTGTCCAGGGCCCCGTAAAGGAGCAACACCTCCTCCCCTTCCAATGTTTGAGGCTGACAGCCAAAATATTGTTTCGGCGCCTTTGGTGCCAAGAGGATTTGAGCTTAAGAATTTCCGGCCCCCCTTCGGAGGGGACCATAGGGGGACCCTGGGAGGAGGGGGGGGTCCCAGCCCCCCCCCCCCCTCCTTCCAATACATCCCTGGGGGGGGGAACCAAACCCCCCATAAACGCGTGGAGGATTCCCCCTCAAAAGGTGGCCACATACGTGCCCCTGGAAGTACTAACCGGCATACTCACGTAGCCCTGATGCCGCCCCCCCCCATCCCGGCTTGGCTTAATGCCGTGCTGGATGCCGGCAGACCGCAGGGCGAAACGCAGATCTGCGGCACGGCCTCGCTCTGGCAGTGCGTTTTTCACACACACACACACACACACACACACACACACACACACACACACACACACACACACACACACACACACTGCGGCGCTGCAAGCGGCAGGAGGTACGCTTACACCCTCGAAAGCACAGGCCAATGCGGCCAAGGATGAAACCCCCTCATACCGGGAGGCGCTACAACGACGAATGAAAACCCAAAGCAGGCTTGTCGTGCAGGATGTCCCAGACCTGGGGGAACCACTGCACCCCACGGCGACTGCGGTGCATGAGATTGAGGGCAAATACGGCTTCACTGCGGTCCAAGGGCGCCGCATCTACCAGGGAGAGCACAAGACCGCACTCAAATCGCTGCAACAGATAGGAGCAAACAAGCCTGTCAATGATTGGAAAGTCACAGAGGCCACGGCGAAGGCCTTCGAACACGTCTTGCTTGTGGGACAGCCGCTGGCGGAAGCGCACGCGATAGCAACACAGGCTCTAATGAAATATGACAGCATCCAGAGCGTCAGCGCACACGTGCTAGCGACGAATTGCAGACGAGGAGTGGTCAATGTGCCAGGCATTCTGGCAGCGCTTGGCAGCTCACGGGAGTGCTTACATATCAAGGATTTCATTCTCAGTATCAAGGTCGTTACCAAACGTATGTCTTGGGAAGTCAAGAGAGACCCGGGTGTGACTGTGATCCCGCCTGAGCATTCCATTCTGCTTTGCTGGGAACGACCCAGGGACGGAGTTGAAGGAAAGGACACGGAGCCAGAGGTTCTACCTCAGGACAAAGCCGCAATTCGGATAGTGTGCTGCTTAGACCCTTCCGTACTGCGCGCGGGACAGGACAGCACCAAAGTCAAGGCATCCCGCTGGGCTGAAAACACGTGCTGGGAGCTGACAGCCCCCCTACTCCAGCCGGCTCTCACCAGTCCCCCACCCATGCAAGTGGGCAAGAGGGGTAGCAAGTATGAAGTCACGGTGGTGCTACCAGCGCCCATGGCTAAGCAGGTGCTCTGCAGCAGTGGCAAAATCGTCGGCCTGGAATACAGGTTGTTTATGAGCAAAACCGTCGATGTCGATGACCTGAAGGCCAACATGGTCTGGGTCAAGCTCCCTCCATCCAACAAGCGCTCCATTTCGGAGCAGTGGCGCAGATTAAGCAAGCAGCCTTGGTTCGCAGGCCTCATGGCAGGGGACAAGGACGACAGACTCGGGGTACGAGTATGGGGGGGGGCTGTCTTGCCCGAAACCAGGGAGGAGATCGCAGGACTGTTGGGCATACAACTCACCCCCCCAGTGACACGAGTGAGAGTGAGAGGCTATGGTATTTCTATGGGCCTTGTCTCAGGGTCGCAGTCTGCGGCCCAAAGGGAGGCTGACCGCGTTTTCGGCGCCAACACTGTCAAAGTGCAACGATGTCAACACCTGAAACACAGTGGGCTGATCAACCCTGTGTTTGATATGGATATTACGGGAGTCCCCCCAGACTGGGAGGGCTGCACTGCACCGGCGAAAGATTCGCGGATGCCTGTCCGTAGGTGGCACCTATGTCTGCGTAAATCCACTGGCCCCTCATACACCCCAGTGGGGAAAAACACGACGCTCCCTGCGATCCAGGGGTGTGTCTTGCCTGATGATGAAGAAATGGAGGACTCGCCTGCAGGAGCCCCTGCAGCAGAGGAGGATGAGAGCATTCTCTGAACCCCCCCCCCCCCTGGAAGATGGCACTGAGTCACAGGTCCTCTAAAATTCGTTCAGACAAACGTTACCTCTTTGCGCGTTCATCACGAGGACGTATTCAATTTTCAGGCAGATGTGATTGGAATGGAAGAAACCCGGCTCACTGAGGCTGGGCAACGCTGCATGAGGGCAATTGCAAAAGATTGGGGCTGGGAATGCCACTGGGGAAAACCCCTGGGCTCCCCAACGGGGGGCATCTGGGGAGCTCCCCAAGGAGGGGTGGGACTTTTGTTCAGGAAGGGCTGGAGTGTCCGCAAGGTTGAGCCAGATCCAGACGACCCGATTGCCTGCAGGCTGTGGCATTCGGGGCGCTGGCTACACACACGGGCAGGAATCGGTGCAGGGCACTGTGTGCTGAACATATGTGTAGCCTATGGCATACCAGGCAACGAATCTTTGAACCAGGAGTTCTGGGAGCAGGTGGTCTGCTATATGAGCAAACTAGGCAATGCCGGATGCATCCTGCTAACGGACGCAAATTTCAATTTCGACCTGCTGCACAAAGTTCCTGCCGCACTCCTGACGGCGCTGGCAGACGGCTGGCTGGTGGATGCCGACCGCACTTTTAGCGTTCTCCATGGCACGCCATGTGCATGTGGCTTCACGACAGCAGGCAAACCCCCCAACCGCATTGACGGCCTCCTGGTCACCCCAGCGCACGCAGGCACGTTGACTGATGTCACAGCGCTGAAGTCTCATTCCCTCCCTGGGCATGCTCCAGTGTGCTTCACTTTCTCGCTTGACGCCCCAATGCAGAAAGTTGTTAAAATGAAGAAACTGCCTCCTTTCTCCCCCCCCCCAGATCAGCCGAGGACACTCAGAAAATCTGTGACTCGCTGCTCCAGCCACACAAGGCAGGTTGGAATGCCCTGCTGCAACAAGGGAATGTCAATGACATTTGGAACAGGTGGACCTGGCTGGCCGAGGAAGTAGGCATGGCGCTCACATGCACGCATCTTACACTGGACACCCCCAGCCCCACACTCCCATTTGCACCCAAGAGTGCCCCACGGGGACGTGGCACGGAGCGAATGTTGCAGGACACTACGCTAGCTCCGACAGGCCTGGCGCCCAACGGCGGCCCACGCACGCGCATACTTTCCAAAATCACGGGGACCTTGGGAGCCCTTCGTTCGGTCATCCAGTGGCAACGTGCCCAGCTGGGCATCAGGGGCAAACGAGTCCCGGCATCCGCCAAACGCAAAGCCAGCCAGGTTTTCAGGCCAGGGGTGGTGCCCAGACAGGTGGAACTATCGTGGCAGGCCGCGTGCCGCCGCATGCGCAAAACGGCGCTGGCCTTTCGTGAGGACCTGCTGCTTCATGAATTTGTGGCCAGTGCCCCTGACCCCTCCCTCCCACTCATACGCCCCCTGCCAACGCTGGTAGACTGCATGTCACTGTATGACAGCCTGTGCGCACTGGGGAAGAGATATGCCCGATATGAAGAGCGCACGCGCATTGATAAATGGAAATCCAAAATGGACCAGGCCTGGCTGGACAGGCCAAAGGAGGTTTATCAGTGGATACAGAACGAGTACCAACCTCCTCTGGTTATGCTCCTGGACCCAGACACAAGCCAGCCAACGGCGAACATCCCCCGCATGGATGAAATTCTTCATGCCTCTTGGGACCAGGTTATGCGAAAATATGCAGACACCCCAGAGCCAGACGTGCACGCTTTTGCACAGAAGTATGATAAGTTTCTGATAAAGGGAGTGCAGATGCAGTCCACCCCTATCACAGGGTCCCGGCTCGCGCAACGCCTTAGAAAAATGGGTGTTCACACAGCCACCGGCCTGGATGGCTGGTGTGTTTCGGACCTACTACTGCTGCCCACCTGTCTGCTGGACATGCTGTCAGAAATTCTGTTTCTAGTTGAGGCAACAGGAACCTGGCCCAGGGTCCTGGCGAGGGGATACGTCTCGCTGATCCCGAAAGGGGAAGGGATGATGCCGATGCAGCAACGCCCACTGTCCGTACTGTCCCAGATCTATAGGGTCTGGGCAGGGATCAGGTTAGAAGAGTGCATGGTGTGGCAGGAACTGTGGATCCACCCGCACGCTTACGGCTTTCGCAAGAAGCGCGGCGCCACTGATGCGGCCGCCTTTATCTCCATGCTCATTGAGCTACACAAACTGATGAAAGCAGTTCTGCATGGTTTTGGATTAGACTACATAAAATGCTTCGATTTAATCCCACAATCCATTGTACTGCATATTGCACTGACGCAGGGGATGGATTTGGGCACACACAGGGCCCTCTCTGGCATGTATCGCACTCTCACAAGGTGCTTTAAAATAATGGGGTGTTTGGCCAGTTTTTTCGATGCCACCAATGGCATCCTCCAGGGCTGCCCATTGAGTGTGATACTCATCAATCTCCTGACCTCGGTCTGGAAGCGGGTGCTGGATGCACAGCAACAGGGCATCAAAGTCGCAGTACAGGCCCTCCCCCCCAGCGATCAGCCAGCGCAGGCCCTGCACTTCATCCTAACTGCCCTTGGGTATGCGGATGACACTTATGGGTTTGCAGCCGGAAGCAATACCCTCACCCCCCTGCTAGACTGCACCACTGACTGGCTTGAGGACACGGGTCAAGGGGTGAACGCGAAGAAATCTGTCGGTTTTTCGTCAGACGCCCGTCGCCCAGTGAAGGCAGCATTACAGGGGGTGCCCTTCCCTATCTCTTCTGAGTTTAAGTCCCTGGGCGCGGGGGTCCGCACCACGGACGCGACTTGTTCGGGACCGCTCATCAAGAAAAGGATTTCCAGAGCCTGCAGCCTCCTGGATAGGGTGCATGGCGCTCAGGGCAATTTTGAAAGGAGATGCGACATCATCTCCACAATGATCACGGCCACTGGCCTGCACGCAGCAGAAATAGTGCCACTTCAGCCCAGAGACCTCCTGCCCTTCGAGACTAAGGTCATGCAGACCATTTGGGGACGGTCACGGCCCGGTAGGGCCAAAGAAATTTTTTTCACCTTGCTGTGCAAAGGGCACCGGATTGCACCCACCCTGGTACTTAAGTATCATCGCATCCTGTGGCTATCCCAGCTGTGTCGCACCAGGGGTGCTGGACAGATCACAGCCCAGGCCATTTGGGAGATGACATCATTTCACAAAGGCTCCGGCCCATACGGCCGAGCCATGTCCACAGCACAGGAGTGTGGCTGGGTCGCTACGCAGGGATGGTGGGGATGGAAAGTGCCTGGGCGCCAGGAACCCCTCCTCCTATACGGGGATAAAAACACTGTCAAGCACGAGGTACGTGAGCAGCTGCGCTCGCAAATGCTGGACAGCCTGGTTCAGAGGCGTCCCCGCCTGTTCGCGGGGGCTCATTACACCACATGCCGGCGCCTGGTCCAGCCCAGCATAGCGTCATTTGCCACAGAGCTACAGCGCTCTCTCCTGCGGGGCATCCTATCAGGAGCAACCTGGACAGCCCTCCGGGCCTATCAACGTGGCATGCGAGCCACATCCACGTGCCCGTACTGCGGCAATGCTCCGGAAAACGAGGAGCACATTTTTTGGCAGTGTTCAGCCTGGAGCACGGTGCGGGACACCCACCTGCCGGGCATCAGGACGGCGGCAGCACAGATCACAGGCCTTCCCCTCATGGACCAGTGGCCCTCATGTTTACGACTTTGTGGGTTAGCCCCAGAGTTAGACACAGACAGCGTCAAGTCAGGGACAGCGCTCGCATTCATGACAGCTCTGCACAATATGTTAGTAGCCGTCTTGCAGGCCCGCAAGTTACGAGACACACAATCCCCCATGCTTTTCATGGGGTCGAGCCTCTCACAGCAGCTTCGGCAATACCCGTACCACCAACTGGTGGGACCCCTCCCCAGACCGGAAGACAAAGGGTTACTTCTTTTGCGTACCCCTAAGAAGGTGGAATGGCAGTGGGAAATGCCCTTTTTGGCGGACCTGCTGCGCTGGCTGAGGGAACTGCACTGGGCCCCTGAACCAGGCACGGTGACGTTCTTGGAACTTGCACTGGACTTTGAGGAATTTGCGCAACGCACCCTCCCACACGCTCCACAGGCAAAATTTAAGGGCACCACCCTTTCGCTGCAAGAGAGAGGCCGGGTCTTACGACTGGCAATGGCAAATGCGCAGCGCCTGGTCACCAAAGGCCATTTGCATCCGGCGCGTGTGGTCACACGCTGCAGCTCTTTAGTTCCTTTGGGGGGGCCGGCACTCTGCGGCCTGAACTGCCGCCCTTATTTCACTTGCCGCAGTGCCATGAACATGCACGTTCAGCAGTTAGCGGCATACTGTGAGCGCACATGGGCCACCAAGGTTGGTCTCAACAGGATACACAAACTGCGCCCGCACACACACAGGCCACGCAGAACAGCGCAGGAAGTGGAGGAGCATCGGCTACAGCGTGCACTCCAGGGGAATCTGCAGTTGGGGCTGGCCCCGCCCTCGGAGCAGACCACTTTTGCCAAAGGGGGGGGGGGCTGCTCCTCCTTTGCAGCTGATTTCTTCCCTGTGATAGGGGATGGGAAGCTCCCACAGCGCCCCTACACCGGGACACGCAGGCGCGCAAACACACACAGGGGGCCACCACCGGCGCCGCCGGCTGATCCGTCAAAGTGTGCCCAGCACTCGGCTGACGCATGCACGACCTGCAAGAGATTTCGGCGCACAGCTGAAGCGTGTTGTGCGCTGGGACATCACGCTGATGACCACATAGCACGCAGACCGCAACTGCAACTGTGCCCACTGCATGGCCTGCCACCGTGCCCGAGGTGCACACTCAAGCAAAGGGGAGTGCGCCACTGCTGTCAGCGGGGACACCATAAAGTGTGCACCCCAGTGCCTGCGCGCCGGAAACGCCCACTTGCTGCACATGCGCAACTGCCCAACAAACGACCACGCCTGCAAGGGCCTGCACGTATCTCAACGGGTCTGCTGAGGTCCCCACACCAACCCCCCACCCCTCCAGCCCCCAAGCGCAGGAGGCCGAAAACACCCCCCCCTCCGTCCCCACCTGCCCCAGTTCCACGGGGGCTGGAGGAGACCGTGGCCGAGGATGTCGCCCGCCCGCTTTTCGTGACGAGGCACGGGAGAGCAAACACTCTGGATACTTAGCCAGTAAAATACAGAGGTTCTGATTCCGCAGAAGGGAGGGAAACAACGTCACAAAGAGGCCTCAGCAGACCTGAGCCAAATGGGGCGTCCAGCCCAACGCTGCACAAGGATCCACCTCTAAAAGTACAGATCACACACACACACACACACACACACACACACACACACACACACACACACACACACACACACACACACACACACACACACACACACACACACACACACACACACACACCATTTCGCCTCATCCCTCCCTCCCCCCCACTTTGTGGAAGTCATGTGCTTTTGAGTGGGTGCAACCCAGCAGCTCTTGGTCGGTGGCGACGTTGCATGGGGTAAGTTCACCAAAGGTTTCACCCACACCTTCGCTTACCTCACCTCAATCCCCTTCCCCCCCTCCTCCACCCGGAAGAACCAACCGGCATAGTCCTGTGGCTTTTATGGCAGCCCCCCCCCCCCCCCCCGGGATGCACTAGAAGGGAAGGGACCTCAAAGGCGGTTCCAGAAGCGGTTAGACAGGCGGTTGGAGGAGGCTGCCAAAGCGGTTGGGGGCGGTTACTGTCGGTTACAAATGCCATTGAAGCTGGCACTTGGTGTCAGGGGAACAGGGCTGGGCATACCCCTTCCCTTCCAATCCACCCCCCCCCCCTCCCCTCCTTCCAATAGCGGTGGTTGCGGGCACCCCCGCTGGCTGCGTCGTCAGCCACAACTTCACTGCCCCCCCCCCCCCCCCCTCCAACTGTGGGTGCGTCCCGCGGCGGGGGCGGGGGGCAGGGACAGGGGCGCGCAAGCCTTGTGGACGTCTTTGGCTCCATCTCGGCCGCGCTCATTGATGCCGCGCGGGCGGATGGGGCTCAGGGTGGCCCACCCCCTCCCCAGGATCGCGAGCAGCAAGGAGCTGCAGGGTGGCTTCGGGATGGGCAGGGTCAAGGTGCCTCCCCACCCCTCAGTGATCAGAGGCAGCAGGATGCTGCAGGACAGGGTCTGGGGCAGCAGGGTGCTGCAGGGCAGGGACTGGGGCAGCAGGATGCTGCAGGGCAGGGTCTGGGGCAGCAGAATGCTGCAGGGCAGGGTGTGGGGCAGCAGGATGCTGCAGGGCAGGGTCTGGGGCAGCAGGGTGCTGCAGGGCAACCTGGGGTGCAGGCACAGGGGCAGCCAGAGGCTGCTGCTCTGGGTCAGGGGTGTCAGGGACAGGGCCAGGGTCAGGGACAGGGTGGTCCCCCCCTCCCCCCGGCACGACGCAGCCCCCCCCCCTCCCTTCGTGGGGGGGCAGCACGGGCGCAGGAGCGCGGCAGTGCGACTCGGGGGGGCAGGGCAGCGCGTGGGGCAGTCCGTCAGGGGCGCCCCTCGCAGCGCAGGGGTGCGGCAGCCCGTTTGCCGCCCCACGGGAGGGGGCTCTTGAGCCTTGGCTTCACTCGGCAAGTGCAGTCATCGGGAGGGGGGGGCGCCCAACCCCCCGCAGCCGCACCTGCACCTGCGGGCGCGGATGGGGGAGCGCACAGCCCGAGGTCTGGGCAGGGTCGCTCCTCAGAGGATCCCACATAGGACGGAGGCCCGGGTCCTTCCGTCGCGCCGCGATACGCTGGGGGGGCGGGGGGGGTAAGGGCCTTATATATCTGTATACAGCTGTATATAGATGAGCTCTCACCCGCTAACCCCCTGATCCCCTCAATCGCACTAGCGTCCAGGACTTGAAAAGGCGAATGCCTCCCCTCCTTCCAATACATCCCTGGGGGGGGGAACCAAACCCCCCCATAAACGCGTGGAGGATTCCCCCTCAAAAGGTGGCCACATACGTACCCCTGGAAGTACTAACCGGCATACTCTTGTAGCCCTGATGCCGCCCCCCCCCCCCATCCCGGCTTGGCTTAATGCCGTGCTGGATGCCGGCAGACCGCAGGGCGAAACGCAGATCTGCGGCACGGCCTCGCTCTGGCAGTGCGTTTTTCACACACACACACACACACACACACACACACACACACACACACACACACACACACACACACACACACACACACACACACCATTTCGCCTCATCCCTCCCTCCCCCCCACTTTGTGGAAGTCATGTGCTTTTGAGTGGGTGCAACCCAGCAGCTCTTGGTCGGTGGCGGTGTTGCATGGGGTAAGTTCACCAAAGGTTTCACCCACACCTTCGCTCACCCCCCCTCCTCCACCCGGAAGAACCAACCGGCATAGTCCTGTGGCTTTTATGGCAGCCCCCCCCCCCCCCCGCGGGATGCAGTAGAAGGGAAGGGACCCCAAAGGCGGTTCCAGAAGCGGTTAGGCAGGCGGTTGGAGGAGGTTGCCAAAGCGGTTGGGGGCGGTTACTGTCGGTTACAAATGCCATTGAGGCTGGCACTTGGCGTCAGGGGAACAGGGCTGGGCATACCCCTTCCCTTCCAATCCCCCCCCCCCCCCTTTCCTCTCCTGTGGATACGTGTTTGTGTGCATGTGGGGCTCCGTCAGTCGGACCCCGGGACTGGGGGGCAGGGCTGTCCTTAAGAAGCCAGATTTTAAGGACAGCCCTTGAGGATAGCCCCCAGGCACCACCAAACGCCAACCGCCACCGACTGCCAACCGCCAACCACCACCAACCGCCAACCACCAACCCCTGCCAACCGCCGCCAACCGCCGCCAACCGCCAACCTTTGCAGTAGAGAAGGTCCCATAAGGCCCATCTCCAAAGGACAGCCCTGCCTGGGGGCTGAGGCCCTCTGGGTCACACATTTGATTCGCCGATGCAGATGGCCCAAAGCATCACGGACGCCACCAGCCGCAGTCGTGAGATGCGCGAAGAGCTGATGGACCCGGTGCTGATGGCCGTGGTGCCCCCGGCGGTCGAGCCCTGGCAGCCGCAGAAGCCCATGCACAACGACGACTGGGAACGGGCCCAGCGGGCGTCCATGGCTCGGCGGAGGTCCCCATCCCCCAGCCCCCGGTCCGCCCGGTCCGTGCGGGGCACGGCGCGGCGGCGCTCGGGGGCGTCGCGGGCTGGCTCTGCCCGCCGGGGGTCTGCGGCGTCGGGCAGCCCCCCGCCGTCCCCCAGTCGGCGCTCGAAGGTGTGTGACCCTTTGGCCGGTGGATGGGCCATCGCCACCTGGGCACTGCAGTCCGAGGCCGGTGTGTCAGTGGGATGCCTCCCCCCCCCCCCCATTCCCGTTTGGATCTCCCCCCCACATCCAGCCCCCCCCCCCCCCCACTCACCCCCACTCACCCCCCAGCCCCCCCCCCCCCCCTTCACCCGGGAGCTGCGGTGAGTGTGATGTCCTCTGGCAAGCCTCGCCAGTCTCAAGACCTGCAGACCCGGTCCTGTGGTCTAGTGACTCGGCCCTCGTGCATCATGTCTCGGACTGTGCACCAATAAAATATTTTTGATCAGGAAAATACTGTGGTGGGGTCGTCGGTCGCTCGATCAGGAGGGGCGTGGTGTTCAAAAACTCCTCTAACTCCAACTGCTCGGACTCAAACACTGATGGCAACAGCGGCAGCACAAATCAAGACGATCACGTGCAAATACAGACTGCCGTGTCAGTGAATTGAGTTTTGAGAGTCAATTTGACATATGAATAAAAGTACGCGTTTCGCCCCGACGGGGGGCCTTATCAACCTGTAGCCATGAAAGTCAGTATGAACAGGCGGGACGCAAAAATGTGTCTGCATACCCTGCTTGACACTATTTAGGGTATAGGGTTAGGGTTGACTCTGTCAATCCCCTACTGCAACCCTTCCAGTGTGCAGGTTCAAATCAGAAATTCATGGCTGGGTACACGGAGCTTGGACAATATCCTGCTCTGTTCCACCGATCATATACGCTGGTTGCTATGTGCCAGCAGCCAAGTCACACAGCAAATTCACCATGTGTTCAAAATCGGCTTCTTCCCGTGCTTGTAATTCTGGTCGTCTCAGTGTCTTGTTTTTCCATGAAAGGAAAACTTGGCGTAGAGACAGTGCCGCGCGGGCTGCCTCTGCCCATCGGTCATGGCAGGACTGTGCACCGCTGCCCGGGTGTCTCTGACACTGTGGCACGTTGTGGGACCTGCGGTGGCTGCCACTGCGTGCGGGGGAGCGCAGATACTCCACCGCCTGCTCTGCGTAGGGCCTCAGTGCCCCCGGTCAGGACCATGAATTGACACGGTTACGTATGCGTGTGTGCATGTGCATGGGCATGTGTCGGGCTTCACTGTGCCGGGGTAGCCCAGGGTCTGCGGTGGCCTTGTAGCCCTCAGTCCAACGCAGGGGAGCCTGAGACGACCTGACAGGTCTGCCATAGTACCTTCGGGGAAGGCACTTCAGGATCTGTCAAGGCGGGTGGTGGACACCCACCCAGCCCCAACCAAACCCACACCCCCAACCCCACCCACACCCACACACCCAGCCACGCACCCACACCCACCCACACCGGCACCCACACCCACACCCACACCCAAATCCCCCCCCCCCCCCCCGACCCGCGCCCACACCCACACCCACACCCACGCCCACACCCACACCCACACCCACACCTACACTCACACCCACCACAAACGAACGTCAACGGGCAAAAACACATGGAACCGCAGAGCACTCCCTGATACCGGTGGGGGGCGGGAGATTATGCAAGCTAGAATTTCTGCATTTCAAATTCTGCACAAAAATTTTGTATGCAATGTGTTCGGTGTTTTTTTAAGGATTTGTGCAGGTAATAACAGCAAGCGCCCACTGTTTCTCATGAGCAATTATTGGGAACCATACGCAATTTGTTCGCTCATTTTTAAGAAGTGGCACAGATTTTGTCGCGCCAGAATTTGTAGATTCATTTTTTCCCCCACACGGAATATGCCCCCTCCCTGGTACGTGACGCGTGGTGATCCGGAACCCCCCGGGGCTGTGGCGCATTTCCCGCATCAGATGTGGTGGTGAGCACCCTTCAAACTCCTCTGTCATGGCTTCTGGGGAAGCATTGCCAGTGCCGGCATGGGAGCGACGCCAAGGGGCTGCAGCAGCACCTGTGAGCAGAGCGACAATTGTCCCAGTCTCACGTACCAAAGACACGTTTCCCTGCATTCTGTGGACACCAATGACAATGACAACAACAACGACAATGACGACGGCGACAGCAACAACAACAACAACGACAATGACAACAGCAACGACGACGACCACACTAACAACAACAACAACAACAACAACAACAACAACAACAACAACAACAACAACAACAACAACAACAACAACAACAACAACAACAACAACAGCAGCAGCAGCAGCAGCAGCAACAACAACAAGGACGATGCTGACAACGACGATGACAACAGCAGCAGCAGCAACACGGCAGCGTTGATGACGACCACGACATTTGCCCCGCGAATGGGGAGTTGGGGAGCTCCAGGGGAGTGGCGGCTCCTTCTGAGCGTCCCAGACCCAAACAATTACGTACCAGAGCCACGCTTCTCCGAGTGATGCGACTCCGGAAACTCGTGGCAGACGGCTCGTTACACAAGGGCAGTCTTGTGGAGGTACGGTCCACAACTGTTTGATCTGCCAGCGGCACACGTCGAACCTGGGTTGAAAATTGCCTGTACTTGTACCAGGGGTCTACAAGCCTCCTAGGAACCCGAATTTTCGGATAACCACAAATACGTTCGATGTCCCCCATTTTTCCACCAGGATACCGGGAATTTAGTTTTATAAAGGGAACTAATGGGCAGGTGTGAGGGCGATGGAAAAATGGGGGGAGTGGGGACCTTGTCGGATTTTTTCTCCGTTTTTCTCGTATTACCCCCCATTTTTCACCATTTTTCTGCCACTTGTAGAGGTTTTCAATACAATTTCTATCGTGATCTTTGATAGTTCCTATTGCCCCCGCATTTCCCCCCATTTCCCCCCCATTCCCCCCATCTTTCCCATTTTTCCAAGGCGTCTTTGGGGACTCGGGGACTTCGGATTCGGGTGCCTAGGAGCCTTAGCCGGCTTGTACCTGGTGTGTATGCGCCCGTCCGACAACAGTGTAGAGCCCGTGCAGTATGTGGGACAAGAGTGTACGAGAATCATATGTGTGTCCCAGTGAATCAGTTCCTAACAATGGTATGGGAGCCAGTGTGACAACAGTGTACGAGCAAGTGAACCATGCGTGACAACAGATGAGCCAGTGCAGCATGCGTGACGACAGATGAGCCAGTGAATCATGCGTGACGACAGATGAGCCTGTGAATCATTTGTGACGACAGATGAGCCAGTGAATCATGTGTGACGACAGATGAGCCAGTGAATCATGCGGGACGGCAGTGTAGGGGCAGTTAAGACCAGTATCGAATGGGCCAGTCAATCATGTGCATGCACTCAGGCCGGCAAAAAGCAGCGTGCAGCCGATGACCCGGGGCCTCACCGCTGGTTGTCGGTTGACGGGTTCGGGCTCCTCACTCCCAGTTCCTCTGCGGGCAGCTCGAGAAGGTCGCCCTCTACCGATTTCCTTGACACGGACGCCGGGCGGCATGTCCCGCAGTTCCTGCCGATGGGTCGCCGCGGCTCCGCGTCGGGGGATGGCCCGCAGCGCTCCGGTCCCCCACGGCGTCTCTCGCTTGAGCGCCCCCCAAGCCGCGGCGGCGTCGACCCGGTGTTCTCAGTGATAGGCAAACAGTATTCGCAGGAGTTCCTGCAGCCGCTTGCGGCTGCGACACCCCAGGGCACGCGCTAGCCCTCGCCCTCAAGTGGGTGGGGCTTGCCTTGGCTGCGGCTGCCCAGGGTCCGTTGTGGTGGAGCCATTCGCCCTGTCTCTGGCTGCAGCATCAGAGGCGGCCTCGAATGGTGATCATTGTGATGGTGTGGCATCAGACATGCTTCCAGCGCCCAGCTGGAAAACTGGTTCTCAGTAGCTAACCGGCCCTTATCAACGGCCTCTCAGTAATACCCGCCCCCCCCCCCCCCCCCCGCACCACCAGAACTCAGTAGGAATGTGCTGTGTGCGGAGTGTGGCTCAGTAGGACCCTGCTCCATTGGATCATGTCTGAGTTGGCAGACGCCAGTGGCAAGTCTGTTTGGCATAAGCACGCGCGGCCGTCGTTCGGGTTCATGATGCGGCTGGGACCATTTGGGAGGAGTGGGCCGGCGATGCGTACCACACGGCCGGCAGCAAGAACCACCGGATGTTCACCGAAGGCATCGGGCTGAACCTTTATGAGCTCGCCGGGCTCGCCAGGGGGTGGGCCGCAGAGGTGCCCACCTTCGCCATCGACGGGGACGGCATGGCATCGGGGGCCATCAGGACGTGCATCGGACCGCCCTTCCTCGCGGTCGCAGGATCGTCATCACGATGGCGAACATTACCGAGCTGAGGGGACAGTGCTCGGTCATCGCAGTCACTCGTGATGCTCTCGGTCTTGGCGGTCCATCATGATGACCATTCATGCCTCTGGACTGTCAATCCTAATGGCCATTGCGAGGTAGTCCGGTGGTGGTCATCTTGTGACGTCGTCCATGAAAGCTGCCACTTTAGGCTCACAAATGCGCAACCACCCCCTGTCCATCGGGCCGGCGCCCGCTCACACGCGGCCGCAAGACAACGTTCGCCGTCCACGCGGCCGCCATGCGATGCCGCGTGGCCGGGCCAGACCGCCCCTCATGTGCCTCAGTGAGCTCCGTGTCTGCTACGGGGCAGCCCAAACCGACGTGCACTTTGCCTACGCTATGCTCCAAAGATGCAGTTCAGGCGCAGTCTTGGCAGAGCTGTCCAGAAGGATCGAGATAGGTCCCCCGGAGGACAGGCCTTCAGGATGGGCCTCTGGACCGCGGTGGCAATCGCAGGCGGTCAACCGCCAAATGCTTGGGCACTCCCGTGGCTCAGTGGTCAAACCTGTTACCTGTGCTTGGAGTCCACGTACTCTCTCAGCCTGGATCGGGGGTCCAGCTCCTCGTCCAGGGGCTCCTCTCCCCTCATGGAGAGTAGGGGTTTCTGTGGGGCAGCGTACTCGGCGTTCTCCACTTCGTCCACGCACGTCTGCACGAAGAAGGCGTCATGCTCAGTCTCGTCATCAGAGTGTATAGAGCTGGGTAGCTCGGATAGCCCACACTCTGAGACCCTGTGGTAGCTGGCCCAGCTTCGCCAGCTCTGCCTGCTGCAGCTCCACCAGTTCCATCCGCTGCTCCTCCAGTGCTCCTTGCCAAGCCATGGGTTTCATCCCCAGCCTCCCCCACGGAGTGGCATGTGCTGAGGCGGGTCGTGTTTGAGCCCGGGCAGCCGCCCAACCCCCACCCTCGGAGCGGGCATTTCAGTTGCTGGGCACCTTCGCTTCAGAATCAGTCACACTGGACTCTAATCCGGTACCCTAGCAATGACCCTCCACTTCCCAAATTACAAACAGCAGGACTCCACATCACCGCCCAATGCCGGGAATTATTGACCGCAATTTTCTTCACTGAGCGCCAACGTTATCAGGGGACCATTAGGGAAAGGGTGTGTGGCCACTTGCCGTTGGTGCTGGCCCGGCCCGGCTACTGCACTGTGCGACATTGTGTGTGTGGGGAATGTACACAGCGGACCCGGGCAGTCCCCCCCCCCCCCCCCCCGAGTACGGGGGTCTGGGGTTGGTGGCAGGTATGCGGTTGCTGACTGTCGTGTCGTGCCATGGGCTGTGTGTACGCACCCCTGTCTTAAGCACGACACCCCCCTTCTTCTGACTGTCGTGCACCCGCCCCTAGGCTGTGCTTGCCCAGGGGCGGGGGGACTTTGGACCGGAGACAGAACAAAGGGGGTGGTCCTGATATGTGGTGCATCAGCCTCTGCACCATCCAAACCCTTAGCGCTGCTCTGCGCATCAGCTCTAACCCTCATGCCCGACAGGGCTGTCCTAAAGAACCCCATTTTTTTTTTGTTAGGGACTGCCCTTAAGGACAGCCCTCAAGGACCGCCAACTGCCAACCGCCAACCACCACTAACTGCCACCAACTGCCACCAACTGCCAACTGCCAACCGCCAACCGCCACCACCCACTAATTGCCGACTGCCATCCGCCGCCAACCGCCAACCACCAACCGCCGCCAATCGCCAACCATTGTTCAATACTGTTTCTGTGGTTTTGTGTCTTGCCCATGTTTTGACCTTGAAGCAGAGAGCGTCCCGGTGAACGTTCGTTTCTATTTGCGTTACTGACCCCTTTCTTTTTTTGTCTTCCTTAAGGACAGCCCTGGTGCCCTCCATCCCTGCCTTCTGCATCAGCTCTGCCCTGCAGCCCTTGCCCTGTGCATGGCCCATGACACAGTGACCCCCAACCCTCCCGGCTTCATCGGCCCTGTTCACCTGCCCTCCAGCTGCCCTCATGATTCCGGTCCCTGACCCACTGTTGGCCTTGTCTGCGAGATCCCCAGCGCATTCCTCGGGATCCAGTGCCATGCGATTCAACAGGCCAATGGCAGATGTGCCCGACGTGTCCGATGCAACTGCAGCGTCCCACATGTTTTCGGCAAATGGCTGGGGTTGGAATCCTGTTTGTGCTTTTTTTTGGTAAAGGCTGGGCATCTTGTGCTTACGGAGGTGTTATGCGAGTTACCTGCCGTTGCGCGCGCACCGAACAGCGCGTTCAACGGAACACTTGGTGGACAGCACGTTCAACGGAACACTTGGTGTTCGGACTGTGTTATGCGGGGACTTTATTGTTCGCTCGACACAGGGGGGGAGG
Organism: Eutreptiella sp. 'Long Island Sound 2002'; assembly: GCA_964036045.1. NCBI lineage: Eukaryota > Euglenozoa > Euglenophyceae > Eutreptiales > Eutreptiaceae > Eutreptiella > Eutreptiella sp. 'Long Island Sound 2002'. The sequence continues at coordinate 41,337,719 of OZ038396.1, forward strand.
GGCAACGGGTAGGCTCTAGCTCATGCAGAGACAACACAGAATTTTCCTTTTGTAAATAAGCATACCCAAGCAGAGATGACCTCTAACACTCTGCGACTGTTAACGGATGGACAGGTTGCTGGGAGGCGTTGCTTTGGAGCTGCGCCCGCATTGCAACTCCTGTAACTACTGGAGCCGGGCCAAAGGGTGGGTGAGATGCGGTCGATGGGCTGGCCCGGGCTTGGCACATGACAACGGGGCTCTTTTACGTGTGCCAATGTTCTGGGCGAAGGGACGCTGTGCATTCTGTGGCTCACGGTGGTCATTGCATTGTTCAGGTGTCAAGCACAAGATCCGGCCTGTTGAGGATGCCGGTGGCTCATGTACCATATTGATTGGGACCTGGCCGTATCTTGGATGAGGGCTGGGTGGATGTAAATATGTACGGCTGACTCACTGACCATTAACATGAGCTTGGGAACTCTGACACATTTGTTGTTGTTCGTGGACCGCTGTACGTCACTTCGGCGGTGGTGCACCTCAGTACAACGAATGCCTCGAGTGTTGCTGCATCCAGTTGAACTTCCTGCTTTTAAGCATCCGGAATTTGGAGTGTGGCCCTGCTTCAAAGGGGCGCTCCGCGCGCTGTGTGAAAAGCTATCTGTTTTGGACCCGTTTTCCCTGGCCAAGGTGACCGCGGTAACCACTGCGCTCCTACACACAGGACTGCTCCAGATTCTTACCCAGTCCAAAACTTCGGAGAACGAATTACAACAATTTATGTTTCAAACTGACAATGCCAGATTGCTGTCAGGGTGGATATGGGAAAGCTCACTTACTATTGGGTGCTGTGCACACTCTGTGCAGAAACGCCCCAAAATATGGCCCAGGTGCATACAACTGCTGTCTTGGGTAAGGGGGGCTTCCGTCCGCTGTGCGGGCACTGTGCAAAAAGTAGGCTATTTTCTGGAAGGTCACTGCGGCAGTGGATAATTTAGTTGTGTGGGTATGCCCGGTATTGCGCGGTACAAGTGCCGGTGTTAAGATATGCGACACGTATGGGCCACAACGCACCAAAGGATCTTTCATTGAGTTTGAGGTGGGTTTACATGATGATGCACTTCAGAAAAGGTTGCATTCCCACGTCCCTTTCATTGGCCGCTAGACATGGGCTGTCTGGCAAAGACCTCTAATGGTCTTCATTGGTATTATAGAGCATGGGTGGAACATTTGTTTGCGCGCTTTTGGTCTTCGAGGGTTGTGCGTGACATTTGGCTGGGGTCCCATGAGGATTTTTGCTGTTTTTGCCATGTGCACGTGTGCTGCCCACAGGTGGGTGGATTTCAGGTGGTCATGGGAAGGTTGAATTACTATTTGGCGCTGTGCGCACGCTGTGCAGAAACACCCCCAAGGCAATTGTGCATTCCACGCATCAATTCACTTGAAAACTGAGGAACTGTGAAGTCCAGAATGCACTGAGCAGCAGCCCATGCAAGGCGTATGGGGGACAACACGGCAGGCCCATCACAGAATGTGACCCACACGAGGCATGCTCCCGATGATGAACAAGGTTAGAGACACACGACCGTGAAAACCCTCGTTTGGTTTCTAAGATTTGGGGTTCTGGGCTACTTTCTGCGCAGCCCGGGCCCAGCGTGCACGCACCTCCAATGATGGCCCTCAACAGGCTGGTGCAGTGTGCGCATGGTCCGCAAGTGCACGCCTGAGGGACTGTGATGTGCGAGACCGACGTGCCACCAAGAAATTCGGTATCTGGGGCACATGACCATGCTGCCCTAGAAAATGCCGGAAGGCAAGCTGCCAACAGTGTCTGGAAATACTGCCACGCAAGCCCATGCACCATTGATTGGTACGATGGTGAGCATTTGGATGCCGTTGTGTGGGAGGTAGTTCTGCAATTTCAGTAATTCGGCGACAAGAGACATCGGCACTCAGTAATGGCAAGCCTTGTTTCATACTCCACACAGGGGTTGCCATAAGGACGCTCAGCCTTTTTTTTTTTTTTTTTACTAAGGCAGCCACTCTCTGATGTTTGGTGGCTACCCACCAACCGCCATCGGTTACCCACCAACCGCCATCGGTTACACACCAACCGCCATCGGTTACCCACCAACCGCCATCAATTACCCACCAACCGCCATCGGTTACACACCAACCGCCATCGGTTACCCACCAACCGCCATCAATTACCCACCAACCGCCATCGGTTACACACCAACCGCCATCGGTTACCCACCAACCGCCATCGGTTACCCACCAACCGCCATCGGTTACCCACCAACCGCCATCGGTTACCCACCAACCGCCATCGGTTACCCACCGGCCGCCATCATAGGGCGTATTGGACACTCCGAGTTTTTTTTTTTTCCTTCATTATGGCAACCCCTGACTCCACATACTCCACCGAGGCATCCTGCAGGCCCCCTGAAACTCAGGTTTCAGAACCAGGGGTCCTTTGCCCCATGGGGTCCATGTGATCCCATATCAAGACATTGGTGGTTATGTCGGGTAGTGTAGTGTCCACACTCACTGCCACCTTCCAAATGCAAAGTGCATGGTGCATAGTTTGGGTTGAAGAAGACATCTCAATCCCTGGAATAACGGGCTTGGTGGTGGTAACGGCAGTGCCCCACACTTCCCTCTGTGCTTGCATTGTTCGAAGCCGGACGCTTGACAGGGTTGGTTGCATGATTTTGGTTTTGGGGAGTTGTGTGTGATGGGTTCGCACCCAATGCAGTGCAAGGCAAGCAGTTGTCTGCAAGGGGACACCTGTTGTTGAAATACCTGTGTGGCTCCCCTGCATTATTGACATTCTGCCAACGCTTGCAATTTTTTTTTGCAGAATGTTTCCCACGGCCTACATTGTTGAGGTAAAACATTGCCCCGGTAAAACATTGCCCCAAATCTGCAAGACATCTACAAAAACAGGGCCAAGAAGCACCTGGCTACGAGAACGTTGTGAGTGCACTATTTTGGAAATTGGAAAGGCAGGAAAATTGGGGGGAAATGGGATTTTTTTTGCGTTTTTGATGGAAAAATGGCAAATCCTTAGGGCAAAAACCCCATATCTCTCTGTTGAAGGGTCTGAGGGGAGGGGTGGGGTGGGCAATCCGGATTTTCCCCATTTCAGCAGCAAGGAAAAATGGGGGGAACGGGGTGAAAATGGGGGGAAATGGCAATGTGTGTTAATTTTTGCCCCACACTTTTCAACCAAAAAAGATTTCCAACCAAAAAATTTTCCAACGCTTTGCCTCCCAAAACGGCAACAAGAGTGATGTAACCACTTTGCCCACACATGGGCCCCTTAGATGGGAGGGGTGAGGTAGCCATTTGTGATTTTCGTCCCCGTGCAGAGCATTTGGACCCCCCAGATGGTAGGGGTGATGTAAGCCACTTAGTCCACACATGGGCCCCCTAGGCGGCAGGATTGAGGTAGCCATTTGTAATTTTCGTCCGCGCGCTAAGCGTTGGGGAACCCCCCTATGGTAGGGGTGAAGTAGCCACTTGCCCAAATGTTGGCCCTTGAGACGGTAGGGGTGGGGTAGCCATTTGTGATTTTTGTCCCCGTGCAGATCGTTGGGGACCCGCCAGATGGTAGGGGTGATGTAGCCACGAAGTCCACATGTGGGCCCTCGAGACGACAAGGGTGAAGTAGCCATTTCTGATTTTCGGCCCCGCACTAAGTGTTGGGGATCCCTGAGACGGCTGACCACACACGGGTCATGTAGCCACTATGCACATGGCCCCCCGAGATTGCAACGGTCCACTCAGTCCAGTTCACTACATATTTGGTACATGTTGACCCACAACATGTGACCAAGGAAGAGTAAGTTTCACAAGGAAGCTTCGACAATAACCTGTGCTAAATAATGTACAAGCGTGCAACACAACTAGTGCTATCAAATGGGGGGGGGGTTGGCGGGGGGCAACAGGGCCTGTGTGTCCTCAGGAGACATTTTCTTCCGGTTACGGCTGTAGGCTAACTTCTGTCATGGGGGGCTAGAATACACCACTAAGTTCCAGTGGCTCTAAACCAAGATCTATGCTGATGGTGCACTATGCTGGATTTGGATGAGAGGGTTTGGGGCCTGTGAGGTGGGTGAGGTTGCTTCAAGTCAACGGGTTGCAAAGTGCTCTTTGGCTGGAGGATGACAAGATGAGCGGCTTGGTTTCAAATCTGCAAGATTGGGGTGTATGTATACCAATACAGGATTGCTGGGTTGCTGCATGCAGCTTGCTCATGGAATGCTGTGTTAATATTCTTTCATTCATTTGTTGTGTGGCCAGTCATTCAGTGATCAAACAAGCAAACCGGTAGACATAGGACATGAAGCAATGCTTGGGAGACAAACCAAAGAAAGAGACAGAGCGCGCGTCGAATGCCCGCATACCTCCTTAGATGATACTTGTGAGCATGCAATGGTTAACGATATGGAGACCGCACGATACGATCATTCTTTACTTTGCATACTCTACTTAGTCCAATGGAGGGACCGCCGCAGCCGACGAGAAGTGGGTATACACTGGGCCATGCACCACTTACCCACCTCGTAGCAGAGTGGTTACGTTCGTCCGGTGGCTTTGGGCCATCAGGAATCCCATCAAGCATACACACAGATTTCCGTAATGGGAGTAGCAATTGAAGTAGCAGGCTCGCTGGCATGTGGCTTGGTGATTGCAATTCATTCTTCCTCCTCCTTCTTCTTCTTGTGTTCGTCCTTTCTATCCTGCCCGAAAACGTCAACACCCGGGTTGAAACGGAGATGAGGATGTATGATCTATTACGCCCATACCGGGATATGTGTACAGTGAATGTTGCATTTCCGGTGTTTATCTTATGTCTGTATATCCCATATACAATGCCTGCTTACCAAGTACCACCGCCCACCCGCTGCATCTCGTGGTTCTCACATTCAATCCATCCATCATCTGCATTGCATCATTTTTGCGGACAGAGACTCTTGGTGTCTTGTGTGCTTACAAGATGCTTTTTGTGCCCGCTGTCGGTATTATATGTGCCGCACCGTATTTCGCAACACAGTTTCCGACTCTCACGGCGTGCTGGCCAGCCATGAGTAGGGTCTGTTGGGACTGCCCAACAGGTAACACATAGTAGAATGCAGGTCAGCTGTCGTGGCTCACAACACATGGCTAATCAGAGGAAATAGCCGTTGCAAAGAGAAAGCCTTACATACAGCAGTGATCTGGATGGAGCTTTCTATGTGCCAGCTGTGAGACCTGTTGGACATTATTGCACATGCACACCAGGATGTGCATGTGCACCAGCAGGTGCAAAGCAGTCATAGCAAAGCTAGTCACGGCTGGCAGCGGACCTGAATCAAAGGGTTTTGGGCCATCATTTTTACAGGCAAGTCATAGCATCTTTGCTCAAGCTATGCTTAGGTGCTGTGTGGCTAGTTTCCAAAGCTTCTGTTTATTCTGTTTCTCTGCAGGCTCAAAATGATACCTCCATTGCCTGAGGAAGTATGGGATGCCATTGCAGAGTTTCTGCAGTCAGAGTCACTGAGTCAAGTGTGCAAGAGGCTGAGGAAAGTACTTGGGAGCCATCGTTATGTGAAGATCAATTGTGGGGCAGAGCAGATTGTGCCGTGTATGGAGGGACTGATAGGGAATGTACGAGCACTACATTTTCTAGTGCCCTCTGTCGGAGCCAGTGGGGCCCAAGCACTGGCAGCGCTGAAGGATGCCCCCTTGTTGCATACTCTGACCCTTGATCTTTCGGACAATTCAGTAGAAGACAGTAGGGCCCAGGAATTTGCAGCACTGAAGGAGGCCCCCTTGCTGCATACTCTGACCCTGAATCTTCAGAACAATTCAGTAGGAGACAGTGGGGCACAAGCACTTGCAGCACTGAAGGAGGCCCCATCACTGCATACTCTGACCCTTGATCTTTCGGTCAATGCAGTAGGAGCCAGTGGGGCCCAAGCACTTGCAGCACTGAAGAAGGCCCCATTGTTGCATACTCTGACCCTTGATCTTCAGGAAAATTCAGTAGGAGACAGTGGGGCCCAAGCACTTGCAGCACTCAAGGAGGCCCCCTTGTTGCATACTCTGACCCTTGATCTTCAGCACAATTTAGTAGGAGCTAGTGGGGCCCAAGCACTTGCAGCACTGAAGGAGGCCCCCTTGCTGCATACTCTGACCCTTGATGTTTCGGTCAATTCAGTAGGAGACAGTGGGGCCCAAGCACTTGCAGCACTGAAGGAGGCCCCCTTGTTGCATACTCTGACCCTTGATGTTTCGGTCAATTCAGTAGGAGCTAGTGGGGCCCAAGCACTTGCAGCACTGAAGGAGGCCCCCTTGTTGCATACTCTGATCCTGAATCTTTCGGCCAATTCAGTAGGAGACAGTGGGGCCCAAGCACTTGCAGCACTGAAGGAGGCCCCCTTGTTGCATACTCTGACCCTTGATCTTTTGGACACTTCAGTCGGAGCTAGTGGGGCACAAGCACTTGCAGCACTGAAGGAGGCCCCCTTGTTGCATACTCTGACTCTGAATCTTTCGGTCAATTCAGTAGGAGCTAGTGGGGCCCAAGCACTTGCAGCACTGAAGGAGGCCCCCTTGTTGCATACTCTGACCCTGAATCTTTCGGACACTTCAGTAGGAGACAATGGGGCCCAAGCACTTGCAGCACTGAAGGAGGCCCCCTGGTTGCATACTCTGACCCTGAATCTTTCGGGCTCTTCAGTAGGAGACAGTGGGGCCCAAGCACTTGCAGCACTGAAGGAGGCCCCCTTGCTGCATACCCTGACCCTTGATCTTCAGTACAATTCAGTAGGAGACAGTGGGGCCCAGGCACTTGCAGCACTGAAGGAGACCCCCTTGTTGCATACTCTGACCCTGAATCTTCAGTACAATTTAGTGGGAGACAGTGGGGCCCAAGCACTTGCAGCGCTGAAGGAGGCCCCGTCGCTGCATACTCTGACCCTGAATCTTTCGGACACTTCAGTAGGAGACAATGGGGCCCAAGCACTTGCAGCACTGAAGGAGGCCCCCTGGTTGCATACTCTGACCCTGAATCTTTCGGACAATTCAGTGGGAGACAGTGGGGCCCAAGCACTTGCAGCACTGAAGGAGGCCCCCTTGCTGCATACTCTGACCCTTGATCTTCAGTACAATTCAGTAGGAGCCAGTGGGGCCCAGGCACTTGCAGCACTGAAGGAGACCCCCTTGTTGCATACTCTGACCCTGAATCTTCAGTACAATTTAGTGGGAGACAGTGGGGCCCAAGCACTTGCAGCGCTGAAGGAGGCCCCATCGCTGCATACTCTGACCCTTGATCTTTAGGTCAATTCAGTAGGAGACAGTGGGGCCCAAGCACTTGCAGCCCCCAAGGAGACCCGTTGTTGCATACTCTGACCCTGAATCTTCGGTACAATTCAGCAGGAGCTAGTGGGGCCCAAGCACTTGCAGCACTGAAAGAGGCCCCCGTTGTTGCATACTCTGACGCTGAATCTTCGGTACAATTCAGTAGGAGCTAGTGGGGCCCAAGCACTTGCAGCACTGAAGGACGCCCCCTCGTTGCATACTCTATCGCGCTGCGGTAGACAAAACACTGTCAAGCGGGCAGAAGGAAATCACAGGACGAAGCATGTAGCATATCAATGGCTTGTGTCCGGTTGCAGCATAGCACTTGTGTGTGGCTTTGGCCAACGACATGGAACTGCCGAACATTGCTGCATATGCACACCAGGACGTGCATGTGTGGAGCGCTTTGTGACCTGCTAACGACCTTGTTGCATACTCTGACCCTTGATCTTCAGTACAATTCAGGTGGAGCCAGTGGGACCCAAGCACTTGCAGCACTGAAGGAGGCCCCCTTGCTGCATACTCTGACCCTTGATCTCCTTCAGTCTCCTCCAGTGCTGCAAGTGCTTGGGCCCCACGATCTCCTCCTGAATTGTACTGAAGATCAAGAGTCAGAGTATGCAACAATAGGGTCTCCTTCAGTGCTGCAGGTGCATTGTTGCATACTCTGACCATTAATCTGGACGCCTAATTTATTGGGGGTCACTACTGTACGGAATTGAGAATTTTGCGATGACAAGAGTCGGGAGAAGTGGCAGAATCGGGATGGTGTTGATGTCCTCCTGCGTGTATGTGCAGCAACAGATGTTTTGGTCAGTGGCAATGGAAACTCCCCCCCCCCCCCTCCACCCACGGGATATCCGAAGTCTTGTGGTAGGGTTCCAGGGGGTATGAGAATTTACTGAGGAGGTAAGGAGTTAATAGTTTGTTCAACAGCTGCGGTCATCTAGTGCTAAAGTGCGGGCCGTTGGGTCGCAGTGTGGTCGTAGTAGGGTGGTTGTTTTTGTCAATTCTGAGTACGGGTTGTCAGGTGATGGGGGTCGAATGCGCACATGGTAGAGACAGCGGTGGGTCAACTCCTCAGATCTTTTGTCTAATGTTTGTTTGTGAGAGCGGCTGGTAGAGTTGCTGCAGAATCTTAGGCTTGAACTCCAGTTTGTACAGGTGCAGTCTCATGTGTGCCTTGTAGATTGGGTAGAGAGGCCAGTTTGGGTTTTTTTTCTGCTGGAGTTGAGGAAGTTGCCGGAGATTGCACTTTCAATGGGTCTTCTGGGTTGCTGCAGTCATACGCAATATCCCGCTGAACTTTTTTGGGTTGTCATTACCCTTCGGTCGGTCACTTCGCCATGAACACACACAAAAGCAGGCATTTCTCCAACTACTAGTCGACATTACAATTTGCAGTCCCGTATGGAATGGGTGAGAGCCCCGAGTGTTCTGAGTGGAGTTCACAATAATGATTTTTGACCTCTCCATTGCTCTCGATCTCTCGGCCCAAATTCTTTGGCATGTTCTTGTCTCTCCTCTTAGTGAGTCATTCGGGCGTATTTGGCCTTGTGCCTGACCTCCCTCCCTTCGTCCAAGATAAGGTACTACCCACTACCACTGCCACCATAGCCACAACCTAGGGCCATGCACCGGACACCATGTTGGTCACCACCAGTTGAGCAGTAGTTTGAGAAGCTATTGCTATTCTGTCCCGAAAGTCAAAAAGTTGCGCAAACCAGAAGTATTTGTTCTGTGTTGGCTGGCATTGTGCACACGCTGTATTCAAGGCAATCCTGATAAGGCCATGAATAATCGTTCCTTAGGCAGAGCAGTGTGCTGCTCAACACGGCTGTGTGCGCCGGAGTGCGTGTGCAGGGATGCCCACGGATAGCACTTGAAGGAAAGACACCTTACGGTGCACGCTGCTGGCGCAGGTTCGCCATGTGTATACTATCCTATACTAATGGACTTGTGAACACTGTGTTTGACCGCGAAAAAAAAGCGCTTGAAGGAAAGACACTTGGATAACGAGGGGTACAAAAGAGGGGTTTTCTGTGGAGAGCAAAGACGTGGTGATAAGTAGAGATGGATGGGTTGGGTTGGGACAATTGTAAAGAGATATTCATAGTGACGGCTGGGGACCACAAAAAATAGAATGAAGAGAAGGCAGGGGATGGGCATGGGGATGTGCGGCATTTCATTACAGCAAGCCACTCCCACGGAAAAGCAAGTCGAGAAATGTAAGTGTCCATTGGGAGAGTCAGGCATCCTGGCTGTTCTCTCACTGCGCCCTTTGTGCACCGCAAGCAACACTCACACCAACACACCCACCAGTCAACGAATCTAAGAACGGGAAGAAAAACCACGATTTCTGACAGAGACAACATCAACAGTGAGGTGCAGCACTGCACTGTTTAGCCACAGAAAAAGCACAATTGCAAAAGAGACCAAACGCTCTAACAACTGGTGCTCTGCATGGCCACTGACACCAACCATTGGGGGTTGATTAAAGGAGCACAAAAGTGGCTTGACGAACGTCACAGGGCTATACGGGAGTTGGAGTTAGTGGGGTGTCACCGGAAAAACGACCTTAATCCAGTTTGTTTATGCAATTTCCCATCTGATGAGGGTGGCCAGTCTGTGGGTGCATCCCCTTGCCTTCTCGCGTTGTAGGATGGACTCAAGGCTGGGCTTAATCGGACAGAACAGCAGGGTCTTGGATCAGACTGTGATTCAAGTGGGATGCAGGGTCACAAGGGGTACCAGTCTTCTGGAACAGGAGGAGAGGATCATGTTGCCACTAACATCAGCCATGAACTCCACTTGAACTAATACCATTCTTGGTGTCAGACCCTCGTAAATACGTACTGCTTCATCCTCTCCAGTTGAAGTGGCAACCTCTCCGGGCATCCCCATACATGTGCAGACACGGTGAAATCCCCCACCACGTATCAATTGCAAAAATTTGCGCACACTTTCCCTTGCTTGGTGTATCGGACAGGGGTCTGTGTGAACATTAGACAGCCCCTGCCTGATGCGCTAGCTCGGCAAAATGTGCGCACACGCTAAAGCAGACGCCGTGTGCACACGCTTGGAGAGGCTGTACAAGGCTGTGCCTGGCTGAGCGCATCGGCCCAGGCTGGGGCGGGGGTGGTACAACAAAAGCACCAATGTGCCAACTCCCTGTCTGATGCGCCACGCCAGGCGAGGTATGCACAGGTAAGGTGTGTGTGGCCCCTCCGAGGGTGTGTACACTTTACTTGGCTTCGCGTGTTGGTGTGGGTATGTTTATGTTGATTGTGTGCACAGTTTGCCTGACTGCATTTTTCATTTGGTGCGGTTCGTTGAGACCCAATATATATCTCTACTCCCATTATCATAGTAGATAGCAATGGTGCACCAGCAGTTGGGTCAAAACAGTACAATTGCTATGAATTTGCCATGTACACAACTGGAGCTTGGCAAAAAATGACAATTTCTCTTGTTCACTGTGGTAAACTTGTGTTTGTGACCGGTGCGAGCAAATAAAAGTTTTCGAATAGTATGTATCCAGTTGTATTGTATCTCAGTTGCAATTTGTTGCCGGGCCACCCTGGTCCAACAGGCCAGGAGTTATGCCAGCCCGGACACAGACGAGAATGTACGGCGATTGCTGAAAACACATCGGACTGCCTGGGAGGGGGCGGGGCGTTGCTCGAAAGGGGAGGAGGTTCAAGGGGTTGGGGTGACAGCTGTTTGCTCTGAGCCCCACAGACTCGCACCTGTTGCCCTGCGCCTATTTGTAGTGCTGGTGGGCTGCAGGCCACGGAAGCGATGGAGACCCTCGGCGCACGCCTGCGTCGCACCACCCTCGCCCCAATCAAACGTGCCAACATGCACCGGCGCCCCATGCCGCAAAATGAATCGGCGGCCGTCTCCAGCATGGAGCGCCACTTCGTTTGGGCCGTGCGGCTGGCAGAGCTGGCCTGCGTCCTTTGGATCGTTGTGAACGGCACCATCGGCCTGGTCAACAACGGCGGGACGGTGTGCCCCCGGGACACTGTGTGCGCCGAGGAGTGGTACACGGTCATGCTGCTGACCATCAGCCGGGTGTCGGCCTACCACATGTATCGCGCTGGTGCTGGTGTGGGCGTCCAAGAGCAACAACCTCCGCACCTTCCTGCAGGTTGGGCTTCAGGAGGGGGGTGTTGGCATGCATGCTAGAGGTACCGTGCGAATCCTAATTATTTGCGGAAATAATTAATTCCCGGTCCAAGGTGTTGTTTTGCCGCAAAAAAAACCGCAAAAAAATATTAATTTTTGGCTTTGTGCCCTTCGCAAAAATGGGTTCCGCAAAAAAAAATCGCAAAAGAATATTTTTTGTTCCTGCCCCCCTTTGCAGAAATACCACAATTGTGGGATGGATGCTGTGTTTGCACTGCTCTACAGTGCTGTATTACTTTTTGTTGTATGGTCCTGCACAGCTTTCTGTGCCCTTGTTTCAGCATTTGATGTGCCTTGTGCACTATTATCGAGATCGAACCGAATTTACAAACCGGTTTTGTGAAAAAGTCGTCGGGCCATGTTGCAAATTCCATTGGTGTTTCCACATTTCATGTGCCAGGGGCACTATTATAGACGATATTTGGAACTGGCTCATTGAAAACTGGTAAGGTTGAAGCATCTGAAACACTTTCTTGTTGGTGCTTGTCTGTGATATGGACTGCAATCCCAGAGTTCAACTGATCCACATTTGTATGCCTGCGTAGGATTGGACTGCAATCCCAGAGTCCAAGGTACCCCAGGCCCTTCGCAAAAATGGGTTCCGCAAAAAAAATGCAAAAACAAAAAAACTTTTGTCTCAATATGCTCCGCAAAAATGGGTTCCGCAGAAAAAAATCGCAAAAAAAGTATTTTTTCCCCTGTTTTAAGTGTTGCCGCAAAATTTTGCTTAAATAAAATCCAAAACACCCAACGCAAAACTTAGGATTCCGCAAATAATTAGGATTCGCACGGTAACCTTTGATGCTGGGCAGCAGTTACATGTTTGGATGTTTTACACATATGTAGGGGTAGGTCATACCTGATGTAGGTAGGGGTAGGTCATACCTAACCCAAACCCAAAGCCGGCCCTGTCACTAACCCATGACCTGCTATGTGTACTCTCGGCGGACACTTGGTGGAACTTCGGTCACGAGTTTTAAAAAAATGTTTCACACATATGTTTCTGTTGTTTTCGTAACTCTATTGCGCTTGGGTTGTTCTGTGAATTGTATTTCGATTGAGATGTGCTTGTTTGTTCCTGTTATGTTTTCATGTACTGGCCCCATTGTTGGCATGCATGCTGGGGGTCACCTCCGATGCTAGCCTGCGGACTGATCGCCTTCGCGCAGTCCGGCAGTTACGTGTTTGGATGCGGTAAAATTACATTTCTGTTGTTGTCATTGGTCTATTGCGCTTGCGTTGTTCAGTGAGTTGCATTCCGATAGAGATGCGCTTGCTTGTTCCTGTTATGTTTTCATTTACTTGCACCCTTTGTCTGCAGGGCACCTTCCTCTCCAACTACATCCCCTTCTACGACCTGCACAACCTGCACACCACCCTCGGGCACTTCATCCTCTGGAGCTCCGTGTTCTTCCACTCGCTCCCCCACATCATCCGGTGGGGCCTTCAGGGGAACTTGTCCTTCCTCGTGACCCGCGTCACGGGTGCCACCGGCCTCCTGGCCATGGTCGCCGCCCCGTGCATCGTCCTGCCGATGCTCGTGCCCGCGCTCAAGCGCCGCCTCTCCTGGGAGGTCTTTCTCCATTTCCCTCAACATTGCCCAATGTCTCTTCCCAATTTCCTCCCAACTCTGTGCAATGTCTGTCACCCGTTCCCCCAACAGTGCCCCGTGTGTTCATCTATTGTACACTCAGCACTGCCCAATCTGTGCTCCCACTCCCCGGCATCGTGTGTTCCCGCAACTCCTCCAGCGCTGCCCCATTCCTTCCCCCGGTTCGGGCCCCGCTGATCCGATTCCATGTCAGGTCCGCAAGGGCCTGCACCACCTCCACTGGGTGTTCGGCATCGCGCTGGCCTTCCATGCCCCGGCCGTCAACATTTTCTGGATCATGTTCGCGGTGCTGCTAGTGTACGGGCTGGACGCGCTGTACGGGCTGCTGTTCAAGGCCTACATCATCGAGACCGCCGAGTTCACCTGCCTGAAGAACGGCGTCCAGCTGCGGTTCGTCAACCCCGAGGGGTTCCGCGGCGGCGGGTACGTGCTGCTGTGCGTGCCCTGGCTCAACCGCCACCAATGGCACGCGTTCTCGCTGTTCAGCCACCCCACTGAGCCAAACCAGTCGTGCGTGCACATCAGCAACGTGGGGGACTGGACCGACCTGCTGCACGGCAGCCTGACCGAGAGGCCCACGTGCCGCCCGTGCTGGGTGCAGGGCCCGTTCGCGTCCCCCTACCACACCGCCCTGGAGTTCGACAACATCATCCTGGTGGCGAGTGGCATTGGCATTACCCCCGCCATTGAGGTGTGCGGGACTGGGGCTCAGGGGGTGGATATACCAGTGACGAGATTACCAAGGTCGGGATGGGGGGGAGGGGGGCGTCTGGGGCCAGGAGGCTGTGAGGACAAAATGACGATTGCGATTCACCTTTTTGCTTCGCAAGTATGTGCGCTTGCAGCTTCGTCGTGCATGTGCCGCAGTGCCGTCGCGCAGTTTTTCCACCCCTACCTTTGCTTTGTCATCACAAGTTGTAGCACAGGGTCCCTTGTGCCCTTTGTCCCTTTTGCAGGACATCAAATGCTCATTTGTGCCTCCTTGCTGCTCGCAGGACCAGCATTTTTGGGTTCCAACAGCACTCAGGAGCACCCAGGAACAAGGCACAGAGCGCCAAAGGGAAAAAGGGAGCGACAAAGGGAAAAAGCGCAAGGTTCCTGCCCTACTGACCTGTGATGACACTGCTCTGGAGGAACTGTGCATGCCTGCAAACCGCACTTCTGCAGATTCATCCTCCAGCTTGAAATTGTCATCCAGCGTTGATGACAGTAGTCCCAGTTCCAGTACAGACAGCTCAGATAGTTCAGTCACGAAGCCTTCCGGAGTCCTGCAGCTCGACCTCCTTCTAAAGAAATCCCTCCAATTTCAGGATCCCTGAGGCCATTCGGGTCAACCCCCTCCCCATCAGGCTTTCCGTGTCCGACCGCATTGTAATTGTAGTCGTGACTTGCTAGCTGCTGTGCTGGCTGAACAACAGTAGATGCCAGGGAACATGGGAAAGGGCTCTCGCTCAGTGGCACAGGGCTCCCTGCCTTTTACAAATTGTGCCGGCCTCTAGATGGGACCCGCCCCACTCCCTTGGGAAGTGGGAGGGGTGGGGAATGTGGGGTGGTGGGTCTGAGGGCACAAAGATATTTGGCACCCTGCCATGTCCAAACGATACATACCGACATCCCAGGTACGAAGGATGCATGGCATCTACTCACGTACAAATGATATATCGCACTGTCACATCACAGTAAAGATGATGCATCCCACCTTCTCGTGGACAACTGAGAGATTGCACCCTCCCCCATACATAAGGGATGCCGCATCCTCCCATGCACAAATCATGCATACCAGCCTTCGGTGTGCAAATGATGTCTGGCACCGTCCCCTGTACAACTGATACAGGGTATCCTTCCCTTCGCAAATCATGGACTGCACCCTTAGGCGTACAAATGCTATGTAGCACTCTGTTTGGCCGATTTGGTTTTCTATTTTCTTGTTTGCCTGCCTGTTTGTGTGCCTGGTTGTTGGCCTGCAGGTGCCGATGACCCCCCATGCGGTGGCATAGGTAGGGTGTCCAGCAAGAGTGAGGGAGGCGATTGGAGCCCTGCCTCTGTGTGTGGCGCCTTCGCCCTCAGCTAGCACCAACGGTTGAAGCATGCCGCAGCATGCCACACCACACTGAAATTTGGTCCTTGCTTCCGTTGGCCTTCAGTTTGATGGGACACATCCGAACACATGATCGTCTCAATATGAGTAATGAGACGTTGCGCCATTTGGCAATCGTGTGTGTCAATAAAATGGACGAAAAGCGGAAATGTGAGGAGGAGGAGTAGCGACATGACCACCCCTGGGATGACACTGCTGTGTCCATCTTTGCAGGGTGTCGGGACGTGCGTTCCTTTGTGTTCAGTTCTGGGGTTTGCCCCCTTTGCAGCTTTTGGAACATTAGGCTACCCCCCACCCACGGCCTGAAGCATGCACAGCAAGTTTTTCTTGGGGACCGTTGGTGCTTGGCCTTGCGACTCTGCAGGTCATCAACCACCACGCCAAGACGCGCAAGGTCAACCTGGTGTGGAGCTGCCGGGACCCGGGGCTGGTGCAGTTCTACCTGGAGCAGCTCGCGTTCACCAACAGCGCCTGGAACCTGATCTACTACACCGGCAAGGAGCCCCTGCTCATCGCCCGCGACCTGCCCGCGAACGTCCTGCTGCTCAAGGGACGCCCGGAGCTGGACCACACGAGCGTCGTGAGCATGGACACGGTCCGGTGGATCATCTACGGCATCGAGACCGGGGAGGGGCTGCCCGAGGACATGATCGAGGAGGCGCTCGACTTCGAGTACCGCGCGCGCGCGCTCGACGAAGCCCTCAAGTCGGAGCCGCAGGACCCCGAGGACCTGTTCTGGAAGTCCCTGCAGCGGCTGTTCCTGCACTACACCGCGGAGGAGCTGTGGGAGATGCTGCTGCAGAGCACCGCGTCCCGCTCCCACATCGACGCCGGCGACTTCGCCGCGGTCCTGCGGGAGATCGTCGTGCCCGAGCGGTTCACGGACGACCTGAGCCCCCGGCTGGTGCTGACGCTGGACGTGGACGGGGACGGCTGCGTCACCTGGGACGACTTCGCGGCGGCCCTGGACAACCCGCCGACGCGGCAGCTCGAGCGGATCGAGCAGCTGGTGCACAGCTTCGCCAGCCGCCCCCCCGACATGCACTCGTTCCGCGCCAACGACCGCTCGCTGACCACCCTCCCGCGCTCCGAAGGCGTGCCGAGCCCCGAGCGCGTGCTGCACATGGGCAGCCTCGCGTGGATCCCGTCGCTGGAGCCCGCCGGCCGCGGGGCGCTGTTCATCAAGCAGCGGCCGCCCGCGCCCGGCTCCAGCGTGAGCTCGCGCGACACCGCCGGGGCCACGCCGGTGGTGTCCGCGGCGGTCCCGCCCAAGTCCTCCTTCGAGGTGTCCTTCGAAGGGATGCGGCAGGGCCTGTCCGGCCCCCAGAGGGACTCCGCGGCGACCAGCTTCGCAACGGTGGTCCTCACCGACAGCTCCGCCCAATCGGAGTCGATCGGCCCGCGGGAGGGGCCGCAGCACGTGGCGGCGCCCGGCAAGAAGCGCCCCTCGAGCCTGCTCTCGAGCGGGTCCTCGCGGGAGGCGCAGGACCTGCAGGGGGTGGGTAAGGGCAGCCTCCGATTGCCTACGGTCGTCGCCGACGACACCGCGGCGCGGCCTCCACCGCCCCCCGGGAGCGGCGCCGGCGCGCCGCACCCTACGGTCGTCGCCGACGGCACCGCGGCGCGGCCTCCGCCGCCCGGGAGCGGCGCCGACGCGCTGCAGCCTACGGTCGTCACCGGCAAAGACGGGGAGGCGGGCGGTCCGGGCGACGACCGGGCCTCCGGCGACGCGGGGCCCCCGGCGGGCCGTGACGGCGGCAGGGCGTCGATCTGGGACACGATCGGGCCCGGGACGAACCGAAGGGGGACGGAGGCGGGGCTGGTGCGCCAGGCCATGACCAAGGAGGAGTTCTTGCTGGCCGTCGGTGGGAGGGGCACGCTGGCGTCTTGGGGGGTCTTTTACTGCGGAGGGTCGGAGCAGGTGGTGGCTATGCTTCGGGCCGTCTGCCGCGAGTACGGGATACGGTTTCACCCGGAGAAGTTCGACTGGTGAGCCTCTGGCAAGCGGATGGGGGGGCAGGACAGGATGATTGGTGAACCGAGTGTTGAAGATCCGTTCAAAGCGCTTGGATGGCATCCGTCGGTAATGGCAGGATAGTCCTCTGTCGGTGTGTCTGTGTCTGCGTGTGCGTGTGTGTGTGTGTGTGAGCTGCTGGCCCTGTTTCTCCTCACACAGAAAGGCGCCTAGTGCAGGCGGGACATTCTACTGTTTTTGTTCTGCTTTGCACCTGACGAGATCTAGTACATCCAGACCAGTCTTCTCTGTGCTCTGTTTGTCGCCGAAGTGTGTGTGTGTGTCTGTGTTTGAAATGTTTGCATGGGTAGACTGCTATTGGACACGAACTCCTCCAAGGATTAATTGAGGCTGTTGGTAGTGCAGCACTGAGATGAGGGCCGGTCAGGGTGCAAGGGACGAACTGCCGCAGATGCCCGGTGCTGCACATTGCGGATTCACCAACAGACCGAAAGACGTCTCGGACTGCTCTGCAATTCCTGAGGAGTTTCTCCAACCGCTTTTCTTTGCTCTGTTCTTGTCTTGTGGTTCTCATCGTGTGTGTGTGTGTGTGTATTTGTGTGTGTGTGATTGGGTGGTCGCCCCTAATACAGGTTTGCTCTTTCTGGGACAACACTGGGCACGAACTCCTCCATGTATTTTCTGTTGGTCTGTTGCTCTAAATCTAATGGCACTTGACAGCGTAGCTGCGGCAGTAGGGGTCAGGGAGAAGTCAGGATTCTCATTACTGCATTGCATCTGCACTGACCAGTGCCGCACATTGCGCTGTACCCAGACTTTCAGTTAATGCGCATCCCACTTTTTTGTGTTTGTGAATCCTTTGCATCCCACAAACAAAAAGTGTGAACACATGTGAACCCCACAAATGACAAGTGTGCACACACGTGATGACCGTCGAGTTCATGTACTGCTGTGTGTGCCCATGTTGCAGTTTGTTGTCGCGTTGTGTGCCCCTTATGTGCGTGCCTCTTCCAATGCAGCACAAATGAAACAACGTTCTTTGAAGTCAATGCTCACCCCTGCCCGGAGGGAGCGTTTGTGCACGTGAACCTGTGAGGTTGTGTGTGAGTTCATGTGAATCCCATGTTACAAATGTGTGAACACGTGTGAACCCCACAATCAAAAAGTGTGACTCCAAGCGCGCACGGAGTCGCATTCGCTGCAACTCTGGCTGTACCCAACAGACCGAAAGACGTCTAGGGCTGCCCGGCAGCTCCGGAGGAGTTTTCCTTCACCGCTTTCTTGTCTTATTCTCGTTTGCAGTTTATTTGTGCATGCGTCTATGGGTATAGCACACTGTTGGGCTCAGAGTATAACACGCCGTAGGGCAAAGGGTATAGCACACAGCAGGGCTAAGGGGATGGGATTCCCCCGTTGACCCCGCGGCCACATGCGTTCCTTTGTTCCTTGAGGACGGAGGTGGTTCCAAATGGGGTAGGGGCTGCACGTCTTTTTCCAGTTTGTCACCGATCTGGATGCTCCATGCATTTCTGTGCATCTTGAATGTACCCCTCGCCTCTTTGGTCCAAGCCATGGCCTTGTTGACGCAACAGCCTTCTCGAAGCAACGGCCTTTGTCCAAACTACGGCCTTGGGGGGAGTATTAGCGCGCCGGGCGCGCATCGGGCATCTTTTTTTTTTCCATTCCCCACCCGTGCCTGTTGTTGCCCCCACCTCACCAAACAACCTGGAGTACCTTCTCGCCGTGTCTAAGAATTTGGCCCAGCCTTTGTACCCAGTTTATGATGATGGCAAGGGTGGTGGTTGGAAGTGGTGGGAGTGACATTTTGTGTTGTTGAATTCTCATATTTCGGCTCATGCAAGGTGCCTTGCAGGGAAGGTTTGCGGTCTAGTGCGAGCTGCTTGGGGGACTTCCCTACGTGGGGATACACTTGGGGCTAGAGATAGGATACTTAATACAAAGGTAGCTGCCGGGCAAACATTCCCCCTTTGTCCGAGCTACGGCCTTTGTCCGAGCTACTTGGTATCCGTTCGCCCACCAAAAAGGGGACGAGAAGCATACGTAGCATCAGGGGCGGGCCGAATCATAACTGTGACCCCGCACCCAATTTTCACCCCCAATAAGCCCAGCCCCCTGTCAAGATACGCCACCCGCACATCATGTCTTGTGTCGCCTGCCCAGGTACATGCGGGTAGCCCCTGTGGAGCGCAGTGTGGGTGTGGGTGGGTGGGTTGGAGGGTTGGGGGGTTGCATGGTTAAGCGCGCAGGCGTGTGCACGTATTTGGGGATGCTGACAGATCGCGCCTGAAGGTTATATTTGGAGCCAAATGAGCACAAGACCTCCTTTCTCATGGGTGTTTGGATACTGGTTTTCTTTTTTGCTTTCTGCACTGGAATGGGGAACAGCATAATCTGACGGCCCAGACTTGAGTGCCTGGGTCCGCCTCACAACTCAACGCCAAACTCCCCACAGGTACGCATGTGTTTTATGATTCTGTGTTCTCATTGGCTCCTACCCCTGCGCGGCCCGCAAAGAGGCTGAAAGGTGCTGTGATTCCTGGAGGCCTCACATGTTTCATTGATTATGTTGTTGGATTCAGGGACCTTACAGACCACTGCATGCCGACAGTTGGTGCACAGGGCCATGATCTCAATTTAACTGATGATTAGACTGCGAGCTTCACAGCGATGTGCAGAATCCCCACATGGTAACACGTCCTGGTCTCCACATCCTTCAAGGGGCGACCATTGTCCACTGCCCCAAACATCAGAAAACTTCGAGTCAAATGCAATATAACGTATTTTCATATTTGCCATTTCGTTGTAATGATCATTCAACAATGCAGTTCGATATCGTGCTACTAAATGCTACTAATGCTACTAAAAAAAAGTGTCAGCAAACGTGCAATGCGCAAGCAATCGCAGGGCGCCCACTTTACTCGCCTTGCATCAGCTCTGAGGTCTTCTCTGCAAAGATGACTCTTGCGGTTCTTGGACCGACACTTCAGCTCATTGCAGGCCTGAATGGATATGTCAACAAACAGCAGGGTCAGGGGCAGGAGGGGGAGCAGGTGCACTTGGAAAAAAAACAAATGGAGCAACAATGATCAGCGACAAAAAAAAGCCGCGTAGAGTAACATCAGTAGCTTTCATGCGCTTCCCATTTTACAGGGCAGTCTTTTGAGGCCTGAATTGTTCATGACCACATTCGTGGAGTGGATGATTCGCGTAGTGTGTTGAGGAGCATACAGCCTACTGACAGAGTGCACTACAATAGAGCTGTTTGCGTGTATAAGCGATTGATCCAGACTCCACTGTTGCACAGCACACCAGCTCCTGCCCTGCGCCAACTCACCTCTCCGCCACTGCACAAGAACGATGGAACAATTGGTTATTGGCTTTGTTTGTGCCACTGCAATTCTGATGGGAAAGCATGACTTGAGGTTGTTGGTTTGTAATTCTTGGTTTTGGAGCACAATGCATTTTTGCTGTTCTGATGCACCAAAGGCTGCAGCCAGAGCAGATGTACCCTTTCATCAAGAAAATGGACAATTTGGAGGGTTGATACAATTTGAGTATTTTGAAAGTCGCAAGCTTTTTGGGATACAGAAATGCTCGAGGTCAACAACACCCTACTTTCCCCAGATTGTTTTTGGGTTGATTTGGCTGGTAGGATGGCAGGTCTACTTCAGGGCTTCTCCGGGAGATGGTAAACCTGGCACTTGCCAGTCAGGGAGTTAGGGCACTTCCCCAAGAGTGGCACAGTGGGGTGCACCTTGGCGAGCGAACCCTCAAAGTGATTGCTCTGGTTGTTCAAGAAAGGGTATCGAGGTGGTGGTCCCCAGGCCTGGTTCTGCATGCGTGCGGTCCGAGGGCTCAAGGAACTGGTCCATGATGTTGTAGATGTGCCAGTGCTGAGCCTCCCCCTTGATGCCAGCATTGAACTGCATCAGCAGCAAGAGCATCCGCAACAAAAGAGGTCTTATGTCAAATCCGATGGAAGAAGCAGGTAGGGATGCAAAACATAGAAGTGATGGTTTACAGCACTGGCATTGTCTGGCCTGTCAATGATTGCTCACTTCGTAGCCAAGAATGCAGCCATCAATGTCCCCCTGGGGGCGGGTTATGCAGAAGGCTTCGGACCTGGGCGGCTCCCTTAGCACTGCAATACAGAACAGCAGAAAAGCTTGATGTCGCTTGCATTCCAAGTCACATGCAATGGGTTTGTGCACGGGGGGGGGTCCACAAACGTGCGTGTTGATATAAGCTGGACTGATGCAGATTGGTTTGTTTTTGTTGTATTGGTTTGTATATGTCTGTTTTGTGTTCGATGTGCATTTGTAAAAGTGTGCACTAGTGTGCTACAGCAAGTGAAGTCCCTGCAAACCAAGGTGTGGCACATGCAACAGTTTTCAGCCAGGGCGCAATGGCCGCTGGTTTGGCAACAGTCACTGTCAGGACTTAAGGCCCATCCAAGCACCGGCAGCATTGATAGAGCTGTGAGGGCTTTTTGAGCTGAGCCTCAAGCAAACATGATTCATACAGTCTCCAAACAAACATGGCAAACATGGTGCCCTGTAACATGCAAACCTGCAGCCACAGCAGTACCTAGAAGGTGCTCACACCGCACTGTAGGGCTGCTTTTTGATTCTGACACTGACACTCATCTTTTCCGACCTTTGGTGTATGTCAATTTTGACCCCCATCAGGAGCCCCCCCCCCCCCGTCTCCCCCGGCCTTTGGCCTTGTGCCAACCCCCCCCCCCCCTCCTCTCCCCCGGCCGCAAGGCCCCCTGGGGGTGAATTTGTGCCCATTATTGAAGGAAATGGGGTGTGGGTTGCCAACTAATCCACTGTTGATATGACCTCGAAAGCCAAATATCTACATAGAATGGACCGAACGGCGATGGAATAGGACTGATGCACCACTGTGTCGCCGCAAATGTGCTTGTGAATGCATTGTGGGCAGTACTGCAGGTCATTGCGTGGCCGCCTGGAGTCCGCCGCGCTCTCATTTCCCCACCGCATGTGCACCGCGTCCAATGCTCCCCCTTTTGCCCAAGGCGGTACCCATAGGGACAACGTCAGTGCGCCGGACACGCGCCGGGCATCTTTTTGGGCCACCTTGATATGGAGCCCTGATCCACACTTTTTGCATGGCCCCTTTCTGGTTGGGGATATGGACTAGCCCCTTTCCGGTTGGGAATATGGACCAGCCCCTCCTTTTACTTTCATTGGAAGAAACCCTGACGGCCCGGCAACAGCCGTACAAAATAACATACAATAACAAAAATAAGAGTTTAATGTCTAAAAAAAGTTATACTTCAGTGCTCAAGTGAGAATTAAGGGTCGTGCCCGAGTGATTAATGGGGGCGGATTGTAAATCCGTTGGTTAATCCTACGCTGGTTCAAATCCAGCACGGCCCAATTAAAATGTGAAATTAAAATAAAGGAGAAGAAGGGATTCCAACCCTGGGTACGCATAAGACATACACTCAATTAGCAATCGAGCTCTTTAAACCACTCAGATACTTCTCCAAGACCAGATCCTAAACTGAGACGGGAGGATTTGAACCTCCAAATGTCAGGGCCAAAACCCGTTGCCTTACCACTTGGCTACGTCCCAACAATATAATTGTAAATTAATTCTCTAAAAAAGATTCCACTTAATAAAAGTAAAATCTTCTATAGACCCGTAAAATCTCAGCTAACTACTCGCTTTTTTATCCACTTTGCTTAGACTCAAAGGAGTACCCACTTCAGTTAAAGGAATATCACCTTTATCTCTTACCCAAAAAGAAATAAAAATTTATAAATCCTAATTTTGTATGTGCATGGGGGGTATAGGGATAGAGGTGACGCGCAATTGTACATCTGCAGTTTTACTTTTTGGCCTTTGTGCAGGGCTATGTCATCTGCATGCAACCCGCAACCCATGGCTGTGTTTGGCCTCCTACATCTCCAGCAACCTGGCCGGCAGCTATGGGAGGGTGTTTGTGCGCGCCCAGCGCACTACTTTTGTACTAACTATCCCCATTGTAACCCCGGATTTACCGTCCCCTAGAGGAGCCCCCCAATTTGACGAGAGTGGACCGCAAACCTTCCCTACAAAGTACACTGCACACGGCAACATGGAGAATTTCAACATCAATATGTACTACTCATGCATTGGCTAATAAACAATTTGTTCTCCAACAGTGTGGGCATGAATGCATTCAGCACAATAATGCTCCCGGCACTCACCACAACTCTGATGGTGGAGCGCTGCTAACAACACAAGGCACACACATGTGCCTCAACCTCTCCTTCATCTTGAGTGGCAACCGAGTTGCTTTTATCAGTCCAAACATGAGGCGGGACATGGTCCCATGGTCCATAACGAGGGTTACGGACCTGCCTCCAGATGCAAAATTGCGTGAAATGCAACAAAACATGCACGGACCGGCGCAACTCATCAGGCGCACCACGCCAGATGTGCCACAACTTTCCAAATAAATGCATGTCCAGTCACCAGTGCTTCATGTCAGACGGCTCTTGATGGTGTGAGAACATGTGCTACATTCAAAGAGAGTTAGCAGGGGAGACCCTCTTTGAATCCGGCACGGACACAGCCTTAGGGTGCATGGTTTTGTGTCCCCCATGTGAACCAGTTGTGGATCGCCCCGACAGCCCCTGGGTGCAGGGAGCCTCTGAGTTAGGGGAGTCCAGAGTTTTCATAAGCCGCACCTTTTGGGGAGCCGCCAGCCCAGAGTTGGAAGGACGGGGGCGGAGAGGAAGAGGTGGCCTGCACTGTGTTGTGTGCGCGTCGCCCCTGGAGACATATGCAAGCATGCGGAATTGACCAGTGCGCCCCACATGAATAACACGTCTGATGGAAGTGTTAGGCGCCGCTAGTAAAGGACTGCAAACGGGCTACCCACATGCGATGCCAACATGGGCTCATAGCACCTGCACCAGCACTCCTCCTCCTCCTCCTCCTTGTGCCTCCTTCCCCCAACGTTTTCACCAGATTCTGGAGACGGGACTGGGTCTACTTGACCCCCTGTGTTCCGCACCCTCCCTTCAAGACCCCTGGCTACGCCCACACTTTCAACCCCGTTATTGCCCACAGTAGCCGGCAAGTGACCTCGGGGCTTGTGCACAAATCCTAGGGGGTTGGCAAGGGTTTGGCCGGAGATGCACAGTGCCTAGGGACATGGATGTTGGTCCTTTGGAAACTGGGTTTTCCTCCTGTTCCCCAGCATCCATTTTGGTTCCAGGTCATATCAGGCGGCGCAACATGGAGCTCACGCAGACTTGTAGGCCACTGTGTAGGACGCACGAAAGGCGGTGCAAATACCCACCCCTGGTGAGACAGCCTCTCCCCAGCTCAACCGGGTGTTTGGGGTGGGTGATGGGAACTCGCAAATGTAGTAAAGAAAGTACAAAAGAACGAAAGAAATGTGGAAATGGTGGGCAACTACACACCACGACGGATGTTCAGAATGTGGCATTATTGCCAAAATCCATGACTTTCCCTTGGCACAACATGGTGCTGAATATGAAGGCTGGCTTGACATTGGACAGAATTTTGGGACGTGCGACGGGGTTTCTATTCATGTCAATTTTCAATACAATTGGGACACTTCAACGTTTGAACGGTACCAAGTTTACGATGAGTTAGCCCCAGATGATATCTTTTACAACGTTGATCGCAACGTGCCTGCGATGCCATCTTATGTCCCGCCAATTATCCACAATATGCGGGGTAAAACTTCGACTTTGGAGATAACCATTAGGTGCAGTGGCAGCACAGCGAGGGATGCACATTGTGATGTGTCATGCCCCAATTGTACAGGGGACCAACTGATTGCAGATCAAGATTTGACAACAACCGTGGCGCAATCCATTGTTGCAAGTCTGATACCAATTCGCCTTAATGGGTACAAAATGGACATGATACGCGGCGTCGACAATGGCATGCAATGGTTAACGATATGGAGACCGCACGATACGATCATTCTCTACTTTGCATCCTCTACTCTACTTAGTCCAATGGAGGGACCGCCGCAGCCGACGAGAAGTGGGTATACACTGGGTCATGCACCATTTACCCACCTTGCAGCAGAGTGGTTACGTTCGTCCGGTGGCGTTGGGCCATCAGGAATCCCATCAAGCATACACACAGATTTCCGTAATGGGAGTAGCAATTGAAGTAGCCGGCTCGGTGGTTACATAAAATCCAATCAGCATCGCAGTCTACGGTAGCTATCTGCTGCAATGTGCGTTGCACATACAATTGCCTCCATTTCATTGAACCCAATGGAACCTAACCCACGAGTCAATTGCAGGCAAAAAAAAAAAACATAGGAGATTGAAATGACAAATAGCACATTGTTGACGTTAGAGTCAAGGTTGTTGGATATGGCAAACCCTCTTGCCAGCCCGGCCCAACCAACCGATGTAGTAAAGAAAGATGACGAAAGAAATGTGGAAATGGTGGGCAACTACACACCACCACGGATGTTCAAAATGTGACATTGCCAAAATCCATGACTTTCTCCGGGGACAACATGGTGCTAAATATGAAGGCTAGGTTGACATTCGACTGAACTTGGGGGGTGACGGGAAATATATTCAAGTCAATTTTGAATACAATTGGGACACTTCAAAGTTTGGACGGTACCAGGTTTACAATGTGGATGATGATGATCGTCATCATCTTGATGACGTGTGCACGATGCCATCTTATGTCCTGCCAATTATGCACACTCTGCGGGGCAAAACTTCGGAATTGGAGGTAACCGTCAGATGCAGGGCCAGTGGGCGGTATGCAGAGCAAGATCGCCGTTTGACAACAACCATGGCACAATCGATTGTTGCAATGCTCATACCAACTCGCCTTAATGGATACGATGTGGACAAGACAAGCGGCGTTGATAATGGCATGCAATGGGATAGAAATGGGGATTGGATCATCCTCTACTTTGAAGGCAGTAGGGATGAGGAGGAGGAAGCGCCAGAGCCGATGAGAAGTAGGTATACACTGGGCCATGCACCACTTACCCACCTTGCAACAGAGTGGTTACGTTCGTCCGGTGGCGTTGGGCCATCAAGAATCCCATTAAGCATACACATAGGTTTCCGTATTGGGAGTAGCAATTGAAGTAGCAGGCTCGGTGGCATGTGGCTTGGTGATTGCAATTCATTCTTCCTCCTTCTTCTTCTTGTGTTCGTCCTTTCTATCCTGCCCGAAAACGTCAACACCCGGGTTGAAACGGGGATGAGGATGTATGATCTATTACGCCCATACCGGGATACGTGTACGGTGAATGTTGCATTTCCGGTGTTTATCTTATGTATGTATATCCAATATCTCTCTGGGACGTGGGGAAGGTGCCAACACGGAGCGTTTTCAGGGGTTGGTGCCATTGTTGCCCGATTTGTGCTCACTGGGTGTCCCGTAGGTAGGGGTATGTGGGGTATATTCGGAAAGCCCTTGAAAAGGGCTATTTGGAACAGCCTGTGTCTGCATACTGTACTGACGACATGTTTGAGATCTTTGTCCGTTTCGGATGGTGCCTGTGTTGCCTGCTGCGTCTTTTTGTCAACAGGCAGGTACCATGTCTGCATACAAATTCACGCCAACGTGCTGTTGCTTCGCCCGATGCACCACAAAAGCCTTTGGTACGCAAAAGAGCACGCTCTGGGGGTGTAAAGTGGGTGCAGGTGAGTCAGGACCATCAGGAGAAGCCTATTTTGATCAGAGATGACAAAATGAAATGGTTGGATTTTGGCAAGACACCGGACCCTGAAAACCTTGACACCCATCCCGGTTTTGCCTGGATGAAATCAGGGTACAGTGAGGCCATTGCATGGCGCAAGGTCCGGCTGACCAAACAGCGAAATGTTGACCTCACCTCTTTGTGCAAAACTGTGACCACCTACCCCCCCCCCCCCCCTCCCAACCCATACATTTCTGAAACGGCCTTTTCTCACAGATTTCAAAAAGCATACACATACCCCCCCCTACGGAACGAAATTTTAGTGCATTGGACCAAAACGTGAGAAAACCCTGAAAAATTGCGAATTTGCTCCGCGTTGGCACCTTCTGGATGTCCCAGAGAGATATACAATGCCTGCATACCAAGTACCACCGCCCACCCGCTGCATCCCGTGGTTTCCCACGTTCACGGCATCCCTCTGGGTGGCATCGTGTTTAGCGTTGTACACTCGGTGTGAGTTCTAGGTCTCACATTCAATCCATCCATCATCGGCATTGCATCATTTTTGCGGACAGAGACTCTTGGTGTCTTGTGTGCTTACAAGATGCTTTTTGTGCCCGCTGTCGGTATCATATGCACTGCACCGTATTTCGCAACGCAGTTTCCGACTCTCACGGCGTGCTGGCCAGCCATGAGCAGGGTCTGTTGGGACTGCCCAACAGGTAACACATAGTAGAATGCAGGCCAGCTGTCGTGGCTCACAACACATGGCTAATCAGAGGAAATAGCCGTTGCAAACTAGAAAGCCTTACATACAGCAATGATCTGGATGGAGCTTTCTATGTGCCCTCTGTGAGACCTGTTGGACATTGTTGCACATGCACACCAGGATGTGCATGTGCACCAGCAGGTGCAAAGCAGTCATAGCAAAGCTAGTCACGGCTGACAGCGGACCTGAATCAAAGGGTTTTGGGCCATCAGTTTTACAGGCAAGTCATAGCATCTTTGCTCAAGCTATGCTTAGGTGTTGTGTAGCTAGTTTCCAAAGCTTCTGTTTATTCTGTTTCCCTGCAGGCTCAAAATGATACCTCCATTGCCTGAGGAAGTATGGGATGCCATTGCAGAGTTTCTGCAGTCAGAGTCACTGAGTCAAGTGTGCAAGAGGCTGAGGAAAGTACTTGGGAGCCATCGTTATGTGAAGATCAATTGTGGGGCAGAGCAGAATGTGGCGTGTATGAAGGGACTGATAGGGAATGTACGAGCACTACATTTTCTAGTGCCCTCTGTCGGAGCCAGTGGGGCCCAAGCACTTGCAGCACTGAAGGAGGCCCCCTTGTTGCATACTCTGACCCTTGATCTTCAGTACAATTCAGTAGGAGACAGTGGGGCCCAAGCACTTGCAGCACTGAAGGAGGCCCCCTTGTTGCATACTCTGACCCTTGATCTTCAGAACAATTCAGTAGGAGACAGTGGGGCCCAAGCACTTGCAGCGCTGAAGGAGACCCCCTTGTTGCATACTCTGACGCTGAATCTTTTCTCCAATTCAGTAGGAGCTAGTGGGGCCCAGGCACTTGCAGCACTGAAGGAGGCCCCCTTGCTGCATACTCTGACCCTTGATCTTTCGGGCAATTCAGTAGGAGCTAGTGGGGCCCAAGCACTTGCAGCGCTGAAGAAGGCCCCCTTGCTGCATACTCTGACCCTTGATCTTCGGCGCAATTCAGTAGGAGACAGTGGGGCCCAAGCACTTGCAGCGCTGAAGGAGGCCCCCTTGTTGCATACTCTGACCCTGAATCTTTCGGACAATTCAGTAGGAGCTAGTGGGGCCCAAGCACTTGCAGCGCTGAAGGAGGCCCCCTTGTTGCATACTCTGACCCTTGATCTTCGGCGCAATTCAGTAGGAGACAGTGGGGCCCAAGCACTTGCAGCGCTGCAGGAGGCCCCCTTGTTGCATACTCTGACCCTTGATCTTTCGGGCAATTCAGTAGGAGCTAGTGGGGCCCAAGCACTTGCAGCGCTGAAGAAGGCCCCCTTGCTGCATACTCTGACCCTTGATCTTCGGCGCAATTCAGTAGGAGACAGTGGGGCCCAAGCACTTGCAGCGCTGAAGGAGGCCCCCTTGTTGCATACTCTGACCCTGAATCTTTCGGACAATTCAGTAGGAGCTAGTGGGGCCCAAGCACTTGCAGCACTGAAGGAGGCCCCCTTGTTGCATACTCTGACCCTTGATCTTCAGTACAATTCAGTAGGAGCTAGTGGGGCCCAAGCACTTGCAGCACTGAAGGAGGCCCCCTTGTTGCATACTCTGACCCTCGATCTTTCGGGCAATTCAGTAGGAGACAGTGGGGCCCAAGCACTTGCAGCACTGAAGGAGGCCCCCTTGTTGCATACTCTGACCCTTGATCTTCAGTACAATTCAGTAGGAGCTAGTGGGGCCCAAGCACTTGCAGCACTGAAGGAGGCCCCCTTGTTGCATATTCTGACGCTGAATCTTTTCTCCAATTCAGTAGCAGACAGTGGGGCCCAAGCACTCGCAGCACTGAAGGAGGCCCCCTTGCTGCTTACTCTGACCCTTGATCTTTCGTACAATTCAGTAGGAGCTAGTGGGGCCCAGGCACTTGCAGCGCTGAAGGAGGCCCCCTTGTTGCATACTCTGACCCTTGATCTTCAGTACAATTCAGTAGGAGCCAGTGGGGCCCAAGCACTTGCAGCACTGAAGGAGGCCCCCTTGTTGCATACTCTGACCATCGATCTTTCGGGCAATTCAGTAGGAGACAGTGGGGCCCAAGCACTTGCAGCACTGAAGGAGGCCCCCTTGTTGCATACTCTGACCCTTGATCTTTAGTACAATTCAGTAGGAGCCAGTGGGGCCCAAGCACTTGCAGCACTGAAGGAGGCCCCCTTGTTGCATATTCTGACGCTGAATCTTTTCTCCAATTCAGTAGGAGACAGTGGGGCCCAAGCACTCGCAGCACTGAAGGAGGCCCCCTTGCTGCATACTCTGACCCTTGATCTTTCGTACAATTCAGTAGGAGCTAGTGGGGCCCAGGCACTTGCAGCGCTGAAGGAGACCCCCTTGTTGCATACTCTGACGCTGAATCATTGGGACAATTCAGTAGGAGACAGTGGGGCCCAGGCACTTGCAGCGCTGAAGAAGGCCCCCTTGCTGCATACTCTGACCCTGAATCTTTTCTCCAATTCAGTAGGAGCTAGTTGGGCCCAAGCACTTGCAGCACTGAAGGAGGCCCCTTTGTTGCATACTCTGACCCTTGACCTTCAGCACAATTCAGTAGGAGCCAGTGGGGCCCACGCACTTGCAGCACTGAAGGAGACCCCATTGTTGCATACTCTGACCCTTGATCTTTTGGGCAATTCAGTAGGAGACAGTGGGGCCCAAGCACTCGCAGCACTGAAGAAGGCCCCCTTGTTGCATACTCTGACCCGTGATCTTTCGGACAATTCAGTGGGAGACAGTGGGGCCCAAGCACTTGCAGCACTGCAGGAGGCCCCCTTGCTGCATACTCTGACTCTGACGCTGAATCTTTCGGACAATTCAGAAGGAGACAGTGGGGCCTCTGACCATTAATCTGGGTGCCTAATTTATTCTGGGTCGCTACTCTACCCATTTTGGAATTTTTCGATGACAAGAGTCGGGAGAAGTGGCGGAATCGGGATTGTGTTGATGTCCTCCTGTGTGTACGTGTACTACCTGGCACCCCTGGCGGCCCAGGTTGAGCACCATGGTATCCATGCCGCAGATGTCAGAGCAGTGCTACATTGGTCTGCCTAAACATGAACCCGTGTTCCGAAAGATGCACCATGTTTGAACATTACTGCTCTGCTGCCGTACATACAAACTATTGTTCCCTCCCATGGCATAAATCATGCACGTCGCATCAACCGCTGCATGCCACCCAATGGCGCACATACCCATTAATCACTTTGTAAAATGGGTGCAAGCATCAGATTGCATTGCCAACGGAGGTGCAGGGGATGTGGTTTCGCACCGCTTTTGATGATGGTAGTGTAGTGGGCATCATTGTGCTGCCACTCGTTGACGCACCTGCATGTTTGTAGATCATATGGCCAGAACCGCTACCAGTGAGACTGGTTCCTCTGCTGGTTTTTTGCAGACGCCTGATACATGTTGGCTACTGATACATGTTGGCTACTGTTACATGGTGGCTACTGTGGGCTTTGGTGAGTGGCAGAGGGTGTTTGTGATATATGTCAGGCTCTTGGGTGTGTTCTCAACGCACCTCCCTGCGTCCCCATCTTCAAGCACAGCCCCGTGTTGGGGTCAGTTCTGTGAGGAATGCGAATTAGTGCTTGTGCAGTAATCATTGCAGGTTCTTGTGCCATTCCTTGTGCAGTATGTGTGGCACATAAGCCAACCTCACTGTGACGAGTTGAGAGCCTGTTGTTGAGGTTGGGGGAGTTGACTATTGTGCCCTGCCCCCTCTGCCCCCTTAACCTTAGCCTCTGCTGAGCCTTCCGGTGCTATTGTGGGGTAACCTAATAGGCTTCTGATTTTCTCCCCACGCTTGGTGTTGGGGACCCCGAGAATGCAGGGGTTACGTAGCAATTCCACCCTCTTCTGGCCCCCGAGAAGGCAAGGGTGAGGGAGCCACTTCTGATTTTCTCCCCGCGCTTGGTGTTGGGGAACCCGAGAATGCAGGGGTTACGTAGCAATTCCGCCCTCTTCTGGCCCCCCCGAGAAGGCAAGGGTGAGGTAGCCACTTCTGATTTTCTCCCCGCGCTTAGTGTTGGGGAACCCGATAATGCAGGGGTTACATAGCAATTCCGCCCTCTTCTGGCCCCCAAGAAGGCAAGGGTGAGGAAGCCACTTCTGATTTTCTCCCTACGCTTGGTGTTGGGGGCCCCCGAGAATGCAGGGGTTACGTAGCAACTCCGCCCTTTTTTGGGCCCCCGAGAAGTTGGCACCTTGGTGCTGTTTAGCGGTGCAAGTTCCCTTGGGGTCATTTCATGGCTGAGTGTTTGCTCACGGTGCAAGCAAATACCCCTTGACGACATTGTTGTCCACTACGGAATATGTTCTATAAAGTTGGCCAGACAGGATCTATGGCCCCGCCACCCGCCCACACATCTAATTGTTGCCGTTGATATGTCGGGATAGCTAATACAAAAGTAGTGCGCCGGGCATGCACCGGGCGCGCGCCGAGCAAACACCCTCCCTTGGATTTGGAGGGCGGCAGCGACACATGTTTTGGTCAGTGGCAATGGAAACTGTACCCCCCCGCCCCCCACCTGTTGGGAGCAATGACTCTAACGGGATCTACGGTTCGAGAACGCTATTGGCCTGCTGTAGACCCGCTCTATGATGTTGAATGTGTTTGCGGCCCCCCCACCCACACACGGGATGTGCGAAGTCTTGTGGTAGGGTTCCGAGGGGTATGAGAAATTACTGAGGAGGTAAGGAGGTAATGGTTTGTTCAACAACTGCGGTCATCTAGTGCTAAAGTCGCAGTGGCGTCGCAGTAGGGTGGTTGGTTTTGTCAATTCTGAGTACGGGTTGTCAGGTGATGGGGGTCGAATGCTCACATGGTAGAGACTGCGGTGGGTCAACTCCTCAGGTCTTTTGTCCAATGTTTGTTTGTGAGAGCGGCTGGTAGAGTTGCTGCAGAATCTTAGGCTTGAACTCCAGTTTGTATAGGTGCAGTCTCATGTGTGCCTTGTAGATTGGGTAGAGAGGCCAGTTTGGGTTTTTTTTCCGCTGGGGTTGGGGAAGTTGCCGGAGATTGCACTTTCAATGGGTCTTCTGGGTTGCTGCAGCCATATGCAATATCCCGCTGAACTTTTTTCGGCTGTCAGTACCCTTCGGTCGCTCATTTCGCCATGAATGGGACACACAAAGCAGGCATTTCTCCAACTACTAGTTGACATTACAATTTGCAGTTCCGGAATGGAATGGGTGAGAGCCCCGAGTGTTCTCAGTGGAGTTCACAATAATGATTTTTGACGTCCCCATTGCTCTTGATCTCTTCGCCCACATTCTTTGGCACGTTCTTGTCTCTCCTCTTAGTGAGTCATTCGGGCGTATTTGGCCTTGTGCCTGACCTCCCTCCCTTCGTCCAAGATAAGGTACTACCCACTACCACTGCCACCATAGCCACAACCTAGCCATGCATAAGAACAGCGGAAATGTAAGGAGGTGGACCCCCCTCCCCCCTGAGACCACCCACCCTGATAGCCTTTGGGCGAACACAAGGCAACATTCAGTACTGTGCTGCAGTGTAGCAGAACATGAATGAGCTGTGGGGGAGTATTAGCGCGCCGGGCACTCTTTGACCATTCCCCACCCGTGCCTGTTTTTGTACCCCCCCTAATCTGGAGTACCTTCTCGCAGTGTCCAAGAATCTGGCCCATCCTTTGCACCCAGTTTGGTGCCAGTATTTTGTGTGTGGAACATTTTTTTGATTTTCACCCCACCATGGGGGCCTGAGAGGGCATGCAGGGGTTATGTAGCCATCTCCAATTCCTCCCTGCTCTATGCCTCTTGATAAAGTGTTATGGTGTCATGGATTTTGAAGAAGTGTTGCTTTGTGTCGACCATGCATTGTAAAACTAGTTGACAAGGAGAAAGGATTGCCAAGTATGAGCTTTCATGATGCATCCCTGGTGAGACAGCCTCTCCCCAGCTCAACCGGGTGTTTGGGGTGGGTGATGGGAACTCGCAAATGTAGTAAAGAAAGTACAAAAGAACGAAAGAAATGTGGAAATGGTGGGCAACTACACACCACGACGGATGTTCAGAATGTGGCATTATTGCCAAAATCCATGACTTTCCCTTGGCACAACATGGTGCTGAATATGAAGGCTGGCTTGACATTGGACAGAATTTTGGGACGTGCGACGGGGTTTCTATTCATGTCAATTTTCAATACAATTGGGACACTTCAACGTTTGAACGGTACCAAGTTTACGATGAGTTAGCCCCAGATGATATCTTTTACAACGTTGATCGCAACGTGCCTGCGATGCCATCTTATGTCCCGCCAATTATCCACAATATGCGGGGTAAAACTTCGACTTTGGAGATAACCATTAGGTGCAGTGGCAGCACAGCGAGGGATGCACATTGTGATGTGTCATGCCCCAATTGTACAGGGGACCAACTGATTGCAGATCAAGATTTGACAACAACCGTGGCGCAATCCATTGTTGCAAGTCTGATACCAATTCGCCTTAATGGGTACAAAATGGACATGATACGCGGCGTCGACAATGGCATGCAATGGTTAACGATATGGAGACCGCACGATACGATCATTCTCTACTTTGCATCCTCTACTCTACTTAGTCCAATGGAGGGACCGCCGCAGCCGACGAGAAGTGGGTATACACTGGGTCATGCACCATTTACCCACCTTGCAGCAGAGTGGTTACGTTCGTCCGGTGGCGTTGGGCCATCAGGAATCCCATCAAGCATACACACAGATTTCCGTAATGGGAGTAGCAATTGAAGTAGCCGGCTCGGTGGTTACATAAAATCCAATCAGCATCGCAGTCTACGGTAGCTATCTGCTGCAATGTGCGTTGCACATACAATTGCCTCCATTTCATTGAACCCAATGGAACCTAACCCACGAGTCAATTGCAGGCAAAAAAAAAAAACATAGGAGATTGAAATGACAAATAGCACATTGTTGACGTTAGAGTCAAGGTTGTTGGATATGGCAAACCCTCTTGCCAGCCCGGCCCAACCAACCGATGTAGTAAAGAAAGATGACGAAAGAAATGTGGAAATGGTGGGCAACTACACACCACCACGGATGTTCAAAATGTGACATTGCCAAAATCCATGACTTTCTCCGGGGACAACATGGTGCTAAATATGAAGGCTAGGTTGACATTCGACTGAACTTGGGGGGTGACGGGAAATATATTCAAGTCAATTTTGAATACAATTGGGACACTTCAAAGTTTGGACGGTACCAGGTTTACAATGTGGATGATGATGATCGTCATCATCTTGATGACGTGTGCACGATGCCATCTTATGTCCTGCCAATTATGCACACTCTGCGGGGCAAAACTTCGGAATTGGAGGTAACCGTCAGATGCAGGGCCAGTGGGCGGTATGCAGAGCAAGATCGCCGTTTGACAACAACCATGGCACAATCGATTGTTGCAATGCTCATACCAACTCGCCTTAATGGATACGATGTGGACAAGACAAGCGGCGTTGATAATGGCATGCAATGGGATAGAAATGGGGATTGGATCATCCTCTACTTTGAAGGCAGTAGGGATGAGGAGGAGGAAGCGCCAGAGCCGATGAGAAGTAGGTATACACTGGGCCATGCACCACTTACCCACCTTGCAACAGAGTGGTTACGTTCGTCCGGTGGCGTTGGGCCATCAAGAATCCCATTAAGCATACACATAGGTTTCCGTATTGGGAGTAGCAATTGAAGTAGCAGGCTCGGTGGCATGTGGCTTGGTGATTGCAATTCATTCTTCCTCCTTCTTCTTCTTGTGTTCGTCCTTTCTATCCTGCCCGAAAACGTCAACACCCGGGTTGAAACGGGGATGAGGATGTATGATCTATTACGCCCATACCGGGATACGTGTACGGTGAATGTTGCATTTCCGGTGTTTATCTTATGTATGTATATCCAATATCTCTCTGGGACGTGGGGAAGGTGCCAACACGGAGCGTTTTCAGGGGTTGGTGCCATTGTTGCCCGATTTGTGCTCACTGGGTGTCCCGTAGGTAGGGGTATGTGGGGTATATTCGGAAAGCCCTTGAAAAGGGCTATTTGGAACAGCCTGTTTCTGCATACTGTACTGACGACATGTTTGAGATCTTTGTCCGTTTCGGATGGTGCCTGTGTTGCCTGCTGCGTCTTTTTGTCAACAGGCAGGTACCATGTCTGCATACAAATTCACGCCAACGTGCTGTTGCTTCGCCCGATGCACCACAAAAGCCTTTGGTACGCAAAAGAGCACGCTCTGGGGGTGTAAAGTGGGTGCAGGTGAGTCAGGACCATCAGGAGAAGCCTGTTTTGATCAGAGATGACAAAATGAAATGGTTGGATTTTGGCAAGACACCGGACCCTGAAAACCTTGACACCCATCCCGGTTTTGCCTGGATGAAATCAGGGTACAGTGAGGCCATTGCATGGCGCAAGGTCCGGCTGACCAAACAGCGAAATGTTGACCTCACCTCTTTGTGCAAAACTGTGACCACCTACCCCCCCCCCCCCCCCTCCCAACCCATACATTTCTGAAACGGCCTTTTCTCACAGATTTCAAAAAGCATACACATACCCCCCCCTACGGAACGAAATTTTAGTGCATTGGACCAAAACGTGAGAAAACCCTGAAAAATTGCGAATTTGCTCCGCGTTGGCACCTTCTGGATGTCCCAGAGAGATATACAATGCCTGCATACCAAGTACCACCGCCCACCCGCTGCATCCCGTGGTTTCCCACGTTCACGGCATCCCTCTGGGTGGCATCGTGTTTAGCGTTGTACACTCGGTGTGAGTTCTAGGTCTCACATTCAATCCATCCATCATCGGCATTGCATCATTTTTGCGGACAGAGACTCTTGGTGTCTTGTGTGCTTACAAGATGCTTTTTGTGCCCGCTGTCGGTATCATATGCACTGCACCGTATTTCGCAACGCAGTTTCCGACTCTCACGGCGTGCTGGCCAGCCATGAGCAGGGTCTGTTGGGACTGCCCAACAGGTAACACATAGTAGAATGCAGGTCAGCTGTCGTGGCTCACAACACATGGCTAATCAGAGGAAATAGCCGTTGCAAACTAGAAAGCCTTACATACAGCAATGATCTGGATGGAGCTTTCTATGTGCCCTCTGTGAGACCTGTTGGACATTGTTGCACATGCACACCAGGATGTGCATGTGCACCAGCAGGTGCAAAGCAGTCATAGCAAAGCTAGTCACGGCTGACAGCGGACCTGAATCAAAGGGTTTTGGGCCATCAGTTTTACAGGCAAGTCATAGCATCTTTGCTCAAGCTATGCTTAGGTGTTGTGTAGCTAGTTTCCAAAGCTTCTGTTTATTCTGTTTCCCTGCAGGCTCAAAATGATACCTCCATTGCCTGAGGAAGTATGGGATGCCATTGCAGAGTTTCTGCAGTCAGAGTCACTGAGTCAAGTGTGCAAGAGGCTGAGGAAAGTACTTGGGAGCCATCGTTATGTGAAGATCAATTGTGGGGCAGAGCAGAATGTGGCGTGTATGAAGGGACTGATAGGGAATGTACGAGCACTACATTTTCTAGTGCCCTCTGTCGGAGCCAGTGGGGCCCAAGCACTTGCAGCACTGAAGGAGGCCCCCTTGTTGCATACTCTGACCCTTGATCTTCAGTACAATTCAGTAGGAGACAGTGGGGCCCAAGCACTTGCAGCACTGAAGGAGGCCCCCTTGTTGCATACTCTGACCCTTGATCTTCAGAACAATTCAGTAGGAGACAGTGGGGCCCAAGCACTTGCAGCGCTGAAGGAGACCCCCTTGTTGCATACTCTGACGCTGAATCTTTTCTCCAATTCAGTAGGAGCTAGTGGGGCCCAGGCACTTGCAGCACTGAAGGAGGCCCCCTTGCTGCATACTCTGACCCTTGATCTTTCGGGCAATTCAGTAGGAGCTAGTGGGGCCCAAGCACTTGCAGCGCTGAAGAAGGCCCCCTTGCTGCATACTCTGACCCTTGATCTTCGGCGCAATTCAGTAGGAGACAGTGGGGCCCAAGCACTTGCAGCGCTGAAGGAGGCCCCCTTGTTGCATACTCTGACCCTGAATCTTTCGGACAATTCAGTAGGAGCTAGTGGGGCCCAAGCACTTGCAGCGCTGAAGACGGCCCCCTTGCTGCATACTCTGACCCTTGATCTTCGGCGCAATTCAGTAGGAGACAGTGGGGCCCAAGCACTTGCAGCGCTGCAGGAGGCCCCCTTGTTGCATACTCTGACCCTTGATCTTTCGGGCAATTCAGTAGGAGCTAGTGGGGCCCAAGCACTTGCAGCGCTGAAGAAGGCCCCCTTGCTGCATACTCTGACCCTTGATCTTCGGCGCAATTCAGTAGGAGACAGTGGGGCCCAAGCACTTGCAGCGCTGAAGGAGGCCCCCTTGTTGCATACTCTGACCCTGAATCTTTCGGACAATTCAGTAGGAGCTAGTGGGGCCCAAGCACTTGCAGCACTGAAGGAGGCCCCCTTGTTGCATACTCTGACCCTTGATCTTCAGTACAATTCAGTAGGAGCCAGTGGGGCCCAAGCACTTGCAGCACTGAAGGAGGCCCCCTTGTTGCATACTCTGACCCTCGATCTTTCGGGCAATTCAGTAGGAGACAGTGGGGCCCAAGCACTTGCAGCACTGAAGGAGGCCCCCTTGTTGCATACTCTGACCCTTGATCTTCAGTACAATTCAGTAGGAGCTAGTGGGGCCCAAGCACTTGCAGCACTGAAGGAGGCCCCCTTGTTGCATATTCTGACGCTGAATCTTTTCTCCAATTCAGTAGCAGACAGTGGGGCCCAAGCACTCGCAGCACTGAAGGAGGCCCCCTTGCTGCATACTCTGACCCTTGATCTTTCGTACAATTCAGTAGGAGCTAGTGGGGCCCAGGCACTTGCAGCGCTGAAGGAGGCCCCCTTGTTGCATACTCTGACCCTTGATCTTCAGTACAATTCAGTAGGAGCAAGTGGGGCCCAAGCACTTGCAGCACTGAAGGAGGCCCCCTTGTTGCATACTCTGACCATCGATTTTTCGGGCAATTCAGTAGGAGACAGTGGGGCCCAAGCACTTGCAGCACTGAAGGAGGCCCCCTTGTTGCATACTCTGACCCTTGATCTTCAGTACAATTCAGTAGGAGCAAGTGGGGCCCAAGCACTTGCAGCACTGAAGGAGGCCCCCTTGTTGCATACTCTGACCATCGATTTTTCGGGCAATTCAGTAGGAGACAGTGGGGCCCAAGCACTTGCAGCACTGAAGGAGGCCCCCTTGTTGCATACTCTGACCCTTGATCTTTAGTACAATTCAGTAGGAGCCAGTGGGGCCCAAGCACTTGCAGCACTGAAGGAGGCCCCCTTGTTGC
The DNA here is from genome assembly GCA_964036045.1 of Eutreptiella sp. 'Long Island Sound 2002'. Taxonomy (NCBI): domain Eukaryota; phylum Euglenozoa; class Euglenophyceae; order Eutreptiales; family Eutreptiaceae; genus Eutreptiella; species Eutreptiella sp. 'Long Island Sound 2002'. The sequence continues at coordinate 41,376,700 of OZ038396.1, forward strand.
ATATTCTGACGCTGAATCTTTTCTCCAATTCAGTAGGAGACAGTGGGGCCCAAGCACTCGCAGCACTGAAGGAGGCCCCCTTGCTGCATACTCTGACCCTTGATCTTTCGTACAATTCAGTAGGAGCTAGTGGGGCCCAGGCACTTGCAGCGCTGAAGGAGACCCCCTTGTTGCATACTCTGACGCTGAATCATTGGGACAATTCAGTAGGAGACAGTGGGGCCCAGGCACTTGCAGCGCTGAAGAAGGCCCCCTTGCTGCATACTCTGACCCTGAATCTTTTCTCCAATTCAGTAGGAGCTAGTTGGGCCCAAGCACTTGCAGCTCTGAAGGAGGCCCCCTTGTTGCATACTCTGACCCTTGACCTTCAGCACAATTCAGTAGGAGCCAGTGGGGCCCACGCACTTGCAGCACTGAAGGAGACCCCATTGTTGCATACTCTGACCCTTGATCTTTTGGGCAATTCAGTAGGAGACAGTGGGGCCCAAGCACTCGCAGCACTGAAGAAGGCCCCCTTGTTGCATACTCTGACCCGTGATCTTTCGGACAATTCAGTGGGAGACAGTGGGGCCCAAGCACTTGCAGCACTGCAGGAGGCCCCCTTGCTGCATACTCTGACTCTGACGCTGAATCTTTCGGACAATTCAGAAGGAGACAGTGGGGCCTCTGACCATTAATCTGGGTGCCTAATTTATTCTGGGTCGCTACTCTACCCATTTTGGAATTTTTCGATGACAAGAGTCGGGAGAAGTGGCGGAATCGGGATTGTGTTGATGTCCTCCTGTGTGTACGTGTACTACCTGGCACCCCTGGCGGCCCAGGTTGAGCACCATGGTATCCATGCCGCAGATGTCAGAGCAGTGCTACATTGGTCTGCCTAAACATGAACCCGTGTTCCGAAAGATGCACCATGTTTGAACATTACTGCTCTGCTGCCGTACATACAAACTATTGTTCCCTCCCATGGCATAAATCATGCACGTCGCATCAACCGCTGCATGCCACCCAATGGCGCACATACCCATTAATCACTTTGTAAAATGGGTGCAAGCATCAGATTGCATTGCCAACGGAGGTGCAGGGGATGTGGTTTCGCACCGCTTTTGATGATGGTAGTGTAGTGGGCATCATTGTGCTGCCACTCGTTGACGCACCTGCATGTTTGTAGATCATATGGCCAGAACCGCTACCAGTGAGACTGGTTCCTCTGCTGGTTTTTTGCAGACGCCTGATACATGTTGGCTACTGATACATGTTGGCTACTGTTACATGGTGGCTACTGTGGGCTTTGGTGAGTGGCAGAGGGTGTTTGTGATATATGTCAGGCTCTTGGGTGTGTTCTCAACGCACCTCCCTGCGTCCCCATCTTCAAGCATAGCCCCGTGTTGGGGTCAGTTCTGTGAGGAATGCGAATTAGTGCTTGTGCAGTAATCATTGCAGGTTCTTGTGCCATTCCTTGTGCAGTATGTGTGGCACATAAGCCAACCTCACTGTGACGAGTTGAGAGCCTGTTGTTGAGGTTGGGGGAGTTGACTATTGTGCCCTGCCCCCTCTGCCCCCTTAACCTTAGCCTCTGCTGAGCCTTCCGGTGCTATTGTGGGGTAACCTAATAGGCTTCTGATTTTCTCCCCACGCTTGGTGTTGGGGACCCCGAGAATGCAGGGGTTACGTAGCAATTCCACCCTCTTCTGGCCCCCGAGAAGGCAAGGGTGAGGGAGCCACTTCTGATTTTCTCCCCGCGCTTAGTGTTGGGGAACCCGAGAATGCAGGGGTTACGTAGCAATTCCGCCCTCTTCTGGCCCCCAAGAAGGCAAGGGTGAGGAAGCCACTTCTGATTTTCTCCCTACGCTTGGTGTTGGGGAACCCGAGAATGCAGGGGTTACGTAGCAATTCCGCCCTCTTCTGGCCCCCAAGAAGGCAAGGGTGAGGAAGCCACTTCTGATTTTCTCCCTACGCTTGGTGTTGGGGGCCCCCGAGAATGCAGGGGTTACGTAGCAATTCCGCCCTTTTTTGGGCCCCCGAGAAGTTGGCACCTTGGTGCTGTTTAGCGGTGCAAGTTCCCTTGGGGTCATTTCATGGCTGAGTGTTTGCTCACGGTGCAAGCAAATACCCCTTGACGACATTGTTGTCCACTACGGAATATGTTCTATAAAGTTGGCCAGACAGGATCTATGGCCCCGCCACCCGCCCACACATCTAATTGTTGCCGTTGATATGTCGGGATAGCTAATACAAAAGTAGTGCGCCGGGCATGCACCGGGCGCGCGCCGAGCAAACACCCTCCCTTGGATTTGGAGGGCGGCAGCGACACATGTTTTGGTCAGTGGCAATGGAAACTGTACCCCCCCGCCCCCCACCTGTTGGGAGCAATGACTCTAACGGGATCTACGGTTCGAGAACGCTATTGGCCTGCTGTAGACCCGCTCTATGATGTTGAATGTGTTTGCGGCCCCCCCACCCACACACGGGATGTGCGAAGTCTTGTGGTAGGGTTCCGAGGGGTATGAGAAATTACTGAGGAGGTAAGGAGGTAATGGTTTGTTCAACAACTGCGGTCATCTAGTGCTAAAGTCGCAGTGGCGTCGCAGTAGGGTGGTTGGTTTTGTCAATTCTGAGTACGGGTTGTCAGGTGATGGGGGTCGAATGCTCACATGGTAGAGACTGCGGTGGGTCAACTCCTCAGGTCTTTTGTCCAATGTTTGTTTGTGAGAGCGGCTGGTAGAGTTGCTGCAGAATCTTAGGCTTGAACTCCAGTTTGTATAGGTGCAGTCTCATGTGTGCCTTGTAGATTGGGTAGAGAGGCCAGTTTGGGTTTTTTTTCCGCTGGGGTTGGGGAAGTTGCCGGAGATTGCACTTTCAATGGGTCTTCTGGGTTGCTGCAGCCATATGCAATATCCCGCTGAACTTTTTTCGGCTGTCAGTACCCTTCGGTCGCTCATTTCGCCATGAATGGGACACACAAAGCAGGCATTTCTCCAACTACTAGTTGACATTACAATTTGCAGTTCCGGAATGGAATGGGTGAGAGCCCCGAGTGTTCTCAGTGGAGTTCACAATAATGATTTTTGACGTCCCCATTGCTCTTGATCTCTTCGCCCACATTCTTTGGCACGTTCTTGTCTCTCCTCTTAGTGAGTCATTCGGGCGTATTTGGCCTTGTGCCTGACCTCCCTCCCTTCGTCCAAGATAAGGTACTACCCACTACCACTGCCACCATAGCCACAACCTAGCCATGCATAAGAACAGCGGAAATGTAAGGAGGTGGACCCCCCTCCCCCCTGAGACCACCCACCCTGATAGCCTTTGGGCGAACACAAGGCAACATTCAGTACTGTGCTGCAGTGTAGCAGAACATGAATGAGCTGTGGGGGAGTATTAGCGCGCCGGGCACTCTTTGACCATTCCCCACCCGTGCCTGTTTTTGTACCCCCCCTAATCTGGAGTACCTTCTCGCAGTGTCCAAGAATCTGGCCCATCCTTTGCACCCAGTTTGGTGCCAGTATTTTGTGTGTGGAACATTTTTTTGATTTTCACCCCACCATGGGGGCCTGAGAGGGCATGCAGGGGTTATGTAGCCATCTCCAATTCCTCCCTGCTCTATGCCTCTTGATAAAGTGTTATGGTGTCATGGATTTTGAAGAAGTGTTGCTTTGTGTCGACCATGCATTGTAAAACTAGTTGACAAGGAGAAAGGATTGCCAAGTATGAGCTTTCATGATGCATCCCTGGTGAGACAGCCTCTCCCCAGCTCAACCGGGTGTTTGGGGTGGGTGATGGGAACTCGCAAATGTAGTAAAGAAAGTACAAAAGAACGAAAGAAATGTGGAAATGGTGGGCAACTACACACCACGACGGATGTTCAGAATGTGGCATTATTGCCAAAATCCATGACTTTCCCTTGGCACAACATGGTGCTGAATATGAAGGCTGGCTTGACATTGGACAGAATTTTGGGACGTGCGACGGGGTTTCTATTCATATCAATTTTCAATACAATTGGGACACTTCAACGTTTGAACGGTACCAAGTTTACGATGAGTTAGCCCCAGATGATATCTTTTACAACGTTGATCGCAACGTGCCTGCGATGCCATCTTATGTCCCGCCAATTATCCACAATATGCGGGGTAAAACTTCGACTTTGGAGATAACCATTAGGTGCAGTGGCAGCACAGCGAGGGATGCACATTGTGATGTGTCATGCCCCAATTGTACAGGGGACCAACTGATTGCAGATCAAGATTTGACAACAACCGTGGCGCAATCCATTGTTGCAAGTCTGATACCAATTCGCCTTAATGGGTACAAAATGGACATGATACGCGGCGTCGACAATGGCATGCAATGCTTAACGATATGGAGACCGCACGATACGATCATTCTCTACTTTGCATCCTCTACTCTACTTAGTCCAATGGAGGGACCGCCGCAGCCGACGAGAAGTGGGTATACACTGGGTCATGCACCATTTACCCACCTTGCAGCAGAGTGGTTACGTTCGTCCGGTGGCGTTGGGCCATCAGGAATCCCATCAAGCATACACACAGATTTCCGTAATGGGAGTAGCAATAGAAGTAGCCGGCTCGGTGGTTACATAAAATCCAATCAGCATCGCAGTCTACGGTAGCTATCTGCTGCAATGTGCGTTGCACATACAATTGCCTCCATTTCATTGAACCCAATGGAACCTAACCCACGAGTCAATTGCAGGCAAAAAAAAAAAACATAGGAGATTGAAATGACAAATAGCACATTGTTGACGTTAGAGTCAAGGTTGTTGGATATGGCAAACCCTCTTGCCAGCCCGGCCCAACCAACCGATGTAGTAAAGAAAGATGACGAAAGAAATGTGGAAATGGTGGGCAACTACACACCACCACGGATGTTCAAAATGTGACATTGCCAAAATCCATGACTTTCTCCTGGGACAACATGGTGCTAAATATGAAGGCTAGGTTGACATTCGACTGAACTTGGGGGGTGACGGGAAATATATTCAAGTCAATTTTGAATACAATTGGGACACTTCAAAGTTTGGACGGTACCGGGTTTACAATGTGGATGATGATGATCGTCATCATCTTGATGACGTGTGCACGATGCCATCTTATGTCCTGCCAATTATCCACACTCTGCGGGGCAAAACTTCGGAATTGGAGGTAACCGTCAGATGCAGGGCCAGTGGGCGGTATGCAGAGCAAGATCGCCGTTTGACAACAACCATGGCACAATCGATTGTTGCAATGCTCATACCAACTCGCCTTAATGGATACGATGTGGACAAGACAAGCGGCGTTGATAATGGCATGCAATGGGATAGAAATGGGGATTGGATCATCCTCTACTTTGTACTACCTCACCTACCCCACCTACTACCTCACTCCCGCAGAGTTTTCATACTGGCTCCCAGTTTCGCCCAGATTGTCCTGGCTGTTCCCCACGTTTGCATGGCTTTTGCAGGCTGTTTCATGCAGCCTCAGTGGTTTGTCTGCCCCTAGATGAGCAACGTCGTCCTTTTGCATTGCCAGCCATCTAGGAATACTGTTGTACTGGAAGTGGGTCAGGAGAGCATCTACATCACCATTGACCCACAACCACTACCCATTTCCGCTACCACTAGGTGGTCAATTGGCAGGCTGTGTTGGACAGTATGTCTGGAGTAGTGCGTAGCATGTAGCGTGCCTTGTGCAGTCACTGACAAGACAAGAGAAGGAGAGAATAGAGAGAGAGCGAGCGAGGGGAAGAGGGGCAAAGAGAGACAAAGAGGGAGGGAGAGGGAGGTTGGGAGAGGGGGGGGGAGAGAGAGACAGACAGAAGGAGGGAGGGAGGGAGAGGGAGGTTGGGAGAGGGGGGGGGGGAGAGAGACAGACAGAAGGAGGGAGGGAGGGAGAGAGAGACAGAGAGAGACAGAGGGGGAACGTTAGCGCGCCGGGCATCTTTTTGGACCCGTGCCCCTCTAGTGGCCTTTTAGGGGGTGCGCTAAGGGGGCGCACTTAGCACAGTGCAGCTATTTGGGCGGCTAGCTGTACTAGAGACCCATACTTTGAGATACTAGGAGCATCATGGTGACCCCCGGCGTAGGTTTTGACTTCTGATTTTGGTCCCTTGGTTGTTGAGCAGCTGTTTGCTCGGTTGTGGCATTGGGGTTTGGTTAGGAACATCTGGCGTGGCGGCCCCAATGAGTTGCACCAGTCAGTCCGCATTTTGTTGCATTTCACTCAGTTTTGCATCCGGAGGCAAGTCCGTCACCCCCCCTACGGACCATGGGAGCATGTCCCGCCTCAGGTTTGGACTGACCAAAGCAACTCGGCACGCCAGATGAGGCAGAGGATGAGGCGGAAGTGTGTGTTTTGTGTTGCCAAAGGCGCTCCACCGTCGCCGTTTGTGATGAGTGCAAGGAGCACTATTGTAATGAATGTATTGACACCCACACTTGTGGGACCAATGTTGTTTGTTAATTACACTACAAATTGTCGCAAGAGAGAGGAGGAAAAAGCACACAGTGAACGAAAACAGGAGTTTGCAGGGAGGAAGCACCGTGGAAGGCAAGATAAATCTATGGGTCTTAGCAATACAGGAGACTACGTGAGCTTCACCATCAACATAAGGCCGTTAGGAGTGGCACTGCGTAGTGCATATGCAAGGGGTAGACCAAGCAGGTAGTGAACAGAGACAGCTCCCCAGGTAAAGCTGGGACACATGCCAAATGTGGAGCCCTCGTTTGTACTATATGCCCTACTTCTTGAACCAGGCGGTTGCCTGAGAGCTCACATTACACTCTTTGAACTTGTTGAGCCTGAAGAAAAAAAAAGATTGGCACCATGAAGTGTTTTTACTGCCCACAAAAAGACGCGTCTGTGGTCCTCTGAGATCCATTGTACCCCGATGATCAAATTTTTCTGCGGGACAAGTACCCTGATGCTGGTCAGAGGGCAGTTTGTGACGTGTGTGTTCGCTCTGCACGCCCCAGTGTGTTCTTCAGCCGCCATTCTTCCAGCACCTCATCGTCAGCCCCCCAATCAGTGGATTCTCGGCTGCAGGTGCCTTCGGGTCCTCTAGTTGTGTCTGGTGCGGCCACGTCTTTGGCCACAGAGTCAGTGGAAGCCTGTGTACATTCATCTTCTTCAGGTAAGCTTTGTTTGTGCAGTGAAAACCATTTTTCTCCTCAGGACAAGTGACAAAAGTGCAAAAAACAATGGGTCCTGGCATTGAACCGATTTGTGGGGTTTCTGTGATTTGGCCGTTTTGTTTTGCTGACTTGTTGGGGCTTCTGGCTTCTGCACCACCGCCGATTAATTTTTAGACCAGGGTATATACCACTGGACCACTGGCTGACACTGACATACATTGTCCTCAGGGAGCATGTGCAGACCGAGAGAAGATATTTCTTTTTTGAAAATTGAGAGATATTTTGGGTTACCACATGACACCAACTACAAGGCAACCGAAAGGAAGGTGTGTTTGGAGCCTCGGACTAAGATCCAGGGCACTGGGAACCTGTTTTGCTGAAAAATTGGTCCGCCGATTTGTTCGCCGATTTGTTGGGACTTCTTCGCCGATTTGGGGGGGCGGATTGCATCACATGCACGTTGGCTGTCCACGATGCTTGTTGGTGGAGGTTGGCTGGGCACCGATCCTTCGAAGCCACTTTGCAATTCGGCTTTCCCGTGTATGAATGTAGGTCCATGCTGGAACCATCGACACTCCCCTTGCCATACATGTCTGGCCCAGGTGACGTCATTGTTCTACTATTTGTCTCCTTGTGACCCCCTACAGCAGGGCGGTCCTTAAGGGACCGGATTTTTCTTTTCTTGCTAAGGACCACCCTTAAGGACCGCCCCAAGGGACCGCCAACCGCCAACTCCCATCAACCACCAACCGCCAACCACCAACCACCAGCCACCAGCCGCCAACCACCAACCGCCACCAATCGCCAGCCACCAACCGCCGCCAACCGCCAGCGGCGACCAACCGCCAACTGCCAACCACTGCCAACCGCCACCAACCACCAATCACCAACCACCAACCGCCGCCAACCACCACCAACCGCCACCAACCGCCAGTTGCCAACCGCCAACCGCCAACCGCCAACCGCCGCCAACCGCCAACCGCCAACCGCCACCAACCATGGTTGAGCACATGGAGTGCCCGCAGGCTTTATTGGGAAAACTGGTTCCGGAACGCTTTTTTTTTTTTCCGTTAAGGACCACCCTGCCCTACAGCGCAACAGTGAGGCCATTGCTCCGTATTGTCCCTCCATGCTGCAATATGTGATATACACATGTGTGTGTACTGCAGCAGCGATACCCATGTGCTTCGCCGACTCCTACTATTCTGTGGAACTGCACACGGCATGGGCATGTGGCAATAATTCTCATTATTGCAAGACAAGCCCGCTACTTGTCAACAATCCTTGGCATGAAGCTTCCACTTCCACTCTCATGTCTTCTGATATTGCCACTGCCCACCGCAAACACATTTGCAGTCCAAACTTCAAATTTGAACAACTGTGGCATACCCTAGTTAAACAAGTATCAATCATTCCAATGTGCCTTCTTTGCCATGCACAACAGCTAACGACATAATGCATTGGCTGTTCCAAGGGTGGAGGTCAGGGTGCCTGCAGTGAACACCAGACAGAACAGACCAGAGACAACACAGTACGGAACAGCCAGCTGGCAGAGCACCAGCGAACCTCAGTGGGATGGCAAAGCTAATCACCCAGGCCCCGAGGCCTAAGTCGTTGCACGCCGTGCATCAAAGCGAAATGATAGGGATTCGCACACCCACCACAGAGCCCCTCTTCAACAAAGATAGGGTGGCCATATTGCAAATCCTGCAGCACCAGCATGCGCATATGTCGGAAAATGTGAGGCAGGCAAAAAGTCTTTGAGTGGTTGTATCCAAGAAGGAAGACATTATGTGTGCCGGGAAAAGGTCAGCCATCCGCTGGCCTTCACAGCACCCATGGGGCCCAACTACCTGCTGCAAGTAGAGAGCGCCGGCAATAGAATTGGGAGCAAAGTGTGGTTGGGCCCAAGAGAACGAAGAGCCCAATAGTGGAGACACACGCAAAGTGTTCCAATATCATGAACAGAAGGGTTGGCAGACATTATACATAGATGTGTCATCAAAGAAGCTGCATACTAGGGGGGTGTTGCTTGATCCGTGCGCGCACCGTGCATGCACCGTGCGACAACTCCCCCTAGAGGGTTGTGATGTGTTGGAGGAGGAGCAATCCAAGTCTTGGCCTACCACCATATGTTACACATGGCACGACGGGGGAGCGGCGCCCCGGATCTTTGTGGAAGGGGGGGATTTCTTGGGGGTGGTAAAGGACGGGGGTAGGGATTGGGTTCGGGGTCGGAGATGGCTACACACCCGAAAGCATTGTTGGAGGACTCGTCCACGGGTGGGAAGACACATTTGTGGTAAAGGGACTGTGGGAACAGTTTGGGATGGCAGAGTTGCAGTTGCTGAAATTGCTGAAATTGTCAAGTAGGGGGTCGGAGTCCCTCAACAGTGGTGACACTGGAGGTACCCCCCCCCCCCCTGTCCATCCCCCCCCCGTGTCCATCCCCCCCCGGGGGGGAACCGTCACCGGCTGGTTCCAAAAAAAAATGCAACAGTGTCATATTGCACAGGATTGCATAATTGTGAGAGCCTGTTGTTAGAGCTTATGCGCACCTCCTTTGTGCTAACCCATTGCACTCCTCAGACCTCTCAAAATGTTCCCTGAAGGCACTATTGTGCGCTATGTTCGTGCCACAAAGGAGCCTGTGCTGGCTGTTGTGCAAGGCCCTTCTCCACATGGTGATCAGTACAGAACCATAACGTACACACGCGGTGCCACAGAAGTTGTGCATGACCGCGCTTCCCTGAAACGTTTGACAGCCTGTTGCAGCCAGTTCATCCATCCCCAGGGTTGATGGGCAGCATGTGCAGCTGTTCAAGACTATGTGGGACCGGAAAAAGAAGTTTTACACTGTCCCTGTTCAGCAGTAGGGGCATGCAGCAAACTGATGGACTGATGCATTGTGTTGAGAATTTTGCTTGCTTGCATCATTTCCGTGGCACCATTCAATCTCTGTATGTCATTGTGTATTTAAGAGCCTTGGGCGACGTACAGCAAGCAACAGATCGGTCATAAGTTCTGCGTAGTATGCGGCGGTAATTTGTTCGTTGGTGATGGTGTCTTTCCCCCCCCGGCGGGGGGGGGGGGGGGGGGCGTCACTTGGCAACGGAACCGTCGTCCCTGGGGGGGGGATGGACATGGGGGGGGGGAAGGTACAACCGATGATGACTAGTTTGGGTCTGTGTTGGAGGGCTATGGGCCTTCCGAGGTCTGACCTGCCTGGGAGGTCCTGAATTTGATAGGGGTCTAGGGGGGGGAAGAGCTCACACTAACCATTTGATGGCCACGGCAGAGTGGCGAACTCAAAGCAACATTTGGTACTGATTTGGTTTGTGCTGCATGTGCACTAAGGCAAAGCAGTTGACAGAACTGAGGGAGTCTGGCATGAGGTCTGGAGAATGCTGGTTACCCCCCCTCCCCATTGCGCAAGCACGGCCTTGTCTAAGCACGGGGTGGGCGTTGAACCGCTGTTTTTAGGTATTTTTGGGGACCACTGTTTTTGTGGTCCCAGATGTAACATGGGCTTTAAAAACAGTTTACCACACATTGCCACCCGATGATGTTTGTTTTGATGTGATTCTTAGCCATTCCTGCTATTTCCCTTCCACAGCCTATCGCCATCTGCATCTGAGGGATCTCCTGGATGTGGGCGATCATGTGTGTTTGCCATCATGTGTGCCACACACAGGGACGGTCTTGTCTAAGCACGGGGTGGGCGTTGAACCGCTGTTTTGCCTGGTTTTTTGGGACCGTGGCCGTGCTTGCGCAAGGGGGGGGGGGGCGGGGTACTTGATAAATCTGACGGCATGGCCCCACGAACACGCCCATGTGCCTTGATGACGTTCTGACCTCAGTGTCCACGCCGTGGGTGCATTATGCCACAGAGCATGTTGTGCGTAAGTGCAGGAGGCACATTTTGTTTTCAGTTCAAAAGTGTGAGACTATGCCCACACCAGGGATTTGCTTAATGGGCGTCCTACGGGACAGGGGGGGGGTGTCTTGGAACTTTTGGGTGGGTGGGTGTCCAAACACCCCCCCCCCCCGTGGGGGTGGGACAATTCTGGCTCCCTGGGTGTTATGATGCATGGAAAGGCAGGTTGCTGTACAACCAACAACAACTGTTGCAAAGCCAGCACCAACTTGGGAGACGTACAGGGATGCTATTGCAACAATTATTGACAGTGAATAGACTGCTCATCTGGCTTCAGAAATTTGCTGAAATCTGGTGCAGTGCTCGTGATCTGTGTCCGGCTTTGCTGGCTGCCTGGGTGGGTGGGTCCTCGGCTGTCAACCCCCCCCCCCCCCCCCCATGGGGGTGGGACATTTTTGGGTCCTTGGGTTTTCCAAAATTTTGGGTGGGTGGGTCTTGAAATTCTCCCCCCCCCCACCGCCCCCCCCCCCCCCCCCCCTCCCGTCACTAAGCAAATCTCTGGCCCACACACCGCGTCCCCTTCATGGGAAAACACCATGTCGGCGTGCACATTTGCTGGGTCCAGTGTAAGTAAAGGAGCATCCCCCCCCCCAAAGTATAGCCCCGGTTCAGTTTACCTGAGCCACGTCTTGGGTCACCGGGTTTTGGTGGGTGGGTCCCTCCCGAAGAGCCCGTGCCCCATCTGAGCGCGCCCGGTCCGGAGGCCCGTTGTGCATCCCAAGCGCCCCCCTCCCCCTCAGGGCATGCTGCTGGCCGCATGATCGCGTCACCAGTGCACCAACGGCGGCAACGCCGCGCGCAGCGCCGGGCGGCCCCCGCGCCAGCGGAGCCCGCCCCCGGCGCCGCCGAGGCCTCGACCCCCGCGCACAGCCCCCCTCCCGCCGCCGCCGCGCCGCCCCCGGCCCCCAGCGCCACGCCGCAGGCCGGGGCCGGCCGGCGCGTCTGCGTGATCGGCGCCGGGATCGCGGCGCTCGTCGCCGCCCGGCGGCTGCAGGAGCACGGCTTCGCGGTCCGCCTCTTCGGCCACTGCGGGCCCGGCCGCCTCGCCGGGCGGCTGCTGACGGAGGAGTGGGACCTCCGCCGGGACCGCATGCAGAACGGCTACAAGACGTCCGCCGGCCCCCCCGACGCCGCGGCGACCCTCCGGTACGACGCCGGCTGCCAGTTCGTGACGGCCACCGACCCGCGGGCTGTGGCGCTGCTGCGGGCCTGGCAGGCGGCCGGGGCCGTGCGCCAGTGGGAGGGGGCCGCGTTCGGGAGCCTGGGGCCGGACGGGGCGTTCGAGGCCGTCCCCCCGGAGGCGATGCCGCCGGTGTTCTGCGGGGCGCGGGGCTGGGGCCGGGTCGTCGAGCACCTCGCGGCGGAGCTGGGGCCCGGGGCGGTCGTGCACACCATCGCGCAGCGCCTCGTCCGGGGGGCGGGCGGGCGGTACGCGGTGCAGCACGAGGAGCCCCTCGTGGACCCGTACCTCGCGTTCGTGGGCGGCAACGTCCCCCGGGAGACGGTGCGGCGCGAGACGGACTTCGAGTTTGACTACGTCGTCCTGGCCCACGGGCTCGCGGCGAAGACCCCGCGGATGGTCACGTTTGCTGACGCGGTCGCGGGTGGGGGTGCCGGGGCTGGGGCTGGGGCTGGGGCTGGGGCTGGGGCCGGGGCTGGGGCTGGGGGTGGGCCCGGGGCTGGGGCTGGGGCTGGGGCTGGGGCTGGGGCTGGGGCTGGGGCTGGGGCTGGGGCTGGGGCGGGTACCGGGGCCGGTGCGTGTGGGCAGCGCGTCGCGGACTGCCTGACCCGCAACGTGCGGCACCACACCGTCCTGATGCTGACGCTGGCGTTCCGGGCCCCCCTGCCCCTGCGCTTCGCGGTGTGCCGCGTGCGCGGGGGCGAGGAGGTCGCGCTGGTGGTGCACGCCTCCGCGAAGCCGGGCCTGCAGGGCGCGCACGCCGTCTGGACCGTCTTCTCCAGCGCCGCGTACGCCGCGGCCCACGCCCTCCCCAAGCGCAAGGCCGAGGCGTTCCGGGCGATGACGGACCGCTTCTTCGCGCTGTTCGGGCTGCAGGCGCACCGCCGGCACCTCGTGTCCTTCGCCGGCACCCCCTTCTGCCTCCTGTGGCCCCACGGCCGCGCCGCCACGTGCCCCCCGCGCCCGGCGCGGGCCCTGTACGACGCGCGCGCGCGTGTCGGGGCCTGCGCCGACTACTGCGCCGGCCCCCCGGGCGTCGAGGGGGCGGTGGTGTCGGCCCTGGAGCTGGCGGACGCCCTCGCCGCGGACGCCGAGGGGCGGCCGCTGCCCGCGACGGTGCTCACGGACCTCGACGCGGAGTGGGGCCCGCCGGAGGAGCCGCTGCCGTGGGTGATCGCGCACTTCCCGGGGCTGCCGCCGCCGCCGCGGTGCGCCCCGGAGCCCCCGGTGCCGGTGCCGGCGCACTGCTGCCCCACCGACGACGGGCTGGGGAGCCACGCGGGGCTGGTGTACGGCCGGACGGCGGCGCTCCGGCCGGGGGCCCGGAAGGAGCGGGAGCGCCGGGGCGATGCCGCGGGGCTGCGGAGGTGAGGAGCCAACTACTGGGCGCCACTGACGCGCGCATGGCACATCCCGCCACATCCAGCACAGCCCCGGCACACCAACGACTGGGCTCCGCGAACGCGGAAATGACACCAGCAGGAGCACCGGCCGCAGCGGCCGACAGAACACAGCGACCCGACGCAACATGCGAAGGGAAGACCGGGTGACTGTCCAGGGCCCCGTAAAGGAACAACCCGACGGAATGTCACACGGGGGGGGGGGAGGGGGGGCGGATCGCGGGGCTGCGGCCGCGTCGGTCGGGGGTGGGGGGGGAGGGTGCGCAGTCCTTCCTGACGCCGGACTCTACTTGGGAGGACGGGGACAACTGCCCCAATCGCATGCAGTCACAACCGTTTTGCTTCAGCCGTTGGGATCAGCCACGCGGAGGATTCCCTCCGCAAAGGGCGAACATGTACGTGCACCCGGGGGCACAGACCGGCACACTCCTTCAGCCCTGATCCCCCCCCCCCCAGGCTGTCACAGGCCAAAAAAAGTTAGTGTACGTAAAATCGGCCTCAAATTCCCCCCCCCTTTAATACATTTCATTTGTGCTGGAGGAAAATTTTTCTGATGTGGTCAGGGTGGGGGGGGTTGGCCGGGGCTGGCGAGGGCCCCAAACACCCCCCCCCCCCCCACCCCCCGGTCCCTCCAGCAATAGCCTGAACCACCCCCAAAACAAACCAAAGTGAATGCCTCCCTCCCCAATGCTGAAAAACACGCCAACTTCTGGTATCCCTTGCTCAATGGGATTTGCCTTGAACCTTGATTCCGAGAGGTCATCCCGAGTACCGTGAAGTGAGCAGGCCACACCAGCTCATCTTGGGTTGACCCCCCCCCCAAAAAAAAGGAGTTGCGTTGGTTCCACAACACCGACACCCGTTGCCACTTCCGCATGTCTCTTGCCTCGCACACTGGCCCAGTGCCGACACACGAAGGGCGAAGGAGGCCATCGCACGGGCCCGGCAGTCACACCAAAGCATTGCCCTGTGCCCCGGTGCGCCGGCTGTCCCCCGGTGGTACACTGGGTGGGAGGGTGATTCCCGGCGGCAGCAAAGGCCGTTTGGGGGTCTGGGACCAGGAGAGAGGGGGGGCGTGGGGCGGGGGGGGGGCGTTCCAACGCACCCCCCCTTCCCCCTCCGCTGTGGCTTGGACGAGACCTGGCCCCCGTGCCCCTCCCCCTCCCCCGACTCCTTTTAACAAACTCAGCACCACTTGGGGGGGCTGGGGGGGGGGGGGGGGAGGGTCGCACACCACCCACATCCGGAACCCCCCCCCCAAAAAGAAATTGGGCCAATTTTGCTTCCGGGCCTTCGGCCTATCAAAAATTTTCTCTGGTGCCTTTGGCGCCAGTTTTAGCCTCAAAATTGTCTTCGGCGCCTTTGGCGTCTCTAAGAACTCAGCACCCCCTACAACCCCCCGGCAGAACGTCCGAGTTCGTGTTCATGGCTCGCATTTCGCAGGCGGTGTTTGGCATTTTAGCTCGCGTTCTTGAGCCTCGCCAATACTCGCCAAATGTTCATGTTTGTGTAACGGTTCTGGTCAGCGTGCCTTGCCATAAGCAGGGCTTCAAGCGACTACCTCCATCCATTGCAGGCGGCGATGCAGACGTTGGCTGTGTCCCATGGCCCACAGACGGCTCACTGGACTCCCAAGCCCCCCCCCCCCCCCACACACACAAGCGCCGCGTGGTGCGGTGCGCACAGGGGCACAGGGCAGGCGGGGATTGTGGCAGTGTTGCCCCAGCGGACGTGACGCGTTGGGCGCGGCAGAGCGCATGGCAGTGCCTCCACGGAGGTGACCTGAGAGTCTCTGTGCCTTTGGCCAGGGAAGGTGCTAGTGCCAACAGCCGTTAACCAGGCAACACCCTGGAACTGAGGCATTCGGCACACTCAGTGTCCATTCGTCATGCAAGCAAGCAACAATGTGCACCAAACGTCACCCTTCGGCTGCAGAGAGGTCACCGAAATGGTTGCATTATTTCACAAGTCGCAATAGCCCTCTACTATTGCCCAGCGTTGTTGCCTTAGAGCTCCGTGTCTCTAGTTTCAATTTGCAATTTTTCAGCTTCCAGCTGAAGTCGCAGCTTGTTACAGCTCGGCCAGAATCGCAGGAAGGGATTGAGAATGTACAGATTTTGCTTTTTTTTTTTTGCCTGCGTCTGTTGCCTGTTCAGCCTGCTTCAAGTGTTGAATCCTGGGGACGTGGAAAAAGGGTTTGCCGGGGGCAGGGTCTTTGGGCGTCTCCGTACGGCGATGTCTGAGCCCCGAGAACGAGGTGGAGGGTTTGCAAAAGGGGCCCAAACGTCCAGACCTCAATGAAAAGGCAGTTTGAGGACCTATGGAGACTTGAGAAATGGAATATTAATGAAAAAAAACCCGTGTTGTGGGGTAATGTATGTGGGGGTACCCGCAGACCCCCTCCCGACCCTCTCCCGGGTCCTTTTGGGCCCTGGACATTTTGTTGAGCCCTAAAGAGGGGAGGGGGGGGTCCGGAAAAAGGGATCAACCCCGCCCCCCCCCCTCCCCGCAAACCTATTTCCCTCCTCCCCTGTGTGAGGATTTTCAGGACCAAGTTGTGCACCCAGGCCCAAACCCGAGCTCAAACTGAAGCCCACACCCAACCCAACCCACCCCCAAGCCCACCCCCAAGCCCAATCCCCAGCCCAGGCCTACACCCCAACCCGACCCAAAACAAGCGAAAAACACACACCCAACCCCGAACTGACACACAAACGCAAACCTACACCCATGCCCAACCCATGACCCAAACCAGCACACAACAGAACCCAAGCCCAAGCACAAGCCCACACCCGAGCCGAAACCCAAGCTCAAGCACCAACGAAGACCCCAACTTGAGCCCAAGCCCGAGCCCAAGACCCAACGGAACCCCAAACCCAAACCCAAGCCTAAATCCCAACCCAAACTCCCGCTCAAAGTGACCCGAAACGGAACCCACCCCCCCACCCCACCCCAAACCCCAGCGCCAAGCTCAACCTGGCCCAAGCCTAGACACACACCCCAACGTAAGCCCACACCCAAACCCGAACCCAAACCCAGACCCAGACGCTGTCCCACGCTCACGCCCAGACCCAACCCCCCACCCAGACCCAAACCCACTCACACACAAGCCTAAACCTGAACCCAAGTCAACCGCGACCAGGCCCACGCTCAAACCCACAGTGGGTTTGGATCTTGCTTTGGGTCTGCTTGTAGGTTTGGGCTTTAGTTGCTAGTGGTCATGCCAACTAGCACACATCATGTGAACAGGCCCATTCTGCAGAAGCAGTAGAGTAGTTGACAATATTGCCCTGTTGTTGTGATATTGCCTTGTTGATTGTGGGAAGGTTTGGGTGTTTACAAGGATCTTGTGGCCAATGTGCGTGCTCTCCTTAGGGGCCATTCCTGGGGTGGGTGTCAAAATTGGGACATTCTGCGTGTATTTGCCACAAAAGTAGCGCGCTGCAGCGTGGCATAAGTACTCCCCCTAGTGGGGGTTTGAGACCTCTGTAGCTTTTTGGCAGCCAATTGTGCAATCAGTTGCAGGCGAACTCTATTAATTTGTAGCGAGGGTGTACTCAATGAAAGGATATCCGGCATATCTCCACTAATGTACCTGCCAGGGTGCAGGGGTACCGGGTGCACTTTGGGAGGGAAAGAGGGACCCCCCCTGTTTTTTGGGTCGGGAAACAGAAAAAAACATGTTTTAGAAGTGAATTGGATGGTTTGTAGTGGGTATTTACCCCTATAAGGGACCCGCGATGGCTAAAAATAGGGCACGACATCACTCCTACTAGGATCCTACCCCTTGGGAGCCCTCCAGCTACCATGTGAGTTTCGGCCAGTTTTTTGCAATTGGGCCAGGAGGGGAAGGCAGCAGGAAATCGTTTTCGGTGGCAAAGTGGCCCGGAGGAAACATTTTGACAACACATGTCACTCATTCTCATACAAAATTCAGGAAACAGCCCTTTGCGCACCAGGCTGACCTGGGCCCCCGTATCCACCAACACATCTACAATCATCTCTTGGCTTCCATACCACCCACACCCTGGCATTGTAAAGGAAAACTTGCATCATTATGAAGCCAGCACGAAATGGCCCCATTTTTTATCAATTGCATGTCCCTTGAGGTAGAGGTTTGCATTTTCGAAGTCAAAACACGGTCATCATGCACGCAATGACGACAACCACAACCACAACCACAACTACAACAACAATAACAACGACAACGACAACGATAGCAGCAACAACAAAAGCAGCGACACCACCACCACCATCACGGTGAAAAACAATGGGAAAGACTTAGAAAACTACAATTGCATGCTCTTGCTAACCCCCCTTCAGCCGCTTCTAACACCTGCACAACAGTTTGGAACTTCGTGCTACGTTGGGACCTAAGCGGCACTTGGAGGCACTGTGATGTGTTGTGCAAGGATGAAATAACACATGAAAACATTTTTTGATGGATGGATGATGCATAGCAAAAGAGGCGATGGAATAATGTGGTTTGTTGTGAAAATTTCACGGAATATTGGTCTACAGACCGCTTTTGAAGCCTTTTAAGAGGGTTACATTAATTTGAGCAGCATTTGTGCCGCGCGTGCTCATATTCACGAGCTCCGGGCGTCCAAATTTGTTGTACTATCCCTGGTTGTGTCAACTCAATATGATCAGATTTGCCTTGTTTGTGGTTTCCAACTTTGAGGCATGATTGTGCAAGGTAAACTACTCCAATCGTGGCCACTACTCTAATCAAGGCCACTATTCCGGTGAGTTTTTGGGGGAATTGCTTAAAAGGGTGGGTCCATTCTCCACATTGTCACAACACTGAACCTCCTATTGAAGAAATACATGGAGTTGAGCATGCAAGTTAAGCATTCAAAGGACCACCCAACTGAAACATGCAACACTAACCACAACGGATTGAATCACAAGGGGTGCGGAGTTGGAGTGGCACAACTAAAGAGATCGTAGCTATTCCCATTTACAGTCATAGTGTTGGGGTGCGAACGTTTTCTTGCGAGAGGAAAGCACCTACTCATTTTAACCCACTTGGCACGCGGTCCATTTTGGAATATTGTGCTGTACATGAAGCTTTCCTCACCGTGCCCAAACCCGAACCCTGATCCTAACCGACTGGCACCAAATGGCTTTTCGGAATGGGTTCTACCATAATGTGGGGTTCCATCCTGGATGCATTTACAAGTCAAATTTCCTGCACAAGTGCCTTTGATTGATGTGACATGTGTCGATGTTAGCGGCTTGCGCTTTAACATGGTGGCAATCACAACCTCTGCGTCAAATGAGTTCATGTTTTGCCCATGCCACCACGTTGAAGCCCCCGAATGAAATCAACGGTGAAAGTGCAACATGGTACCCTCGATGCATGCACAAAAAGCAGTTTTGCAATTCCGCAGAAAGACAACAAGTGTCAATATCTTGTGAACACGAACTCAAACCATAGTGGTGAAGGTGATACGTCCAACCATTGGGAGGTGGACTTTTGCATGTATTGTCTCAATTTAAAGTTAGTTATTTGAATTTTAATTGGAATCGGCTTGTGCTTTGAGGTGCCAAAACATGGTCCGGAAAAGCACAACCGCACCACCGTCGCCGAATGCCCCAAAATACCAACAAATGTAGGTCCCATGAGTGCGAAAGAGGCGTACCAAATGAAACAATAATTCAAGTGGTGAAATAACCCCCCTCCCCCTCCAAGGCACCCCTTTTCGTGGGGTCCTTTGGATACCTTGAGGAGGCAGGTGGGAGTGACGACGTTGCCCGCCAAGCTTTTTACTTGCCACCCACTTGAGTGTTTCCCTTTCTGGTGGTCAACATCCTTCCAAAGACTTCAAGTGGCACATAGCACAAAAAGGCAAGCAACAGGCACAAAAAAGGCACAAAAAGCTGATGTCACTCATCACTTTGCAATACAACCTCCAAGCGCTCCCGAAGCTCTTCCTTCTTACCGGTTACCTTCAATTTTCCGGAAGTATTGTATTTTTTTATGGCTGTGGTAAGGAACTCTTTGGTTCGCTTACCTTGACCAATGCCCTCCAAACCGTGTACTTGCCATTGTTGTCGCAAATCGTGGTCCCTTGCCAATTTGTCCAGCTTGGACCTCTTCTTGTCATTTTCTTGGAGAAGCCTCCCTAGCATAACCTCCTTCCCAGTCGCCCACGGAACAAAACGTGACAAGGCAACAAGGAACGACACCACAATGTGTGAAAAAGTCGAATTCGCATTTTGGCCGGTGCGATCGACATTTTTGGAATTGCCACGTTAGGAGCATTATATCAATAGTACTAGAATATCGAAATCAGAAAATTGGAAAACCACTTTTGACCCATGAAAATGGCGCGTCGCATGCGATTTCACCATCTGAGTATAATGGCCGAGCACGTCATTGTTTTCTACTCACGGCACATTGGTGTCATTCCGCTTTGTTAGCATTGGCTTGTGAGCGGCGCCGCGGCCAACTTGGAAAAAGGGGGCTGCATCGAGCGCATTGTAATTGGCCTTGTAGTCACCGTTGGAAGTGTGCCCGACAACCCATTTCGCCCTCAAAGAAGAGCTCGCATTTGCGCGTTGTGCTACCGGCAACGGCGGTTGCTTTGCGATGTGCACCCAAGAGGGCGACAACTGGTTTTTCAAAAGCGCGCGTAGATGGGGTTGGTGACGGGTTGTGCAATACTTTGAGATATCACCTTCGTCTTTACTTGAAACACATTTGGCCTATGGTCGACTAACGGTAACTCGTAATTCTTGTCCAATTTCGTCGTCGACGACATCAATCTCGTAGTGGTCGGGGAGTGCTAGGTGGGTGGTGGTTGTCGTAACGTTGGAGGCTTCGATTTGGATGGTGCGGTCGTTGAACTATTGACACTAATCTTGGGCCTCTATGACGTCCTTCATGTGTTTGCTTTCGTGCCGTAGAACAACGAGTGCGTTGGAGGTCCCATGCCACTCTTTGGGTCGAAAGGCGTATCGGGGGTCATCGCCGATGTGCTCGGCCAAGTTTGTGGGCAGTACATCGAAAACGTGGACCCACGGGACTTGAATTTGTCCATAATGAAAGGCGTCGTGGAGCTAAAGGATCTAAAGTTGAAGAAGGAGGCATTGGATGAGCTTGGGTTGCCAATCGAGGTCCAACGGGGTATGGTGGATAAGCTTGTGGTCAATGTGCCATGGATGCACCTTAGCTCCCGACCCCTTGTGATCAACATCGACACTGTCTTCTTGACCGCGTCTGATTTGCGCTTCCCTGCGGACTTTGATTCCGAGGCTTATGAGAAGGTGATGATGCAATTCAAAGAGACAGCCATGGCTGCATTTGAGCTACAGCACCAGGTGCACGATTGACACAAGACGCCATGTAGGAGGGGGGCCACAAGGCCAAGTGCATAGGGTAGGGTTGCGTATGTCCACACTCGTCCACTACCCGGGCCTTTGTGCGGCACATAGGTGGCTCTTGAATTTCCCCGGTTTTCATTGCGGCCAACAACACCATCAGTCACCGGCGGCCTTTCGCGTGCGGTTTTAAACATCCGCGATCGTGGGATTCGGGGGGCGCCCGTTCGTCCGTGCACCCACGTTCTTTCTGTGTCATTGTAGGCACGTGTGGCTGCAAGGCAAATGCTACAAAGTACGGCCCCGGACTCGAAAAGCGGGTTGGTATCATCAGTGGTGGACAGCATCGTGAGCAATTTGCAGATCAATATTCAGAAGGTCAACCATGCACCTTTCAGATGCTAGTGCTCGTGGGCAATCTCACGCTCACAAGATTGCTTTGGTTGACTGTCACATACTGTTTGCCACTCGTTACCTATTGCGCTCGCCGGTTTGTCGCTAGTATTTTGCAAGTCCCGTCTCCCACCTGGGCCCAATGGTGTTTGACGTAAACAACCTTTTCAATCCATAGGTGTACATCCGCTTGGAGGTGGGTGAAACTGACACGGGGCCGTTTGCAGTTGGGCTTCAGCTCCGCCGCTTCTCTCTAACATCCACAAACGCCCAATGGGAGCCTGTATTCGTGAAGGCCGGTGGCGACCTTATGTATAAAGTTTTCAACCTGCAAGATTTGGCCTTGTTTTTGGACCGCACAGGCACTCTAGACACGAGTGACATGTCCGACACTGCGTGGTGTGTGATGTGCCGCGTGATTTGTGTGGCGTGAAGCATGGTTGCTATGCGTTGTGATCTATGATGCAATTTGCGACTTTGCAGCCCACTGCGTTACAAAAGCATCAGGTTGCTGCCGGCTATTGGCAGTGGCATGTATGGCTGGTAGACCCTTGTACATTGACGGCACGCCCAGCACCTCAGCACTACAAAATGTGTAACGCTTGTGCTTGCACTGCCGCCCAACAACGAGTAGTTCTGCATTCTGCTCACATATGTTCCCCGCCCCCCCACCAGGTGTTCACGCGTGCTTCGGTAGTACGTGGGTCTGCCGATGTTCTTTGGCTGAAGCGCTTTGGAATGAGAAACTTATCTCAGATTCGGTGGTCATGGATATCAGGAACCAGTTTTGCATGGCACGGCCCTGCGTGGGCGCCTCAATGTTTGTGTGCAGATGTGTGTGCGCATCGGTGTCGATGGCTGTGCGCTCTTGGTACTGCGCAGGTGGCAGTACATGAACAGCACAAGTGAAGATCACCAACAGCTGCTCCAGCCCTTGGCAGTGCAGGGGAAGATGGTGTTGCTCTCCTCTACTGGGCAGCTCAAAGATATCCGACACAGCCGACCTCGTGTTTCTGTCGAGGTGTGCTGCCGTATTATCAGGTGAGGTACGACGACGGTCACGGTGTGGGCCACAATTCACCTGAGAGACGTGGGCCCTTTTCGAGCAAAATGAGCGCAATGCAGTGGCCATGTGTGGCCACTGAGGCCCCAATCTGCAAAGTACCGAACCAGTTGAAGCAGGGTTCGAGTGCACCTTATGCCATAGCAGCAGCAGCAGGCAACGCGCGATCTGCCACGCTGCCGGCGTTGAGCACCGAACGATATGCTGAGGCCCTTGATATAAATGGCACGTACGAAACAATAGGATGTAACGAATGGGCACCCTGGCACCATGTCGGGATTTCGCAGTGCACTGTTGCGATTTCGCGGTGCACTGTCGGGATTCCGGGAAAGGGTACGCAGACCAAGGTTGGCAGCGTCATTTTCATGATTGTGCTGGGAATAGGTGCAGATGGACGCACAGTGGCCTGAGTCAGCCCCCTGTGGCCCCCCGGCCGCGAGGAGACGATAGTAGTGGAACGCTCGAGCACGGTCTTTGGTGGCCCTCCAAAACAACAATTGAAGAACAATCACCCCAAAACGCACACTGCAACGTCCGGCAGCCCACAACCCAAGCAAAACCGACACAACACACGTCGACGGTTCTTCGACGGTAACGGTGACGTACGGATCTCTGCGCCCTATGTCGCCAGCAACCAGCAAGCCTCCATCCAACCCCTGGCCTCTGACTGCCTCCGACCCCCAGCTCTCCCTCCTGGAACAGCGGTAGTGGTCGGCACAAGGGCGTGCTGCACGAATCTCACCCGCTGCATGTCGTTCACCCCATGGACCTCAGGTGACTCTTCCGGCCGCCGTGACCGCCCTCTCACACTCGCAGCTGCATGCGCTGAGCAGCCTGCAGCCCGCCCTCGTGCACTTCAGCAAAGTGGCCCCATTTCGGGCTCTGCGGCCTCAGTACCTGCCCACCAACGACAGGGCCTCGCCCCGCGCCCTCTGGCACTTCGCCATGCGCTGCGTGCGCGAGCAGCTGCGCAAGTGCCGTGAGCGCGGCAGCCCATCGGCCCTGGCCGTCCGCATGTGGCGTCGCCAGAGGTACCTGCCCGTGCCCTACAATTTTTATTTTTTGCCGAATTTTGGGTCCGGGTCACCTCCGGGGCCCGGGGGTCAATCTCGGTAGGATTTTGGGGGGGCGTCAATTGAGTCCTGTTTTTTTGTTTTTGGGGGGGGGGGGGGGCTAGCCAGAGGACTTTATTGACCCCCCCCCGAGGTTGAAAGCCCACCCACCCTATCCCCCTCCGGGGGATCGAACCCGGCACCAGGCAACAAAGATCAGCCATTGGAGACCCCCCACCTTGGGGAGGGGTAGTAGGCTTCCTGGGGGCATGCGCCCCCCCTCCCCCCTTTGGGGCTGGGGTGTGGTCTTTCTGCTTCGTTGGGCTGAGGAGGCCGCCAACGCTTTAATCAGCTGAGGGGAGGCGGGGGGGTCGTTGAGCATTGGATATCATGAGGGGGTAGGGGCAACACCGCCCTCTTTTCAAAAAGCGGTCTGCGGGGGCTTCACGCAGGTGCTGGCCGCACCCCCCTCCCCTCACTTTTTTAATTAGGTCACAACCCCAGGAGTCTTCTCCAGCCGGCAAGCGGCGGGTTGCTCTTTTCGGCCATGCCGGTAATGCATGGTGTCTTTATCCGACACTGATTGCTGATGTCTGACTGACAGCTACTGACTGTGATTGTCTGACTAATGTAGTCAGACATGATGTTCTGTTTTCTGTTTCAGACACAGTGTGTGTCTTGAGGTTTAACCGGGTTTGGCATAGAGAATAAAGATGCATTTATGCCTGACTGTGGAGTGCATTACCTCTGGTTTGCATTTGTCTGTTTTTTAATTAGGTCACCCCCCCCGCCCCTCACTCCTGTTACTGTGGTGCGGTGGTGGGTAGGTGTTGGTAACCAGGGCCAACAGGTGTGCTGTCAAGCCTGGGAGATGCACATGTTTGCACGGATGGCGACAATGCCCGAGGGTCGGCAGATGACACAGAGTGCCGCATGAGGGGGCTGTGCCTCCCACGCCTCATCGTGACTGGTGCCAAAGGGAGGCCCTCGTGGGCGGCTGCCCTTCAACACCAATACCACCACTATCCCAACGAGATTGTCCCAGCAACGGGCTACGGGGGTTCGAAAGGTCGTGGGAAGGGCGGAGGGCACAGGAAGGGGCCGGTCGACTGTTTTGGGCTCGGGGAGTGCGCAGGCCCACGTTAGCCCTGTTCAGGGGGGACGGGAAGGGGCGGTGGGAAGGGGGCTCAAACGCCTCACCCCCCATTCGAGAATGAATTTTCCTCCAGGCCGTGGGAGGGCTGCGCATCCCATGTCTCGAGGGGGCGTGTAGCAGCGTCGCGAGAGGTGCAAGGGAGGCAGTCCGGAGAAAGGGAGGGGTTGGCCGTGCCTGCCTGCAAAAACGGCAATGAAGCGTCGTTTTGACGTATTGAATGTTTTGAAGAAACCGTCTCCCCAGCTCAACGCCGTACCTCTCGGCGACTCAGGACTGCAAACCACATCGTCCCCCTTGGACGACGCTTGCGCAGCCTGTCCTTGGCACATCACTCACATCCGCATTCCCCTTTTGAGTCATGGTTGCAATGCTGCCATGAGGGGCACTCAGGGTCCTGCAATATGCGCTGCTGCTTGAAGGGGTTCGGTTCTTGCTGCTGCACGTGCCTCTGCGACACACCGACACCGACCCGCACGCACGCGCGCGCCCGCACAGGTACATCGCACTGCACAAGCTGACCCAGCAAGTGCCGTGGCATCCCAAGATCACCGACGCCGAGCAGGTGCGCGTGCCCGCCCTATGCCCATGTCATTTGCATGGCATGCGTACGTGCCCTGGGCCTGTGGACGTGTGCATGCCCTTGGCCCTTGGATGTGCGCCTGCCGGTCGCAGGTGTGCGTGGCATTCGTATGTGACCGTGCGGTTTGCCTCCGTGCCTTCCCCGCGCACATGCGTCGGATCCCTTCACCACCAGTACCACCACTAACTATCCCAACGAGACTGTCCCAGCAACGGGCCACGGGGGTTCGAAAGGTCGTGGGAAGGGCGGAGGGCACAGGGAGGGGCCGGTCGGCTGTTTTGGGCTCGGGGAGTGCGCAGGCCCTCGGTCATGTTAGCCCTGTCCAGGGGGGACGGGAAGGGGCGGTGGGAAGGGGGCTCAAACGCCTCACACCCGATCCAACCGTTTGGATGCGTGCATGCCCCGCGTATATGTGCCTGCCTCCTGGCTCGGTGCCTGCCCCGTACCGGCGTACGCCTGTGCTGCACCCCATGGGAGCGCTCACTGCGCGCCGCAGGGTAAGGGTAATTAGCTTGAGGGTCTAGTTGCAGTCAAAAGTATCTACGATGTGGGTGTTCACCAAATGCCAAATCAAAAGTAGAGAAGAAAATGAAACGAACAGTGAAATTCAATGGTAAATAGAAGAGATTGGCAAGCATAACATGCCCAAAAGAGGATGTTGCCGGGAACAGGGCCTCTATAAACACACGTCCCCAATGTCTAGGATGCGTGTTTATAGATAAGCACTGTTCACCACAGCCGTGGTGCTTCGACCAAGAAGCAATCTAACCACAGCAATTCTGAGACAGAGAAACGTCAAGCCATGAATTTTGGGCCTGTTCTCATGATAGTTTCGTCACCTTCGGGGGTTTCTATTCGCATTTTCTTGTGAAATCTTTGGCCCAATGTTGGCATCAATTTCCCTCATTTTCGGGTGAAGGAAGTAGGAAGGAAGACCCCACGATGCCTGACTGAGCCCCAAATGAGCCCCAAATGCATACGTCCACTGAGCCACGAGGGAGCCGCAGGTCCAAAAGGGTACAATTTCCCCTGTTCCACAACAATTGCCCAAATGGCGCGCCGCAGGCGCCGCAGGATTAGCACCGCCCATGTCCCTCAGGCCCAGTACGACCGCATTCATAAGGCAGCGACCATCCGGGAGTTGATCTCATGGCGTGTGCTGGCGTACTCGGAGTTGGATGCCGAGGAGGAGAAGTACAAGGCAAAGGCGGACCCAGCGCAGCCCGCCCCAAAGGCCAAGTGGTACTCCTTCGGCCGCCGAGGTAAGTCTGCGGACAAGAGCAAGACGGCAGCCGCGGAGGAGCCTCCGGATTTCACGTTGACCGATGAGGAGCGCGACGCGCTGTACAAGACTCTTGGGTGTATTCCTCTCGTCCAGCGTCGCCCAGGGGCATGCCTCCCGGGTCCCCGAATTGTCGGATACCCATGGGTACTCCCGATTTTCCCCATTTTCCCATTCGGAAACTGGATATTTAGTTTTGTGAAGGGAACCGATGGGAAAGTCTGCGGCCTCCGGAGAAATGGGGAAAATGGGATTGGGGAACATGGGTATCTCGTCGCTTTTTACTCCCGTTTTCCTCCCATTACCCTCCGTTTTTCGTCATTTTTCTGCCTCTTGTAGAGGTGTGTCATACAATTTCTATGGTGATCTTACGATGAATCCCCACCCCCCACCCCCCATTTCCCCCCTTAAACCCCATTGCCCCCCAGTTCCCCCCATTTCCCCCCATTCCCCCCCATTCTTTCCTCATTTTCCCATCTTTCCCATTGTTGCAACCCGTCTTCGGGGACTCGAAGACGTCGAATTCGGGTACCCGAGACCCTTGCAGGGGGGCGAACACTCACTCGTGGTCACTCCGGGTAAAGCGGGCCGCAAACCCATGCCCGCTTGGAATAGGCTCACGTCACCGGGCACCCAAGGGCTCTGGAGAACGGCAGAAGGCCTGAACGCCACCAGCAGCATGGCCATTGTGCGTTGCGCTGTCTTTGTGCGCTGCCTTGGGCCTATTGGCACTGCCCGCGACGCAGCCCAGAACGCCCACGGTGTTGTGTTCGTGCAGGTTCAAGGCCGGGGCTGACATTGACGAAAAGGAGATCCATCCGGAGGATGTGAATTTCAAGCTGGCCTTTGCCATTCAACGGGGCACCCTCGCGTTGCAGACGGAGGACCTGCAGCCCCTGGCAGACGCGCTTTTGACGAACCTGCACTTTGATTTCACCCTGAAGGTCCGACCATGTCTGTCTGTGCGTCTGTTAGCTCTCTCTCTCTCTCTCTCTCTCTCTCTCTTTGTGTGTGTGTGTGTGTGTCTTTCTGTTCGTTGACAACCGTGTGTCTTTCTGAGTGTCTATCTTTGTTCGGCGCCTATGACAACATGTTACGATCATTGTTTTGATATTTTTCTGTGTTCTCTTGGGCCTGACGAGGCGTTCATTGGAACTGACGAAAAACCGGGCGCTGTGCTGTTCGCACGCCGCACGTCCGGCCACAGTGGTCGTGTGCGCTCTGTTCTCTCACAAGTGTGCATGTGTGCGTCGGTGTGTGTGTGTGTGTGTGTGTCTGTCTATTTGCTGCGGGTTGCCGACAACTCGTCGGCCGCAGTCCATGCGGGGCCCCACCATTCCAACAGCCTCCTACCGTGGACTGTGTGGCTCGTCAGCTGTGCGAACGCCGAGCCAGCTGTACCCCAGACCTTCCGTCATCTTGTGTCCCAGAACCATTTTCTCTGTTATTTTTGGTGTCCCAAAGGGTTATCTCAAGGTTCGTGAAGGTGCGTCTCCATGACGGTGAGCCCTCCATTATATCTCCCGGCTATCGTATCTTCTGCACGTGCTCCGGCGGTTTGTGGCCTTCCACCTGCCCTGCAGAGGAGCACCGTGTGTTGCTCAGCCGCAATTTTTTCTTCCCCTTCGCTGTCGCGTACCTTAAGAGTCTGCGCGCCATCCTTCATCACCCAGCCCCCCTCCAGTATTTAGACACACTCCTCCGAGCCCGTTCCTGCAACAGTCGTGGGTCGCCCTGCAGAATGTGGCCCCATGCCCATTATAGCACCTCCCTAAGTCCAGTGCCCCAAATTGTGATGGACCCTTGACACATGCTTACAATGTGGGCGAGACAACAATGGGACACAATATGGGTGGTCCTGTCCCATGTCTCCAAGATGCAATCATTTGAAGACAGATCATGCATTGCGCCCGACATCGCAACGGCAGTCGTAACCACGAATATGAACAAACGTTGCCGGAGTCTTATCAAGAGAGATCATTTGAGCAAGAAAAACGGCTTTAAGTTGCAGCGCTCCGGTGTACTCAAAGTTCAAATGTGTATCCACGACGTGTGCTTGCACATCAACGTGTGTGCAGAAAGTTTTCAGTCAATTAGTCACCCTGTCTGTCTGTCTGTCTGTCTGTCTGTTTCTCCGTCAGTCAGTCCGTCTGTTTGTCCGTTGCTCTCTCTCTCTCTCTCTCTCTCTCTCTCTCTCTCGGTGTGTGTGTGTGTCTGTCTGATTGTCTCATGGGTTCAGTGTACTCCTGTGTGCAACAGATTTGCGAGGCTGAGAATGCCAAGCCCTCATCCGTTGCGATGTCCTAAGTTTGCTCTGCCGTGCCCTGACTATGGCTCGCTGTTGTCGCCAGGTCCAAGGGATGCACGCAGGCCTTACGCTGGAGGGCTTCACGGTGCAGGACAAGAGCGACCCCGCCTCCCAGTTCCCCGCGATATTGGACACGTCCGGCAGCAACGCTCTGCAGAAGGGCGTTCCCGCAGGTGATGGCGACGAACGCGCAGGTGCCTGTGTGGACAGGAGGGCGCGTGCGCAGGGGTCGGCCCATGCCTTTGTCGGCCCCGTCGCGGGCGGGCCCTTCCCCTGCGGTCACTCTGCCGCATGGACCAGCAGTGTGCCGGGGCTCTGGCAGGTCCACTCGATGTCCTCCGAAGGCCGTCCACAGGGCGGACGGAGGGCTGCACGCGCATGCGGCTGTGGACTGCTGGCAGGCGATGCGTCCGATGGAGAGCACGAGACGGTCGTGCCAGAGGAGTGGTGGGTGCACCCCTGTGCACTGAAAGTGACCCCCTGCATTGAGTTCGACCCACTTCGAGGCCCACCTCGAAGCACCTCGAAGCACCTCGAAGCACCTCGAAGCACGTCGAACCACTTCGAGGTGCTTCGAGGTGCTTCGAGGTGCTTCGAGGTGCTTCGAGGTGCTTCGACGTGCTTCGAGGTGCTTCGAGGTGCTTCGAGGTGCTTCGACGTGGCTTCGATGTGGCTTCGATGTGGCTTCGAGGTGCTTCGATGTGGCTTCGACGTGGCTTCGAGGAGCAAAAATATAGGTGGCCGTTTCAGGTACGGGGGGTCTCGGCCCTGTCAAGCTTGTGCATTGCACTTGCAAAGAGGAGGGGGAGGGGCGGGGCGCGGGGGGAGGGGGGCAGCACAGTACTCTCTGTCTCTGTCACGAATCCCTTGCATTGGGTTCTTGTTGTGCACTACGCCAAACCGCAAAAAGGTCCAAAGGCGAGCCTACAATATTCTCGACATATAATTCTTGACAATGGTCATGACATATTCTTAACAAAGCGAAAGCGCAGCCTGTGCATTGCACTGTTGTGTTTTTGGGAGGGACAACCGGACCCGGCGGCGAGTGGACCTCTGACACATTGCGGGATGTGGATCGGGGTGTGCGGCCCCGCCTGCGCATGCCTTTCTGACCGAGCTCCCGGCCCGCAGACGCCCCGTGCACAAGGGAATGATCAGGGCCCCGGACCGGGATTCTGCACGTGCGGTGTCGGGCAGCACCCGTCCACCCGAAGTACCTCCAGGCCCGACAGCTGGTCCCGAAAGGGAATCGGGCTTCGTGCGCCCACCGTCTTGGGGCCCGGCACAACGCAGCACTTGGGTCATCGGAGCCAGAGGGCTCGCGTCTCTACCGCCGGCAGACTTCCAAGTGAGGGTGAGCAGCCCCAGGGCAAGGGGCGGCAGGCCTGGGCCAGGGGCATTGATGCGGCAGGGGCTTGGGCTTGAACCGCGAAAAGACCAGGGGGTTCGTTCATCCCCCCTCCTCCGGGTCTACGTCGTCCGAGAAAGATGTCTCTGGCGCCTTTGGGGCCTTTGTGTTGTGTGTTCTGTGGACCATTTTTCGACCCAAAACATCTTTTTCGGCGCCGAAGGGTTTCCGATTTCTTTTGGCGAGGAGGCCCCCCCCCCCCCCCCCCGGGGATGCATTAGAAGGGAAGGGACCGCAGAGGCAGCCCCAGAGGCGATTATACAGGCGGTTGGAGGAGGTCGCCAAAGCGGTTGGGGGTGGTTACTGTCGGTTACAAATGCCATTGAAGCTGGCACTTGCGGTCAGGGGGACAGTGGCTGGGCATAGGCTCGGGGTACCTCCCGCCCTTCCAATGCATCCCTGCCCCCCCGCGCCCCTCCGGTGTGAAGAGTATGGCCGTATGGATCCGCAATGTCCTGGTCGACACGACCCGCCGCCGATGGAGAAACAGAAACGGCGGACCAGAACAGCAGCTTTGGTGGACCTTCATTCCAGGAAAGGGAAGGGAAGGGCAGCGAAGTGGCGAGCGGGCAATTGGCGCCGCCCGCTGTAGACAGAGATACCACCCCTGGCGTCATGCCACCCCAGTCATGTATTGGAACGGCCGTGCACCGCAGAATGAGAGGGGTCCCCCCCCCCTCCTCCCCTTCCAACGTTTGAGGCTGACAGCCACAATGTTGTTTTGGCGCCTTCGGTGCCAAGAGGATTTAAGCCTTTTCGCCGCCCCTTCGACCGGGACCATAGGGGGCCCTGGGAGGAAGGGGGTCCCAGCCAAACCCCCCTCCCCCCTTCAGACCCCCCCCCTCCCCCTTCCAATACACCCCCGCCCCCCCATCCCCCCCTCCCCCCCCCCGCCCATCCCGCGGCACGACGACAGGCCTGCCCCCCCGGGCCCGCAGACGCGGCCGGGAGTGCACTGCATGCATGGCCGGCCGATATGCAGAGTTGTCGGGACAGCCATTGAGCGCCCCCCAGGCGGCCTGTGAGCCTCAAGATTGGCCCTCAAATCAAATCAAATCAAATCAACCCCCGCCCCCCCCATCGGGTCCATCCCCCCCTCGGCCCCCCCCCCCCATTTCTAGGACACGCCTGCCACGGGGTGTGTAGGGGCACCCCCGCGGGAGGGCAAGGGGTGGCCCTCCCCTCAGACAAGCCACCTCCACTACCGTCCTGAGTCCCCCCGCCCCCATGGCCTGTGCACGGCCGTCGCGGCGTGACCCGGGCACGGCAAACAGTCGTATGGGGGTGGGGCCTGGGGCTCCGGGAGCAGCCCCCAACCGCCGCGCCGCGGGACCCCACGCCCTCACACACCCGCTGCCGTTGCGGCCCCGTCCCCGCACCGCATCCCCAGGGCTGCTGCGCTTGGACTGGGACCAGAGCGCCGACGGGGCGCAGACCCTCGATGTGGCGCTGGGCAAAGTGTTCATCGTGTTCAACGCCCATTGGCTGCAGAAGGCGCGGCGCTTCGCCACGATGCCTCAGTCGCGGGGCCGCGCCGCCTTTCAGGAGGCCATCCGTGTCGCGCTGCAGCGCCAGCAAACGGAGGTATGTGCACGGGGGGGCGAGGGCACTGCCATCGAGGGGCAGGGGAAAGGAGTCGGGGGACCATCGCCCCCCAGCCCCATGCCTTGTGCCCCTGTGCCCCCCTGTGGGGTGCGTCGCGTGTGCTGTGCCCCGTGCTGCGGAGCGAGCGAGCCTCGAACATTGTACGACAAAATTCAGGCCCTCGCTACAGCAACCCCTGAAAGTGTGGTGCCGAAGGCGCCAAATTTTTGTTTGTGCGGCCAATGTCAGAGGACAAGAAGGTTTTCACCTCCCGCTTATCTCAGAACAAAACCAAGACACGGTTTGAAAGCCGTACCAAGGTCGTATCATGGTCCTACCCAGGTCAGGTCGTACCAGAGGGTCGTACCGGGGTCGGACCGCGAGGGTCGCACTGGGGTCACCCAAGGATGCATGGGAAGGGGAGAGCCCTCGCCCCCCCTTCAAGGGCGCCCAGCCTATGCCCAGCGGCTGTCTCCCTGACGCCAAGCGCCAGCCTCAAAGGCATTTGTAACCGACAGTAACCGCCTCCAACCGCCTGTCTCACCGCCTCTGGGCCCCCCTCTGAGGCCCCTTCCCTTCCACTGCGTCCCTGTTCGTAACCCCCCCCCCCCCCCCCCTCGCTTGTAAGAGCTACGCCGTTGTCCACGCTACAGCGGCCGTAGGGACCGTATTAATTTGGGACCCAATTGAATTCGGTACCAAATGTAGTGCAGCCACATAAGACATGGGTTTGGTGACGAATTTGCCAGTTACATAGGGTCATGGACTTTCTTGTGTTTGCATGCTTTTGGGAACGTGGGTGGACGTTCAGGTGCACTCATACCATGCGATCACTCACGTGTTGCGCGGGAGCTGAGGCCTTGTCCAAGCGACAGTAGGCGTAGGGCCCGTATTAATTTGGGACTTTTGCGTAGCTTTTACAAGGGTGTGTGTGGGCAGCGAAAACCGTCAAACGAACACTGCAGCAACCAGCGCAACCCCCGGTACGCCACCTACTGGGCACTGCGAACGCACAAACGGCACCTGCCGCAACCAGCACAGCCCCGGTACACCAAAGACGGGGCTCCGCGAACACGGAAACAACACCAGCAAGAGCAACGGCCGCAGCGGCCGTCAGAAAGCAGCGACCCGACGCAACATGCGAAGGGACGAACGGGTGACTGTCCAGGGCCCCGCAAAGAAACAGCCACCCGACGGACTGACTGTCACACGGGGGGTACCGGGGGCGTACCAGGGGTCCTCCCAAGTCGTATCAATTCTGCGTATGGGCGGAACAAACCCGGTTTTTCGTTTTCGTCTGCAATTTCGTCCCCCCCCACCCCCCGTGCCCCTTGGCGTCATGCCACCCCCCCCCCCCCCGCCCCGCGTGCCTCCGTGCCCCATGCCGCGTTTCCCTACGCTTCCCCTGATGCCTTGTGCCCCATCCCCCGCACCCCATGCCCTGCGCCCTGGGCCCAGACCTGGGGCGCAGGGGCACAGAGGAAGCGTCACGGAGCACAGAGCACAGCAGCACACGGGCCCCCTCAGCCCCCCCCCCCCCCTTCGCAGGGATGCATTGGAAGAGGGCGAGGTACCGCCCCCCCTCCAGGGCGCCCAGCCTATGCCCAGCCACTGTCTCCCTGACGGCTAGTGGCAGCTTCAATGGCATTTGTAACCGACAGTAACCGCCCCCAACCGCTTCGGCAACCTCCTCCAACCGCCTGTGCAACCGCTTCTGGGGCCGCCTCTGAGGCCCTTCCCTCCCTTCCCTTCTAACGCATCCCTGCCCCCCCCCCCCTCCCCGGCCTGAGGCACGCAGACCGGACTACATCTCTGCCATTGTGGCATCCATGGCCCACTGCCAACTGCCTGAGCCCCAACCCTGACGCGCGGTGTGGGACTGCAAGGCCCACAGGCCCGACCAACCGGCCCTCGTCGGGAGACGCCGAAACCCACGGGCCGCAGGCGACCGTGGGACCCCAGAACGTCTGCCCCGGAGAAGACCCGGGGCAAGAACAGGCGTGGCTGTGCACCGACGCGTAGCACATCCGCTGCATTGCTCAGCCGCCCCCATTTGGGAGTGCGCGCTGCACCGCAATCGAACAAGTGCATAACAGACATGCCACGAGCGTCTGGCACGTCAGATATGATCAGAAGGAGCCGGATCCTACTGAGTCGGACACGGCCCTGGCCGGTTCCTACTGAGTTTCAGATGTGCCAAGAGCGGATCTTACTGAGTGGCACACGGGGACTGGGCTGATTCTTAGCGGAACTCAGTCCCCCTGCCGGACCAGTGGCATGTCTGGTGCGTTTTTTTCACGGCCTTTCTGTGGCGACCCCAGCGACCTCCCTCCCCCGCCTCGGACCGGTCGCCGTCCCGCCATTCCAGATCGCAAACGTGCCGGCGAGCGGTATGCGGATGCAGTTCCGACTGTTCGGCCCCACGGTCATCGTCCCGATGGAGTGCAGCAGCCCAACGACGGAAGGTTTGTGGGCGCCGCTTGGGCCGGGGTTTGTGCCTCCGTGCGGGCGTTGCGTGTGTCGAAGGCGACTGCAGACCATTGGAAGTCGTGGGTGTTTGTGCCCCTGGCGCTATGGGGCCGGCTCGCAAGGCCGGGGCGATGGGGGGCTCTCGGTCTCCGGATGGCCGGATTGCCATCGATGCCGTGCGACGCGAGACGATGGGCCTGCGGTGGTATCTGCAAAGATTGTTCTGCGGATCATCGAGGGAGATTTTTCGATCTCGACAAAATTGATGTGGACAAGTTTGGAAGCGCTCCCTCATCCCAAATATTTCTTTCAATTTTACGGATGCCGTGCGCCAAAGTGTGTGCACCGGACGCGGGCTGTGGGGGGGGGGGGTTTCGGAGCGCTGCATGCAGTGTGAATGCGCAGCGTAGAGATGAGACGCGGTGTCAACGGACGTGTTCTCTGTAGGCACTCATGACTAATGATGGTCGGAGGGGAAGACTGTACGATTGATGGATGTACCACGCTCTGTGTCTGAACAGCTGCGCCAAGCAACAGCAAGGGGCCTCATACCAAATATTCCTCCATTTCTAAGGAGTTCCAGGACCCCCCCTGCGCCCCCCCCCCCCCCCGCCCCGCATTATGGAGAACTCTGGCCGTGCAAACCACCCCGACCAGGCGGCTGGTCGACGTTGGTGAAGGTGTCAGAAGCCAGGCCCACTACAGTCCGCTGGTTCCCATCTGCTGATCTGCCATCAGGCCCCACTGATGTGCAGTCTGGCCCCTCGGACAGCGCGGCTGCATCGCTCGGCCGGAAATCGGGGGCAAGGCCGAGCGACACGCCGTGCAGACGTTTTGGTGAGTCGGTGAGCCCCCCAGCCCCACATGCCACGCCTGCAGCCCCCCTCCGCATACCGCACCTGCAGTCCCCCGAGCTCCACATGCCATGCCTGCAGCCGTCACCCGGAACCGAAAACTCAGAAAAAGTGAAGACAGCATTTTCGGAATCAACGCGTTGAGACGTCCGCACAGGCTCGCCCCTCA
The DNA here is from genome assembly GCA_964036045.1 of Eutreptiella sp. 'Long Island Sound 2002'. Lineage (NCBI taxonomy): Eukaryota > Euglenozoa > Euglenophyceae > Eutreptiales > Eutreptiaceae > Eutreptiella > Eutreptiella sp. 'Long Island Sound 2002'. Next base: position 41,411,993 of record OZ038396.1, read on the forward strand.
GGCGGGGCCCCGACACGGGGGATGGTGCATTGTAGGGCACGTTAGGGACACCTGGTCTGTGTCACCATGTCACAAGTGGCGTGTGTCGCTGGGAGGGATGACGGGCCGTGGTGGTGGATCCACCCCACGCACCGCTGCAGTGCGGACAGAGCCGTGGAGGTGGGCTGTACGGTAGTGAACGCTATGATTGCTTCCAGATGCTACGGGCGTCACACACTCACACACACGCGCGCGCACACACACGCACACACACAGAGAGAGAAACACACATGCAGGCAGGCACACGCACACAGACGCGCGCGCGCACACACCCACACACACACGCACACGCACAAATGCGCAACACTATTGTCGCATGCACATTCACACCCTCAGCCTCGGGTGCACACACCCACTCCCTCCCCACCGATGCACCCCTTCGTAGGCCTGGTGGCAGATCTTGGGCACTTCAGTTTCAGTCAAGTGACTGTCGATCGTCTTCTGGAGAGCCGGCAGTCCTCCGTCGAGTGGGACCGAATGCGCGTGGACCTGAAACGCTTTGAGGGAGGGCGCCTCGTTGTGGACGACTGCATGCCACTGCTATTGCCTTTCAATGCCAAGCTCCAGGTCGGCGTGCTCAAGGCTGCCGCCAGGCTCGGCCCGTGCCACCCCCTGACCATCCCCTGCCCACATCTGCCCACGTCCCCTGCCCGCGGCCCCCGAGGCGGCATGGGCTATGCAGCCGCTTCTGATTTACTCTGCGCGCCGGGCGTTGGGGGCCCCCAAGACGGCAAGGGTGGCTACACAACCCCTGCTGCCCGGGGGGTCCCCTATGAATCATAGCGGGGGACAAAATCAGAAGTGGCCCACAAGTGGGCCGGTTTGCTACCTAACCCTTGCCGCCCGGGGGGTCCCCAACGCTTCAGAGCGAGTGACAAAATCAGAAGTGGCCCACAAGTGGGCCGGTTTGCTACCTAACCCTTGCCGCCGGGGGGGTCCCGGGGTGATGTGGCCACTTTGCCCCCACATGGGCCCGATGCGTCGCATGGCCGGTGTCCTGAAGCCACGCGCACCTCCTGCTCACGACCCCCCGTCAATGCCCCACCACCTCCACAACGGCGGGCCACCTCCGCCGCCCCCGCCCCTTGCCCCCCGCCCTCGGCCCTCCTTTGCCCTGCTTCGCCCGCCTCCCCTGCCCACACCCAAAGCCCATCTCCTGCCCACACCCCTAAATTTCGCCGGGGGAAATGTTCGCCGCCTCCCGTAAAGACGAGATTTCCCACGAAATTATTTCCGCCCGCAATTTCCCTCCCGCTGCACGCGTGAGTCAAGCGCGCGCCGAACGAGCCTCGGCTGTTTGGGGGTGCACCGGGTCCAGAGGCTCCGACGGGTTGAGTGGGTCTAGCGCCCGGCTCCGGCATCCAAGGGTTCTGGGTCCGACCCGGAGGCCCCTCTCTCACCGCCCCTTGCCAACGGGCCCTGCTCCCCTTGTGCCCTGATCCCCTGCACCTTCGGCACAGATCCTGCAGCACCCGGAGCGCGTGGAGATGGACATCGAGGTCGGCGCCATGGACGCCCACTTCTCGCCCCAGGCCTACATCTCCGTCTTCTCGCTGATGAATGCCGTGCAGTGCACCTTCGCTGATACGGAGGAGGTATGCAGCGTTTCCGGTGTGCCAGCTTTGGTTTGTGCCGGGAGCCTGTGCTCTGGGGTTGCGAGCGTGCGTTGGAGCACCGCACTGAAGCACTTTGGGTCAGGCTTTGGGGCAGGCGAGTGCCGTGTGGGACAGAGGACGTCGACTGCGCGCCCCTTTCGTTCAGGGCAACCTGCCCGAGTTCGGGCACACACATCCACAGTCGGTCGTTGATCGCATCTACAGGGCGCCTCTCTCCTCGTGAGGATCACACCCAATCAAGTCCTTTGTGGGTGTCCTTCTACACCCCAGAGCGAGAAGTGGGCGGTGGTGGGCAGGGATGCATTAGAACGGCTGACAGCCATCGGAGGAGGGGAGGTACTCCCCACTTCCGGGACGCCCCCCCCCCCCCATGGACCCAAATTCTATTGCTTTCGGCAAGGCACCTCGAAGAGGGGAGAGGGACGAACATTTTTGAGCTGCCGAGGAGGGAAAACTACATAAGCAGGTTGTGCCTTGGACCCCTTGGGACCCCCCCCCCCCCCCCCAAGAGAGAGGGTGAAAAACACACAAAGAGGGTCTAAAACATGCTTTCCATAGCGTATTTCATCATTGTGAGTGGTCACAATATCAAAAAAATGTTTTGCAAAATGTTCCATTTTTGACCTGCAGAGGGTGGAAAACTGCTTAAGTAGTTCGTGCACATACCAAATGCCATTGAACCACCTACAGCCAGCAATTTCGAAGCTTTTGGGGGGCCCATGGCTCGGGCAAGATGGGCCCAGTGGCCACCACGCGGGTCCCCAAGGGCGCTCAAGTACCGGTATTGTCACCAAATGATCACCCAAACCCATCCTAGGGGCAACAGAAGGGTTTCGGAAAAAGTCGAAATGTGAAAATTTTTCAAGTGCCACTAAACAGCCTACGCAACAGCAATTTTGGGGCTTTCGGGGGGCCCATGGCACGGGCTACATAGGCCTAGCGGCCACTACGTGGGTCCCCATGGGTGCTCAAGTACCCGCATTGTCACCAAATGATCACTCAAACCCATCCTAGGGGCAACGGAGGGGTTTCATGAAAAATCGAATTTCAAAAAACTTTCACGTGCCACTACACAGCCTATCCAGCGTGAAAACAGCTAAGTCCTCACTGGCAAGGGGCCATACGGGGGGGGGCTGATTGGGGGTACCTGGAGTTGGGACCTGGGACCCCGCCATGGGTTAGGGGGTCTAGACACATCGGAGCAGGGGAGGTACCCCCCACTTCCGGGACGCCCACCCCTCCCGACGCCCATCTCCCCCCCCCCCCCGGACCCAAATTTGCAAAAGGAAATATTGATTCGGGCCATTTTTGGTACACACACTTTTGGGTTCCAGACCCCCCCCCCCTCTCTTTTAGTACATGCGCGGTGGTGGGGGCCGATCGCAGGGTAGGCCAAGGGGCCTGACCTGGGCGCGCCGATATTTCATGGTTCTCATCTCCCGCCGGCACCCCCTCTCCTGCCCGCACCACACGACCACACGACAGGCAGAGCAGTGTGTGGGGCCTTGCAGAGGGAGGACTGCGGTGGACGCAGTGGATGTGGCCCAGGGCCAGACCATGGGTTAGTGGGCGGCGGGGGGGGGGTTGGCACGAGGCCATGGTGCTGGGGTGTTTGCCTTTGGCGGCGCCTATTGGCCTCTGGCCCTTGCACATTCTGACCCTCTGTGGGTCTGAACGTGTTTTGGTTGTGTCAACGGTGCCCCCGGATGACTTGTCCTGTTTGACTACTCCGGGAGTCGGCCGTCCCGGAGACGGGCTGTTGCCTGTGCCGTTGACCAGGGGCATCCAGAGGCACACTCCGAGTCCATACGGGGGTTTGCCGACTCCAGCACTGACTTGTGCGCGCTGGGGTGTGCATCTGCAGGGGGGGGGGGGGGGTGGGGGGTCAGAGGCCAGAAAAAAAGATTGTGTACCATCAAGTACATACAACTCAGCTCTGCAGGCGACACAAACAATACCCCAAGCACATGGACAGCATGCTCAATACAGGACTAACAGCAAAGTCGAATCACAGAAATCATAGACACGTCCTCACCCCATTCATCAGCATGCAAAGTCCAAGACCTCCAAGTTCCGGCCCCTTTGATAAATTTCATTTTTTTCCGGAGGAAAAATTTTTCTGATGTGGTCGGGGTGGGTGGGTCACGGGGAGGAGCCCAGGCTGCCACTCCCCCCCCAACCCCCACCCCGGGTAGCACTCAGCCGTGGCCTGCCCGGGGCGCACCGCAGGCGTCGGCAGTTGGCGTTTGGCCCGGACGGCGCGTTTGGGGTGCCGCTTGAGTCTTGTGGGGGGGTGTGGGGTGGTGCGCGGGATGGCGTTCCGTGCGGGGCCTGCGCGCTGGTCCTTGTCCGCCGCGCGCGCAGGAGGACGCCTGTTACCAAGCCACGCTGGACGTCATGGGGCCGCTGATCATCCCCGTGGCCGATCCACAATCGCTGGACCCGCCGCCTTCGTGGCGACCGTGCAAAGTGCGGGTCAAGTCCCTCAGCCTCGTCATGTCTGAAGTGGAGGGGGATCCCTATAAATATGTGATCCGATTGGATCCTCAGGTCCCTCTCGCTCGTCCCCCGAATGACGCGTTGTCCTGCTGAACTGCGGAGGCATGAGGGATTGCGATCAACTCCACACACGTGCGTGCGCGCACGCACGCACACGCGCGCGCGCGCACAGACACGCACACGCGCACGCGCGCACGCACACGCACGCACGCACGCACGCACGCACGCACGGACACACACACACGCACGCACGCACACTTACACGCACACGCACACGCACACGCACACGCACACGCACACGCACACGCACACGCACACGCACACGCACACGCACACGCACACACACAAACACACACACAGCTCCTGAACTCACTGAACTCGTGGTGTACTGCAGTCGGTAGGATGGTAGGTTTACTGAACCTCGCAGTTGGAGCATGATTGAATGGCGGCATTGGCACACGCACATGCTCCCATGCAGACATGCACACGCAACGCGCGCGCGCGCGCCCCCACACGTGCACACCGGCACACAATGTAGTTGGGCGCAGCCCGCCCTCAGCCCCCTCCCCTTCATTGCATCTCACCCACTGAAAGTCTGCTGGTGCGCATGCGCAGCTTTCTGCGTCGCGGCTGGTGTCAGGACCCTTCCACCCAAAAGAGTAAGTGTGTGTGACAGCCTGAACAAGGGCGGCCCAAGAGGGCCTTCCCAACATGTCGCCAGTTTTCTTGTTGGATCGTGAGATGCCCCCTTCGCAACCCCCCCCCCCCCCCGGCCAGAGGGGTCCTTTAGGAACTAGTTTTTTGTTAAGGACCGCCCTTAAGGACCGCCAACCGCCAACCAACCAACGGCCACCAACCGCCAACCACCACCAACCGCCAACCACTAACCGCCGCCAACTGCCAGTGGCGACCAACCGCCAACCGCCACCAGCCACCAGCCACCAACCACCAATCACCAACCAGCAACCGCCACCAACCACCACCAACCGCCACCAACCACCGGTTGCCAACTACCAACCGCCAATCGCCACCAACCGCCAACCGCCTTGGCGTCAGGCTTGCAAGTGAAGGGGGGGGGGGGGGTCAATAGAGCCCCCGAAATCTGGGGGGGGGGGTTGGGAAAAGGGCTCAATTGACAGGCACCATTAATCAGTTTTTGTGAACCCTGGCGCCAAAGGCGCCGAAATTTTTTTTTGGAGCATTAAAATCACCTCGCAGAGGTTGTTAGATCAAAGCCAGGCAGGCGTATATAGGGGAAAACGCCACATACCCCCCCATTTTGGCATTTTTGGGCCTATTCGCGTACCCTACCCCAAGGGGTTGAATTGTTAGTTTAACCCCTTGTAAAATCATTATTTTGTCCAATAAACGCATCCCCCAATGAGTTTTTGGTCCGGAGCCCCCCAGACCCCCCCACTTGAAACCCACTTTTTTAAGGTTTTGTGGGAGGGTGGGGGGGTGGGGGGGTGGGGGTGGGGGGGGGGGTCAAAAATGTCGAAAAAATGACCCCCCCTTTTTTTGGGTCGAAAATCATGAATCTTTTGGTTTTTTTCGATTTTGAGCCGAAAAAGTGTTTCCGGGTCCCGACTCCATAGGGTTTGTATGGGGCGAAGTGGGACGAGCGCTTAACCTTAGCCTTGCTTAGGGCCGGTTAATGCCCGTGCCAAAGACGTGAAATGTCTGTTTCCACCAATAATGGCCTAGTGAATGGGCCGGTACACAACCTGCTTATGCAGTTTTTCACCTTGGACAGCTCAAAAATCGAAGTCACCTCGCAGAGGTTGTTAGATCAAAGCCAGGCAGGCGTATATAGGGGAAAATGCCACATACCCCCCCATTTTGGCCTTTTTGGGCCTATTCGCGTACCCTACCCCAAGGGGTTGAATCACCTCGCAGAGGTTGTTAGATCAAAGCCAGGCAGGCGTATATAGGGGAAAACGCCACATACCCCCATTTTGGGCCTATTCGCGTACCCTACCCCAAGGGGTTGAATTGTTAGTTTAACCCCTTGTAAAATCATTATTTTGTCCAATAAACACATCCCCCAATGAGTTTTTGGTCCGGACCCCCCCAGACCCCCCCCACTTGAAACCCACTTTTTAGGGGGGGGGTGGGGGGGGGTGGGGGGGTGGGGGGGGGGTCAAAAATGTCGAAAAAATGACCCCCCCTTTTTTTGGGTCGAAAATCATGAATCTTTTGGTTTTTTTCGATTTTGAGCCGAAAAAAGTTTTTCCGGGTCCCGACTCCATAGGGTTTGTATGGGGCGGAGTGGGACGAGCGCTCATGCAGTTTATGCACTTTCCAGCCATTTATGCTATGTTGGCGGTTTTGGCAACCTCGGTGAACCCGTGGTACCCACTTTGAGGGGTGCGAGTGGGGATCTTGTGACAGTATATGCCTACTAGGATACGAAAGGACGTTTTTTGCCGTGTCTACCCTGCTTGTGGCCGTTCACAACCCGTGCCAAAGACGCGAAATGACTGTTTCCACCAATAATGGCCTAGTGAATGGGGAGGTACACAACCTGCTTATGCAGTTTTTCACCCCAGGCAGCTCAAAAATCGAAGTTTTCGAAACTTGTTTTTTTGATATTGTGACCACCCAAAATGACATTTCAAACTATGCAAAGCATGTTTTAGGCCGTATTTACGTTTTTTTCACCCTATTTGGGTGTTAGGTCCGGGGGGGGGGGGGGGGGGGGTCTCCCAAGGGACGGGTGCACAACCTGCTAATGCAGTTTTTCAACCCGGACAGCTCAAAAATCGAAGTTTTCGAAACTTGTTTTTTTGATATTGTGACCACCCAAAATGATATTTCAAGCTATGCAAAGCATGTTTTAGGCCGTATTTACGTGTTTTCACCCGATTTGGGTGTTAGGTCGGGGGGGGGGGGGGGGGGTCTCCCAAGGGACGGGTGCACAACCCGCTTATGCAGTTTTTCAACCCGGACAGCTCAAAAATCGAAGTTTTCGAAACTTGTTTTTTTGATATTGTGACCACTTAAAATGACCATCCAAGCTATGGAAAGCATGTTTTAGGCCGCATTTACGTGTTTTTCACCCTTTTTGGGTATCAGGTCGGGGGGGGGGGGGGGGCCTCCCAAGGGACGGGTGCACAACCTGCTTATGCAGTTTTTCACCCCGGACAGCTCAAAAATGGAAGTTTTTGAAACTTGTTTTTGTGATATTGTGATCACCTAAAATGACCATCCAAGGTATGTAAAGCATGTTTTAGGCCGTATTTACGTGTTTTTCACCCGATTTGGGTATTAGGTCCAAGGGGGGGGGGGGTCTCCCAAGGGATTGGTACACAACCTTATGCTGGTTTCCACCCTGGGCAGCTCAAAAATCGAAGTTTTCGAAACTTGTTTTTTTGATACCGTGATCACTTAAAATGATCATCCAAGGTATGTAAAGCATGTTTTAGCCGGTATTTATGTAGTTTCCACCCTATTTTGGGTGTGTGTTGCTCGGGATGGATTCTCTGCGAGGTGGACTTGCCGAAGGCAATAGAATTGTTAGTTTAACCCCTTGTAAAATCATTATTTTGTCCAATAAACGCATCCCCCAATGAGTTTTTGGTCCGGACCCCCCTAGACCCCCCCCACTTGAAACCCACTTTTTTGAGGTTTTCAAGGAGGGGGGGGGGGGGTGGGGGTGGGGGTGGGGGGGGGTGGGGGGGGGGGGTCAAAAAATGACCCCCCCTTTTTTTGGGTCGCAAATCATGAATCTTTTGGTTTTTTTCGATTTTGAGCCGAAAAAAAGTTTTTCCGGGTCCCGACTCCATAGGGTTTGTATGGGGCGGAGTGGGACGAGCGCTTATGCAGTTTATGCACTTTCCAGCCATTTTTGCTATGTTGGCGGTTTTGGCGACCTCGGTGACCCCGTGGTACCCACTCCGAGGGATGTGAGTGGGGATCTTGTGACAGTATATGCCTACTAGGATACGGAAGGACGTTTTTTGCAGTCTCTAGCCTTGCTTAGGGCCGTTCACAACCCGTGCCAAAGACGCGAAATGACTGTTTCCAACAATAATGGCTTAGTGAATGGGCCGGGACACAACCTGCTTATGCAGTTTTTCACCGACAGCTCAAAAATCGAAGTTTCCGAAACTTACTTTTTTGACATCGTGATCACCTAAAATGACATTTCAAGCTAATGTAAAGCATGTTTTAGGCCGTATTTACGTGTTTTTCACCCGATTTGGGTATTAGGTCCGGGGGGGGGGGGGGGGGGGGCTTCCAAGTGATTGGTACACAACCTGCTTATGCACTTTTTCACTATGGGCAGCTCAAAAATCGAAGTTTTCGAAACTTGTTTTTTTGATGTTGTGACCACTTAAAATGACCATCCAAGCTATGCAAAGCATGTTTTAGGCCGTATTTGCGTGTTTTTCACGCTATTTGGGTGTTAGGTCCGGGGGGGGGGGGGGGGGTCTCCCAAGGGACGGGTGCACAACCTGCTTATGCAGTTTTTCAACCCGGACAGCTCAAAAATCGAAGTTTTTGAAACTTTTTTTTTTGATATTGTGACCACCTAAAATGACATTTCAAGCTATGCAAAGCATATTTTAGGCCGTATTTACGTGTTTGTCACCCTATTTGGGTGTTGGGTCCGGGGGGGGGGTGTCTCCCAAGGGACGGGTGCACAACCTGCTTATGCAGTTTTTCAACCCGGACAGCTCAAAAATGGAAGTTTTCGAAACTTGTTTTTTTGATATTGTGACCACCTAAAATGACCATCCAAGCTATGGAAAGCATGTTTTAGGCCGTATTTACGTGTTTTTTCACCCTTTTGGGGTGTTAGGTCGGGGGGGGGGGGGTCTCCCAAGGGACGGGTGCACAACCTGCTTATGCAGTTTTTCAATCCGGACAGCTCAAAAATGGAAGTCACCTCGCAGAGGTTGTTAGATCAAAGCCAGGCAGGCGTATATAGGGGAAAACGCCACATACCCCCCCATTTTTGGCCATTTTGGGGCTATTCGCGTACCCTACCCCAAGGGGTTGAATTGTTAGTTTAACCCCTTGTAAAATCATTATTTTGTCCAATAAACGCATCCCCCAATGAGTTTTTGGTCCGGACCCCCCCCAGACCCCCCCCACTTGAAACCCACTTTTTTCAGGTTTTGAGGGAGGGGGGGGGTGGGGGGTGGGGGGGGTGGGGGGGGGGTCAAAAAATGACCCCCCCTTTTTTTGGGTCGAAAATCATGAATCTTTTGGTTTTTTTTGATTTTGAGCCGAAAAAAGTTTTTCCGGCTCCCGACTCTATGGGGTTTGTATGGGGCGGAGTGGGACGAGCGCTGATGCAGTTTATGCACTTTCCAGCCATTTTTGCTATGTTCGTCGACCTCGGTGACCCTGTGGTACCTACTCTGAGGGGTGCAAGTGGGGATGTTGTGACAGTATATGCCTACTAGGATACGGAAGGACGTTTTTTGCAGTCTCTAGCCTTGCCTGGGGCCGTCCACAACCCGTGCCAAAGACGCGAAATGACTGTTTCCACCAATAATGGCTTAGTGAATGGGCCAGTACACAACCTGCTTATGCAGTTTTTCACCCCAGGCAGCTCAAAAATCGAAGTTTTCGAAACTTGTTTTTTTGATATTGTGACCACCCAAAATGACATTTCAAGCTATGCAAAGCATGTTTTAGGCCGTATTTACGTGTTTTTCACCCTATTTGGGTGTTAGGTCCGGGGGGGGGGGGTCTCCCAAGGGATTGGTACACAACCTGCTTATGCAGTTTTTCACCCCGGACAGCTCAAAAATCGAAGTTTCCGAAACTTGTTTTTTTTGATATTGTGACCACACAATATGACCATCCAAGCTCTGCAAAGCATGTTTTAGGCCGTATTTACGTGTTTTTCACCCGATTTGGGTATTAGGTCGGGGGGGGGGGGGCTTCCAAGGGATTGGTACACAACCTGCTTATGCACTTTTTCACTATGGGCAGCTCAAAAATCGAAGTTTTTCGAAACTTGTTTTTTTGATGTTGTGACCACTTAAAATGACCATCCAAGCTATGCAAAGCATGTTTTAGGCCGTATTTGCATGTTTTTCACCCTATTTGGGTGTTAGGTCGGGGGGGGGGGGGGGGGCTCCCAAGGGACGGGTGCACAACCTGCTTATGCAGTTTTTCAACCCGGACAGCTCAAAAATCGAAGTTTTTGAAACTTTTTTTTTTGATATTGTGACCACCCAAAATGACATTTCAAGCTATGCAAAGCATATTTTAGGCCGTATTTACGTCTTTTTCACCCTATTTGGGTGTTGGGTCCGGGGGGGGGCGTGTCTCCCAAGGGACGGGTGCACAACCTGCTTATGCAGTTTTTCAACCCGGACAGCTCAAAAATCGAAGTTTTCGAAACTTGTTTTTTTGATATTGTGACCACCTAAAATGACCATCCAAGCTATGGAAAGCATGTTTTAGGCCGTATTTACGTGTTTTTCACCCTATTTGGGTATCAGGTCGGGGGGGGGGGGGGGGCTCCCAAGGGACGGGTGCACAACCTGCTTATGCGGTTTTTCACCCTGGGCAGCTCAAAAATGGAAGTTTTTGCTTGTTTTTTTGATATTGTGACCACCTAAAATGACCATCCAAGCTATGGAAAGCATGTTTTAGGCCGTATTTACGTGTTTTTCACCCTTTTTGGGTGTTAGGTCGGTGGGGGGGGGTCTCCCAAGGGACGGGTGCACAACCTGCTTATGCAGTTTTTCACCCCGGACAGCTCAAAAATGGAAGTTTTTGAAACTTGTTTTTGTGATATTGTGACCACCTAAAATGACCATCCAAGGTATGTAAAGCATGTTTTAGGCCGTATTTATGTGTTTTTCACCCGATTTGGGTATTAGGTCCAAGGGGGGGGGGGTCTCCCAAGGGATTGGTACACAACCTTATGCTGGTTTCCACCCTGGGCAGCTCAAAAATCGAAGTTTTCGAAACTTGTTTTTTTGATACCGTGATCACCTAAAATGATCATCCAAGGTATGTAAAGCATGTTTTAGCCGGTATTTATGTAGTTTCCACCCTATTTTGGGTGTGTGTTGCTCGCGGTAGATTCTCTGCGAGGTGGACTTGCCGAAGGCAATAGAATTTTCGAAACTTGTTTTTTCGATATTGTCATCACCTACAATGACCATCCAAGGTATGTAAAGCATGTTTTAGGCTGTATTTACGTGTTTTTCACCTTATTTGGGTATTGGGGGGGGGGGGTCTCCCAAGGGATGGGTACACAACCTGCTTGTGCAGTTTTTCACCCCGGGCAGCTCAAAAATCGAAGTTTCCGAAACTTGTTTTTTGGATATTGTGACCACTTAAAATGACCATCCAAGCTATGTAAAGCATGTTCTAGGCCGTATTTGGATGTTTTTCACCCTATTTGGGTATTAGGTCCCGGGGGGGGGGGGGGGGGGGTCTCCCAAGGGATTGGTACACAACGTGGTTATGCAGTTTTTGACTCAGGGCAGCTCCAAAATCGAAGTTTTCGAAACTGGTCTTTTTGATATTGTGACCACCTAAAATGACCATCCAAGCTATGTAAAGCATGTTTTAGACCGTATTTACGTGTTTTTCATCCGATTTGGGTATTAGGTCGGGGGGGGGGGGGGGGTCTCCCAAGGGATTGGTACACAACCTGCTTATGCAATTTTTCGCCCTTGGCAGCTCAAAAATCGAAGTTTATGAAACTTGTTTTTTTGATATTGTGATCACCTAAAATGGCCATCCAAGGTATGTAAAGCATGTTTTAGGCCATAGTTACGTGTTTTTCACCCTATTTGGGTATTGGCTTGGGGGGGGGGCGGGCTTCCAAGGGATGGGTACACCCACAACCTGCTCATACAATTTTTCACCCTGGGCAGCTCAAAAATCGAAGTTTTGGAAACTTATTTTTGTGATATCGTGATCACGTAAAATGATCATCCAAGCTATGCAAAGCATGTTTTAGCCCGTATTTATGTAGTTTATACCCTATTTTGGGTGTGTGTTGCTTGGAGTAGATGCTCTGCGAGGTGGACTTGCCGAAGGCAATAGAATTGGTCAATTTTGTTTTTCACCAAATATATGGCAAATGATGACTTTCTGAACCCCCTCCACGCGCTGATTCCAAAAATCCCATTTCCATTTTTTGCCGATTTTTGGGTCTGAGTCACTTCCGAGGCCAGTCTCGAGGGGGTCAGTCTCGGTAGGATTTTGGGGGTCCTGTCAATGGAGCCACTTTTGGGGGGGTTCTAGCCAGAGGGCTGTATTGACACCCCCCCCCCTCCCCCTCAATTGCAAGCCTGGTTGCCCATGTGCTGCGACTGTCACGGAAGGGCGCATGGTCGTGTTCCATGGCTACATGAAGGTCTGCGGACTGGACTCGCGGTCTGACGGGATGGACTGAGCTGCCTCTGCCTGCCTGCCCAGGGCTGTGCAGGGGTTGGGTCGAGTGCGTCGCGTCAGTCGTGTGTGCGTATGCGTGTGGCAGGTGCAGTGACGCAGGAGCCGCGATTGAGCCGGCATGTGTGCGCATGCGAGGCATGCACACTGGGCCTGCGTGCGCACGTGAGGCATGCCATGCATCCCCCCGCCCCCGGTGTGCAGCGAACGGCTTGTCCAACGCACACTTGGCGTTTGGAACGGATTAATTTGGTGCCCACATTCAGTAGGTACCGAGTTTCAGAGTACATGATTTGGGGTGGGCGATTGGAGAAATGGGGGGCTGTTGTGATGATGTGCAATGATGCGTATAACAATATAAAGATATAAAATGGTACAACAGGATGCAAGGTATTGGTAACCCTCAACGAGGACCTCTATTGCCCGCCATGACTGATTCTCTACTTGCACCTGGCCGTGCGCACCGAACGGCTGGTCCAACGAACACTCGGTGTTCGGACCGTATTATTTGGGGACTTGATTGTTCGCTTGACATGGAGGGGGGGGTATATGCACTTTCTGAGTGTTCATTTTTTTTTCCGTGAAAGGCGCCTATGACATGTCACTGAAAATCTTTTCTTTCTTTGCTTTTGCCGTGTAACACCATTCTTTGCTCGCCAGTGCAGAGTCGTGCACGCACATCTGTTTCCCGTAGCGGGGGATATGCAGGGCGCGTGTCTGTGTGTGGCCCGATGCCTGTCAGGGACGCTGTACCCATGCACCGAGCCCCAGTACCATGCCGAGGCACTCCCTTGTTCAATGCTTTCAGCCGTGCGCAGACCTCGTGCTGCATCATCCTCTGCGGTCGTTGCCACGCACTCCCGCTTGTCTGCAGGTGCGGATCATTCCCGCCCTCAAAGTGCAGGATTGGTCGTTTACGGGTCCCGCCATCAAAGCGGCGGTGCCTTCCTCGGTGCTGTGCGATCCATCGATCCTGTTTGTGGTTCTGACTCGAGGTATAGAAGGCGTCAGTCGTGTGGCTGACTGGCTGCGGTGCGGGGGGAGGTCTGGGAGGATATTGGTGGGGTTTTGGTGAAATTAGGTGATCTGTGTCCTCCGGCACAATGCATTGCCAGAGGATTGGGCGTTCAGTGCCAAAGGTCGTCCATGACGAGAAAAGGTTGACAGTGCAAAACAGTTCTGTCAGAAGGGCTGTCATTGAAGTGAGAATGTGGCGCATTGCGGCCCTGAAAACAGAAAGAGTGTTGACTGCAGGTAATGAGCAGTGGCGACGCGGGGAAAGAAGAGGGAAACATCGTGCAGGAGAGGGCAGGAGCCAACATCAGCCCTGGAGCAGACTTCCCATTAGCGTCTGCCAGCTTGGACATGATCAGACGGAGCAGGGTCCTACTGAGCCACACACTGGACGCAGCACGTTCCTACTGAGTTTTGGTGGGGCGGGTATTACTGAGGGGCCTTTGAGATGGGGCCTATTCCTACTGAGAACCATTTTCCCTGCTGGACGCTAGTGGCATGTCTGCCCTGGAGCTGAAAACCAACCCAGGCCTAACTCAAAGGCTCTGGTGGGGCTGCCTGTTCTCAAGCAAGGCATAGGTGTCATGGATGGCCTTTCTGCGATGTGAAAGGCAATCTGAGGATCTGGTGTGGGGCCGCGTAGCCTGTGCCGGTTCACCAGAGATGCACTGCCTGCGTCGTCACCCTTGCCTTGGCTGTGCAGGGCCTGGCCGGCGTTGAGGTGTGGGCCGTGGGGTGCAGTGGCTGTTTTGGGACGTGCAGCGCAACGCACGCCACGGTACGGGCTGGGTCGCTTGTGGAGGATGTGGGTGGCGTTCTGCAGGGGGTCCCACGCTCTACACATGCCCTACACCGCATGTACAGTCCACCCCACACTCTGCGTACACCATGCACCCCATGTGACTTGCAGCGCTCGCTTCCCTCCGGTGGACTGCTCCCCACGTTCTCTGCGTTCTGGTTGCCAGAGAACGCTGTCCAGTGTTGGTGCGGGTTGCATTCATCGGGCCATTTGGTTGTCGGTCTGCACTCAGTTTTACAATCCCCCTCCCCCCTCCCCCGGCCTCCCCCCATCCAGGCACCCACCCTCTCCCAATGGGAGATCCAGTCTTTTTGAGTTTGGGATATGTTCCTGAGGTAGCCCCAGGACAGCAAAGGGTATGTACCGATGATGCACACTCGATTTGGGTGATGCAGCGAGAGGTCAGAGGTTGTGTAGCTACAACCCGTGGCCCTGACAAGGCAGGGGATATCCACACTGTTTTCGGATGGCCCCAGGCAGGCAGGGTTCATGCGCCCACTATCCATACGACTGGGATCTGGATGAGCGACACTGGGATTCAGGGATTACTTGGATGCCCCTCTCTGAGCCAAGCCTGGGCCTGAAGCTGAAGCTGAAGAGGGCAGAAGCGGTGGCCAGGCATAGCCTGCTGTACTGTTCGGGTTGCGGTGACCCCCGCACTTGGGTGAGTAGTTGGTGGGGATCAGCCAGCCAATGAAGGATGCCCTGGCATGTACAACTTCGCATACGGGGCAGTTTTTTTCTGTTGATCATGGCGGGGCTGCTCAACTACGCCCTAGTCAACGGCCGGCAGGCCATGCAAATTCGTTATGAAGTGCCCTATGTCTTGCACTGCTTGTTGGTTGCTTTGAGAGGTTCATTGGTGCACTGAAACGCGCCCCATGGTTGCATTGCACAGGGTGTGGGGTGCTCTTGGTGTGCAATGCGGGGTACACTCGCTCTGCAGGTTTTGGGCAGCATTGTCTTGTGCAGTGTGTAGGGTACATGGGTTGTGGGTTTCATGGGCCCTGCATGGCTGTGCAGGGTGCGGTCAGCATTGGCTGTGCACGATGTGGGGTGCATTGACTGTGCAACATGAGGTTGTTAATGGTGTGGGGCGCATTGCGTTGCGCAGGGCGTGGGGCCGTTGGCTGTCCAGAGTGTCGGTTGCATTGGCTGTGCAGGTTGCGGGGTGCATAGGTCGAGCAAGGGATGGGGTGCATTGGCTGCAAAGTGCGTTGGCTGTGCAATGTTGCGGGTGCATTGCACGCAGGGGCTGGCGCAATGGCTGTGCAAAGTCCATGCGATTGCAACGCAATTGCATGCAGAACACCCCGCTCAAAGCGCCCACACCCCAGTGATGTATGAGAACGGCCGTACACCGTAGGAGGAGGGGGGGTACAGCCCCCCCCCCCCTCCTCCCCTTCCAATGTTTGAGGCTGACAGCCGAAATTTTGCTTTGGCGGGAACCATAGGGGGACCCTCAGAGGAGGGATGTCCCAGCCACCCCCCCTCCCCTTCAGACCCCCCCCTCCCCCTTCTAATACATCCCTGCCACACCCTTCACAATGGAATACCCCCGCACAGCGCACCGCCCACACCCGGCGACAGCCGCAGCAACGCGCCCCGTGCCTCGCACAACCCATGACCCCCACGGACGCCCCACGCACCCTCGGCGTGCTCGTCCCCAGGGAGCGCGGCCCGGCAGGAGCTGGTGGTCTGTGCGCTGCGGCTCAGTACCGAGGAGGCGCGGGAGGAGCTCTGGGAGGCCTGCATGCAGTGCGAGGCCGTGCTCCCCAGCGCCGCCCCCGATCAAGGGCTTCCCGTGTCCGATACCGCACCGAAGACCGACGTGGTGCAGGTGGTGCTACGTCCCCCCACCATCACCGTCTCCCCCGCCATCACCACCGGCACCACCACCACCACCACCACCACCCACGAGTTCGCCGCTCAACCTTTGCCCCTGCCCCTGCCCCTGCCCCTGCCCCTGCCCCTGCCCCTGCCCCTGCCCCTGCCCCTGCCCCTGCCCCTGCCCCTGCCCCTGCCCCATTTGCCAATCTGCCCCCCTGCCCCTCTTCCTCCGCCTCTGCCCTGGTCCCCGTCTCTGCCTCTTGTCCTGCCCTCGCCCTCTTGCTCCCGCCCCCGCCCTGCCCCTTGACCCCAAGCCCCTCCACCGCAGCCCCCTCATCCCCCCCCCCCAGTGCCCACTGCGCGAGTGCGTTGCTGCAGCGCTGGCCTGAGGGCCTCTTTGGCGGGTAAAGGCGGGTCCAAGAGTGACGAACCCCCCCCCCCTCCCATGCCCCCCCCCCCCCCCCCCACGCCGTCTCCGTCACGTCGCTCTGTGCCTTTGGGTGGTTGCAATCCTGTAGCTCCTGGGAGGTGGCTGTGTGGAACAGGGCACGTCCATCAAAGATCTACGCCTTCGCTTAGCCCACTTTAAATGAGCCCCCCCCCCCCCGGTTGCCCCTCCTGTCGGTGGGGGGGATGGGGTCATCTTGCTGACCACAAAAAATCCGCAACCGCCTGCACTTGCAACGTGGAGGGAGAAGGGAGCTTGTGCAGGTGCCTGCATCCGCGGGGGGGCAGCGGAACAAGCGAATGGGGAAGTGCAAAGCCCCGAGGACTGGGTGAAAGCAACGCCCGCCCGGGGGGTGGGGGTGGGGTGCCGTAGCGCTGGCGTCCCCTGGGGGTGTGTCCATGCCTGACTTGGCGCATGGGAGGGCGAGCTCGGAAGAGACATAGTCTTGACCGACTCGCCCCTCTGTTCCGCTGTGCACCACAGGCCGGGGGGCAATCAGCCCGGGGGGAGGGCGCAGAACTCCGAGATGGGCCCTTCCCCGCAACCCCTCGACCTCTGTACATAGGCCTATGAACAGTCATAGCGCAATGCCCTCTTTATGTGGTTTTCACCCGATTTGGGTGTTTGAGGGGACCGTCACACGCAGATGGGGGCATGATAAAGGGGCGGTGTGTGTATGTGTGTGTGTCGTCCGAATGAGCCCTCATGAACAATGCAGACGGGGTACTTCACTTGTCACAGCAAAAGGCGCCTCTGGCAATGTCACTGAAGGGCTTTTTGGTGTGACTTCGACAACATGGGCCCAAGGGTGGGCTCCCCTGCCCCCCCCCCCCTTTCCGCTGACCTGAACCACGCATTGAAAGAGAGGGGGGGCGGGGGTCCAAGGGGACAGGGGGGGGGGGGGGGCTCCTCCGGTGCTTGTCAGCCGTTCTGACACATGTTGTTGGTTTCCCTCGTGCCCTTGAGGCACGGACACGCTCATTGCCCCGAAATGGCGAGAAGTGGCGCGGAAAGTGGAGGGGTATGAACTCTCTGAATTCATGGAAAATCTGAACGTATCTACGCCATCACTTGCCCTCTGTGCCGTTTGCACACCACCGCAGATTGGTTTAGAACAGAGTAGTTTTGTGGCAGGTGGCCAAAAATGCAGTTTTGCTTGCCGCCTGGGGACTGGCAAAGGGCCGCCCCCCCCTTGGGACGGGGCTCTGCCGCTCGCCCAAGGCAGCCACCCTCCGGTCGCATTGAGCACTTCGTAGGACAGCGGTAAACACCACCAGTTTTGAGATATTTCGGTGGCAAAATGGGTGCCAGAAAACTCGAAAAAAATGTACTGGCTGAGAAGTAATACTTCTCAGCCAGTTTTCATGTTCTTTGCAGGGGGGGGCACACGGATGTACGCAGCCCCCTGCTACGGGATGCAGATGTTGAATACAGACCTGTTCGCTGCAAGGCACAGGCTTGCTGACGCAGAGGAACACAGGCATGACCAGGAGGGTGTGAAGCTGAGTGACACCTGTGGAAACAGCCAACGTGCGCGACACCTGCAGCAACCACAGGGCCCCACAGGCAGCACCGAACACACATGTGGAGCGGGGGACCAGCGGCGGAGTGGCACACCAAAGCGGTGGCTCACAGCGCAAGACTACGGGACGCGGTGTCCGGGCCCCACTTGCACAGAAAAGGCCCCCCACAACACCAACCACGGTCCCCGGCAGCCCAACTGTTGGGCCCCACTTGCATGCAACCGACACACAAACGCAACAACCCCATGGCCCAGCAAGCAACGATGCCCTGGCACACTTCGTGTGTCCAGAGCCCCGTCAGGAAAGCGCTGCCGGACGACCCCCGCAGCACCAGCCACAGCCGCCGCAGACTAAGTGCTGGGGCCACGCACGCACAACCGAAGCAGCACGCACCGGCCCCAGGGCCAAGCAGACAAGGGTGACCCGACGCCCTCTGCGGAGGGAAGAACGCGCGACTGTCCAGGGCTCTCCATTCGGGGGAGGGGGGATGCCAGGCCTTTGCTTAGTGGCTGGTTGATACTATACCGGGGGGGGGGGGTGGGTCAGAGGCCAAAAAAAAGTTTGTGTACCTAAAATCGACCTCCAAGTTCGGGCCCCTTTGATAAATGTCATTTTTTTCCTGAGGAAAAAATTTCTGATGTGGGTGGGTGGGTGGTCAGCCAAAATCCCGGGGGGCCAATTTGACCCCCCCCCCCCCCCCCCAGTATCACTAAGCAAAGGCCTGGGGGATGCGCCGGACAGTGTGTTGGTGAGTTTTGAGTGTGGGGCATCAGAACGAGCCCTCAGAACTGGTTCACAGGGTACCTCCGTCGTCACAGCGGAAGGCGCCTATGCCAATGTCACTGAAGCGTGTCTTGCTCTGACTTCTGTGGCTCTGCAGCCTTGAGGCTGACGGGGGTAAAAGGCAGCACTCGGCTTCTGTATCCCCCAGGGGGGGCGCTGGACCAGGAGGTTCTATTTGACCCCCCTCACTCCTTCATTGAAACCTGCCTCACCCCTTTTCACCCCAAACCTCCCTCCCTTCTCCACCCCCCCCCCCCCAACGCCCCCCCTCCTCCTAACAAATGGTTTGGGAAAGAAAAGCAAACCACCGAAGCGCAGGGGGGAACCCAATTTTTTTTTTTTGCTGAAGATCGCCCTTAAGGACCACCCACAAGGGACCACCAACCGCCAACCTCCACCTACCGCCAACTGCTGCCAACCGCCTACCGCCAACTACCGCCAACTACCAAACCCCACCAACCACCAATCACCAAACACCAAACGCTGCAGACCGCCACCAACCGCCAACCGCCAACCCCCACCAACCGCTAACCGCCAACCCCCACCAACCATGGTTGAACATATGAGCTACACGCGGTCTTTTTGCAAAACTGCAGTTTTAGAACATCCCCCACTCCCCCTTTTAAGGACCGCCCTGCCGAAGTGTAGCGGTGGGTACCTGTTCCTCGGTGTGCCACACCCACGCGCACACCTACACACACACACACGCCCGCCCCCCCTTCCCCCATGCCCCACACGCTGCACAGGCCCCAAGTAAGTCCACCACCGTCGCGGTGCGTGTGGAGCAGTGCTCCGTGGCGCTGGGGCGCACTGAGGGGTCCGTGGCGGTGCCCTGCGTGGCCCTGCAACTGCGGGGGCTCTATGCGGACGTGGAGATGCGCGACGGGCGCACGGCGCTGACGGCGGGACTGCGGCGCGTGGCGGTGGTGGAGGATGGGGCCGGGGGTGCGGCAGCCACCGCGCCCCACACGCTCTTGGCGTGTCCTGCAGAGGCCCCGGGCCCCGCGGAGGAGGTGGAGGCGGTGCGGGTGGAGCTGACGCTGGAGCCTGAGGGGCAGGCGCCGGCGCGGACTTGTGCGAGTTTGGGACTGAAAGGTGTGTGCGTGCGCGTGCGCGTGCGCGCCAGCGCGTTTGTGTGTGTGCGTGCGCGTGTGGGTGGGTGAGGACCCAGGTGTGGTCAGGTGAGGGCCCAGGCAAACTCTCTTCGAAGCAATTTCGTTCAGGGCTGCTTTTGCCACATCATTGCTCTCCATTTTGAACCCCAATATGAACTCTGACCCTAGCCTAGGGTTAGAGCTAGGGCTAGGGTTAGGGCGAGGGTCAGGCCTAGGGTTAGGGTCACCGAGCTGGTGGAACCAGTCTTGGTTTTATAACCCTTTTTAGTGTCTAGGGTGGACCTACCAGGTTTAGCAAGCAAGCAGCAAGCAAGCAGCAAGCAGCACGCGCGAAATGGGCCAAAATCAGAACTCCGTCGTGGTGCTTCACATTCGGCTGAAATTTTGGTGGATGATACCTATGGGTGTGAAGTACAATCACACAAAGTTTGAGCAAGAAACTCAACGGTGGCGGCCGGGAACGGGATTCGCAAGTGGCGGACCTCGGTTTCAAAAACTGCAGTTTAGGGCCAAAAACAGCCATTTTTGGGCTTAAAAAGCCCTAGAACACGTTCAAAACGGCCAAACAAAGGGAAACGGTGGGTACACTCCACGTGCCGCTTGACTTCCCCATGTCAACGAGCTCTTTGCGGCCCTCTAACTCCATGATATGTCGTGGAAACGGCCCAAAAAGGCCCCCATAAGCTCCAAATGCCGACAGCCACAAACCAAGAATAGGCCATATCTTTGGCTACATGGCTCAAAATGCGATTCCGAGGGCACCTACTCCACCCGCAACCCCCCACTTTTTGTGGTTTCCACCCCTCAAAATTGCCCAAATGGATGTCTAGACCCCCATACCTAGGCCCACTAGGCTGCGGCAAGCTGCAAGCTCAAGCCCAAACAGGTGGGTGCCCAAATGGGTCAACAGGGTCCAGTAGGGGCAAAAAGATGACTTTTCTCAAAAATGATCCTCGACCATGTGCGACGCTAAAACAAGTGTTTTTGGACCGTTTTGAGCTTGTGGTGGCCCATTTTGGTGCTCCGAAAATCCCAAAATGCCTTGGAAATGGGCTGTTTTGGGACCAAAAATGGGTAAAAAATGGGTCAAAAACGCATTTTTCCAAACCTCATCCTAGACCATTTGGGGTGCACAAACGGGTGAAATGAGCCCATTTTGAGCCCATTTTGGGGTATTTTGGCCCCTCAGAAGTCCAAAAAGCCTTGAAAGTCGGCCTCGTGGTGATGGGGTTCACTTGCAAGCCGATTCCACTTTGTCAAGAGCCATCAATGTGTGAATCATTCTTGATGTCCCTCACCAGTCATAGGTGATGTTCCCTCCCCCACCAGCTCGGTCCCAATATTCAGTCTTGATTAGGGTCACCGAGCTGGTGGAACCAGTCTTGGTTCTATAACCCTTTTTAGTGTCTAGGTTGGACCTACCAGGTTTAGCAGC
The DNA here is from genome assembly GCA_964036045.1 of Eutreptiella sp. 'Long Island Sound 2002'. NCBI lineage: Eukaryota > Euglenozoa > Euglenophyceae > Eutreptiales > Eutreptiaceae > Eutreptiella > Eutreptiella sp. 'Long Island Sound 2002'. The sequence goes on from OZ038396.1 coordinate 41,433,470, forward strand.
AGCAGCAAGCAAGCAAGTAGCAAGCAAGCAGCAAGCACGCGCGAAATGGGGAAAAATCAGAACTCCGTCGTGGTGCTTTGGATTCGGGTGAAATTTGGGTGAATGATACCTATGGGTGTGAAGTACAATCACACAAAGTTTGAGCAAGAAACTCAACGATGGCGGCCAGGAACGGGATTCGAAAGTGGCGGACCTCAGTTTCAAAAACTGCAGTTTAGGGCCAAAAACAGCCATTTTTGGGCCAAAAAAGCCGTGGAACACATTCAAAACGGCCAAACAAAGGGAAACGGTGGGTACATTGCACGTGCAGCTTGACTTCCCCGTGTCAACGAGCTCTTTGCGGCCCTCTAACTCCATGATATGTCCCGGAAACGGCCCAAAAAGGCCCCCAGAAGCTCCAAGTGCCGACAGCCACAAACCAAGAATAGGCCATATCTTTGGCTACATGGCTGAAAATGCGATTCCGAGGGCACGTACTCCACCCGCAACCCCCCACTTTTTGTGGTTTCCACCCCTCAGAATTGCCCAAACGGACGCCTAGACCCCAATACCTAGGCCCACTACGCTGCGGCAAGCTGCAAGCTCAAGCCCAAACAGGTGGGTGCCCAAATGGGTCAACAGGGTCCAATAGGGGCAAAAAGATGACTTTTCTCAAAAATGATCCTAGACCATGTGCGACGCTAAAACAAGTGTTTTTGGACCGTTTTGAGCTTGTGGTGGCCCATTTTGGTGCTCCAAAAATCCCAAAATGCCTTGAAAATGGGCTGTTTTGGGACCAAAAATGGGTCAAAAATGGGTCAAAAAACGCATTTTTCCAAACCTTATCCTAGACCATTTGGGGTGCACAAACGGGTGAAATGAGCCCATTTTGAGCCCATTTTGAGCCCATTTTGGGGCATTTTGGCCCCTCAGAAGTCCAAAAAGCCTTCAAAGTGGGCCTCGTGGTGATGGGGTTCACTTGCAAGCTGATTCCATTTTGTCAAGAGCCATCAATGTGTGAATCATTCTTGATGTGCCTCACCAGTCATAGGTGATGTTCCCTCCCCCACCAGCTCGGTCCCAATATTCAGTCTTGATTAGGGTTAGGGCTAGGGGTAGGTGCAGGGTTAGGACTAGGCTGAGGGTTGGCGTTGGCGTTAGGGTCAGGGTTGGGTCTAAGGACAGTGTTGGGGGGCAAAGTGGACAAATTTTTGCTTCGGACACCTTCGGCGCCCATGCACTCCTGAGGACGGCGCCTTTGGCAACTAACTGTTGGCTGGAGGCCCCCTGGGAAGGGGGCGGGCAGGGGTAGTTGGCGTCCTAGGACACGCGGAGTCCCCCCTACACCCCCCACCCGGAGACGGGCAACAGCCCGTCTCCGGGACAGCCGACCCTGGAGTAGTCAAACAGGACAAGTCATCCAGGGGCTCCGTTGACACAACCAAAACACGTTCGGACCCACAGAGGGTCAGAACGAGCAGTGGCGAGAGGCCAATAGGCGCCGCCAAAGGCAAACAATCAGATACCGAGGCCTTGTGCCAAACCCCCCACCCGTGCCGTTCAGGCTGAAGCGGAGTGACTGAGGCAGATGGTTTGGAAAAGAGGGTGGCAATGGAAGGAAAGTCCACGGGATCTTTGCGGAGTTCCGAAGGGTCCTGGTGCACCGCACGGGAATCCGCCTCAAATCCAGTGTCAGTCAAGCTTGTGATGACCGAACCCGACCCGAAGACAAGGGGGGGAGGGGGGGCAGTGGGGCCGAACCACCGCAGGTGGAGTAGGTTCGCTTCCGCAGCCCGGGACGCTCCCGTTTGCCTTGTGCGCATGCGCGTCCGCCTTCGCTCTTGCTGGCGCGCAGCCGGCCCCCCTCCAACCCCCACCCCCGCTCCAGCAAAGCCATGTCCCCCACCCCCCCGCACCCACAACCTCCCAACTCAAACGTCCCGCCGCAGGTGTGCAGATGGACGTGGAGCGCACGACGCTGCCGGTCCTGCTGCAGCTGCTGTCCCAGTTCGGGTCCGGGCAGAAGGTTGTGGCCCAGGCGGGCGTGGCGTACACCTTCCGCGCGTCCGAAGGGGCCGCCGCCGCCGCCGCCGCCAGCACCGACCTGCGGTTCGCGTTCGGGGGGCTGCAGCTCAATTTCCTGAGCGACTACCGCCCGGTGTTCGACCTGCTGCTCACGAAGGTACGCCGTGCCTGTGGGCACCCCTGAGTTTTGCTGAACAACTCAGCGTCCCCTGGGGGGGGGGGTCGGGGGGCAGGGCTAACAGCGCCCCCCCCCCCCCTCGGACCCGGATTTCATCGCAGGAAAAATGAAATTTCAAAAAAGGAAGTATTGAATTGGCTGTTTTTGGTACACAAACTTTTGGACTTTTGGCTTCCAGGACCCCCCCCCCCCTCACCGGAAGGAGACCTCTGGGGCACCCCCGCACCGCGCCCCCCCCCCCCAGCCCCTCAGCCTTAGCTTTGGTCCAGCGCCCGCAGACCCCCCAGTGCGCCAGAGGGTGACGTGGGGGCGAGGGGCGCGGGGGATGCCTGGCCTCCGGGGGATCAAGTCGGGGACGCTGTGCGACGAGGGTTTGATGACGAGACGTACAGCGGCGGCGGCGCGGGGGGGGGGGGGGGCAGCGATAATTAATGACGAATGATCCCGGCGTGGCACTACCTCTACTGCGGCGGTCCACGCCACGGCTCATACGACCGAGGGTAGCGGACGTTGTTGGTCTCCGATGCTGGACTCGTCTGCTACAGTGAAAGGCGCATACCACATGCCACTGACGATCTTTTCTCTTTGGCTTTGGCTTTGCACGCCCTCTTCATGTTCTTTCTGCACACAGCCGTGCACACGCATCTGCTACCCGTAGCCCAGGGGAGGGGGGGGGCACCCGCAGCCCAGATGGGCTCTTTGCGCAACATGAGCGGGAGCCCATCAGCGGCAGACCAGCCGCGAAGGGGAAAAGGACACATGGTGGACGGCCGGAACAATGTGTGGAGGAACAGGGCACCTGGGCCTCACACACACAGAAACACATCGAGGCAGGCTATGGACGGCCTGTGCACAGAGGCGCGTGGACAGCAAAAACAGTCAAACGACCCCGGCAACAACCAGCACATCCTCAATACGCCAATTATTGGGCGCCGCTGACGCGCAAATGGCACACCATGCCACATTCAGCACAGCCCCGACACACCAACTACTGGGCTCCGCTAACGGGGAAACCACACCAGCAGGAGCACCGGCCGCAGCGGCCGACAGAAAGCAGCGACCCGACGCAACATGCGAAGGGAAGAACGGGTGACTGTCCAGGGCCCCGCAAAGAAACAACAACCAGACGGAATGTCACACAGGGGATTGGCATGAGGCCTCGGTATCAGGTTGTTTGCCTTTGGCGGCGCCTATTGGCCTCTCGCCACTGCACATCCAGACCCTCTGTGGGTCCGAACGTGTTTTGGTTGTGTCAACGGAGCCCCCGGATGGCTTGTCCTGTTTGACTACTCCGGGGGTCGGCCGTCCCGGAGACGGGCTGTTGCCCGTGCCGTTGACCAGGGGCATCCAGATGCACCCTCCGAGTCCATGCGGGGCTTGCCGACTCCAGTACTGACTTGTGCGCACCGGTAGCGGCGGGGGGGGGGGGGGGGTAGCAGTGGTAGCGTTTTTTAGGGTGCTTTGGTTGGAGACAATTGAACCAGCCCTCCAGGCACCGCATCAGGGTATTTCTGGCCTCTCAGCGAAAGGCGTCTGTGCCAATGTCACTGAAGCGCTCTTTGACACTGCCTTGAGGCTGACGGGGAAAAGCCCGGGCGGCATCGGCATTGGCATCCCACAGCGATGGTGTGCGGGGGAACGGGCGGGGGGTGCGGTGGAATGGGAACGAGTGTCTCAATGGACGCGTCGGACGTTGTGTCGGGCAGTTTGGGGGTGTGGGGCATCAGAACAAGCCCTCAGAACCGGTTCACAGGGTACCTCCGTCGTCACAGCGGAAGGCGCCTATGCCAATGCCACTGAAGAGCGTTTTGCTCTGACTTCTGTGGCTCTGCAGCCTTGAGGCTGACGGGGGTAAATGGCAGCACTCACCTGCGGGGTTGGGGGGGGTGGGCGGGAAATGGAGGGGGAGGGACCCGGAGGCCGTGATGACGGGATGCCGGAGACTTCCTCTGGACAAGACTCGGAGAAGTGCAGTGAAGGTGCCGCAGTCCACGCCAGAAAGGCCAGTCACTTTGCCACCGTTTCTGTCTGAAAACGATGTCCAGGAGCCACGGAACACGACAACGCGCAGTGATTCGGGTCAGACACGTGCATCGCCCCATTCCCACATTGACTCAATGCGGCCGCATTGGGTGGTCTCGTGCGCTTCGTGGGCAGCATGGCGTTCATCCCTCTGCAGCCCCTTGCAGCTCCTGATAACCCCCCCCCCCCTCCCCCCACTAAGTGACCTCCCCCCAAGGGCGGCCGTTACACCCACCAGCTTAACGAGCCCCCCCCCCGCCCTCCCCGCCCCCCCTTTTTCCGCCGTCCAACACCACAGGAGCAAATTCAAGAAGAGGTCATTGGAGTTCAATCACCGACCCATACCAAACAAATTGCGGGTGCTCGAAATGACAGATTTCTTTTATCAAGTTAGCGGCGCTGGAAGACACTGAACACCGGGGGATTGGTGCTATTACTGCTGCTGCTGCTCCACCCATCAGAGTGGCTTCATAATTCCCTCGCCCTTCTTCTTCTACACCTGAACACCCCAGATGCCACAGTGAGTTAATGAACGCTCGGCTTCTCGATTGATCCCCCTCTTCAGAAGTGTGTTGGGGTCAAAATGCTGATGACCCTTTTTTTTGGCGAGGGGGTGGCAGCAGGAGCACCGGCCGCAGACCCGACGCAACTTGCGAAGGGAAGAACGGGTGACCGTCCAGGGCCCCGTAAAGAAACCACAACGCGACGGAATGTCACACAGGGGGTCGCGTACTCCGGTGCCCCGTCTGTCACGCGCTCTCATGCCCCCTGTCGCCTGCACGCCAGACCCTCCTCTGAGAGACTTCATGTCCCGACTTCGCACACGTTCACCGCTGTACAGAGCACTCTGCAGCTGCTGATGAGGGGGCCGGAGCAGTGCATCGAGGGGCATTTCGGGGGACTGCAGGCGCACAGCGCGGCCCTGCGAGGCACGCCCCACCACCGCCTGGTGCGGCTGGAGGCCCCGGGGGACGTGGCCGAGTCCATGAGCTTCACCTACACCACCACCGAAGGCGCCGCCCCGAAGTTCCGTCTCGACGTCGTCCCCGTCCGCGTGATCCTGCTCTACCGCTTTGTCACGGAGCTCAGGTCCGCCAAGTGCCGGCAGTCCCGCACCCCTCCGTCACCCTGTCCCCGGCCCGGCCCGCCTGCGGCTGGTGCCCCCCTGCGGTGGTCCTGGCCCCTGTGTTCCTGCTCCCGTTCACCCACCCCCTGTCCGGTGGCCCTGTCCTGCTCCGCCCCCCTCTCTCCACCAGGCCTCCACTCCCACTCGCTGTCTTTTCCCTCCCTCTCTCCCCCCCCCTCACCCCCCCCCCCCTTTGGTTGTTAGAAGCCCCTGTCAGGAAAATTATCCTGCAGAGGCACACCCCAGCGCGCACAAGTCCGTGCTGGAGTCGGCAAACCCCCGCATGGACTCGGAGTGTGCATCTGGATGCCCCTGGTCAACGGCACGGGCAACAGCCCGTCTCCGGGACGGCCGACCCCCGGAGTAGTCAAACAGGACAAGTCATCCGGGGGCTCTGTTGACACGACCAAAACACGTTCGGGCCCACGGAGGGTCAGAATGAGCGGTGGCGAGAGGCCAATAGGCGCCGCCAAAAGCAAACAATCAGATACCGAGGCCTTGTGCCAACCCCCCCCCCGCCCTCCCTCTCTCTGCCCCCCCCCCCCCCCCCCCTCTCTCTTTTACTCCCAAACAAATGCACATTGTCAGGCCGACCCTTCTTGAAAACAGCGTGCCTGCAAAAAGCTGCAGTGAGTGTGCAGGGCTTCTCTTGTCTGCCTGATGCAGGGGCACCTCGACTGCAATACCAAACCGTCCCCCACCGCACAGCCCTGCACGTAGCGTCCCGCATCTGTAGCAAGCCCCCCCCCCCCCCACTGCAATGCGTGGTGCACCTGCCACCCGGCACGGCCCGCCTCCTGCCCCTCCTCCACCACACAACCCTCACCGGCACCGCCCCATGTGTCTGCCGCACTGCGGGGCTCTCCTCTGCATCGCAGGCGCTATTTCGACCGCGGCTTTTTACAAAAGGAGGTGCTGGCCGAGAGCAAAGTGGTGATGCAGGGCGCCATGCAGCGGGCGGTGCGGCAGGCAGAGCGCTTCGCCTACAAAGTCGCCACGCAGTACTCCCACGTCCTGCACTTTGAGATCAAGCTGCAAAAGGTCCGTTTGGACCCCCCCATTTGGCGGCTGTTGGCGCATGTTTGGGCACTTGCACCCGCTGAGCCCGGCCTCTTTGCCGCTGGGGCCTGTACATGCCGGTGGGTGTGTGTTTGGGGGGGGGGCGCCGCTGACGCGCAAACAGCACATCCGGCCACATCCAGCACAGCCCCAGCACACCAACTACTGGGCTCCGCGAACGCGGAAACGACACCAGCAGGAGCACCGGCCGCAGCGGCCGACAGAAAGCAGCGACCCGACGCAACATGCGAAGGGAGGAACGGGTGGACTGTCCAGGGCCCCGTAAAGGAGCAACAACCCGACGGAATGTCACACAGGGGGGGGGAGGGGGGCAGTCCGGCGTTGGAGGCAGCAGTGAGACCGCGCGGATGTCCCTGGGGGACCCGTGGGCGGGTGGTGAGCGAGACGCAGCGACAAGTTGGTCCAGGGAAACCAAGAGGAGACCAGGAAGGATCTGGGTAGCCTGCCCGCTGGGGGGCCCAGGGGGTGCTACGTCCTCCTATGTTCTGGTGCCTTGGGCACATGACGGGACATCAGGACCGCCACTGTTGGCGGGGCGGGAATCGCTGGCGCTCAGCTCTTGTTCGGTTGTGCTGCACCTCAGCTCTTTTTTGCCTCGTCACCATTCGAGCCCTGAAGAGGGGGTGGGCGTTTCCAATGGGGCCGAATGTAGGATGGCCAAGAGCCACTCTTTTTGTGTTGCCTCTTCTGTGCACTGGGTCTTCTTCAACTTTATTTTCGACCAATCGAAGGTGCACGAGGAGAGCTGGTGGTATCGCAGTGCGTGGCGTAGATCAGCATGGCCTGCGTTGTTGGCACGCGGGGGGGGGGGGGGGGGGCGTGTGTGGCATTGGCCCTGCGGTATGCCTCACCCACATGCCGTTCCCGGTTCCTGCATCGCCGAGCTCCTGGAGTGCCCAACGGATCATGTCTTACCGGATCAGTGGAGTCTGTGAAGCTGCCGCTGGCCGTAGACCCTGGCGCACGTGGCTTTGTATCGTGTCCCTCAGACGGAGGTCGTGCTGCCGATGCGCTTCGACTCCGCAAACGTGGCCGTGCTGTCGTTTGACCAGTTGAGGATCCAAAACGAAATGACGTCCTGTGCGATCCCTGGCACCGAAGAAGTGGGCACGTTTGTGAACATTACCGCAGAACTGGATCACGCGCAGATCAATTTCGAGGTATGCGGTGCGCCAGGGCCCGCACTGGGGGTGCGTGGACGACGGGCATTGAGAAGGGGGGCGAAGCTGGTGTGCTGGGTGCGTGTCTGTAGGGTATGCTGCTGCTGCTGGTGCTGATGCTGCGGAAGTTGATTGTCATGTACACCGGCCATTGCTGGTGCCGGTGCTGGTGCCGGTGCTGGTGCTGGTGCTGGTGCTGGTGCTGGTGCTGGTGCTGGTGCTGGTGCTGGTGCTGCTGCTGGCGGTGGTGCTGCTGCTGGCGTTAGGGTTCGGGTTTCCCCTCATTCTCATGTCGCCCCTTCCAGCGTCGTCGTTGCCCCTGTCTCGCTTCTGTCGCTGAGGCGCACGAGGCGCATGGGGCTTTCGTGACAACCGTTGGGTGTCCGCACTCCATTCTTCCGCTTGTGGCGGTGTGTGCGGCAGTTCGGAGGCTGCAAGGGCGCAATGGTCCGCGGTGCCGTTCTCTAGCCCCCCACACGCCCTGTGTGAGGGCAGCTGCGCGAGTCCACACCGAGCGCATCACACGCGGACACCCCAGGGGCCCTCACCCGATCCCCGGGGGCGGGGGGGGCCGGGGGATCAGGGGGGCTGCAGCTTAGGAAACACGGTCCCCCACCCGATGACCAGAGGCCTGCATGGCAACGCCCCATGGAAGCGATCTGAACGCCAGGGGAACACCACCCGCGTGCGTCTCGTGTGTCGTCCGGGAGGACTTCGCAGCGCAACGCTCCGATGAACACGCAGCAGTGCCCCGCTTATCATTCCAAAGACCTGTGGCGGAAGGTCCTGGAGCCAGTCCCGGCCCTGGACACGCCAGTCCTCTTTCTTGTGGCGGCCCATGTGCGCGTGTCTTCGTGCGTTCTGAGGGACCCCCCCCCCCCCTGTGGGACACTCCGTCGGGTTGTTGCTCCTTTACGGGGCCCTGGACAGTCATCCGTTCGTCCCTTCGCATGTTGCGTCGGGTCGCTGCGTTCTGTCGGCCGCTGCGGCCGGTGCTCCTGCTGGTGTCGTTTCCGCATCAGCGGGGGCCAGTAGTTGGCGTAGCGGGGGTTGTGCTGGTCATTGCGGGGGTCGTTCTACGGTTGTTGCTGCCCACTCCCCCTCTGCGAGGCCAGGCCGGGACGTGGGGGGCCTCGGTGCCGTGTGCGCTGCGCGTCGCAGGGGCTGGAGATGCGCGCGCGGCCCGTCATCGAGGGGCTCAGCGCCACCGTCAGCGTCGTGCAGCCCATCCACGACCCGCTGCAGTCGCAGCCCCTCACGAAGTGCACGGCGGTCCTGCCCGCGGCCACCGTGATGCTCAGCAAGCGGCAGCTGGACGCCCTCATGGCCGTGGTCACGCACAATTTGGGGGACACGTACTGCGACCCACGTCTGACCGTGATCAACGAGGTGCTGCTGACCCCAAGGGCCTCAGAAGAACGCACCGGAACGAGCGATGCTGTCCTTAAGAGCTCTTTTGTTAAGGACAGCCCTTAAGGACAGCCCCTAGGGACCACCAACCGCCAACCGCCAACCGCCAACCGCCACCAACCGCCAACCGCCAACCGCCAACCGCCAACCATTGTTCAGTACTGTTTCTGTGGTTTTGTGTCTTGCCCATGTCTTGGCCATGAAGCAGAGAGCGTCCCGGTGAACGTTCGTTTCTGTTGGCGTCACGAGCCCCCCCTCTTCCCCGCCCCCCCCCCCTAAGGACAGCCTGGGGGGAATGGCGGTGACGCTTGTCGGTGGTGGGGCGCGCGGATCCCCTTCACGACCCTCCCGGAGGAGCCAGTCATCTGACCAAAAGAAGCCTCTCCGCCCGGCAACCGTCGCCGGTAAACTGCCAACCCCCATCGGTACAGTGCGCACTGTTTTGCGCCATGTTTGCCATTGGCATTGCATCCCGACTTCCTGCCCTCAGGACGTGCGCAATGCCATGACCGTGCGAAACCGGCACAATAAAACTCTCCCACTCTGCTTTCACGAGAAACGCGCGCGCGCGCACGTACACACCCACACCAACACGCACACATGCGCGCGCACGCACACAAACACACACAGGCGACCGCTGGGGGCCCTGGACCCATGCGGACTTCCCTCTTTAATATTGTTCTTCCCCACGCAAACACACACAGACAGCGGGGACACAAACCCCCCCTCCCCGAGAGTGAGTGCCCGTGCAAACGGGCACGCCTGAGAGGGCGACCCGTGGAGAGGCATGGGCGAGCGAGCACGGAAGCATCGTAAGACCTCAAGGCCAGAGGCTCTTGCCTAGGTGAGGGTGGCGTACACGGAGGGTGCCAGTGCAGACACCTCGAGTGTCATTCTCTGAAGCACAGGGGCCCGCCTCTCTGACCCACCTGCAGACCCATACAGGCCCTCTTCTATAATATGGCGCCACCCCCCACGCAAACACACACACACACACACACTCATGGTTTGGTCGCGTCGTTGTTGAACCTCGCAGTTTGAGCATGATTTGAAAGAATTGGGCGTCACAAACACACACACACTTACACACACACTGCCAGGCCAGAGTATGGCGTGCTGCAGTCTTGCAGTCTGAGTGCCTCCTGCTGGATGCAGAGCCTGTGGGCGGTTGGTATTAATCAGCCCGTGCCCGGTCGGCACGGGCTGATTGCTGTGCCTTCCTCCGCGTCGAGATCTGAACGATCGAGCCCCTTCATGTGACCGACATCGGGGGGGGGGGTGGCGGGGTGCCAACTGCCAAATGTCGACCAAATGTAACCTCCCCCCGCCGCCCGGGCCAGAGACGCGGAGCAGCCGCGTGACCCCTCATGCCCCGACCATGCCCCCGCCCCCCCCCTCCCTACCCCCCACCCCCCCACACACATATCTCCCGCCCGCGAGCGCCACTGCCCATCCGGGGGCTGTCGGCAGTTCAGATGGCCTCGCGACCGGACGGTCGGGATTGCTGAGGGAAGGAGGCCCAAGGCCCCGTTGGCACAACCGCCCGAGGGAGGGGAAGGGACCGCAGGGACGCGAGGATGGGCAAGACCGGCAGAGCAAGGGCACGAGGCGGTGAGAGGCCTGTGGGCCCCGCTGCCGAAGGAGGGAGAGGGTTCGTGGGAAGGCCAAGGGTCAGGGGCGAGGGGCCACCCGCCTCAGACTGCAATCCGCTCGGGCGTCATGCGCCCCCACCCCCCGAGAGGGTCTCATGACCGGGAGTGCCCCCCCCCCCCCCCCCCCCGAAGGGGATCGGGTTGCGTGATCTTCATGGGCCACTGGAAAATGAAACCGCCAAATTGCATGGCTCCAAAAGTTGCGGAAACACAACCGCCGATTAAGGTCCTGCACGCGGTGCATACGGGGATTAGCGTAGAGTCAGAACGTGGCTGGGCCAGTGGTGCCACCTCCCTATGCCCCCTCCCCCCTCCCCTCATGCCTGGGGTCTTCGTGATGACCGCATACCGGGCACTGATGAGGCCGTCAGGGGAGGACGCCATGGGCAGAAGTTGCATTCTGGATTCCCACCCAGGCAGGTGGATGCCTGTGGCAGTGCGGATGCCCGCAGTAGTGCAGATGCCTGCTTGTCATAGCAGAAGGTTCAAGGGCGAGAGGCCAATAGGCGCCGCCACAGGCTAACAGAGCCAACCACCAAGGCCTTGTGCCAACCCCCCCCCCCCCTCATGTACACGCCGCGAGGGAAGGACCCTCACCAAGGGATGGTGCCGTGGCAGTACGCCCAACAGCGGGAGGCCACAGGGCGCAGGGCTTTGCTGGTGACCGCTGTGTTTTGTGTCGTCAGCCGTCTTCAAGTCCGAAGGCCCCCTCTGGTGAGGCCCCCGATGCCGCCCCTGCGGCCCCTTCGCATGAGGTGGTGACCATGGAGGTCTCCATCACCGCAGCACATCTGAAGGCCACCATCGCGCAGGATGCGGAATCGGCCGCCGAGTTCTTCCCCATCGCCAGTCTGGACATCAACGCGTTCACATTCCAATACATTGCCCAGGGGCCAGGCACTAGACTGACTGTGTCTGTGGAGTCGGTGACTCTGACCGGTATGAGGGATGGGACGTGATGGGACGTGATTGGGTCATCCAGCAGACGTTCAGTGTCGACTGCAGTTGATGATCCAGTACAAATCAGTTCTTTTTCCAGGAATCCAGTGACTACGGAATTGTCCCTCCGGATGCAGACAAAGCGAGGGCGGGGGGACAACTGCCTAATGTCGACCAAATGTGACCTCCCCCCCGCCGCCCGGGCCAGAGACGCGGAGCAGCCGTGTGACCCCTCATGCCCCGACCATGCCCCCGCCCCCCCCCCTCCTACTCCCCACCCCCCCCCCACACATATCTCCCGCCCGCGAGCGCCACTGCCCGTCCGGGGGCTGTCGGCAGTTCAGTAGGCCTCGCGACCGGACGGTCGGGATTGCTCCGGGAAGGAGACCCAAGGCACAACCGCCCGAGGGAGGGGAAGGGACCGCAGGGACGCGAGGATGGGCAAGACCGGCAGAGCAAGGGCACGGGGCGGGGAGAGGCCTGTGGGACCCGCTGCCGAAGGAGGGAGGGGGTTCGTGGAAAGCGCTGCTGTCGCTTGACCATCAGCGTTTCAAATTCATCAAACCGATCAATTTATAGCAGCTTTCAGACAGTCCCGAATTGCCGTCAACCACTCATGAACAGTCAGTTCTGAAAGACTGCATCAGTCGGTCGCAGCTCTGTCTTCCCAAACTGTACGTTGTCGTCACTTGACAATATTCGATGAGTAACTGGGTCAGTCGCCGTTCGCAGTTGTCAATATTTCGATACCGATTCAACAGTAACACTGGCAACATGATTGACTGGCATGATGGTTGACATACTGGCATTTGATGATGAAGGAACAGCAGTCGATCCGTAGCTGACAGCAGCTGGTGAGAAATACAACTTTGGGGACAAGTGCTGTTGCCACGTGCCTTCACACCACCACACATTTGCCGGTCCCCTGTTTGCATCAGTTACCCCCCAACTGCCATCGGTTACCCACCAACTGTCATCGGGTACCCTCCAACCGCCATCGGTTACCCTCCAACCGTCATCGCCTACCATCCACCAACTACGATCAACCGCCCTCCAAGTGCCATCGCTTACCATTCAACTGCCACCTGGCACCATCCTACTGCCATCGGTTACCCTCCAATCGCCCCTTCACCCTCCCCGGCTGTCGGTTACCTTACAACCGCCAGGCTCAGTGCAACAGACGCTTTGTTTCCGTTTTTGCCGTTACACGTCGCCCTGCCAGAGAGGGCCCTCGGGTGCCAGGGCCGTAGTGGCTTCCCCCCCCTTCTGCAGACGACCGGCCAGGCTGTGCGGAGGTGCAGCAGACATTCGTCCGGTACGACGCCCGGGACATGGCCGAGCCGATGGTAGCGCTGGTCACGACGGAGGACGCGTCGCATTTGGACGTGCGGCTCGGGGACATGGTCATGACGCTGTTCGCACCGGAGCTGCTCGGGGCCCTCATTGCATTTGCCCAAGTCCAGACAATACACATCGTCGACCCGCAGCAGGACCCCAGCCTGACGGAGCGGCGCGCGAGCGCCCACTGCGCGGGTGTGGGGGTCGCGCGCGCAGGCCCTCGGGTGGGAGGGGGCCGGAGCAGCAATGCGGCCTGTGTCTTGATGGCCTCCCTCAGGCCGACCGATCACATGCGGTCTGCAGGCCTCGGGGGGAGGCAGCCAGGGCAAGGCAGGCCTTGCCCTGGGAAACTCGTGTGACGCATGACGTTTGGGGCGCCAAAGTCCGGGCGGGGGAGGGTGATGGGGAGAGAAGCAGAGGCTTGGGGCTGGCTCCGGACGTGTCTGGGGGAGGGTGTGGGCCACCAACACAAGGACCCCTCAATCCCCCTCCGAAACCCAAAGCATCACGGCGCTCTCAAGTCCAAGGGGTCGTGGAAATGGGCCAAGGATGCGCTTCGGGGCTGTAGAATGTAGTGTCGTGCCGCATCATCGAAAGGCGCAGTGCCGGAAGGCGGGGATTCCTGTCAGGGGCTGTGCCAAGGCTGCCATGCCACAGAGGCGTGCACAGTTTGATGGTGGGCCTCAGTGCCTGGGGATACCCAGAGATTCGGAAGGGGCTGATCAGAAAGTCAGAAAGCGGCGACGGACAGTGACGACGAAAAAGATCCGCGACAGTGGGCGGTCGCATCGGGCCCTCGAAGTTGTCAAAAATGGCAAGCAAACTCTCACTGAGTGACATCATTCCCCACAGTAGCCCCGACATCCCAACAAAAGCCTTTTCTTGCTCTCGTTCGGCACCAAAACCCAACCCCATCTCCCTCGATACGTTCCATCACATCTATTCTTTATTCTTTTCGCCAAGGGACGGGAGTGCAGGCCCAGATACACCTCACCTTACCATTTTTGTGGTCAGCTTTGCCTGTCTTGCTGATTTGTTTTGGTTGCCTGGACCCGGTGTGCAGTGATGACATACCCTATTTGTAGCTCTTGTGACCCCTTGGTCAGCCCCAATGCTGCACCCCAACCCTCCAAAACCCGCCTGAAACATTTTTTTTATTCTCCGCCCCCTTTTTTTTGGAGGGGGGGGGGGGGCGTCGGTAGTTATACCGTTTGGGACTATGTGGTGGCTTGCGATGCGATCATTCCGTCGTTGTCGTGACGCCAGGTCGCTGACGCTCAAGTATTGCGGCTCAGAGCCCCGCCAGATGGGGTGGAGTCACCAAAGGAAACCCTCGACCGTGCGGTAGTAAGTGGGCGCTGGTACGTCCCCGTCCACACACGAATGTCACATCCGACCGCCGCGCCAAGCGACCATCATCATGTCTGGGCGGCAGACCGCCCCGCCGGAGAAGTGCGGGGCTGTCCGCCATCAACGAAGCAACGGAACAGAGGGAAACACGGGCACAAGCGACGGGATTGGCTCCAGCCCAGCCCACGGCTCCAGCCCATGCTCCGGACCGTTCCTTTCCCCAACCGACCGACCCCTCCGTCCCTCCCCCCGAATACCCCCATGTCCAGCGGCATTTGTAACCGACACAACCCGCTCCATACCAGTTTGCCCTCCCACCGCCTTCCCAACTGCATCTGACCCCCCCCCCCCTCCCTGTCAGGAAAATTATCCTGCAGATGCACACCCCCGCGCGCTCAAGTCAGTGCTGGAGTCGGCAAACCCCCGCACGGACTCGGAGTGTGCCTCTGGATGCACCTGGTCAACGGCACGGGCAACAGCTCGTCTCCGGGACAGCCGACCCCCGGAGTAGTCAAACAGGACAAGTCATCCAGGGGCTCCGTTGAGACTACCAAAACACGTTCAGATCCACAGAGGGTCAGAATGAGCAGTGGCGAGAGGCCAATAGGCGCCGCCAAAGGCAAACAATCAGATACCGAGGCCTTGTGCCAACCCCCCCCCCCCCCTCCACCCCTGGTTCCGGGCCCCCTCCACTTCCCACGCGTCCCATGGAACCAGCGCAGCGGGTTTGCCACAGCATGGGCCCATAGCCCCCCCCCCCCCCCCCCCTCTTCGCCCACCCATTGTCCGAACTGCAGTTGGGCGTTGGGATCCGTAGCCCCAACGAAGGGGGAGGGCTGCGTGCCCACCAATGGGCCTGGGACCCAACGCCATCGGGCCCTCTGCCGAGGCCCCCAGGGCTCCTTTTAACAACTCGGCACGACTCCCCACCCCCCCCCTCCTCCTGAAGTTGAAATATTGGGCCCAATTCTCCTCCGGGTATTCAACCGATCAAAAACCCTCTCTGGCGCCTTTGGCGCCAATGAGTTGAGGCCAAAATTTTCTTCGCGCCTTCAGCGCCTCTAAAAACTCATCACCACCGGAGGGGGAGGGGGGGGGGGGGGCTGGACCCCCCAGCGCGCAAACAGCACATCCCGCCACATCCGGCACAGCCCCGGCACACCAACCACTGGGCTCCGGGAACGCGGAAACGACACCAGCAGGAGCACCGGCCGCAGCGGCCGACAGAAAGCAGCGATCCGACGCAACATGCGAAGGGAAGAACGGGTGACTGTCCAGGGCCCCGTAAAGGAGCAACAACCAGACGGAATGTCACACAGGGGGGGGGAGCCCCCGCCCCCCCCCTTCAAAAGGGGCGTTGGAGGTCCCCATTGGCCTGTGCCCCTTCTCCCCCTCCTTCTCCCCCCGCCCCCTTGCCCTTGCCCTCCCTCACTGCCCCGCCGGTGTGCGCAGGCGCTGCCCACGGCCCCACGGTCATCGATGGCACGTACACTCTGCCGGGGCCTCTGCTCCTCAGCCCCCACAGCAAACTGTTGATCATGCGGTCGGCGGATGCCCCGTTGGCCAAGACCCTCACCATCGACGGCGGGGGGCACACCATATATATCCTGCCGGAGTGCCACCGCGGAGGTCTGCGCATTGCCACCCCTTTCCAGCCCCACCCCCGTGCCCTGCCCCAAGGGCCTGCGGGGGACTTGGGACTGGGCTGCGGGGGGGGGGACCTCAGGCCCTGGCACTTCAATTTTTCAAAAAAAAGTTTTTTTATTAGAAAATTTTTTGTTGGACCAATTTTTTGTTTGACAACTTTTTGTTGGAAGGGAAGCTGGTGCCCGACCCCTTGCGTCCCGTTTCGTGCCGCTCGGTGACAGTCCCCCGGGCGACCGGCCGCCACTTCGCTGACCCCCTCCGCCACCGTAGTGCCCACCCCAAGTGCAGGCAACACACCGCCGGACTCGTGGCGTGCGCCCTCATACGACCGGGGGGACCAAAGGAGAATGGGGGATGAATGACGAGGGTTGTCGCATGTGGGGGTGGGGGTATGGGGGATGGGCGTGGCAGGCTGGGGGGGGGGGCGAAGGGGGTTAGAGGGGCAGTAGCGAGCCACAGGCTGCGGAGCTCCACAATGGCACACTGAGGGCGAAGGGATAACGCAGGCTGCTGCTGTGTGACCCCTTCCTCCCTCAGTGCCCAGGGCACGTTCCACACAGCCCCTCCGTTGCCCTTCATTGCGGCGGGGCCTGCCCCAACAAGTCACCGGTTCACACCCGCTCGGGGGGTGCAGGACAGTGGAGGGCCCTGCGTTGCAAACCCTCCCAACGCCCCCTCGTGCTCCGGGGGGGGGGGGCGGCAGGGGGCCTACTGCGCATGACGACGCTTGACCCCGACGAGGGGACTGGCCTGGGGGCAACCAGAGTACAGTGTGTAGGGCTTCGGTGTAGCAGCACGCCATCTCTTGTGTCTGCCTGTCTATTGCGGCGAAGGGCGCTCATGTCATGCCACTGAAGCGCTTTTCTCTTCGACTTTTGCTTTGCACCGCCGCTCTGTGCCTGACGGCACCGGTCGTGCACACGCATCTGTGTCCCATAGTGGAACGGGGCGGGGGGTGAGGGCAGGGACTTGCTTTAATTTTCATTCCGACGGGGGGGGGACCCCTCCCCCCTGGACTCCCTCCCCCCCTCCCCTGGACCCCCTCCCCCCCTCCCCCCTCAGCTCAAGTGCAGCTGAAAACTTGGGTTTTGGGAACTTTTTTTGGTGACGGGGAAAAAATTTCTCGGCGCCTTCGGCGCACGCCACACACTATTTACTTATCGTTTTATGTGTACTCTGCGTTCCTTGTCTTGCAGATTACCATGACCCAACACTCGTTGTCAGTGTATTTCCGCTCCCCAGTCCAACCGTCGCCACGCGCAAAACGCAAAGACGTAATCGACGCGCTACTTTATTTTAGGTTTAAAGATAGGATCACTGGCCGGAAGAGACAAGAAGCATACAATGAGGCACAAAAGGCATGTGCCACACTGTTTTTGAGTGTGCCAATGGCAACACTTGTCTGATGTCTCCCATTCAGGCAGTGACTCAGATTCCTCATCATCATCAGGTTCCAGCTCCACTTCCACTCCAGATGGAGGCTCCAGTTCAGGGGGGTCTAATTCTGATTGACCATGATCACTGTGAGTTGGCATGAGATGGTGAATGTCCCGCTTTGTTGTATCTGTCGTGTCTTGATTAGATGAGGGAACCCTGAATTGACCTGCAATGATGAATTGGCTTTGTTTGCTACCAACAAGATGTCATTTCCATGTGCTGAGTGGTTCGTTGCCCAATAAATTTTCTGTTCCCTGTGGACTAGGTACGTTCCGACAGGGGGGGGGGGGCTTCCCCCTGGATCCCCTCCCCCCCTCCCCTGGACCCCCTCCCCCCCCCTCCCCCCCCCCGCCCGTGGTCCCGGAGGTCCGGATGAGGCCTTGACCCAACCCAACCCAACCCCGCTCAAGCAAGTCCCTGGGGTGAGGGGCAGGGATTTGCTTGAGGGGGAGGGGGGCTATGGGCCTAACCGTTCTAGAGCAGCCACAGAGCGGTTGGGGAGGACTGTGAAAGTGGTTGGGGGCGGTTACTGGCGGTTGGAAATGCGGTTGGGGCTGGGGTTGGGGTAGGGGAATGCCTTTGGGGTAGAGTCAGGGCCGGAGGTAATACCCTCCCCCCCCTTTCAAGCGATACCCTGGGTAGGGGGCACTGATGGGGCCCCTGAGGTGTCCTGTGGAAGTGTCCGTGTGCGCAGGCCACAGGGCCAACCCTGGGGCCCCTGCAGCACCCAAAATCCCCCTTTGCCAACGCCCAGGGGGTCCGGCACCTGGTGGGCCTTCACTGGGGCCCCTGAGGCGTCCCATGGAAATGTCTGGTTGGCCAGGCAAGGGAAGGAACCTCCGACAGAACCGGGGGTGGGCAGAACCAAGGAATGCGGCGCGGGCACAGCGCAGCGCAAACCACCCTTGCCGCCGCAGAGGCGGGCACGACACCCGCGTCAACCACAAAGGAGCGCGTGTGCCACTCGCGGAAACCCCCGGGGGGGGGGGACTCCGTGGGTCCTAGGACGCCAACTACCCCTGCCCTCCCCCCCCCCCCCCCAGGGGCCTCCGGCCAACAGTACGTTAGGGGGGGGAGTTGGCGTCCACAACCGAGGGGTCGCCCCCCCCCCCCCGGGCGGAAACCATGAAGGTGCGCGCACGTGCACCACGGATGGAGTAATGGGGCCTCGCGTTCATGGCAACGTGGGGAGGTAGGTGGCGGACGACCAGGACAACACGCAGAGAGGTGGAGGAATTGGGCCTTGCGCACACGGAAACGCGGCGAGGCATGTGGGGGACGACCTGGATGCGGAGGGGAGTGGGCAGCAACGACCGTAAAACGACCCCCGCAACGACCAGCACAACCCCCAGTGCGCCAACTACTGGCCTCGGCCAATGCGGCAACGACACCACAAGGAACACCGGCCGCAGCGGCCGTCAGAACGCAGTGACCCGACGCAGCACGCGAAGGGACGAGGGGGTGATTGTCCGGGCCCCCATAAAGAAACCACAACCTGACGGACTGTCACACATGGGGGCGGGGGGTAACAAGGGGGAGCGGGCTGGGAGAGGGACCCCCCACCATGACTGCAGGCACGATTTGACTCGGAAAGCCCGCTTGAGATTCAGCTGCGACGCGGAACGGGTGTTCCCCCGTGACATGTACCACAGAATGATCAGCGTATTGCAGGGGATCATCCAGACTTATATCTGTTGGGACAAATCCCCTCGCCCCCCTACCCCCCCCCCCCCGTTTGGGCCCTGTTGTGTCAGGGCGGGTCGGTATGGGCCTCGGTCACGGGAGCCCCTTCGGAGGGGGTGCTCTGGAACGGGGACTCGACCCCCCCCCCCTTGTTAGAAGTCCCTGTCAGGAAAATTATCCCGCAGATGATGCACACCCCAATGCGCACAAGTCAGTGCTGGAGTCGGCAACCCCCCCCCCTGGACTCGCAGTGTGCATCAGGATGCACCCGGTCAACGGCACAGGCAACAGCCCGTCTCCGGGACGGCCGACCCCCGGAGTAGTCAAACAGGACAAGTCATCCGGGGGCTCCGTTGACACAAGCAAAACACGTTCAGGCCCACGGAGGGTCAGAATGAGCAGTGGCGAGAGGCCAATAGGCGCCGCCAAAGGCAAACAACCGAATACCGAGGCCTTGTGCCAACCCCCCCCCCCCCATCCCTTGCCCTTTGGGTATGAGGGGCAGGCGACCGTCCCTCACGTGCCGGGTGGCCCTGTGACCCTCTGGACGCCCTCGCGCAGTCCCACTGGACGTCGGTGTCGGGTCTGGACCGCGGTGCCCCCGTGCCGTGTCCTCTGCGCATGCCCCGGCGCCCCTCCCCCCCCTCCACGTCTGTCCTGCTGTGTGCGCAGTGGCCTCCACCATCGACAAGGCGCACCCCGCGATCGTCGTCCAGGACGGAGTGCACTGCACCCTGCGCAACTGCACCGGTATGCCCCCCCGCCCCCTGGGCCAGGGATGCATTGGAAGGGGGGGACGCACCCCCCCCCCCCTCCAGGGCGCCCAGCCTATGCCTAGCCACTGTCCCCCTGACGCCAAGTGCCGGTTTCAATGGCATTTTTAACCGATGGTAACCGCCCCGATCCGCTTTGGCAATCTCCACCAACCTCCCCCAACCTCCATCAACCGCCTACCTAACTGCTTCGGGGGCCACCTCTGAGGCCCCTTTCCTTCTGATTGCATCCCTGCCCTGGGCCCAGCTCGTCGCGGACGGGGTCGCCACAGAAGGGCAGTCCGCCGGAGGCCCCGTCCACAACTGTTGGCCCCCCCGGCCGGACGTGGCTTGGCCTGAGTCGAGGATGCACTCGTAGTTGTACCCCCCCCACCCCCCACCCCCGCCCTTGACAGGGGCGGGGGTGATACTGAGTACGGGACAAGTGGCGTTGGGGCAAAACCCGCACGGCACAAAATTGCGCCCCACGATCGTTAAAAATGGGTGGGACCCAGGGACCTATTAGAATGGCCGGACATCAGGCCAGGAAGGGGGGGTACTGGGCCTCACGCACACGGAGACACAGCGAGGCAGGCTACGGACGGCCTGTGGACAGAGGTGTGTGGACAGCAAAAACAGTCAAACGACCCCGGCAACAACCAGCACAACCCTCAATACGCCAATTATTGGGCGCCGCTGACACGCAAACGGCACACCATGCCACATCCAGCACAGTCCCAACACACCAGCTACTGGGCTCCGCGAACGCGGAAACGACACCAGCAGGAGCACCGGCCGCAGCGGCCGACAGAAAGCAGCGACCCGACGCAACATGCGAAGGGAAGAACGGGTGACCGTCCAGGGCCCCGTAAAGGAGCAACAATCAGACGGAATGTCACACGGGGGGGGGTACCCCCCCCCCCCTGGGAGCCCCCCCCCCCCTCCAGACCAAAGTGACCATCGTGGGAAAGAACGAAATTTACAATTGGGAAATCTGATTGGGCCATTTTTGGTACACACACTTTTGCCCCCCCCCCCCCCCCTCCCCCGCTCCTCTCTTCTAATGCATCGCTGGCGCCCATTGTCCGTTGATGAAGAACAAGGACCGAGGTCGGCCCTCACTGGCAAAGGGGGTGCCGAGGGGTGTTGTTTGGAGGTGCCTCCGCTTCACCCCCAACGGATTCCACTGCAGTTTGACATGACGTGGGGGTGTGCCAGGACCGGCCCACCCCACAAATGCCGCATGTTCCACTAAACGTGGCAGCCAGCGCCATGTGCAACGCGGTGATCCCGTGCCCAGGCACGTGGTCTGCACTATTCTAAGGCCCGGGGGGCCCTCTTGGGGGGGGCGGGCGTGGGGGGGGGGGGGTCCGGGGATGCCAAGACGATGATCTCAAGGGAGGCGTCTGACAGTGTTTGGGTTTCGGTGGGTCCGAGACAACGGAACGAGCCCACGTCACAGTTCGCTCTGGGCACTTCCGTCGCCTCAGCAGAAGGCGCCCAGGGCAATGTGACTGACGGGCTCATTGCTCCGACTGCGTGGGGGTTTGAAGCGCAGAGGGCGGCATTCAACTTCTGCATCCCGTAGCAGCGGCGCGCGGGGGGGGGGGGGGGGGCGCTGCAACCAGCACAGCCCCGATACACCAACACTGGCCCCCGCTCACGCGGAAACGGCACCACAAGGAACACCGGCCGCAGCAGCCGTCAGAAAGCGTTGACCCGACAGAACGTCACGCAGGGGGAGGGGGGGGGTCGTTGGATGTGCAGGTCAGAGAGACGACCCGTTGAGTGAGCGAATGGTCGCAGAACCGATGAGACGACGTGTGCCAGAAATGATGGCCGTACCCCATCTGCCCTAAACCGGGTTTGCCCCGCACCACTTGACCCCCCTCCCCATGTGCCCTTTGGGGGTGCGGCCCCAGCCCCGCCGTTTGCCGTCGGGCGGTGCCTATGGGACCGGGAGGAGGAGGCACGAGGACCGCGGGCCTTGGGGTCCTGCGGCAGCGTTTCACTGTGGCATGGGGTATCCCCCCCCCCCCTGTCCGCCCGTCCCCTCGTCCTCCTCCCACTTCACGATGGCCGACCGCCGTGCCTTTCTGCATTTTTTTCGGCGCCGCACGCCCCCCCCCCCCTTGTGCCACTGTTCCAGCGAATCCAACGGGGGTTTGTGTCCTGTGTCCGGTGATAAAGGCCGCCGCCGAACCCACTGGGGCCGCAGTGCACTGCGCCGGTCGGGGGCCTGGACGGCGGACGAATCTCGGGCGATGAAAGCGTCGGCGCCATTCCATCGGGGCTTACCCGGTCTGGCCTTGGGCGTGAGGCGGGAAAAGGTCAGGAGCCCCCCCCCCCCCCTCCTCAGACCTCTCGACGGAGTGAAGTGTCACACAAGTGTAAAAAAAAATTGGAAAATATTTAACAAAGATACATTTTTATTGAGTGTCACGCTAGTCACTCGTCTGACACTCGAAAACGAATCGACAAAAAATTCTTCTTCTTTTTTGAGTGTCAACACAAACACACACACACACACACACACACATACACATGTATATAAATGGCAATATTGTGCTTTCGCCCCCCCCCCCCCCAGCACCTATGGCCTCTTTAGGGGGGAGTGTAGGTAGCCCCCCCCCCCCCCTATTGTGGGGTGGAGAGTTCACAAAAACATATTTTGGAAGGTATTTGCACGGGTAGGGGTGGGATTTGGGGCCTACTAAGGGGTTGAAAGGGATAGAAATTAGAGTATGATATCACCAATGACAGACTCCTCCCCAGAACGCTAAAAATAGGCATATTCGCCCTTAAAAGTGACTTGTAATGAGAGAAATAATCAAAAGGAAGGGGAGTGTTTCCAACTTCCATGGTATGTGGGGGCTGAATGGTAGGAATGGGCTATTTTTAGGGGTAAAGGTTTTTGGCACCCTCGGTAGGATGCTATCAGCAAGTGATGTCATACCCCATTTTTTCATAATTTTGCCTTCGCACAGCCTACCACTGTCCCAAATCCTTCCAAAACCTCTTTTTTTGAACTCCCCACCCCCACAATAGGGGGTAACTACAACCCCCCTGAAGAGGCCATAGGTGGTGGGGGTGGGGGTGGAAAGAACAATATTGCCCTATGAATATACATTTGGGGTGTCACGCGAGGGCACTCGCGTAACACCCGCCAACACGAGCATGACACCCCCCCCCCCCCGCAGATCCGTCTGAAAGTTCCTCAGCGAAGAATTAGTACTTTTGGACCATTTTTGGTCCACAAATCCTTGGATCTCGGAAAGCCCCCCCTGCCCCGCCCCTTCTAAGACACGCCCGCTGGCGCCGGTCTTGCCCGCGGCCCACGTGCGTTGCAGCGCCGGGCAGCGCCCCGGCCCCTGTCACAATCCCCGCGGCCAAGTCCCGCGGCTGCGGCGGCGGCCCCCGCGCCGGCCCCCGTCCGACGTTCTGCAGTCGAGATCCCGTACGGAGCCCTGACGGACTACATCAGCCTCGGCACCGACAGCGTCTTCAGCGCCGCGGAGGAGGACCGCGTCACGCTGGAGGTCCTTCAGAAGGTGCGGACGGTGCAGGGCCCCGCCGCGTTGGTCCCTGGGGCCCTGAAGGCGGCGCGCAGTATGGCCGTCTCCGTGGCGCTCGCGGGGCCGCACAAGAAGGCCCTGGTGCTGCTGCCGATGGCTGCAGATGATAAGAGTGCCCAGGAAGTGGTTGCGTATGAGGTATGCGGTGCACATGGCGTACGCAGTACGTCGGTAGTAGGAGGCGGGTGTGGCATGGGTTAGGGTTAGGGTCACCGAGCTGGTGGAACCAGTCTTGGTTTTACAACCCTTTTTAGTGTCTAGGGTGGACCTACCAGGTTTAGCAGCAGCAGCAGCAGCAAGCAGCAGCAAGCAGCAAGGAAGCAGCAAGCAGCAGCACGCGCGAAATGGGGAAACATCAGAACTCCGTCGTGGTGCTTTGGATTTGGTTGAAATTTTGGTGCATGATACCTATGTGTGTGAAGTACAATCACACAAAGTTTGAGCAAGAAACTCAACGGTGGCGGCCGGGAACGGGCTTCGCAAGTGGTGGACCTCAGTTTCAAAAACTGCAGTTTAGGGCCAAAAACGGCCATTTTTGGGCCAAAAAAGCCCTGGAACACATTGAGAACGGCCAAACAAAGGGAAACGGTCGGTACACTCCACGTGCGGCTTGACACTCCCCTTGACACTCGTTGACACTCCCCGTGTCAACGAGCTCTTTGCGGCCCTCTAACTCCATGATATGTCCCGGAAACGGCCCAAAAAGGCCCCCAGAAGCTCCAGATTGGTTGCCGACAGCCACAAACCAAGAATAGGCCATATCTTTGGCTACATGGCTCAAAATGCGATTCCGAGGGCACCTACTCCACCCGCAACCCCCCACTTTTTGTGGTTTCCACCCCTCAGAATTGCCCAAACGGGTGCTTAGACCCCCATACCTAGGCCCACTAGGCTGCGGCAAGCTGCAAGCTCAAGCCCAAACAGGTGGGTGCCCAAATGGGTCAACAGGGTCCAATAGGGGCAAAAAGATGACTTTTCTCAAAAATGATCCTAGACCATGTGCGACGCTAAAACAAGTGTTTTTGGACCGTTTTGAGCTTGTGGTGGCCCATTTTGGTGCTCCGAAAATCCCAAAATGCCTTGAAAATGGGCTGTTTTGGGACCAAAAATGGGTCAAAAATGGGTCAAAAACGCATTTTTCCAAACCTTATCCTAGACCATTTGGGGTGCACAAACGGGTGAAATGAGCCCATTTTGAGCCCATTTTGAGCCCATTTTGGGGCATTTTGGCCCCTCAGAAGTCCAAAAAGCCTTCAAAGTGGGCCTCGTGGTGATGGGGTTCACTTGCAAGCTGATTCCATTTTGTCAAGAGCCATCAATGTGTGGATCATTCTTGATGTGCCTCACTAGTCATAGCTGATGTTCCCTCCCCCACCAGCTACGGTCCCAATATTCGGTCTTGATTAGGGTTAGGGTCACCGAGCTGGTGGAACCAGTCTTGGTTTTATAACCCTTTTTAGTGTCTAGGGTGGACCTACCAGGTTTAGGTTTAGCAGTAGCAGCAGCAACAGGAGCAAGCAAGCAGCAAGCAGCAGCACGCGCGAAATGGGGAAAAATCAGAAATCAGTCGTCGTGCTTCAGATTCGGGTGAAATTTTGGTGGATGATACCTATGGGTGTGAAGTACAATCACACAAACTTTGAGCAATAAACTCAACTGTGGCGGCTGGGAACGGGATTCGCAAGTGGCGGATCTCAGTTTCAAAAGCTGCAGTTTAGGGCCAAAAACGGCCATTTTTGGGCCAAAAATACCTTGGAACACATTCAAAACGGCCAAACAAAGGGAAACGGTGGGTGCACTACACGTCCGTCTTGACTGCCCCGTGTCAACGAGCTCTTTGCGGCCCTCTAACTCCATGATATGTCCCGGAAACGGCCCAAAAAGGCCCCCAGAAGCTCCAAGTGCCGACAGCCACAAACCAAGAATAGGCCATATCTTTGGCTACATGGCTCAAAATGCGATTCCGAGGGCACCTACTCCACCCGCAACCCCCCACTTTTTGTGGTTTCCACCCCTCAGAATTGCCTAAACGGACACCTAGACCCCAATACCTAGGCCCACTAGGCTGCGGCAAGGTGCAAGCTCAAGCCCAAACAGGTGGGTGCCCAAATGGGTCCCACCAGCTCGGTCCCAATATTCAGTCTTGATTAGGGTCACCGAGCTGGTGGAACCAGTCTTGGTTTTATAACCCTTTTTAGTGTCTAGGGTGGACCTACCAGGTTTAGCAGCAGCAGCAGCAGCAAGCAGCAGCAAGCAGCAGCAAGCAGCAAGCAGCAGCACGCGCGAAATGGGGAAACATCAGAACTCCGTCGTGGTGCTTTGGATTTGGTTGAAATTTTGGTGCATGATACCTATGGGTGTGAAGTACAATCACACAAACTTTGAGCAAGAAACTCAACGATGGCGGCCAGGAACGGGATTCGCAAGTGGCGGACCTCAGTTTCAAAAACTGCAGTTTAGGGCCAAAAACGGCCATTTTTGGGCCAAAAAAGCCCTGGAACACACTGAGAACGGCCAAACAAAGGGAAACGGTAGGTACACTCCACGTGCGGCTTGACTTCCCCGTGTCAACGAGCTCTTTGCGGCCCTCTAACTCCATGATATGTCCCGGAAACGGCCCAAAAAGGCCCCCAGAAGCTCCAAATTTTGTGTAGATTGGCTGCCGGCTGCCACAGAAACCAAGAATACGCCATATCTTTGGCTACATGGCTCAAAATGCGATTCCGAGGGCACCTACTCCACCCGCAACCCCCCACTTTTTGTGGTTTCCACCCCTCAGAATTGCCCAAACGGGTGCTTAGACCCCCATACCTAGGCCCACTAGGCTGCGGCAAGCTGCAAGCTCAAGCCCAACCAGGTGGGTGCCCAAATGGGTCAACAGGGTCCAGTAGGGGCAAAAAGATGACTTTTCTCAAAAATGATCCTAGACCATGTGCGACGCTAAAACAAGTGTTTTTGGGCCGTTTTGAGCTTGTGGTGGCCCATTTTGGTGCTCCGAAAATCCCAAAATGCCTTGAAAATGGGCTGTTTTGCGACCAAAAATGGGTCAAAAATGGGTCAAAAACGCATTTTTCCAAACCTCATCCTAGACCATTTGGGGTGCACAAACGGGTGAAATGAGCCCATTTTGAGCCCATTTTGAGCCCATTTTGGGGCATTTTGGCCTCTTAGAAGTCCAAAAAGCCTTGAAAGTGGGCCTCGTGGTGATGGGGTTCACTTGCAAGCTGATTCCATTTTGTCAAGAGCCATCAATGTGTGAATCATTCTTGATGTCCCTCACCAGTCATAGCTGATGTTCCCTCCCCCACCAGCTCGGTCCCAATATTCAGTCTTGTTTAGGGTTGCCGAGCTGGTGGAACCAGTCTTGGTTCTATAACCCTCTTCACTGTCTACGGTGGACCTGCTGGTGGTAGTATGTGCCTGTGCAGTGCGCTGGTGTTGTTTGACGTTTGCAGTGCAATGGCAGTGTGTGAGGTCTGCACTGCTCTAGTGGCAGTATCTGACGCGTGCAGCACAGCGGTCCCATGTCATGTGTGCAGGGACGTGGTGGTGTGTGACGTGATGGATGTTTGCAGTGCAGTGGTGGGAGGTGAGTAGACCAGTGGTAGTGTCTGCTGCGTGCCGCTCAGTGTTCGTAGTGTGCGCGATGCAACGCCGGTGTGTGATCAGTGCAGTGATGCTATGCGATGTAGGCAATACAGTCGTGGTCTGTAATTTGTGTAGTGCAGGGGCTTGGGGTTTCGTGTTTTGTCTGTTTGCCTTCCTGTTGTGTGTCGTGGCCTGTGCCGCCGCTCTCCATACTCACGTACACCACAGTTTAGCTCATCGCTGCAATATTCGAGGTCGGTTGACGGATCCACCAAACTGCGCATGGATTACTCGGACCTCGTTGTGCACTGCAACGAGCGCAGTGAAGGGAACGGCTATTGGTATCAGCAAGGTGTGTGCCTGCCATCTTTGTGACGTCCGTGCCATCCCCGCCAGTAGTCTCATCCTCGGCGGTCGCCAAGCCCCACCAGCGCCAGCACCAGCACCAGCACCAGCGCCAGCACCGGCACCGGCACCAGCACCAGCACCAGCACCAGCACCGGCACCGGCACCGGCACGAGCACCAGCACCAGCACCAGCACCAGCACCGGCACCAGCACTGACGCCTGGGGCCCTTTCCCATTTTCATTCTGACGTCTGTTCACTTCCAGCGAGAATTCCATTCCGTGAATGTTCATTGTGCAGCGCTCGTCCATCCCCGGGACCCCCATCAGCGCTCGTTTCCCTGCTCCCGATGCATTGCTCTCCCCCGCTTTGCGCAGGTGACCCCACCATCTTCGGGCCGATGGCCGGGACACTGCACATGCAGCGCACCCCCGGGCAGGCAGGCGCCCCGGACATGAACGACCTCCACTTACATTTGGGCAGTTGCACGATTTGTGTCTCGCAGTTGACCATGCGCACGGCCCAGCGCCTGCGGGCGGTGGCCCTGGCCACGTCCGCGGCGATGCAGTCCGCAAACCTGGCGGCCGCGCAGTCGTCGCAGAACCAGAAGGCCTCGGGCGCGGCCCCGGCCCCGCACTACACGCTGAAGACGGAGATGGAGGTGCTGAAGGTGCTCCTGATCCACGATCAAGCGGGGCATCCCACACCTCTGATCAGGGCCACGGTGGAGGTGTGTGTGCGTGTGTCTGCGCGCCTTCCTCCGGTGGACAAGTGCATGGCTATTGTTGCACAAGTTCTAGAGACAAATGGCCGGACGAGATCGTCACTCCGTCGCTTTTCTAAGTGCCTGTTCATCGCGTGACACGTGTTTGTGTGTGTGTGTGTGTGTGCGCGCGCGCGCGCGCGTGTGCGTGCGTGCGTGCGTGCGTGCGTGCGTCAATCGCTGGTGTGGGGGCGGGAGTGACTGATCTGTACTGGTCTGTCTGGACTCTGGTGTGTGACTGGACCCTTGGTGCAGCGGCCGGCCTCCCGTACAAGTCATCAATGACAGTGAGACGTCACAGCGAAGGTGCTCGCTGACGGAGGGAGATAACTTGGTAAACCCAAGTTGCAGCTGGCCCTGAGCACCAGTCTCTTGCTGTCTGTTGCTTATCTGCTTGCTTCCTGCTTCCTGCGTCAGGACCTCCGGACAAGGTGTACGCATGTTTCTTGACCGCTTTTCTTGCTCTGTTCTTGTTTGTGCGTGTGTGGGGAGTAGCATACCCGAAACGGTGTGTTTCTGTAGACATATTGTGTGTGCGATTGGACCCCTGGTGCAGCAGCCCACCCCTCCAAGTAAGTGGCGATGTCAGTCAGACGTCACACCGAAGGTGGTCGCTGATGGAGAGGGATGATTTGGGTATACCCCAGTTGCAGTGGGCCCAGAGTACCAATCGCCGGCAGGTTCTGCTTCCTGCCGGCTGTATGTATGTGTTTGTCAGGGCTGAGCTTTACCCCGTTCTGTTGGTGTACTGCCAGTTGCTGACGACATCCCCTGTGCTCTAGGGCATCTGTTCTGGAGTAAGAGTTTTTCTCCTTCACACTTCTGTTTTGGTCGTAACCAAGTGTGTGTGTGTGTGTGTGTGTGTGTGTGTGTGTGCCCGTCCACATTGGCCCTTGGTTCGTTGGTTTCTCTCACAAAGTGTGTGTGTGTGTGTGGAGGGGCGGATGACGAGGTTTATGGGTCTGCACTGAGGCAGCGCAGTGCCGCAACTTTTCAGGTCCAACGAAGAGAGGACAGTGCTGACCGCTGTGCGCCTGCTCCCTGCAGAAAGGCGCCTCTTGGCGTTGAACTCGTGCGTGCGTGCGTGCGTGTGCGTGTGTGTGTGTGTGTGTGTGTGTTGTTTCTGAGTGTCTAATACTTTCGAAAGGCGCCTGTCGGCGGCGAACACTTTTCTGTCTTGTTTGACGTTCCAACCGACGAGGATTCTGACACTCGGAAACCGCACTGTGTCCGTTTGTGTTGCAATCGTGTCTCTGTGTTGGGAGTCTCTTGCCTCGTGTGTGTGTGCCTTTTGGCGTCGAAGACGTCGGTTTTTGGACGATCGCACTGGCGAGACTGGCACTCTGCCCCTGCGCTGTGCTCCTCTTGTTTCGCAATCGTGTACCCACTTTATTTGGAGCAGGGGCGGGGCGTGGCGGGGTGGGGATCAACAATATCCTCGTGATCTTTGCTCAAAATCACGATTTTTTTTTTGAATTCTTCAATTTTGATCCGAAAAGCCTTTGGACCCTTGTTTGTATGGACAATGGGGGTTTGGAGCGCTTTTGCAGTTTGTTGGCTGTTCAGTGGCACTTGGAAATTTTCGAAAGTTTGATTTTTTCCCTCAAGAAATCGCTTTCGGCAAAGCAACTTTTTTCTGGCGAAACTTTTTTTTCCGACAACAGATTTTTGCCAACCAAAACCTTTTTTCCAAACATTCTTTTGCCTACCAAAAATTTCTTTTCTATCAATAATGCAATCAAAAAAATTTCCAAGCAACAGTTTTTTCCCGATAAAGTATTTTTTCCGAATGAAAAGGATTTACCCCACGAAGCATTTTTTCAAAAAAAAAAAAATCTTTCCACCAACAAACATGGCTTTTTTTGACAACAAATTTTGTTGCAGAAATATTTTTCTACATAAATTTCACAAAAATCTCTTTCCGACAGAAACTTTTTGCCGACACATTTTTTTCTCTTAGAAAATTTTTTTCAACAAATATTTTCTTCCAACAAAACTAGTTGTTCCAAAGTGGTTTTCAATAAAAACATTTTCCGACCAAAAATTTTCTTCCAACCCTAAAAAGTTTTTTGACACCTTTGGGGCACCTGAGAGGACACTTTGTAAATCATAAAATGTCAATTCTGCCCCTCCAGAGCCCCCCACCCCCCACCAAGTCAAATCCACCTCTTTTACCCTCTTATCCATCCCGGCCCTGCCCTACGCTATGCGGTTTCCTTTCCACTGCGCTTGCATGCAGGACTGGAACGGCGAAGTGCGCCTGCTGGGCTCCGGGGCGGTGGAGGGGGCCGTGCAGGGCCGCACGGCCTTGGACTACTACAACTTCGATTTGTCGCTGTGGGAGCCGCTGCAGGAGGCGCAGACAATGGGCCTTCGGGTGGAGCGGCAGATGGAGACGCGCGCCTCGGGCTCGACGCACGGGCGCACCAAATTCACGCTGACCCACAGCGACATCCTCAACATCAACTTGTCGCCGTGCCTCTGGCTGTACACGATGCGGACGACGGAGTACATCTCGGGGCTGACCGCCGAAGACGTTGTTGGTTTGCCTGATTGCTGTGCAAGGCCAGGGCTCAGTGGAAGGGTCCGGGTTAGCGATGTGGCGGTCCGTGGGGTCGCGCTGGCACACCGGCCAGGGCCCCGCCCTCTCCCTTACGGTCCATACCATACAAATATGGATTTGCAGATTGATTTATTGATTTATTTGCGGAAATAATGAAGTCCCGGCACACGGTGTTGGCTTACTGCAAAAAAAACAAAACACGCAAAAAACAGTAATTTTCAGCTGCATGCCGGGTGCGGGTTGGGGTGGGGGTGGGGGTGGGGGTGTGAGTGTGGGTGGGTGTGTGGGGCATGTGGGTGCAGGTGTGGGTGTGGGTGTGGATTTGGGTGTGGGGGATGTGGGTGCAGGTGTGGGTTTGGGTGCGGGTGGGGGTGGGGTGGGGTTGTGGGTGTGGGTGTGGGTGGGGGCGGGGGTGGGGGTTTGTTTTGGGGTGGGGGGTGTCCACCATCGGTCTTGACAGATCCTGAACTGCCTTCCCTGGAGGTCCTAAGGCAGACTTGTCACTTCGCAAAATTGACATCCGCAAAAAAAGTCGCAAACTTTACCCCTCCCGATTTTGGGTGTTGTCCCACAAGTTTTGCGTAAATTTTGCGTAAATCAGATTCAAAACACCCCAAAGATCACTCTCCCACAAAGCGTTAGGATTTGTACGGTGGCCGGGAGTGCGTGCCCCTCCCGCGGGCCTGCGGACGAGGGCTGGGCACAGTCTCCGCCACTTGCGGCCCCAAGGCTCATGCCCGGTCTCCGCCGCGGACAGCCCCAGGGGCTCAGGGCGCAACGAATCCCCGCTCTCTTCGGCCACCCCAGCGTCTCTGCCAAGGGCACCACGGAGCCGTACAGTGGACGGTCAACCGGCGGCCGGTGATAATGACTCCGCAAGTACCGCCATCTGCGCAACACCGTTCGCCGTTAGACCTCCGCAGTCACTCTCTCGATCGGCCCCTGTTTACCGGCGTAGTTTTGACTGCGGGGCCAGGGCGAGTCCTGCGAGGGGCTGTGCGTGTTCAGGTCACTGGCGGTGGGGATTGCTCAGGGCCAAATGTTGTCAACTTCTGTTTCAGGGCCAGAGGGCCTGTTGGGGGGGGGGGTCACACACACAGAAACACAGCGAGGCAGGCTATGGACGGCCTGTGGACAGAGGCGCGTGGACAGCACAAACAGTCAAACGACCCCGACAACAACCAGCAATCCTCAATACGCCAATTATTGGGCGCCGCTGACGTGCAAACGGCACATCCCGCCACATCCAGCACAGCCCCAGCACACCAACTACTGGGCTCCGCGAACGCGGAAACGACACCAGCAGGAGCACCGGCCGCAGCGGCCGACTGAACGCAGCGACCCGACGCAACATGCGAAGGGAAGAACGGGTGACTGTCCAGGGCCCCGTAAAGGAACAACAACCCGACGGAATGTCACACAGGGGGGCTCTGGGCCCCCACCGCCCCTGAACAATGGAGAGGGGTACCCACAATCGACTGCGGGTCGGCATGTGGAGCCTCCGCAGACACGGGCACCCCCACCACCGCTGGGCCTCAGGGCATGCGTGTGGCGTCCTGACTTTTGTTTTGTCCCGTTCAAAATGTGGCGGGCAGAAGGTCTGGAGCCACATTGCGATGCCCCTTCATGGCGCGGCATTGGAAAAGGGCGTACTTTTGAGGCGCCATGGGACGTGTGAGGGACATACGCATGGCCCCAGGGAAGTAGTGGAATGGCCGTGCACCGGAGGAGTAGGGGGTGCCCCCCCTTCCCTCCGGGACCCCAACAGCTCACAGCCGTCGTGTTTACAGAGCTGCAGGGACTGCACAAGCCTCCCCAGAGAAAATTTCCCAAGACCTTCTCTACCTCCCCTCCCCAAGTTCAAAATGATGATTTTTCTGTCATCCGGAATGCTGGATTCTCATTCTCTCTGATGTTTTCACTGTACCTCTGATTTCTCTCTCTCTCTCTCTCTCTCTCTCTCTCTCTCTCTCTCTCTCTCTCTTCCTCTGTTCCTGGCGCACGCACAGTGTTTGTATTGATTTCCTGTCTGCTGTCGTAGGCCTCCTGATTCAGTGTGTCTTCGAGGCTTAACCAGGTTTCGCATAGAGAATAGAGGTGCAATTGTCCTGCAGTGTGCTACATCCGTAGCCCTACGGTGTGCTATACCCGTAGCCCTACGGTGTGCTATACCCGTAGCCCTACGGTGTGCTATACCCGTAGCCCAACGGTGTGCTATACCCATAGCCCTACGGTGTGCTACACCCGTAGCCCTAGCGTACTGTGGAGTGCATTACCTTAAGTTTGCATTTTTGCAGCATTGTCTTCTGTTTTTCTTCCTTTCATCTCAATCTCTTAATTCCCCCCCAGACCAAAGCAACCATCGCGGGAAAAAACGAAATCACCTCGATTTACAATCGGGAAAAATCGTGCCGGGCCATTTTTGGTACACACACCTTTGGTTCGCAGACCCCCCCCCCCTTCTAATACATCCCTGCGTGACGCCCATGTCGCGCGCTCCTCCCTCCCCCGTCCCTCCCACACACCTCCCCCTCCCACTCCTCCTCTCGCTGCGATCCCACGTGCCCCCCCTCTCTCCGCGAGCCGCCCCCCGGGCGCATGCGACGCCCCTCGCCCCCTCCCGCAGATCGCGCGGAGACCGACCGCTACACCCACCGCATCATCAACGCCTGCGGCGCGGCGCTGCTGCTCCCGGCGGCGCAGTTCGTGGGGCCCTGCGTGGACGGCGCTGGCGCCGTGCAGGCCCCCACCAACAACGGCTTCGTCGTGGAGCGCGGGGCGGCGCTCTGCGCCGAGATGCCCGACGACAGCTACGAGCTCGAGTTCGGGCTTGTGGACGGGCACTGGGACGGCCGGCCCCACTACACCATGTCCCTGGCCCGCAAGGGCCTGGCCCACGTGCCCATGCCCACCGTCCCCTACAACTTCGTCGGCGACCGCTGCCTCCGCGTGGACATTCAGGTGCTTGCCTCCGCCCCGTCCTCCTGGACCCCTCCCCCAAACCTGTACAAAGGGGGGGGGGAGGTACCCCCCCCCTCCTCTTCAGGGCACCCAGCCTATGCCCCTGACGCCAGGTGCCAGCCTCAATGGGCACTTGTAACCGACAGTAACCGCCCCCAACCGCTTCGGCGACCTCCTTCAACCGCCTGTCCAACCGCTTCTGGGGCCGCCTCTGAGGTCCCTTCCCTTCGAATGCATCCCTGGGGGGGGGGGCGCTGCGGGGGGGGGGGGGGGGGGGCAATTTCGTTTTTCAGTTTGGCGTCGAAATGTTCCCCGCGGATTTTTTTTGGCGCAACTCGGGGCACTTCCCGCTCTTCTGTGCGTCCTCCGTGGCGGCGAAGCCATGTCTGATGGCCCTGCAGCGACATCGGAGGTGTGACGCCATTCAGCTCCGTAACGATGGCTGTTGGGGTCCAGGGGGCGGGGGGGGGGGGCTACTCCTCCGGTGCACGGCCATTCCACTACTTCCCTGGGGCCATGCGTATGTCCCCCACACGTCCCATGGCGCCTCAAAGGTACGCCCTTTTCCAATGCCGCGCCATGAAGGGGCATCGCAATGTGGCTCCAGACCTTCTGCCCACCACATTTGGAACGGAACACTAAATCGTCTCCCCACGACACCCCCCCCCCCCGTGTACTGTCTCGTGCGGAGATACGAGCGTCAACCACCATCAAGTGGTATACCCCCTTTTAGGCTGTACAGGGGGGGGGGGGATTCGCCGGGAAACCTTCGCCGTTGGTTTTAGAGGCCGCAGAGAAGATCTTTGATCCGCCGAAGGCCCGGAAGAAAATTCGGCCCAATCTTTTTTTGGGGAGGGGTCGAGGCTTCAAATGGTCGGTAAGGCTGACCTGGATGTCCCCGCCATAGACACGTCCAGGCTACGGTGGGTTCAGGGGGGTAGGGTGGGTGGTGTAGGACCCTAAGGAACGTGGACAAGTTTTGGCGGAACAGGTCCATACTTCGCCACAGCTGCAGGCATTGTGTCTTGTGAGAGCTTTGGGGATTTCAAGGATGGCGAAGTTGTCCCCTGGCGACCCCCCCCCCCCCCGAGGGGGCCGGGCGGTTCGAATCTTGACACCCCCTCCCCCCCCCCCTTCCTACAGCAACACGCACCCCCGCCACCCAATGCCCCCCAGGGCAGAAAGAATGGAGAGGGCGCGAAAGAAACTGGGCAGGCGGAAAGGGACGAACCAAGGAGGGTAACAGGACAGGGCAGACTGCGCTCGCCGCAAACGGTGCAGAGCGCAGAAGGAGGAGAAGGAAAGGACAAACGGGAAAGAATCATTGTGGTTGTTAGAAGCCCCTGTCAGGAAAGTTATCCTGCAGATGCACACCCCAGCGTGCACAAGTCAGTGCTGGAGTCGGCAAACCCCCGCATGGACTCGCAGTGTGCATCAGGATGCCCCTGGTCAACGGCACGGGCAACAGCCCGTCTCCGGGACGGCCGACCCCCGGAGTAGTCAAACAGGACAAGTCATCCGGGGGCTCCGCTGACACGACCAAAACACGTTCGGACCCACAGAGGGTCAGGATGTGCAGTGGCGAGAGGCCAATAGGCGCCGCCAAAGGCAAACAATCAGATACCGAGGCCTTGTGCCAACCCCCCCTGGACCCGCCCCCCCTCCTCCTGCCCCCCCAAAGTTTTGGCATCCGGTTGGCCCCCCAAAGATTCGAACAGCCCCACCCCCCTGCCCCCCGGTAGTTTGGTACCCCATGAGGGCAGGCCCCTGCCACAACGCGTTGAGTGATGGGTGACGACTGATGGCACATGACAAGCGGTTGACGCCCGGTCCACCGCAACAGGGCCTCGATGACCCACCGCAGTTGTCCGACCCCCGCCCCTTCGTACGTCCCTTGTGCCCATCGGAAGTCGGGTCCCTCTTCCGCTTTGGCAACCTCCTCCAACCGCCTGTCCAACCGCCTCGGGGGCCGCCTCTGAGGTCCCTTCCCTTCGAATGCATCCGTGGGGATCCCCCCCCCCCCCTCCGGGGGCCACTAAGCACTGCGTTGCCCCCGTCTCCCCCTCTTTTCGGCCACCAAAGCACTAAGCACCTGACCGGACTTGCACCGGGTGGCACTCCCGGGCCCTCTGCCCCATCCCCGACACACTTCCCGATGGTTCCTCTCCCCCGCGTGTGCCCGGCGCCGGGGGTCCGCCTCCTGGCGACGCACTGTCCCCCCGTCGCATGCGCCGCAGGTGGAGCCGCAGCGCCGCGTCGTGACGTTCCAGTCGCGGTGGGTCATCAGTAATCACAGCGACCTGCCGCTGGAGCTGCGCCTGACGCCGGGCCGCGCGGAGCAAGTCCCGCTGCTGCTGCCGCTGCCGCCCGGGGGGCGGCAGTGCGTCCCCATTCCGTACGTGTCGCCGGAGACGAAGTGGCAGGTCCGGGTGAGGGCGTGTCACGGCCCGCGGGCGCGCGGGACAGGCCCCCGCGCCGGCTGCTGCGCTGCGTTGCACCCGCTTTGTGCCGCGCCGTACCCGCTTTTGGACTGCACCCCCAGTGAAATGGCACCGCCAACATCCGGATACCCCCCCCCCCCTGGACCCCCCCCTGGATCCGGAGTGTGCATCTGGATGCCCCTGGTCACCGGCACGGGCAACAGCTCGTCTCTGGGACGGCCGACCCCCAGAGTAGTCAAACAGGACAAGTCATCCTGGGGCTCCGTTGTTACGATCAAAACATGTTCGGACCCACAGAGGGTCAGAATGAGCAGTAGCGAGAGGCCGATAGGCGCCGCCAAAGGCACACAACCTGATACTGAGGCCTTGTGCCAAACCCCCCCTCGATTTCATGGGGGGAACACATGAACTTTACAGCGGAAATGTTGATTCGGGCCAATTTTGGATTCCAGACCCCCCTCCCCCTCCTCTCTTCTGATGATACATCCCTGGCCAACAGTATTGAGGTGGATGCAAGCAGCAGCTCACCCCCTCAATCGAGATGCCAAGGGGACAGAAACAGGGGGGCAGTCTGCCCGAAGCAGAGGGCACAGGGGAATGATGTCTCTCTGCATCACTGACCAGCACAGCCCCAAACAAGCAGCGAGGGTGCACAAGAGCTCCGGCCATTACACTGTTTCAAAGACATAATCCCAGCCCCAAAACATGACTGGTACATCGCCCAGGAGCATGTCCGGCGAGTGGCATCTGAGGAAGTGTGTTTTCGGATGAACCGGCGCAGCTCATGTTCTGCACACCCTCTCCGTCCCACGGGCATGGGCCACAGCGCAGTATTCAAATGGTGCGAAATGCAGAGGCGGTGGAGCGGCTTGTTGCGCAGCGGCCGCGACCGATGTAGTGCGGCACCCCCGCAGCTTTTGTACTGCGCTGCAACGGCACGTGCACTGCACAACGACCTTTGGTACGACGCCCTAATGGTGGCGGTACCGCCACTGTACTGTGCGTCAACCGCTGTTGGACGGCGCCCGGGCGTTTTTGGGCGGCGTGTGGACCGCCGGAGCACGGCGCCTCAACCGTTTCTTTGTCATGCCCCAACCGCTTTTGTATCGCGCCGTCACCGTCCATGTTCCGCAGCACTGTGCCCCTGCCCAAAGGGGGGCAACCTGGTGCAGGACCCCCCCCCCCCCCGCACCCCCTCTTCAGAGCCCCCAAAGAGAGTACGTTAGCGCCGGCGCTTTCCCCCTATTTTCCCCCAGTTGTCGCCCGTCTTTCCCATTTTTTTGTCCCTGTGTTGGGGACCCCCGAGACGGCAGGGGTGATGTAGCCATTCTGCCCACACGTGGCGTGGGCCCCCCAGACGGCAGGGGTCAGGCAGCCTGGGCCAGAGGAGGGAGTGATGTTTGGGGGTAAAGCATCGGGATTGACGGCCAGGGCATTGATTTGGATGGGCGCCGCGGGTGCGCGCCGGGTAAACGTACCCTCGCTGCGGTGGCGTTTGGGCATTCCGCTGCATTCGGGGACGTCGGGGCCGTCAGACGAGGGATCGGATGTTAAATTGTGAGCCCAAACCGGGGCATTTGGCAGACGTTCCCCCCAGGGCTGTCCTTAAGACCCCCATTGCTTTTGTTAAGGACAGCCCTTAAGTACAGCCCACAAGGACCATCAAACGCCACCCGCTAACCGCCACCCAACCGCCAACCGCCAACCGCCAACCACCGCCAACCGCCGTCAACCGCCAACCATTGCTCAGTACTTTGTCTGTGGTTTTGTGTCTTGCCCATGTCTTGACCATGAAGCAGGGAGCGTTCCCGCGAACGTTCGTTTCGGTTGGCGTTACGAATCCTTTTCGTTTTCCCCCGGTAAAGACCGCCCTGCACCCCCCCGCCCCCCATATTTTGGCTGTTGGTCACGTGCCGTGCATTGTGCGGCCTCCCGGTCTGCCTCCGCACGCCTCGTTGCAGGTGCGCGCCACAACCGGAGGGGACTGGGCGGATGAGGTGCCGCTGCAGGGCCCGCCCTCCGCCGCGGGGGCGGTGCAGGCGCTGCACTTGCGGCGCCCCGCGCCGTTGGACGACTGGTCGCTGCTGCTGCGGACCTCCGGGGCCTCTGCGGACGCCAGCGTGTGCCTCGTGCTCACCCCCTGCGTCACGGTGCAGAACCTGCTGCCGTACCCCTGCACCGCCTGCTTCTCCTACTGCGATTCGGCAGGTCCTGTGCCCCGTCCCCCCCAAACTGCCCACCCTCCCCCAATCTACTCTTTGCCCCCCCCCCCCCCGCCCCCCGCCAAAGGGAAGTATTGGAATGGCCATACAACATCAGAGGAGGGGACACCCCCCCCCCCCAACAAAGTGTCCATCGTCGGCTAAAACGAAATCTGCACCTGACGAGGCCAAGTAAACTCAAGCTGCTTTGACCTGTGCCTGTTTGTTGCGTACATTGCACACACGTGTCTCATTCTCTCTCTCTCTCTCTCTCTCTCTCTCTCTGTCTCTCTCTCTCTCTCTCTCTCTCGTTATATCTCTCTCTCTCCCCCCCCCCCTCTGAATGTGCGTGTGTGCGCGCACGTGGGCGGTTGGGTGTGCATGTGTGTATGTGGATGGGTGCGTGGGTGGGTGGGTGGGTGGGTGGGTGGGTGGGTGTGGGTTTTCATTTTGTGTCTGTGGCTTCAGATGACCCCGTAACAACAATTGAGCTCAAAACCGGGGAAAGCAAAATGAACTGTATGTTGAATGGTAGCCGCCGCATCTACACCTGGTTTGAGGTTGGCGGGCGCTGGAAGGAGAGGCACGCCCCATCGCAGCGTGTGTCCGTGCACCGCCTGGAGAACACGGAGAACGAAGAGCACACGCTGGACTGCAAGCCACGCAACAGCAAGGCCCCGACGCTGACGCTGACGCTTGTGAACAGTTGCAAAAGGTGCCGTTGTGTTGACTGCACATGTGGCCATACTGATTTGTGCTGCCTTCCGCACCTGATTGCATGTGTGCTGATGCTGTGTGCAGCCCCCCCCCTTCCCAGGGTAGTCCTGTTCTTGGTAAATGAAGGAAGCTGCGGCACAGCCAAAGGGACACGCATCAGCAGGGCGGGAAACAATAGCGAAACGCCCAAAGTCAATGTCCCAAGACCTACAGAACCGGGATGGGCACCCACAGCCAGAGCAACCGCAAAGGAAACAGTCTGCATGGTCAGCACGGTGCATTACAAAGAGGCCTGCAAAGAGCAGTGGCACAAGTGCATTGCAAAGGTGTCTGGTGCAGAACACAACCTGGGCAAGCAGGACACGAAGCAGCCCTATCCTCCTGTTTGGCAGCCTGCCATGTTGTTGGAGTGCCGCCGTTTTTTCCGCTCCAGTGCCGCGGTTTGGATCCTGATTTACACGTCTCTTTACACCCCAAAAAGGCATCTCAGTTTGCACCACTAAAATAGCTTGGCAAACCACAACCACTGCCTTTGGTACTGGAATATTGCTGGGTGTGCAAGGCACGTAGGGGGACTGACAACATGCTGGGCTCTTGGGCCAGGCGAACGGCCGCCCGTTTGCACAACCAAACCCGGACACTGGCCCGTTTTTATCCAGGCAAACCCCGGCCCGTTATGGGTCAGTTTGTGATGGCAAATCCGCAATATGTTGTAGGTATCATGCTTGGCGAATCCCATGCCGGCCTCGGCACATGCGCGGTCAAAATGGCCCCACCGCTCCTTGGCATGCCCCTAAGCATGCCCAATCTGGCCTGGCGGCCCGGCCCTTTGGTCATGCCCCTGTTTGCTTGTACCAGCAGGCTGGCATTCAGGCTGCGATTTGCAGATACAAACGGGCCGGCGGTGGGCCGGCCAAAGAGCATGGCATTTTGGTGACGATCTGGCCCGGCGGCTCCGCCCTGAGTTCCCATCGTTGGCTACAAAGGGGACAATGTCTAGGCTGACACTTGCCCGCACAAACAAGCCGGTGTCCCAACCGGGACTTACCATTCCTATTGGGCCGGTGTTGGGCCGGCCAAAGAGCATGGCATTTTGCGGGTGATCCGGCCCGGCAGCTCGTCCCCGAATTTCTACCCCTGTTGCCTACAAAGGGACAAATGCGCCCGCGTGTGGGCCTGGTGCTGCCGGTACAAATGGGCTGGTGTCCGGGTTGGGATTTCCTTGTACAAACAGGCTGGGCGTTGTACTGGCCAAAGAGCATAGCATATCACTTGGCTCGGACCCCGGGTCCCATCCCGGTTGCCTCGACAAAAGGGACGGTGTCCGGGCCAAGCTTTGCCTTTACATATGTTTTGGGCTGGCCAAAGAGCGTAGCATATGGCTGGCAATCTAGCCCGGCGGTTCGGTCACAACCCCCACCCCTCCCCTCCCCCACCAGTTGCTTGTGCAAATGGTCGGCATCCGAGCCGGGGTCTGCTTGTACAAACGGGCCTGTGTTGGGCCGGCCAAAGCGCTCAGCATATTACTGGCGATCCGACCTAGTGGCTTGGCTTGGTGGTCCTAACCCAGTTGCCTCTACAAAGGGGACAACATCCGGGCTGCGAACTTCCTTGAACAAATTTGCTGGCGTCCGGGTCGGGATTTGCATGTACACATGGGCCACCATTGGGCTGCCAAAGAGAATGGCACATCGCTAGCGATCCGGCCCGGCGGCTCAACCCCGAGGTCCCGTCCCAGTTGAATGGGCCGGCGTGCAGTCCAGGATTTACCTAAACAAATGGGCCGGTGTTGGGCCGGCCAAAGAGCATGGCATATCGTTGGCAACCTAGCTTGGCAACTCAATTCCAGGTTCCCACCCCAACTGCGCCTTTACAAATGAGACAACGTCGCCGAGACTTGCATATAGACCGGGCCGGCGTCCAGGCCAAGATTTGCCTACATAGACGGGCTGGTGTTGGGCCAAGGAGCCTTGCATATCACCAGCAATCTAGCCCGGCAGCTCGCACCAGGGCCCCTCCCGCCCAGTTGCTTGCTTGCTTAAGCGGGCCGTTGTCTGGGCTGAAACTTGCGTGGACAAACAGGCTAGCGTCGGGTGGGGATGTGCCTACACAAACAGGTTGGCGTTGGGCTGGCCAAAGAGCCTGGCATATCAACGGCAACCCAGCCCAATTGCCTCTACAATGGGGATGGCATTTGGGCGAGACTTGCTTGTACCAATGCGGTCCACATCTGGGCCAGTGTTGGGCTGGCCAAAAGGCATGGCATATTGCTAGCGACCCGGCCCGATGGCTCGTCTCCGACATCCCAGTTTAGTTGCATGTCAAAGGAGACATCGTCTAGGCCAAGACTTGCATGTACAAATGGGCCGGCGTCCAAGCCAAAGAACCTGGCACTTGTACTTGGCGAAGCTTTACCCTGGGGGGTATTCGTTTAGTAAAGCCTTAATTCAGTCCTCCTCAGCCCTAATGTGTCCTCCAAACCTCCACTGTCTCGTCCACCCTCCTGTTTTTTCCTCTCCCCCCCCCCCCCCGTATTCTCCCTTCCACACATTTGGCGCCTCTTCTACACCCGTGACTTCTGCCGGATGTTCCTGCCGCTTCCTCTAGATGCCTCTTGTGCTGCCCCCTCCACATTCCCTATTTTGCCTGCATGCCCATAGTGTCCCCTCATCCGCCTGTGGTCCTGTTCATACCCTTGGTACCACCTCCGCAGCTCGGACACTACCCACCGGCTGCTCACTGTGCTCTGTCCCTACTGGGTGATGAGCCGGGTGCCGCAGTGGAGACTACGGCTGAAGACAGGCTTCTCGGTGCTTGAAGACTTGCCAGCGCAGGAGCCTGCCCTCGTCTCCGTGCCGACCTTCAGCACTGTGGAGGTGGCGGTAGAGGACTCCGGGTTTGATGTCAGCATCCCCATGGACAACGTTGGGACGAAGGGCGCATTGCGCTGCCAGGCCAAGGATGGGGCCAAGACGTA
Organism: Eutreptiella sp. 'Long Island Sound 2002'; assembly: GCA_964036045.1. Taxonomy (NCBI): domain Eukaryota; phylum Euglenozoa; class Euglenophyceae; order Eutreptiales; family Eutreptiaceae; genus Eutreptiella; species Eutreptiella sp. 'Long Island Sound 2002'. Next base: position 41,475,379 of record OZ038396.1, read on the forward strand.
CAACATCGGCGTCTACATCCGGTTGGGCCGCGGAAAATACCAGAGGTACGCCCCCCACCCCGTCTGCCTCGTGGGGTAGCCCCATCCGCAGTTTGCGGCAGCCCTACACTGAAAGCAGCCTCCAAAATCGGGTACGGAATCCCCAGGCACACATGTTTTTATGACATGAAGTACTGTGATAAGGCACCTGAATTGGTTGTCGGGGTGGCAGACCCCGTCAAGTGTGTCGTATTGGTCGCAAGGTGCATGAGTGTTTTTGGTGAGCACCCGTGAACGTGTGGTGGAGGCCGCAACACCCCTCACCCCATCCAGGGGGGGCTTGAGGTCCGCAATTTTTCGCAATTCCCGCAATTTCGCAATTTTCCGCGATTTTCCGCAATATCATAATTTCCCGCAATTTCTGATATTTCGTCGTTTTCTGCAATTTCTGCAATGTCGCAATTTCCCGCAATTTCCGCAATTGCCGCAACCTCCCGCAATTTTTCTGCAAATGTTTTTCGCTCGTCCCCCTCGCGTGCATCTTGGTGCCTTGTGTGTCCCCTGTGCAGAAGTGTTGCTTGAGGCTTTGGGAGGTTTGGTTCGGGCACCGCACTTTTCCCGCACTTTTCCCGCAATTTCCTGCAATTTTCCCCCTAATTTTTCTGGGAAAGGGGGGGGGAGATTGGGGTCAGGGGCGTCAAATTCAATTGCGAAAAATTGCGAGACAATTGGGGAATATTGCGGTGTCCTCCCGACAGCGCCTGGGTCCCGCATGGCCCTGCTGTACCCTCCTGGCCCCCCTCTCCTGCGGTGCCGTGTCGCAGGACGAAGGTCGTGGAACTGACGTACCTGTACGAAGTGGTCAACGAGCTGGACCAGGCCGTCTCCGTGCGGCAGCAGGACGTCCCAGACGCAGTGCTGGTCACGCTGCAGCCGGGGGAGCGCCAGGCCCTGCCTCACTGGCACCGCCGAAAGGTATGCCCCTCCCGGCCTTTAGGGCCGGCCTCGTCTTTTGTGCGGGGCATTGAGGACTCCTTTCTCGGAGAGCACGTCACCGTTGCGGTACGGCAGCAACGCCATCCTGCGGTCAGGCACGCCCTACGCACAGGACCCGGTCATAGGCACGGCCTCGCAGCCCCCCCCCCCCCCCGCCCCCCTCCATCTTCGGGCCCTGTCGGCCCAAGGCAGTAGGGGTACGTCAAGGCCTCGATTCTGCGTTGAGGGTTGGCGCTGGAGGCGTCAGAACAATTTTGTTTTCAAAAGTCAGTGGTCATGCACGCCCTTTGCTGTCCAACAGCCATAGAGACATGCACTGAATTGGCATAAAAAGTCGCCAGCTTCAACGCCAGACATGCCACTAGCGCTTTGCAGGGAAACTGGTTCTCAGTAGGAATCGGCCCCGTTCCAAAGGCCCCTCAGTAATACCCGCCCCCCGCACCACCAGAACTCAGTAGGAACGTGCTGCGTCCAGCGTGTGGCTCAGTAGGACCCTGTTCCATCGGATCATGTCCGAGCTGGCAGACGCTAGTGGTAGGTCTGTTCACCGGCCTGCACACGCGCTCGTGCGTATTCCTGTGCATGCTCGCATATACCCTGTGCGTGCCTGCACGCACCAGGCACCCTGGCACGCACCCTTCGTGTGCTTGCCCGCAAGCAGGGTACGCCCGCACACACCCGGTGTATGCCGGGTGCCCCACCATGCACCCCTCTGCATACCTGCGCACACCCAGCGCATGCGCGCACGAGCCATGTGCACGCGTTCCCACGCCCCGTATATACCTGCGCACGCACCCGTAATGCGCATGCACACACCCGGTGCATGCCGTGAAGCGTGCATACACGCCCTCCTGCACACAGCCTGTGATTGCCCCCACACACTCTGTGTTTTTCGTGATGCATTTTCCCTGTTGCTGCCTGCACAATGCCTGCACACACCCCGCGTATACCCGCACACGCACTCTGTGACCCGGCACACGCGCTGTGCTGCTGCACGCACTCTGGCGCACTGGCACACGGCCTGCGTTTACCTACACTCACGCTGTGAGTACCGGTGTACGCCCTGTGTATGCCCGCCCACCTTGCGTCCATCCGTGTACATCCGCCCTGTGCCTTCCATATCCATGAATGCCGCATCCCATCGGTATACCGCCGCCTCCCCCGCTGCCCCCGCCTCTTGCAACAGCCCCTCCTTGGGGGTCCTCATTTTGTGTGGAGCCTCTCCGTTTAGGGGTACTCGGCCAGGCCCCCCAACGACCCAAGCCCGTTTCCCCTCGCCCCCCCCCCCCCCCCCCCCTTTGCCTTTAGGGGACGGGCGTCAGCGCGGAGGACGACCCCAAATTGCAGCTGAAGACGGCAGACAACGACCGCTGGTAGCTCCTGCTCCTCTTCCCTTTCGCCCTTTGGGTCCCGGTGATTGGGCAGTGGGGTGCATGCGAATTCAGTGGTGGTGTTCTGGATTTGTGCAGACTTCTGTGGCCTGGACAGGGGCAGATCAAACTGCAGAAATCGGTTAAGAGGTGTGGAGAGGGGATAGGGACGTGGGGCGACCTTGCTCCTCTAACGGGGGAAGATACTGGGTCCTAAGTGTTCTGAAAGGCACGAACCCATTGAACGGGAAGTGCAATTAAGTGGGCAATGGGGGAGTAAATTCGCGCGTGGTCAGCTCTGTACCTAAGCATGACCTCCAGGTGCAGGAGTGGAGGCCTGCAGCAATGCAGTTGCACACCCACAGGGGGGGGGGGGTTATTTCGTGCTGGGATTATTTCGCAGGGAAGATTTTGGAAGGGGACATTTTGGCCAACCTTGCAAATGCCAAAGCTTACAATGCCTCACGCACACACTGCACTGCCAAAGCCCCAAGATTTCGCCAGGGGAAAATTTCGCCATCTGCTTTAAAGACGAAATTTTCCCACGACATTATTCCCCCCACACTGTAGTATGAAGCATGAAGCATGTGGTGTGTGTGTGTGTGTGTGTGTGTGTAGGTGTGTGTGTGTGTGTGTGTGTGTGTGTGTGTGTGTGTGTGTGTGTGTGTGTGTGGGTGTCGAAGCCGCTATTACCAGAAAGCAATGGTCGGAAATGGGAACTGGTAGACGGGACAAACTCTCGAAGTGTGAGTCGTTGCCTTGTCGCTTGGATGGCCCTGTGCTCTGCTCTGCCCCGCCGTCTCCTCGTTCATTTGCGCATTCACCCGGTTCACATGCGCTTCGTCACGTCTGGTGACGTAGGGTCACAAATGGTGGGGCATGGTCACGCCTGTGGTGATGTGTGGCCGTGGTCACATGTGCTCAGGCATGGCCGCGAATGCTCAAGCATGGTCACGCATGACCGCCTGTGGCTGCGCATGGTCAGCGGTGGTATGAGCGTTCGGACGTCCGCTTGCCCGTTCACCCGATGCCGTGGGACCCGAGGGCAAGTGGAGAGCACGCCCCCCGCTGCACAACCGGCGGAAGATCACGCGTGACCCCGTGCCCTGACGCGGGGGGGGCCTGCGGCAGAAGGGCATGCGGGCGCGTCCACTGTGGGTCGTCCCACAGTGGGCCGTCTGTTCTGCGTTTGGGTCGTGACGTTTGCCCCCCCCCCCCCCTACACTCACTCAGGGAATCGCTTGAATGGGGGGGGGTATCCCCCCCCCCCCAAGACTCCGCCTCTGACTGTGCCCCAACCGCATTCCCATTGAGGGGGCTTACCGCGTGGTGCGCGCGGTCCGCTCACTTTTGGGCGCTGCCTTTTCCGCTTGTTCACATGGCACTGTCGTATCCTCCCCTTGTGCTTTTTCTCAGCACATCACCGGCCCTGTGACCCTCTTCCACCCCCAGTGCGCCCGTCTGCTGCAGCTGCGGGATAGGGCGCCAAGCCGGCTTGCGATGGCTGTCGCAATGGTGGACAACAGCCACGCGTGTCTCCCCCCTCCCCCCTTTTTGAAAACAACAACCTCGTGGAGCGCCAACACCAGCCCCCAACCGCATGTCCAACCGCCAGTAACCGCCCCCAACCGCCTTCACAGTCCCCCACAGCCGCTCTGTAGCTGCTCCGGGATGAACCCCCATCGCCCCCTCCCCCTCAAGCAAAGCGCGCGGCCTCTGCCCCTGCCCCCCTCCCGCCGCTCCACCATCCGCAGGTCGCGCCCCTTCGACGTGGGCTGCTCGCAGTATCTGGTGTGCGACAGCGCGGCCCCCGCCGCCCGGCCCCAAGTGTTCATGGTGCACATTGAGGCCAAGTCCCCGACGGTGTACATCGTCCTCCGCCGCCCGGCCTCGCCGCCGCTGCGCGTCCTCAACTTCTCCTTCCACGAGGTCGCGGTCTCGCAGAAGGGCGAGGACTTCTGGGAGAAGGTGCCGCCGTTCAGGTGTGCAGCCCCGGGCCTGGGCCCCCGCGGTGGCCGGGACTGGGCATTGGAGGGCAGTGCGGTGCTGGTGTGGGCGGCGCGAGGGAAGGCGGGACCCCCCCCTCCCCCCGCTCTTCCAGACCTCCAATCCTGCGCCACTGGGGGAAAGCAGCCGTTTTTCCGCCGGCACTGACTTGACAAGTTTTCGGAGCACAACGCCTGAACACTCGGAATCTTGTTTTGTTGAAGTCATCCAACGACCTGAGTCCCAGATTCTTAATCTACCAAAAAGAACGTAGGTCTGCACATAGGGCTGGATAGCATCCACTCCCCACCTCCGAAACATGTTCAGCAACTGCACATACGGGGGATTGTAATGGTGACCAGGGGCTGTTCACTACAACACAAAAGCTGGCTCTGTGACTGGAAGGTGTTCCCAGTCACACTGGATCTTCGCACTGGTTTGGGGTGAGGGGCGCAGGGTGTTGGAGAGGGCGGTTAAAAGACAGAAAGGCCCCGGAAAAGCGCAACCCTTTGGCCTTTCCCCCAGTCGGTGATTTGGCGCAGACCTACATGCGGTGCCCTCGTTTTCAAGGGGGTTCCGTTGAACCCCCCCCCCCTCCCTGCGGCCGCCCCATTTATGTGTGGTCATGCTCAGAATTTCATGGCGCCTTCCCATGTGCCCAAACAAAACCAAGTTTTTTTTCGAAGGTTGTCGAAAATCGGGAAAAACTTTTGGTGTGTGATTGAGGCTTAATACACCACTCAATCCGTTGCGAATCAACTCCCTGACGCCTCAGTGCCTCAGTTGGGTTCCCACGTTCATAGGGGGGGCCTAGACACTGTGTTCCGCACCACCCGCGGTGTGAAACGGGGGTGTCCGCTGTCCCGCTTTCTCTTTGTCGTGGTATTTGAAATGCCCCTCCGCTTTTGTCCGCCCGCGGACTAACCCTTTCTGCGTCTATTGATGCAGTTTGCACCCCCTCGCCCAGTGGTTGTGGTCAGACGCGCGCCAGCACTGTGCAAGGCGCCCTGTCCCTGGTTGGCTGCCAGTGCAATGCGGTCAAGAGGGAAACGTTGCCCATGTCCCGTACCCGTCCCTCTGCGCCCGCCCTGCCCAAATACCTTCATCCACACCACCAGTCACTGATGTACTTGGCGACTGCATCCGCCAAGCAGTCGAGCTTGATGCCAAAGTTGTGTGGTTACGGCGCAATGTACATCTTTGATGGGCCTGCACAAGGGCCCGTGTGGGGCACCAAGGTTTCGTACACAGTGGTTGACGTCCACGCTGATGCCCATTGTACAGTGCATCCCTCATCAATGTCCCCCACATCCGGATGGCAATACTTGTGGACGTCGTAGTGCTGTGTGCCGGTCAGAATTGCCAAGTACGGGTTGTATGACAACAACCCGTTGGAGTGCCAAATGCCGTCCAATTGCATGTGCTGCACCATGCCCAACAATAGCAGGAGGGCGTTGTACCTAGAGCGGGGGGGGGGGGGGGGCGGCTTTCCCCTCACCGACTCCATGTGGTCACAACGCAAGGTGCGAACCAATGGACCTAGCGGTATGAGGTCTTCTGTGCTGGATACTCGGATTCTGATTTTGTCCCCCGCTCTGAAGCGTTGGGGACCCCCCAGGTGGCAGGGGTTATGTAGCCACCCAGCCCACTTGTGGGCCACCTCTGGTTTTGTCACCCGCTCTGAAGCGTTGGGGACCCCCCAGGCGGCAGGGGTTTTGTAGCCACCCAGCCCACTTGTGGGCCACCTCTGGTTTTGTCACCCACTCTGAAGCGTTGGGGACCCCCCAGGCGGCAGGGGTTTTGTAGCCACCCGGCCCACTTGTGGGCCACCTCTGGTTTTGTCACCCCTCTTGCGCCTCTATAATGGGTTGCTTCATATAGTCCCATATCTGCTCCATGTTAAAGCTCCACAACCTTGACTCCCCAGGCCGTATTTCGTACTCAACGGATGCAGCACACTCCCCCTTGGGCAGGTGCCCCCCCCCCATCGGGTTAATGGGCATTGTATCAGGTTGTTGAAACTGTGAGCATGAACACGTTTTGGCAGAGGGAGGGGAGTGGAAGGCCCAGACACACCTCACCTTACCAGTTTTAACATCAAATTTGCCCACCACGCTTTTGTTGATTGCCTTGTTAGGATCTGGTCTGCACTGATGTCATGCCATATTTTTAGTCCCTCCTTGGTGAGCCCAAAGATCACATCACAACCCTCCAAAAATATTGTCAAACGTGGGATGTAGAAGGAGATGTGGAAGGGGATGGGGATGCGGAGGGGATGCGGATGGGGGTGTAGAAGGTGATGTGGAAGAGAATGTGGAAGGGGATGTATGTAGAAGGGGATGTGGAAAAGGGATGGCAGTGTGTATGGGGATGTAGAAGGGGGTGTGGATGTGGAAGGAGATGTGGATGAGGATGGGGATGGGGGGCGGGATAAAGACGGAGATGGCGATGGAGATTGTGCGCTGGGTCGTGCCACGGTGTGTGACCAATCATCCAAAGAGAGGGGTCTCCTACGTGTTTGGCATTGTGCGTGTTCTTGGCGTTCCTTTGTTTGTGCCTCCCGGCAGAGTAGTACACATGCTTGTCGCCTCATGCGGTATCGGTGGGCCCCTGTCCAGGTGAAGTGTCTCCTACCACAGACAAATGACAACCAGATATGACACATGCGCATCTGTTTGCAAGTCGGTCCATGTGCAAATGCAGTGTTCCCCTGGTTCAGAAACACTGCCTTTCTTGTGCAAGTGCCACCCACCATCCAGCTTTCACTGATTCCTCAAATGCACCACACTGCCAATGCATGCCTCCAAAGGTTTGGCTGCATGTGTGACGTGTGGTAGAATAATGAATGGATGCAGTGGAACGTATTGAGGGGGATGGGGTGCGGTTTTGGTGCCAAAAGAGAGCAAGAGTGGGCTGCTGCTGGGATTTTGGGGCTATTTCCATGGTGTGATGTCATGGAGTGAGAATACTCCATTTTTGACAAATTTGAAGGACCGGTGCCGGTACCCATTGCCTCAAATGTGCCTGAAACCCAATTCTTGTAATTTCCAAGCCCTAAATAGGGGATGGGCATATGGTACCCCTTGGTCCCTCATGGATTGGTGGGCATGGCGCGTTTTCCCCTGCATATCTCTCACTGCACCCCCCTCTCTCTCCCCGTATAAATGGCTGTTCGTATAGGGGGGATTGGGTTAGGCTGGGACACTACCACATCCGGCAGTGACCAAGCACCAACGGCAGCAGCATGCCGCAGCATGCCGCAGCGCCAGATTCTGGGAGCTGTTGGTGGGGGTTTTGAAGCATGCCACAGCATGCCGCAGCATGCCGCAGCGAGCCAAAATTTTCACATGGCGGACTTTTTTTTTTCATAACATGTCAAACTTGTGAACCCTTTGTTGCACAGATGTCCCAGAACTGGATGGTAGCTCAGTGGTCTATGTATCAGGTCCCAGTTTTGGGGGGTCCTGGGTTCCATTCGCGGAAAGGGGAATCTTTTGCCTGTCAGTTCCTCTCTATTGTTGCACAGACCTTCGCTTTTTTGGTGTTGTTTTGACATGTCAAGTCCTGAGGATACTCAAACTACCGATGGTACCCTTGACCAACAGCTTGAAGCATGCCGCAGCATGCCGCAGCATGCCGCAGCGAGCCAAAATTTTCTTGGGGACCGTTGGTGCCTGGCAGTGACCACATGCCCTTCGGCATCCCCATCTGCGTCGCTGTCCCCTTCGCCATCCCACATCCCCATCCCCATCCCACCTCCGCCTCCTGTCACCCAAACCAAACGCCCCTTCCCCCTCCCACAGTTCGGTGTCGTACTTTTGGCCCGACACATCAAAGCCGCACATGTTGGAGGTCAAGGGGCCCACCGCGTCCGTCTGCCTGAACCCATCGGACTTGGAGGACCGGGACCAGCACCCCCTCGCGCTCGAAGGGCGCACGGCGTACGTGCGCGGCGCCCTGGGCATGGACGCGCTGGTGGTCTACATCCACGACACGCGCAATGCCATGGTCGGCGGGTTCTTCTCCCCACAAACCGGCGCCCTCATGCTCACGGACGAGATCTGTCTGGAGCTGCAGGCGTCTGTTGGGGTATCGCTGATCGGGCCCGCAGTCCTGAGCAACGACATGCACGAGATTGCAGAGCGGTGTGGCCCTCCTTGACTCGGATGCCCGGGCCATTGCTCAGTGGCAAACGGGGAGGAGGGCAGTGCTGTATTAGAATGGCTGTACACCGTTGGAGGAGGGCCCCCCCCCCCCCCCCCTGACCCATGATGGGAGTGTGCATCTGGATGCACCCAGTCAACGGCACGGGCAACAGCCCCGTCTCCGGGACGGCCGACCCCCGGAGTAGTCAAACAGGACAAGTCATCCGGGGGCTCCGCTGACACGACCAAAACACGTTCGGACCCACAGAGGGTCAGAATGAGCGGTGGCGAGAGGCCAATAGGCGCCGCCAAAGGCAAACAAACCAATACCGAGGCCTTGTGCCAAACCCCCCCCTGGACCCGCCCCCCCCTTCCTCCCCTTCCAATGTGAGCGGCTGACAGCCAAAAAAAAAAATTTGCTTCGGTGCCAAGAGGATTTAAGCTTCAAAATTTCTGGCCCGCCTTCGGCGGGGAACATAGGGGGGTCCCAGCCAACCCCCCCCCCCTCTTCAGATCCCCCCCCCCTCCCCTTCTAATACATTCTGAAGGTTAAATCCTGTTGGCACCGAAGCAAAAAAAAATTTTGGCTGTCAGCCGCTAACATTGGAAGGGAAGGAAGGGGGGGGGGGGGCGGGTCCACGGCTTTGGAAGGGGGGCGGGGGGGCGTTGCGGGACGACCACCCCTCGTGTCTGCGTCCACCCGACAGGTCATGCTCGCGTCTCACGGGTGTTGCAGAAGTGTACGGATGGTCTGCCAGGCCCCCGCCGAACCACCTTTTCGTTCGGCTCCGTTGGATGTTCGCAACGCCCCCACGGACGATTTGGAGGGTGCAAGGGATTCCTTTGGCCCAACAGCGGGCGGCGTGCTCACAGTGTGTGCGTTCAGGGCCCATGGGAACAGGGTACCCGGGTGCCAGCCGCCGCATGCCACGGCACGGACCGCATGGGGGGTGCGACTCCGCGGGTCCTAGGATGCCAACTCCCCCCCCACCCCCAACCGACCCTCCCGAACTCCCCCCCAAAGCTCCTCCCATAACCCCCCCCCCCCCCAAAAGCTCCTCCCATAACACCCCCCCCATCGCCCCTCCCAGAACCCCCCGCCCCCCACCCCCACCCAGGGGGCCTCCGGCCAACGGTGACTGGGGGGGGGGGCAGTTGGCGTCCATACCCGAGGAGCCCCCCCTGATGGACCGCATGCCGCAGCACCACAAAGCCTGCCAGGGGACTGCACCTGCTGGCCTCTGATGCGCTTGTTGCTGCGGCTTTGCTTGTTGACTTGCGCCGGGTGTGTGGGGGGTGGGGGGGCGGTAGTCCTCTGCACACGCACGCCCCCACCCACCCGCATGCCCCACTCGCAGCACATCGGCAGATGCGTGCGCATCCGCACGCGCCTGCCCACACCCCCGCACAAATTCCCCAGGGGAGTATTAGAATGGCCGTACACCATCGGAGGAGGGGGGGTTAGCCCCCCTGTGTGACAGTCCGTCGGGTTGCTGCTCCTTTACGGGGCCCTGGACAGTCACCCGTTCTTCCCTTCGCATGTTGCGTCGGGTCGCTGCGTTCTGTCGGCCGCTGCAGCCGGTGCTCTTGCTGTTGTCGTTTCCGCGTTCGCGGAGCCCAGTAGTTGGTGTGCCGGGGCTGTGCTGGATGTGGCGGGATGTGCCATTTGCGCGTCAGCTGCGCTCAATAATTGGCGTTCGCCCCCCCCCCCCCCCCCCGACCAAAGTGACCACCGGGACAAAACGGAATTAACAAGCGGGGGGCCTGTCCTCTTCGGGTGTTTGTCCTGCCACCCACTTTCACGCATTCGTGTCTTATGGATGGGGGCATTGGGGGATTACTTGACAAGTAGTGCATTGATAATGCGATGGTCCCGTGCCGTCTCACAACGCGCACCCCCCACACGGGGCCAACCCCGTGGCGACCCTCCGTGGGACCTCCGCCGGGACCTCCTGCAGAACGGCGACAAGACGTCCGCCGGGGCCCCCGACGCCGCGGCGACCCTCCGGTACCCCCCCCCCCCCTTTGTATAAGCTACGCCCTTGACTCCCACGTCATCGGTCGTGGGTTTGAATCCCGGCGGACAGGCCGCTGGGGGTACATCGTAGTGGTCGACACGGGGGGTGGTTTTTTTTTACCTCTTGGAGAAACCAGCCAACTCAACCCAGTTCCTGTTGAGGGTAGGGAGGAAGACCTGGCCTATCCTGACGAACTGTGCCGGCGCCTCCGGCGCCGTATCTGAGGAGGAGCTGTGCTGCCTCGCTGGACAGATGGGACAATTTGTGTCGCGGCTCCGCCGCGTGATACTTGATGAGGGCATACGTCTGTCGGTGGGGACGTATTGCTGGACTTTCCACCGCTCTGCAGATAAGCTACGCCCTTGTCCAAGCTACAGTAGGCGTAGGGACCGTAATAATTGTGTACGTAATTTAATTACGTACGAAATGTAGTGTGGCCACATGAGACATGGGTTTGTCGTCACATTTGGCAATTTCAGCACATGTGGCCCCCTGCTGGTGCACCACGGATTTTTTTTTTTTAGTCTGATGCAGCCCATAGGTCCTGAATTGCCAATTTCAGCACATGTGGCCTGTGCACGTGTGTGTGCCGGCAGTTGTATGTGTTACGCGCAAGCCACGCCCTTGTCCAAGCTGCAGTAGGCGTAGGGACCGTAATAATTGTGTACATTGGCGTAGCTTTTTCAAAGGGGGGGGGGGGGTACGACGCCGGCTGCCAGTTCGTGACGGCCACCGACCCGCGGGCCGTGGCGCTGCTGCGGGCCTGGCAGGCGGCCGGGGCCGTGCGCGAGTGGGAGGGGGCCGCGTTCGGGAGCCTGGGGCCGGACGGGGCGTTCGAGGCCGTCCCCCCGGAGGCGATACCACCGGTGTTCTGCGGGGCGCGGGGCTGGGGCCGGGTCGTCGAGCACCTCGCGGCGGAGGTGGGGCCGGTGGCGGTCGTGCACACCATCGCGCGGCGCCTCGTCCAGGGGATGGTACACGAATTTTTTGGGTCCCCGACCGGGCCTTTGCTTCGGGGGGAGGGGGGGGGGTGCGGGCGACCCCCTCCCCTGGGCCGTGGCTTGGAGCAGGGGCCAGCCCCGCATGTCAGTCCGCTCGGTAGGATTGGGTGCCACCCTTGGCGCCACTGGGTAGGCACCAGCCCCATCCTTAAGGCTACTCCCTAAGAAACCCCCCTGACCCCCCCCCACTCAGCAAAGCCCTGTCCCAGACCCCCCCCTCGTCCCCTTCGAATGCTTCGCTGCATCGCCCACATGCAGCCCATCCCGCACACGAACGCCTGCACACGTGCGCTCACACCGGCGCACACCTCCCAGGCCTTTGGTGGAGCTGTCGTACATTTTCCTCGAAAACCTTAAGTTCAAGTTCCTGCAGACGGACGAGCACATCGCGTTCGACCTCACGGTCCATCGCCTGCAAATGGACGACCAGTGCCCGCAGTCGTCGTTCCCCGTCGCCCTCGTCGTGCGCCCCACCGCGCAGCACCCGGCGCTGCGCCTCGGCCTGCGGCGGCGGCGGACGCAGGGGGCGCTGCGGCACTACGAGTACCTGTCGTTCCTGTTGCAGGCGTGCGAGCTCCGGTTGGAGGCGCGGTTCATCGTCAACGTCTTGGAGGCCGTCACGAACGGGCTGGCGTCGGCGGGGAAGGGGGCGGGCAGTCTCGAGGACTGGCTGGTGCAGGCGGAGGACAACGTGTATGTCACGAGAGCAGGTGCTGTGAGGGGGGGTGTGGGGGGTGTTTGGAGGGTATGTGTGAGGGGTGTGTGATGGGTGTGTGAGGGGTGTGTGAGGGGTGTGTAAGGGTTGTGTAAGGGGTGCGAGCGGCAGGATATTCTGAGAGCTTGTCTGAGTGCTACTGCGAGGGCTGTGCGTGTAAGGGGGTGGGCGCGCAGTGGTCAAGGGCAGGGCAGTGCGCGGGGCAGGGGAGGGTGGGGGGGGGGGGGTGAGGAGTTGTACGTGCTGTGGTCTCGTCGGCGGCTTTGGGCAGTGGATCAGTGGGAGGGCGTGACAGACGGACCCCCTGCGTTCGGCAGAGGCCCAGACCGTTCATCAGAAGTTGTACTTCGGGCTGCTGGAGCTGCATCCAGTGGTCGTGGAGCTGACCTTCGTGGCCGACGGGGACTACACCGGCATCAACAGCCCTGTGGTGGTGCTGATCGACACCGTGGGCATGGCCGTCAAGAGCATCAGGGCCGCCCCGCTGCACATCAACGCGTTTCTGCTGCGGCACGTGGTGCTGGACAGCGAGGAGTTGCGGCAGGTCGGTGGCCTCGCCCCCAGTGGTGTATTAGAAGGGCTGGAGGGGGGGGGACCCCTGGACGCCCCCCCCCCCCTGGCCGGGATGCATTGGAAGGGGAGGAGGTCCCCCCCGCCTCCCCCCTCCGGGCCCCCCCAGCCTATCCCCAGCCACGGTCCCCCTGACGCCAAGTGCCAGTTTCAATGGTGTTTGTAACCGACAGTAACCGCCCCCAACCGCTTTGGCAACCTCCTCCAACCGCCTGTCTAACCGCTTCTGGGGCCGCCTCTGGGGTCTCTTCCCTTCTAATGCGTCTGCCCTGTTCCTCCACGCGCTGTCCCGGCCGTCCACCATATGTCCCTTTCCCCCTCATGGCTGGTCTGCCCCTGGTGGGCTCCCGTTCCTGTTGCACAAACAGCCCCTCTGGGCTGCGGGAGACACCCCCCACCTGATGCCGGTTGAGCAGGGGTTGCCCTGGCGCCCGGTAGCAACGAGGCTGGCTGGCCAGGCCATCCCCTTTGTTGTCGCTGCCTCCCATGCGCACGCTCTCCCATCCCCTCCCCCCCCACCTACCGGAGGCCATGCAGGGGGCCGTACTGCGAGAGGGGGCGCCTCCGAAGGGGAAGCCCCCGGTTGCGCTTGGCACCGAGAAGGAAGCACCAATGCAGACGCCACGGGGGCGGAAGCAGCGAGTGTTGGACAATGGTCCTACTCCCACGTGCCAAACGTAGAGTACCCCCATTGTCGGTGAACACACACCGTCGACATATCCAAACTGGCGGGAGGAGAGTCGACATATCCAAACTGGCGGGAGGAGATGTTGGGTGAGGGTGGCTGCGGCAAGGCCTCGCAGTGCGTCAGGGACGTGCTGCCAGCGGGTCTGTGCAGGTCGTGTGGTGGACTATCCCTTGCCACGCAGCGGCCCCATGCCCCACCGCGATGGCTGGGGCGGTGGTGTCTGTGGTGTGTGCGCATGGGGGTCTTTGAGTGGGGGTGGGAAGCGGTTGGGGTGGGGGTGTGACAGGCCGGGGTACTCCCAGGTGGCGTCCCCACGAAGAGTGGGGAGCTGGCCATGGGGGCGTGGGCCTGCCGGGGGGGGGGGGGGGCAAAGCATGCATTAGAACAGAGGGGGGACGGGAGGGCTGGAACGCAAAAGGTGATGTACCAGCAATGGCCCAAATCAATATTTCCCTCTGTAAAATTCTTGTCTTCCCACATGAAACCTGGGTCCAGGGGGCTTGGGCCTCACACACACAGAAACACAGCGAGGCAGGCTATGGACGGCCTGTGCACAGAGGTGTGTGGACAGCAAAAACAGTCAAACGACCCCGGCAACAACCAGCACGTCCTCAATACGCCAATTATTGGGCGCCGCTGACACGAAAACGGCACACCATGCCACATTTAGCACAGCCCCAACACACCAACTACTGGGCTCTGCAAACGTGGAAACGACACCAGCAGGAGCACCGGCCACAGCGGCCGACAGAACGCAGCGACCCGACACAACATGCGAAGGGAAGAACGGGTGACCGTCCAGGGCCCCGTAAAGGAACAACAACCAGACGGAATGTCACACAGGGGGTCAAATTTTGTGCGGGGAAATCTCCAAGTGGAAAACTGTGTGTAACCCCCCCCCCCCCCCACACACACCCTCTTTTTCAGTCTTTATGGGTCTGTGTTTGCCTGTGTACCACCCATGTGCCATCGAACTTGTTTTTGTCTGAGACTTTTCGGCAGTCTGAAGTGGGCATCTCCTTGTCCTTGTCCACATAAGTCACTGGGCATGTGAAGGCTGTGCCACAGAACCGTCTGGATCGTGTGTACTCCCCCGCGCCTGTGTTACAGTCATAGGGACGAGGTAACTTGCTTCTGTTTCTCATATTTGATTATGTGTTGGCGGGGGGGTTGGGGGGGGCTTTCTGAGTGTCTATTTTTTTTCGACCTTTTGCGAAAGGCGCGTAGGGCCGTGCTCGGCTCTTGACAAGCCTTTCTTTCCTTCTTATGACTGCATGCGCTGCCTGTTGTGCTGAACTCGCGTCCAACAACAACACACATGACAGCTCACACGACACCATACGGGGGGGGGAGTAAAATGCTGAGATGGCAACCAGCGGCCCGTCGTGGAATATTGAGCCATGGGAAGCCTCGGTTGAGTTGGTACAACGACTCCGAATCAGTGTTTCTGAACTTGCATTATTTTTCCCACAAACATTTTCGTGACGGTCTCCCCCCGTGCCCCTCCCGCAGTACGCCCCGCCCCAACGCCGGGCGTCCCCTTGCGGGCGGTCTCGCCGCTGGTGTGCGTCCCAGGCTGTGCCAGCGGCCCCCTCCATGCGCCCTCCGACGAGTCCATACCGCACGGGTCTCGGGGCGGTCGCCGGTTACCGCCGGTGTGCTCTGCGCCCCCGCAGGAAGTGTGTGCCGCACGGGCCTTGGTCCGGGTCTGGGGGACTAGGGGGTCTTTGGAGAGGGGGACCGGCGCGCGCGACGCCCTCTGCCTTGCCACAGGACCTCACGACGTTCTACAAGCAACAGGCGCTGATGGAGCTCTACAAAGTGCTGGGCTCCATGCAGTTCCTGGGCAATCCAGTGGGCCTGGTCCGCAACGTGGGCTCGGGCATCTTCGACCTGTTCTATGAGCCTGGGAAGGTCTGCCCGCCCCCGGCGCCCGATCGGGGCCCCGTCCACATGACGCGACCCCCCCGCCCCCCAAGTGATGTATTGGAACGGCCGTACACCGTACGAGGAGGGGGGTACCCTGCCCCTTTGGACCCCCCCTCCCCCCACCCCTCCTCCCCTTCCAATGTTTGAGGCTGACAGCCAAAATTTTGCTTCGGTGCCTTCGGTGCAAAGAGGATTTGAGCTTCAAAATTTTGGCCCTCCTTCTGAGGGGACCACAGGGGGACCTGGGAGGAGGGGGGGCCCAGCCAACCCCCCCCCCACCCCTTCAGAATCCCCCCCCTTCATACATCCCTGCCCCTCCCTCCCCCTTTTTTTCCACTTCAGCACTCACCACGGGTCGTGCATGGGGTTGGGTTGGGTTGGGTCGCGGCTTGCGCCAAAGGCAGGTCCCACGGCCTGTGCGTCCTTGCCTCAGCGGCACGACTGGGGCCCGACCTCCGGTTGTCTGGTCATACAGCCGCCCAGACTGCTGCATGGGGGCAGGGCAGGGGGCATATTTGTGGCCTGCATGTGCTGCCTGTTGTGCTGGCGGCGTCTCCAACAACACCACCACGCATGACAGTCCACACGTCACCATACGGGGGCAGCAGACCTCCCACATGCGGGGGTGCGATAGGGCCCAAATCCTTGGAAACCTGAGGCAAGTGAACATTCTTTGGCGTTGGCATGGGAAAACGGGGAAGAACAGGGAGGGGTGTACCCCCCCCCCCTGGACCCCCCCCAATCAAAACATGGACCCACTGGTCCAGGTTTGGCATGCCCCCCCAAGGATTTGTCGTTCATACAAATGGCACTGTGGAACAGGCCCGGGGGGGGGCGGCCGGGCCCGGTCCTTGTATACGACCCCCCTAACCCCCGGCCAGACCCCCCCCCCCGACCCGCGGCAGGAACACCCCCCCCCCCCGACCCCCGGCAGGACCGGCCTCCCGACCCCCGGCTGGACCCCCCCCCCAGTTTTGACAGATAGCGGGGGGGGTGTCGCATCAGGACCAGTTGTAGTCGCCCCCCTGTGGGAACAGGTCACTGTGGGCACACGCTTGGCGTCTTGGCGGCACAGTGGCACAGCGTGCCCACTGAAGGGCAGGTGTGTGGCGTGGGAAAACTGGGGGAAATGAGGGGGGGGATGGGGGGAGCCAGGGACAAACGGGGAATTCCAATGCTTGATTCCCTATGTTTGTGTGTTGCGGCCTGCCCCCTGATCCTTCGTCGCCTTGTGCAGGCGGTGGCTGATTTGTTGCAGCATCAAAAATGTTTATTATGCCAAAGTCTCATTTGCCACTGCCACCCAACCTCATCCCAAGCCTTGGGTCACAAGTCAGGCTCTTGCCAAGCACAAGGCAACCAAGGGTACGTCCAGGGAATGCCGGGGAGACATCCTGTGGAACGGCCACTCCCTTCGGCCGCGGGCAGTAGCTGCAGCCCCAAAGACTTGGGGAACGGCCACAGACGAGGCCTTTGTGAAACTGCGAATGTTCATGCGCCCAGTTTCTAGTGGTTTGGTTTTGCCTTTCGCTCATTGTTTTTGTCTCGTGTTTACGTGAATTGTGCACGTGCGCCCAATGCCCAGAACCCCCCCTCCCAGCCCCTAAGGGGCCTCCGACCAACATTTAGTTGGGGATTTGGCACGAGGCCATGGTGTTGGTTTGTTTGCCTTTGGCGGCGCCTATTGGCCTCTCGCCACCGCTCATTCTGACCCTCTGTGGGTCCGAACGTGTTTTGGTTGTGTCAACGGAGCCCCCGGATGGCTTGTCCTGTTTGACTACTCCGGGGGTCTTCCGTCCCGGAGACGGGGCTGTTGCCTGTGCCGTTGACCAGGTGCATCCGGTGTCCAAACCAGACGTGCCACCAGCGTCTGGCAGGGAAACTGGTTCTCAGTAGCAATCGGCCCCGTACCACTCAGTAATACCTGCCCCCCACACCACCAGAACTCAGTAGGAACGTGCTGCGTCCAGCTCAGTAGGACCCTGCTCCATCGGATCATGTCTGAGCTGGCTGACTCTGGTGGCAAGTCTGGTCCAAACCCAAGCAGTCCCCCCCCCCCCCTCCCCATGCCCAATGGCATGCGCCGCGCGGTGCCCCCACAACCCTCCCCCCGTCCCCCCCGTGTCCTCAGGCCGTCATGGACGACCCCCTCACGATCGGGGCCGGGGTGGCGCGCGGCGTGGGCAGCTTCGGCCGGCACGCCATCACGGGGGTGGCCAACACGACGGCCGGCATCACGGGGTCCGTGGCGAAGGGGCTGCTGGTGCTGGCGTGCGACGACAAGTACCTCGCGGAGCGGCGGCGCCGGCAGCGGGAGAAGCCCAAGGACCTCGGCAGCGGTTTTGTGGCCGGCGCCACGGCTCTGGGCACAGGTGAGCCCCGTTTGGGTGTCGTCCGGCGAGGGGCGTGGGGGTGCACAGGGACGTGCTCGTGGCTGGGGCCGGAGGCTGTACGCACGCCGCAGGCCGCAGGAGCGTTGGATGTTGACTCTTTTTTTTTCCAGAAAAAATTCACTTCAATTTAATTTAATTCAATTTATTTTAATTCAAGTTATTTTGATTTAATTCAATTTATTTTAATTCATTTAATTTAATTTAATTTAATTCATTTTAATTCATTTAATTTAGTTTAATTTACTTTAATTCATTTATTTTGATTTAATTCAATTTATTTTAATTCATTTAATGTAATTGAATTCAATTGAATTTAATTTTCCTCAATTGATTTAATTCCGTCGCTTGCAGCTTGGCCTATTGGGAACCCCCACCATTTGACTGGTAGTGGGCGACCGCACTGCTACTTCGTCCACAAAGTGGCGCATACGACAAGCGCTTCGTTTTCGTCACACGGCAGTGCGCACGCGCTGCGCTCGGTGCCAGTCGCACGTGTTTCGGTCAAGGACTGCGGTGGGCGAACCCAAGCCTGTGCGGAGCTCGATTAACGGGCGGTGCGCGGTTGGGGTGCAACGCGGTGTGAAGGCAACCCACCGCAACCGCCGAATGACGCACTGTGCAGACGTCGATCGGTCTTGGCCGACGGCGCGCGAAGGCTGTGCGCAGGAGGGGGATTCGGGGGGGGGGGGTAAAATGAAAATTTGAAGAGAGCCAAAAATGAGAGGCCCATTTTGGGTGCACAAACTTTTTTACACCCTCATGCAGGCCCCTGTCCCCCCCCCCCCCCGCAGTAGTACGGATGCCGGCCTGTCATAGCAGAAGGTTCAAAGGCGAGAGGCCAATAGGCGCCGCCACAGGCCAACAGAGCCAACCACCAAGGCCTTGTGCCACCCCCCCCCCCGCCCCGTAGGTCGAAGCACAACCCTGACCTGAACACAGTGTTGACGTGCAGAGATGAGGAATTTTTTTTTGGTTTTGAGTGGGTGGGTGGTTTGGCCTGGCGGGGGGGGGGGGGGTTCCGCCAGATCACCCCCCGCCCTCCCCAAGGGATGCAGTAGAAGGGAAGGGACCTCGAAGGCGGCTCCAGAAGCGGTTAGACAGGCGGTTGGAGGGGGTTGCCGAAGCGGTTAGGGGCGGTTACTGTCGATTACAAATGCCGTTGAGGCTGGCACTAGCCGTTCGGGGGACCGTGGCTGGGCATGGGCTGATGGCCCTGGAGGTGGGCGGGGGGGGGGTCTGGCACAAGGCCTCGGTATCTGGGCGGGGGGGGGGGTACCTCCCCCCCTTTCCAATGCATCCCTCCCCCCCCCCCCGCCGCCGTGGACAAGCACATCCGTGGTTCTGGTGCACCGTCGCTCCCGCGTGCCGCTCCGCGCCCCTCCCTCTCCTCCTTCGCAGGGGTCGCGGCCGGTGTGACCGGCCTGATCACGAAACCGGTCGAGGGGGCCTCGGAGAAGGGGCTGCTGGGCTTCGTCGGGGGCCTGGGGCAGGGCATCGCGGGGGTCGCGCTCAAGCCCGTCGCGGGCGTCTTCGATCTGGCCGCCTGCACGACGGAGGGCCTCCAGAGCGGCGTCAACTCGGGCTCGAGGGTGATCCGCGTCCGATACCCGCGCCCCCTCATGGACGGCGTGCTGCAGCCCTACGAAGAGGTGCCCCCCCCCCCCCCCTCTGGCCGTAGGTGCGCAGGGGAGGCGCGTGCGGACCGGGCGAGGCTGCGGTAGGGCTGTCCTTTGAGAACGAGGTATTTCTTTCTTTTTTCCCGCACTCAGCACGGCCCGAGGTTGTTGGCCGAGGACCACCAACCGCCAACCGCCAACCGCCAACCGCCACCAACCGCCGCCAACCGCCAACCGCTAACCGCCACCAACTGCCAACCGCCAACCGTGTATTCGTTTCACCGACGACGGTTGACACTCAACCGACGGCGGTTGGCGGCTAACGGACGCCGGTCCGCCGATCACCAACCGTAGGTACTCGCCGGCTGGCGCTCTGCGGAGGGTCGAGTGTACCAGCGGGTTTTTTAGTCATCAGGACAAGCCCTGGGCTGTACGCGAGGCCACAGAGTTGGGGATCGAAAGCAAAAATCGCGGATGCGCTGATGTGAGCAGCACGCGCGACCGATGCCAATACCCACTGACGAGGGGGCAGTGGCACCCCACGGCAAAGGAACGCGCGACGTGATCAGGGACACGCCCGGAGGAGAATCGGGCCGGGCGCGTCGTAGTGCAGGGCACGTGCGGATTCATGACGGAGTTCTGACGAGTGCCGTGCCTCCGCCGGTGGTGCGCCGGTCCAACGCCGTTCCTCGGCCTCGCTGCGCTGCGCCGGTCGTGGGATTTCCGGCGGCAGGACATTCCTTTTAGCCATCGTGCGTGCGTGTGCGTGTGCGCACGCTCGCGCATTTCCCGTTGAGATGACTGTGTCCCGTCTGTTGTTCGGGTCGGGTCGGTGTTGTGTCGCCGCGACGTGCCCAGAAGGTGAGCCCCGCGTGGGTGCGTAGCGTTGACCGGGACACGCGCGGCCGTGGCTCCACCGACCGCCCTGCTCTTGCTCCCAGTCTCTCGGCCTGGCCTACACGCTGCACCAGACCGTCCAGCACGGCCTGTGGGCGCACGAGACCCTCGTCTTCGCCTGCCTCCACGTCCCTTCGGCCACCGCGGCTCAGAAGTGTGTCCCGCACACCATCGCTTGTGTGTGTGTGTGTGCGGGAGGGAGGGAGAGAGATAGAGGGAGGGTGAAGGGGGGAGCGGGGGCAGAGAGAGGGGGTGGTGAGGGGGCCGGAGGAGGAGGAGCACCAGCATAGGTCCCTTGGGGGGCCCATAGCTGCGTCCCACCAAGCGGGCCAGGGGCCGGCGGCGGTGGGAGTCCTCTCTTGCCTCCATCCAAAGCTGGTGAAAATTTTACTTTGGGGGGGGGAGGAGGGCCCGTGGGGCCCCCAAAAATTTGGGGATGGGGGGTTGCAGAAAGGGGCTCCAAGGGCCACACGCTTACTCCCTCAATACAAATGCCTGAGATCTTGCCTCCAACGATTTCAAAGGGGTGGGAGGGGGGGGGGGGCAGTGCATGTTCACAAGGCACGCCCCCCCGCGCCTCCGTTCCGGTCGCCGGAAATGCCGGAACGTTGTGATTCTGTGAGGCTCAATGTTCTTGAGCGAAAACGCTTGCCTTTGGCGTCTTGCTCCTGTTGCATGGGGGCCTTTTACTTTGGGAGGGGGGGTTGTGAAGATTTGAAATATGCATGAAAAAGATGGAAAAAAGAGAGCCGGCCCTTGCAGCCCCCTCCAGGGGAGGGGGGGGGTTGGAAAAAAGCCCCCCCCCCCTCCCCGCCCCCAGTAAATTTTTTGGGAGCCCAAAGCAAGATAGTCTGCGATGCACTCAGCGTCTTTCCGGGCAGGCCGTGTCGTTCGAGGACACTAATACTCTGCGAAGACACTACGGTACAATTCACCAGACTTCGTGTGAATCCATGTGATGGAC
The DNA here is from genome assembly GCA_964036045.1 of Eutreptiella sp. 'Long Island Sound 2002'. Classification (NCBI taxonomy): domain Eukaryota; phylum Euglenozoa; class Euglenophyceae; order Eutreptiales; family Eutreptiaceae; genus Eutreptiella; species Eutreptiella sp. 'Long Island Sound 2002'. Next base: position 41,496,646 of record OZ038396.1, read on the forward strand.
CGTCAGTTCTATCTGTTGGTCTATTGGTTCACGCAACTGCGGGGCAGTTTGCATGTTAGCAGGTCAGTGCTGTCAGGTCACCCCCGACAGGGTAGGCCCACATGCGGTGCACCCCCCCCCCGTCCCCACCCGCATGCAGTGGCGGAGTTTACGTCCGTTTGGTGTCTGTTTGCAAGCTTTCTGGCGTTGTCACACGATATTCAGATCAGAGATCTTTTACACCGTGCTGTCCCAGAAATGTCGTTGATCAAACAACCCACCAAACTGCTTTTGCAAATCCAATCCTGCTTCAAAATTTTTCTTGGTTCAGTGCGATTGCCGCAGTGGAAAATCTTTTCAAGAACTGATACAGCACAAAGTCAGGCAATCCACAGCACGCGTACATGAAGTAGTGATAATCCCACAAAGAACACACAGCAGCAAATCTTGAGCTGGGGCTTGTTTCCCTCGACGCTATGGGAGTATCATGACAACATGGGTATAACGCTGCACACAGGATGTGTAAAACCTGAGATTAAAACAATCCAGACCAATAATACGACGTTTAATACTTCACAAATCACAAGGTTTCCAGCAATGAATACGCATTCATTCACGACAGCGCTGTGTGCGCGAGACTTGCACGCGAAAAGGATAAAAGCATCTAGGCGTCTGTGCGGTGTATTTTCTGTGTACCACAGGCAAAGAACATGTGACTTTTATTTGGTAGAAGCTGCCGTTTCCAGTATCGGGTCACATACATTGAACCAGAACGGATCATGTGTGGGTTGGGTGCATCAGTACAATACTTTGAACAACCATATAACATGGGACAGCCACATTACACACTCAAACGCGTTCCCAAAGGTATAGCTGCATGGCCGCTTCAGCGGCCATTTCTCATGCGACTGCCTGAACTCGGTCATGACGATAGGTGAAGTGCAGAAGCACAATCAAAAGCAAAAATCTCATTACCTCCGAAACAATTTCACACGTTAGTTAATATCCGGCATAATCTAGCCTTGAACAACTGGCCACTTGATGGTATGGTCCCAGGGCCTCCAAAACCTGCAACGGGGCGGCAAAGGTGGACCTTGGTGTAGACTTCAAGGAGACTCGTGGCACGTGCCGCGGGGCGGCCTTCGGTACCAGCGTCCGGGCGGCAACCATGATAGCCGGGGATCCTCGCCGCTTCATGCACAAACTACATTTTCGGCCGGGAGTTCTCCACGTACATTAACTTAGTCAATTCAATCTTGCATAGCCGAGTCAGTGGGTTCCTGCTGCGGTACTCGTCGCCACAACAACTTCGTAGTCAGAGATCTTTTACACCGTGCTGTCCCAGAAATGTCGTTGATCAAACAACCCACCAAACTGCTTTTGCAAATCCAATCCTGCTTCAAAATTTTTCTTGGTTCAGTGCGATTGCCGCAGTGGAAAATGTTTTCAAGAACTGATACAGCACAAAGTCAGGCAATCCACAGCACGCGTACATGAAGTAGTGATAATCCCACAAAGAACTGTTTGCGACGAGGTTCTGCTGGTCCACCGTCAGTCTCACACAGCAGCAAATCTTGAGCTGGGGCTTGTTTCCCTCAACGCTATGGGAGTATCATGACAACATGGGTACAACGCTGCACACAGGATGTGTAAAACCTGAGATTAAAACAATCCAGACCAATAATACGACGTTTAATACTTCACAAATCACAAGGTTTCCAGCAATGAATACACATTCATTCACGACAGCGCTGTGTGCGCGAGACTTGCGCGCGAAAAATTACCCTCAGTCACTAGATGCAACAAAGGTTGAGGATATCATCTTGTCACTCTACGTATGTTAATCAGTTCATAAATCTTGATTGTTGTGGTGGCACACCATAGGGCATCTGTTGTACAATCATCTGTCAGCTACTTGCAACCTTCTACTATTGGCAATAGAATAGCAATACTACTGTGGGGTATGGATGACTGGTACCCGTCACCACTTGCTGCAATGCTCTAGTTAAGACAACAATTTTCTACTGCTAGCAATTGAACACCACTGATGTGCTTAGATTTACATACATTCATTTGACTCAGTTGCTGATGTGTGTAACTACCTTTTCAATCTCCCCAAAAGATGGTTTGGTTTTTGTTGAACAAGAAGGTATGTCCTTTGATTCATCCACAATCCTTTTCCAAAGATAAGACCTGATATCTTGACATAGTGTCATATTATCACAAATCATTCCAGAATCAATGCTCCCCCGATTGCTACCAGTAGAACTTAATCAATAGCCCCCATGACATGCAAACAAGGTGTGTTTTTAGAGTATCTACTGTGAAAAACACGCCTTTTGCATTTTCCACGTTTTGAAACTCTTTGTATTCCGTAACTTTGACTAAAATTGCCGTTTTCATGCTCGCCAAAATGGGTCAGTGGGGACGATGCCAAATTCGTTCCGCTGGAATATTTCGCACAGAGACAACAACACCCAGTCCGATCAGATCACTCAAACCTTTGGATTCGATGCATATTTCCCTCTGTCTGCAAATCCCAAGTCCAGAGAGCACAACCATGTCCCCCAGAAACCCGCTGTCGGTCTTGGGTGCACCACCCTCAAACCCCCATGGTCACCCTCAAAGTGCATTTGGTCACGCGTGACGAGGCGAGTGGATCCAATCCGAAGCCGCGCCATCCACCGGTACCCCCCCCCCCTCTCCCGCAGGCCACGCGTATGGACGTGTACCATGACGAACGTCCGCGTGGCGATGCTGCGGCTGGAGGAGGACCTTCAGCCCACCAAAGTCTGGAGCATCCCCTACGACCGCCTCCTGAAGGTCAAGGTCCAGGGGGACACGGTGCTGCTGCAGTGCCGCGAGAAGAGCACGCTCTTTGCGTCGGGGGGCAAGACGGAGACGAAGCAGGTGGCCGCCCTCCCAACCGCCACCCGGCCGCCGCCGGTGCCTTCGTGGCAACCGAAGGCGGTGCTTTGCCCACCGACCGCACGTCACGCCGCTCAAGGAAAGGCGGAACGGGCCGCAAGCGCTTCATTGTACCCGCGTCACGACAAACGTCGTTCAGTGCCGTCGATGCACAAGGCTGCGGTTCCCAAACCGCCGAACGCGTCGGTTTCTGCTGTTCGTCAAATCCCGTCAGCAGCCAATCGCTGGAGGTTCCCCCGGAATCACCGGCCAATCCTCGTCAGTTCAATGCCGCCAGCATCGGTTCTGTCGGGGCGACGGACGCGCGCGCGCAGTCGTCGTGCCCGAGACCCTCTGGAACACCGCGGCCGGTTGCTCCAGCCAAGGTGCCAAACCTCCGGTGCGAACCCTCGACCGCATCTGGAGGTGTTCCCTTTGGCTTCACAGTAAGCGCTGGTTCGGTGGTTCTTCCGGGCGGCGGGTTCGATACTGGGGGCCTAGAGACCAGAAGCCCGGTGCTCTCAAGTTACCTCGCCTGACTACCAACCACGGCCAACCGCTACCCAGGGGGGGTTTGGCACAAGGCCTCGGTATCTGATTGTTTGCCTTTGGCGGCGCCTATTGGCCTCTGCCACTGCACATTCTGACCCACTGTGGGCCCGAACGTGTTTTGGTTGTGTCAGAGGGGGGGGGGGTTACACAGGGTAGAATTTCTGTGTCACCAAATCTGTGCAAAAGGTTTTTGTGCGCACTTTGTTCGGTGTTTTTCATGATGTGGACGGGTATACGTTCGGCTGTGCCTTTGCTCATTTTGTACCATGGTCAGTGAGAATTACCCTCCCATGGAAGCCGCAGAAGTGCTGAAGTGGTCTTTCCTCCGGTGTTCCTGTGGTATTCAATCGGGTGCAGACAAGCGTCCTGGTTGATGCAGCAACAGCAACCGTCCAGAGTCCACCAGGGAAAAACGGCAACTGTCCACTGTTTCTCATGAGCAGCTTTTGCCACCCCCGCGTACGCATGATGTGTTTGCTCATTTCTGAGAAGTGGCACGGGTTTTGTCGCGCCAGAATTTGTAGATTCAGATTTTCCTGGACATGGCAGCCCCCGGGATGGGGTATTTGCCAGCAAAGGGGACCTAATCGCCACGGGTTATTGGAGGAGGGTGACCGGCCGTGAGTCTGCTGCATGAGTCTCGTTGTGCTGGGGTGTCGGCGGGGGTGTGGAATGGAAGGAACGGGGGGCAATAAAGCGACCCGGCGCTCGATCTTTCGTTGGCTCCCGGACAGGGGGTGCCATAAGGACGCTCACTTTTTTTTTTTACTATGGCATCCACTCTCTGATGTTTGGTGGCTACCCACCAACCGCCATCGGTTACCCACCAACCGCCATCGGTGACCCACCAACCGCCATCGGTTACACACCAACCGCCATCGGTTACCCAACGGCCGCCATCGTAGGGCGTATTGGACAGTCCGAGTTTTTTTTTTTTCCATTACGGCACCCCCTGCCCCCGGACACCGCTGCTCCCCCGCGCCTGTGCGGCAGGTCGAGTGCACGTCGCACGACACTGCCCGGGAGCTGTGCGCCCGGCTGCAGGCGGGCGGTGATCGCCGCGTGCTGAGCCAGGCCAAGACCTCCGTCAAAAAGGACGCGGTCACGTTGGCGAAGGAGCAGCGGCTGATGCGGACCCTGGAACGCGCCCGCTCCCGGGCCGAGGGCACGTCCGCCCCCGCCCGCAAGCCCACGGACCCCACAGCCCCCGCCTCCGGGCCGGCAGCCCCCACGCCCACAACCCCCGGGCCAGACACGAGTGGGTCTCGGCAGCAGACGTATTCCGTTTGGGAGAACCAACGATTCTTCCCGTTGGTTGGCTGGTCTACGAAGTGTGTGGCAGGGGCAGGGGCAGGGCAGTGGCAGTGGCAGTGGCAGGGGTAGTGGCAGGTGCAGTGGCGGGGGCGGGGGCAGTGGCGGGGGAAGTGGCGGGGGCAGGGGTAGTGGCAGTGGCAGGGGCAAGGGTAGCGGCAGGGGCAGTGGCGGGGGCAGGGGCGGGAGCAGGGGCAGGGGCAGGGGCGGGGGCAGGGGCGGGAGCAGAGGCCGGGGCAGGGGCAGGGGCAGTGGCAGTGGTAGTGGCAGGGGCAGGGGCAGGGCCGTGGCAGTGGCAGGGGTAGTGGCAGGGGCAGTGGCGGGGGCAGGGGCGGGGGCAGGGGCGGGAGCAGGGGCAGGGGCAGGGGCGGGGGCAGGGGCGGGGGCAGGGGCAGGGGCAGGGGCGGGAGCAGGGGCGGGGCGGGGGCAGGGTATCTGGTATCTGGTATCTGGTTGACCCGCCCGAGGCTCCGACACAGCCGGAGGGGGTCCCTGAAAATGCGGGACTCCCAACCACCACGCGGCGGCTTACTCGGTCCCGCCAGGGTGGGTCGAAGCGGGCGGCCCATGCCTGCACCCTGCGCCACCAGGGGCTGACACCTGCCGTAGTTTCAGGGTGGGGAGGGGGGGGGCTCCGCTGGTTCGGGGGCTGTGCTGGGCGCCCGGGGCGCCGTGGGCGAGGCTGTCACACAGGGGCGCAGTATGGGACTGCACTGGGGCGCTGCGAGGCCCGGGGCAGGGGTGCAGCATGCGGCTGCGAAGGGGGCGCAGCGTGGAGCTGCACAGGGGCGCTGCCTGGAGCTGTAGTGGGCGCAGCGGCTGCGCAAGGGGCGCAGCGTGGGATTGCGCTGGGGCAGAGCGTGGGGCTGTGCAAGAGGCGCGGTATGAAGCTGCGCTGGAGCGCAGCATGCGGCAGCGCCGGAGCGCAGCGTGGGGCTCAGCTGGTGCGCTGCGTGGGGCTGCCCAGGGCGCAGCGTGGGATTGCTCTGGGGCGTAGTGTGGAAATGCGCATGGGCGCAGCGTGGGGCTGCGCAGGGGCGCAGCATGGGGTTGCGCAGGGGCGCAGCGTGGGGCTGCGCAGGGGCGCGGGCGCAGCATGGCGCTGCGCCGGGGCGCTGCGTGGGGCTGCCGAGGGGCGCAGCGTGGGGCTGCGCACCGGCGCAGCCTGGGGATGCGCAGGGGCGCAGCGTGGGGCTACGCAGGGGCGCAGCGTGGGGCTGCGCATGGGGCTGCGCAGGGGCGCAGTAGCGTGGGGCTGCGCAGCGGCGCAGTAGCGTGGGGCTGCGCAGGGGCGTAGCAGCGTAGGGCTGCGCAGGGGCGCAGCATGAGGCTACGCAGGGACGCAGCATGGGGCTGCGCAGGGGCACAGCGCGGGGCTGCGCATGGGCGCAGCATAGGGCTGCGCAAGGGCGCAGCATGGGGCTGCGCAGGGGCGCAGTAGCGTGGGGCTGCGCAGCGGCGCAGTAGCGTGGGGCTGCGCAGGAGCGCAGCAGCGTGGGGCTGCGCAGGGGCGCAGCAGCGTGGGGCTGCGCAGGGGCGCAGCATGGGGCTGCGCAGGGGCACAGCGCGGGGCTGCGCATGGGGCTGCACAGGGGCGCAGCAGCGTGGGGCTGCGCAGGAGCGCAGCAGTGTGGGGCTGCACAGGGGCGCAGCAGCGTGGGGCTGCGCATGGGCGCAGCATGAGGCTGCGCAGGGGCGCAGCATGGGGCTGCGCAGGGGCACAGCGTGAGGCTGGGCATGGGGCTGCGCAGGGGTGCAGCTTGGGGCCGTGCTGGGGCGCCGCGTGGGGCTGCGCAGGGGCGCAGCCTGGGGCCGCGCATGGGCGCGGCATGGGGCTGCGCAGGGGCGCAGCGTGGGGCTGCGCAGGGGTGCAGCGTGGGGCTGCGCACCGGCGCAGCCTGGGGATGCGCAGGGGCGCAGCGTGGGGCCACGCAGGGGCGCAGCGTGGGGCTGCGCATGGGGCTGCGTAGGGGCGCAGTAGCGTGGGGCTGCGCAGGGGCGCAGCAACGTGGGGCTGCGCAGGGGCGCAGCATGAGGCTACGCGGGGACGCAGCATGGGGCTGCGCAGGGGCACAGCGCGGGGCTGCACATGGGCGCAGCATGGGGCTGCGCAGGGGCGCAGCATGGGGCTGCGCAGGGGTGCAGCACCATGGGGCTTTACAGGGGCGCAGCAGCGTGGGGCTGCGCACGAGCGCAGCAGCGTGGGGCTGCACAGGGGCGCAGCGCGGGGCTGTGCATGGGCGCAGCATATGGCTGCGCAAGGGCGCAGCATGGGGCTGCGCAGGGGTGCAGCAGCATGGGGCTGCACAGGGGCGCAGCATGGGGCTGCGCAGGGGCACAGCGCGGGGCTGCGCATGGGCGCAGCATGGGGCTGCGCAGGGGCGCAGCATGGGGCTGCGCAGGGGTGCAGCAGCATGGGGCTGCGCAGGGGCGCAGCATGAGGCTGCGAAGGGACGCAGCATGGGGCTGCGCAGGGGCGCAGCGCGGGGCTGTGCATGGGCGCAGCATGGGGCTGCGCAGGGGCGCGGCATGGGGTTGCGCAGGGGCGCAGCGTGGTGCTGCGCACGGGCGCAGCATGAGGTTGCGCAGGGGCGCAGCATGGGGCTGCGCAGGGGCGCAGCGTGAGGCTGCGCATGGGGCTGCGCAGGGGTGCAGCTTGGGGCCGTGCTGGGGCGCCGCGTGGGGCTGCGCAGGGGCGCAGCCTGGGGCTGCGCATGGGCGCAGCATGGGGCTGCGCAGGGGCGCAGCGTGGGGCTGCGCAGGGGTGCAGTGTGGGGCTGCGCTGGTGCGCAGCATGGCGCTGCGCAGGGGCGCAGCATGGGGCTGCGGATGGGCGCAGCATGGGGTCGCGCTTGGGCGCGGCATGGGGCGTCGGGCTGCGCAGGGGCGCAGTAGCGTGGGGCTGCGCAGGGGCGCAGCAGCGTGGGGCTGCGCAAGGGTGCAGCATGAGGCTGCGCAGGGCCGCAGCATGGGGCTGTGCAGGGGCAGGGGCGCAGCGCGGGGCTGCGCAGGGGCGCAGCATGGGGCTGTGCAGGGGCGCAGCGTGGAGCTGTGCAGGGGCGCAGCGTGGGGCTGCGCAGGGGCGCAGCATGGGGTGGCACAAAGGCGTAGCATGGGGCTGCGCATGGGCGCAGCGTGAGGCTGTGCATGGGGCTGCGCAGGGGCGCAGCGTGTGGCTGCGCATGGGCGCAGCGTGGGGCTGTGCAGGGGCGCAGCGTGGGGCTGCGCATGGGGCTGCGCAGGGGCGTAGCGTGGGGCTGCGCATGGGCGCGGCATGGGGCTGCGCAGGGGCACAGCGTGGGGCTGCGCAGGGGCGCAGCGTGGGGCTGCGCAGGGGTGCAGCGTGGGGCTGCGCATGGGGCTGCGCAGGGGCGCAGCGTGTGGCTGCGCATGGGCGTAGCGTGGGGCTGCACAGGGGCGCAGCGTGAGGATGTGCATGGGGCTGCGCAGGGGTGCAGCGTGGGGCTGCGCAGGGGCGCAGCGTGGGGCTGCGCAGGGGCGCAGCGTGTGGCTGCGCATGGGCGCAGCGTGGGGCTGTGCAGGGGCGCAGCGTGGGGCTGCGCATGGGGCTGCGCAGGGGCGTAGCCTGGGGCTGCGCATGGGCGCGGCATGGGGCTGCGCAGGGGCACAGCGTGGGGCTGCGCAGGGGTGCAGCGTGGGGCTGCGCAGGGGCGCAGCAGCGTGGGGCTGCGCAGGGGTGCAGCGTGGGGCTGCGCAGGGGCGCAGCTTGGGGCTGCGGATGGGAGCAGCATGGGGCTACGGATGGGCGCGGCATGGGGTCGCGCTTGGTCGCGGCATGGGGCGTGGGGCTGCGCAGGGGCGCAGCAGCGTGGGGCTGCGCTAGGGCGCAGCAGTGTGGGGCTGCGCAAGGGTGCTGCATGAGGCTGCGCAGGGACGCAGCGTGGGGCTGAGCAGGGGCGCAGCAGCGTGGGGCTGCGCAAGGGTGCAGCATGAGGCTGCGCAGGGGCGCAGCATGGGGCTGCGCTGGGGCGCAGCATGGGGCTGCGCAGGGGCGCAGCGTGGGGCTGCGCAGGGGCGCAGCGTGGGGCTACGCATGGGTGCAGCATCGGGCTGCGCATGGGTGCAAGATGGGGCTCCGCATGGGCGCAGCGTTGGGCTGCGCAGGTGCACAGCGTGGGGCTGCGCATGGGCGCGGCGTGGGGCTGCGCAGGGGCGCCGCGTGGGGCCGCGCATGGGCGCACGTGGGGGTGCGCATGGGGCTGCGCATGGGCGCAGGGTGGGGCTGCGCAGGGGCGCAGGGTGGGGCTACGCATGGGTGCAGCATCGGGCTGCGCATGGGCGCAGGATGGGGCTGCGCATGGGCGCAGCATGGGGCTGCGCAGGTGCGCAGCGTGGGGCTCCGCATGGGCGCAGCGTGGGGCTGCGTAGGGGCGCAACGTGGGGCCGCGCATGGGCGCAGCGTGGGGCTGCGCAGGGGCGCGGCATGGGGCTGCACAAGGGCGTAGCGTTGGGCTGCGCAGGGGCACGGCATGGGGCTGAGCAGGGGCACAGCATGGGGCCGCGCCGGGGCGCGGCATGGGGCCGCGCATGGGCGCCGCATGGGGCTGCGCATGGGCGCAGCATGGGGCTGCGCGGGGGCGCAGCATGGGGCCGCGTATGGGCGCGGCACGGGGCTGCGCAGGGGTGCAGCGTGGGGCTGCGCATGGGGCTGCGCAGGGGCGCAGCGTGTGGCTGCGCATGGGCGCAGCGTGGGGCTGCGCAGCGGCGCAGCGTGAGGATGTGCATGGGGCTGCGCAGGGGTGCAGCGTGGGGCTGCGCAGGGGCGCAGCGTGGGGCTGCGCAGGGGCGCAGCGTGTGGCTGCGCATGGGCGCAGCGTGGGGCTGTGCAGGGGCGCAGCGTGGGGCTGCGCATGGGGCTGCGCAGGGGCGTAGCCTGGGGCTGCGCATGGGCGCGGCATGGGGCTGCGCAGGGGCACAGCGTGGGGCTGCGCAGGGGCGCAGCGTGGGGCTGCGCAGGGGCGCAGCAGCGTGGGGCTGCGCAGGGGTGCAGCGTGGGGCTGCGCAGGGGCGCAGCTTGGGGCTGCGGATGGGCGCAGCATGGGGCTACGGATGGGCGCGGCATGGGGTCGCGCTTGGTCGCGGCATGGGGCGTGGGGCTGCGCAGGGGCGCAGCAGCGTGGGGCTGCGCTAGGGCGCAGCAGTGTGGGGCTGCGCAAGGGTGCTGCATGAGGCTGCGCAGGGACGCAGCGTGGGGCTGAGCAGGGGCGCAGCAGCGTGGGGCTGCGCAAGGGTGCAGCATGAGGCTGCGCAGGGGCGCAGCATGGGGCTGCGCTGGGGCGCAGCATGGGGCTGCGCAGGGGCGCAGCGTGGGGCTGCGCAGGGGCGCAGCGTGGGGCTACGCATGGGTGCAGCATCGGGCTGCGCATGGGTGCAAGATGGGGCTCCGCATGGGCGCAGCGTTGGGCTGCGCAGGTGCACAGCGTGGGGCTGCGCATGGGCGCGGCGTGGGGCTGCGCAGGGGCGCCGCGTGGGGCCGCGCATGGGCGCACGTGGGGGTGCGCATGGGGCTGCGCATGGGCGCAGGGTGGGGCTGCGCAGGGGCGCAGGGTGGGGCTACGCATGGGTGCAGCATCGGGCTGCGCATGGGCGCAGGATGGGGCTGCGCAGGTGCGCAGCGTGGGGCTCCGCATGGGCACAGCGTGGGGCTGCGTAGGGGCGCAACGTGGGGCCGCGCATGGGCGCAGCGTGGGGCTGCGCAGGGGCGCGGCATGGGGCTGCACAAGGGCGTAGCGTTGGGCTGCGCAGGGGCACGGCATGGGGCTGAGCAGGGGCACAGCATGGGGCCGCGCCGGGGCGCGGCATGGGGCCGCGCATGGGCGCCGCATGGGGCTGCGCATGGGCGCAGCATGGGGCTGCGCAGGAGCGCAGCGTGCGGCTGCGCAGGGGCGCAGCATGGGGCCGCGTATGCGCGCAGCGTGGGGCTGCGCAGGGGCGCAGCATGGGGCCGCACAGGGGCGCAGCATGGGGCCGCGTATGGGCGCGGCACGGGGCTGCGCAGGGGCGCAGCATGGGGCTGCGCAGGAGCGCAGCGTGGGGCTGCGCAGGGGCGCAGCGTGGGGCTGTACAGGGACGCAGCATGGGGCCGCGTATGGGCGCACCATGGGGCTGCGCATGGGCGCAGCATGGGGCTGCGCAGGGGCGCAGCATGGGGCCGCGCAGGGGCGCAGCATGGGGCCGCGAAGGGGCACAGCGCGGGGCTGCGCAGGGGCGCAGCAGCGTGCGGCTGCGCAGTGGCGCAGCGTGGGGCTGCGCATGGGCACAGCATGGGGCCGCGCAGGGGCGCAGCATGAAGCTGCGCAGGGGCGCAGCATGGGGCTGCGCAGGAGCGCATCGTGGGGCTGCGCAGGGGCGCAGCATGAGGCTGTGTGGGGGTGCAGCATGGGGCTGCGCAGGGGCGCAGCAGCGTTGGGCTGCGCAGGGGCGCAGTGCGGGGCTGCGAAGGGGCGGAGCAGCATGCGGCTGCGCAGGGGCGCGGCGTGGGGCTGCGCAAGGGCGCAGCATGGGGCTGCGCAAGGGCGCAGGAGCGTGGGACTGCGCAGGGGCGCAGCATGGGGCCGCGTATGGGCGCAGCATGGGGCTGCACAGGGGCACAGCGTGGGGTTGCGCAGGGGCGCAGCAGCGTGGGGCTGCACAGGGGCGCAGCAGCTTGGGGCTGCGCAGGGGCGCAGCGTGGGGCTACGCAGGGGCGCAGCAGCTTGGGGCTGCGTAGGGGCGCAACGTGGGGCTGCGCAGGGGCGCAGCGCAGGGCTGCACAGAGGCGCAGCAACGTGGGGCTGCGCAGGGGCGCAGCATGGGGCTGCACAGGGGCGCAGCAGCGTGGGTCTGCGCAAGGGCGCAGCTTGGGGCTGCGCATGGGCGCAGCATGGGGGCGCAGCATGGGGCCGCGCAGGGGCACAGCAGCTTGGGGCTGTGTAGGGGCGCAGTAGCGTGGGGCTGCGCAGGGGCGCAGCGTGGGGCCGCGCATGGCCGCGGCATGGGGCCACGCATGCGCGCGGCATGGGAGTAAGCCGGGGAGAAGCGCGGGGCTGCGCAAGAGCGCTGCGTGGGGCTGCGCAGGGGCGCACCATGGGGCTGCGCATGGGCGCAGCATGGGGCTGCGCAGGGGCGCAGCATGGGTCTGCGCAGGGGCGTAGCAGCGGGGGGCTGCGCAGGGGCGCAGCGTGGGGCTGCGCAGGGGCGCAGCATGGGGCTGCGCAGGGGCGCAGCATGGGGCTGCGCATGGTCGCAGCATGGGGGCGCAGCATGGGGCCGCGTAGGGGCGCAGCAGCGTGTGGCTGCGCAGGGGCGCAGCGTGGGGCCGCGCATGGGCGCGGCATGAGGCCACGCTTGCGCGCGGCGTGGGAGTAAGCCGGGGAGAAGCGCGGGGCTGCGCAAGAGCGCTGCGTGGGGCTGCGCTGGGGCTCAGGGTGGGGCAGCGGTGGGGCGTAGCGTGGGACTACGCACGGCAAGGGGGGCAGAGTGGGAGGGGGTAGCAGGAGCAGGGGTACGCCTCACCACAGGCTTTTGGCGTCCCCACTGCATTCCCAGCGCCTCACCAGGCGCTGGCACTGGGCACAGGGCCAAGGGCACAGGGGCGCTGGGTGCAGGGCAGTGGGTCGGGGGGCGCTCAGCCACAGGCTGCAGGCACCCCACACCGGCCCTCCCTGGGGGGGGGGATGCCTCACCACAGGTTCTTGGCATCCCACGCACGCTGACCGCCCCCCGCACGGTGGCGACGTGCTGCAGGGCGGGGGGGGGGGGATGCCTCACCACAGGTTCTTGGCATCCCACGCACGTTGACCGCCCCCCGCACGGTGGTGACGTGCTGCAGGGCGGGGGGGGGGGGGGATGCCTCACCACAGGTTCTTGGTATCCCCTGCACGCCGGCAGCGCCTCACCAGCAGGTTGTTGGCAGCTGGGCAGGGGGGGGGGGGTGGCCTCACCGCAGGTTGTTGGCCGGGCGCCCCAGTGGGGCGTAGATCAGGTCGGGGAGCCGGCGGGAACTCACGCGCGGACTCCCCCTGGTGGGGAGGTGACTGCTGACCTGGTGAACGCCACCGGAGCCGACGCTGGGCCAGGGCGTCGGCCAGGCCAGGGGGGGGGGGGGCGCTCAACTGGCCAACGGAGGCTGTTTTTAACGGGGCCATGTCAGTTCATGGCCCGGGGCGCACGGGGATGGGTCCCGACTCTCGCCCCCGGTGGTTCCTGGTCGTGCTGCTGGGGGGGGGGGGGGTTGCGGAGCTGTTTTGCTGGAACGGGGGGCGTTCCAAGGAAGGTGAGCAGCCCTCCTGTGGCAAAACCCAGCGCGCCTCTACGCTGGGGAACCACCGCGGGGGCGGGGGCAGGGGTAGTGGCAGGGGCGGGAGCAGGGGCGGGGGCAGGGGCAGGGGCAGTGGCAGGGGCAGGGGCAGGGGCAGTGGCAGGGTGCCCGCGCTCACCTCCACACCAAAGTTTGGCACCAGCACTACACGGACATCACCCCCCACACTCGCATCCATGCAGCCCGGAGGGACTCGTCATCTCACTGACGGGGGAGGACCCACAGCCCCACGTAGGCACTACCCGCACCCTCACTCTGAGGGGGGGACGGAGGCTCTTCCATGTGCCACCCCTCCTGCCTGGCTGCGTCTCGCTGGGGCCCGCACCCCTGAAGGGGCATAGCCTCACCCGATACCCCCTGCACTGGCAACGCGGTTGACTGCGCCGCTTTTGGGGTTGCCGCTGCTGTTAGGACCACGTTTGGTGCTGATGGGACACACAGAGCGTGTGTCAGGGGCGGGGGGGGGGGGGGGGGCACTGGGAGAAGAGGGAAGGGGAGGGGACGGGGTTTTGGTTCACGAGCGTGTGCGTGCCCATGTGGGTCCAGGGCTGTGTCTGGATCGCGGGGGTCGCTGCTTTAATCACCTCAAAGAGAGGTTGTTAGATCAAGCGCAGGCGCGGGCGTCATATACCCCCCTTTTTGGGGGTCATTCGCGTAGCATACCCCAAGGCATGATATTGGATGTCCAACCCCTTGTAAAATCATTATTTTGCCCAATAAGAGCATCCCCCAATGGATTTTTTGATTTTGAGGCCTCTACCCCCTAAAACTGGATATCACTTTTTTGAGGGGGGGGGGTGGGGGGGTGGGGGGGGTGGGGTGGGGGGTCAAAAGTTTTTGCTTAATAGGCTACAAGCAGTGGGGACGCACGGTGCTGGTAACACGGCCAGCGGTCCAATGGTAACGCAGCCGATACCTGACGCGCAGGCGTCGGTTCGAATTCTGGGTTGCTGACTTTTAGCGCCGCCGCCGGCGGCGGCGCAAAAGTGGGCAGATTGGAATTCGAACCGCCGACCACACGGATGCCGGTCGGCTGCGTTTCCACTCGGCCGCTGCTTGTATTGCGACGAAGGGCCTCCCTGCTGCTTGGTGCCGCATCTGCCACTGACAAAAAACCCAAACTGTGTGTATCTGTCTGACTGCCTGCTTGCTGGCTCGGGGACTGATTGGCTGACTGTCAACCTCTCTTCGAGGTGCACTGCCGAAGGCAATAGAATTTTTGTTGCATCACGGGTACGGGGACGGTAGGCCACAAGGACACGACACAGGGGCCTGACCAGGCGTGTGCTCAGTTGTATGGAGGCCCTTAGGCTGCCGGTGGGGGGGGTGGCCTCCGAGGGGCAGCGGGGGCGTTGTTGCAAAATGATCTCTTTGGCGGGGGGGAGGGGGGGGAGGGGTGCTGCATGCCCTCGACCGACATCGCCGTTGCAGGACACTGCCATCGGATCCCCCGTCGTACTCCGACGTCGACTACGCCCCATTGAACCCGCCGAACAAGGCGCGGCTGCCGGTGGGGGCGGAGTGGCGCACCCCGAAGTTCCGGGTGCGGCTGGGACCCGACCGTGACAAGGTGTGGCCCGACCACCGCGTGCCGTCCCCCGCGCCCACAACCGGCGGCGGTTGAAAATTTGTCTGGGAATGTGTGGCGGCGACCGGGCCTGACACGGAGCTTTGGCTGATGCAGGGCCGGGGCTGTGGCCCTCGGGCCTGCAACGCGCGCGGGGCTTGAGCTTGGGGGAGGGCAGGGCTGTCCTTAGGAGCCCCAATTGTGGTTTTTTTTGGTTAAGAACAGCCCTTAAGGACAAACCCCAACCGCCACCAACCGCCAACCGCCAACCATCGCTCAATGTCTGTGGTCTTGTTTCTTGCCCAGGCACCATTGCCCCACTCGATCACCGTTGGTCTCTGCCTCCCCCACGCTGCTCAACAATGGCCTGTGTACCTCCTTGCACCCTCCTTCGCCCCCCCCCCCCCCCCCAAAAGAAGCAGCAGCACCCCTCCCCCCCCGTCAGAGTAGAAGCCGGGTCCAACCGCAGGATTATTTCCAGCCCCACGCACGACGCTCTCTGCTTCATGGTCGAGACAATGTGTCGTTTGCTTTTGCCGGCGATTTTATGATTGCGGCTGGTAACGGTGTCCGCTGCTGCTGCTGCGGCTCTTGCTGCTTTGCTCTGCTGCTGCCGGTTGTCGAGGGGTTGTGGACGATTGTGGAGGATTGTGGGGGGTCGTGGGCAAGGATGCATTGGAAGGGGGGGGAGGTGCCCCCCCTCCAGGGCGCCCAGCCTACGCCCAGCCACTGTCGCCCTGACGCCAAGTGCCAGCTTCAATGGCATTTGTAACCGACAGTAACCGCCCCCGACCGCTTTGGCAACCTCCTCCAACTGCCTGCCTAACCGCTTCTGGAACCGCCTTTGAGATCCCTTCCCTTCTACTGCATCCCTGACTCGTGGGGTCGTTGGTGTAGGAGCACGGAGGGGGCGGAGAGGGACGCGATGGCCTGGACCCCCCGGGAACCCGCTTCGTGCGCGTCCAGAGGGTACGTAGGCCCCCGAATGGAATGGCGCGCTTTTCAGACATGAAGGCCTTCCACAAAGAACACACTGCAACCCGCCGGCAGCGGATGCACATGCATAAAGATGCCTCCGCAGGCAGTAGTGTGTGCCATTGTTGTACCGCCCAGCGGCATTCGGCGCAGATGGTGGTGTTTGTGGCCTGGGTGGCGGCGGCGCCGGACACCCTGCGTTGTTGGCGGTGTTTCATGGGCGTTGGTGGTGTCAAAATACTCGTTGTCGTGGTGGTGGTGCAGGTGTCGATACCCCACCACCACGACAACGTGCATCGACACTCTCACCCCCACCACCACGACAGCAAGCTTCGGCGGGGGATCGATGCTTGTGGTCGTGTTGGCGGTGTTGAGGGGGGGGAGGGGTGTCGATGCTCGTTGGTTGCTGTGGTGGTGGTGTTTGGGGGGCGGGGGGGGGGGGTCGGTGCTTGTGGTGGTGTTGGTGGTGTTGGTGGTGTTGGGGGGGGGGGGGGGAGCCCCCTCCCCCCTCGCCCGCCCAAACACCATCAACACAACCACAAGCACTTACACCCCCGCCACCTCCACCACGACAACCCGGATCAATGCCCCCACCCCCGCCCCCCACGACCACAACGCCTACTCCTCCCTCAACAACCCTCAGACACCCCCTTTGCCTCCAGTGCTCCTCCCCCATGCCTCTGACTGCACCCACTTCCGCGCCAAACCCTCCCCCTCCGCGCATCTTCGGGGCAAAGGGGAATGGCCCATCCGCACCACCGCGACCCCCTCCCCTTCCCGCCCTCCGTCCCGTCTCCCACCGCCCGCCGCAGGACGGGTGGATGTACGAAGTGAACTGGCCCAACGCCACGTGGAAGCCCAAGAACTTCACGATGGCGATGGTCCGGCGAAGGGAATGGATCCGAGAGTACTGCCAGACCATCTGAAGTGGGGCAGGCCGGGGGGGGGGGGGGGGCTTCGACCGGTGCGTCCCTCGCGGGCTTTGCGTGGTCGCGGACGAGCGTCTGATGTCTGCCGGACGTGCTGGCGATCGCATGCCGGTGCACTGCCACGGCGCACAGTGTGTACCGGGGTGGGGGGGGGGGGAGGTGTACAGGGGGGTTTTCCGACGGGTTGTGAGCGCCCTCATGTACAGGCAGATCCGGTGGCTGCTGCCGGGCGGTGGTCGGCGACGTGCCGCTGCATCACCGCCGCTTCCCTCGTGCGCGGCCTGTCCACGGGCGGCTTCGTGTCTCATTCTTCGTGACCGAAAGGGACGAAGGTGTGGCGACCGCACGTGCGATGTCGTCTTTGTGATTGTTATTCATTGTCTGCACATCCTGCCCTCTACCCTCGGTCTCACACCTGCCGGCCGTCCTGGCCCTTGACCCGGGATGCGGGTCATCAGTTGTATGATGGGCTGGCGTCCTGATGGACTTGAGAAATGATGGCCTCGGAGTGGTATGACAAAAAAAAAGGATCCAAAGATGAGGGCAGAGGTAGGAATGGGGGGTGCACAGAAAGGTACCTCTGGTCTTGTAGGCCACTGATGCGCCCAGTTTCTTCCTGCGCTTTGTATTGATACCCAGACATGCCACTAGTGTCTGGCAGAGGAACTGAGTTTCGTTAGGAATCGGCCCCGCACCATGTGCCACTCAGTAATATCCGCTCCTGTTGCACCGGGAGCTCAGTAGGAACCAGCTGCGTCCTGTTTCGGACTCAGTAAGACCCAGCTCCATCTGATGACGTCTGACCTGGCGGACGCTAGTGGCAAGTCTGCTGACCCTCTTGTGCGCACGTGCAATCGCCCAGACTTCCGTCGGGGGTCGCACGGGGGCCATGGCATGTGTTGTGGGAGTATGTCCGAAGCCTCATGCACCTCCACGAACCCATTCCTTGAGGGGATCACATTGTGATCACCACCCACTATCCTCCGGCGGTGGGGGGGACTGGGGGCCGGGCTGAGTGTCTACTGTTTTTCGAGCCGAAAGCCGCCTGTGATACCACTGCCGAGTCGATGCGCACCTCTTCCTGACCCTCGAACCCTCCACAAGGCTCTGTAGGGGGGGCGGGGGGGCCATGGTGTTGGTTTGTTTGCCTTTGGCGGCGCCTATTGGCCTCTCGCCACTGCTCATTCTGACCCTCTGTGGGTCCGAACGTGTTTTGGTTGTGTCAACGGAGCCCCCGGATGACTTGTCCTGTTTGACTACTCCGGGGGTCGGCCGTCCCAGAGACGACGTTCTGTAGCCCGTGCCGTTGACTGGGTGCATCCAGACGCACACTCCGAGTGGGGGGGGGGGGGGGGCTGGCACACGGCCGACGGGGCGGGGGGGGGGGTCAGCAGTGTCCTGTTGTCCTCCGTGCCTCCGGTTGTAGGGGGGCATGTGTTAGAGTGGCTGACAACTGTTGGAGCCCCCCCCCCCCCAAGCCCCTGGATCCAGATCTTAAAGCCGCATGCTTTGATTTGGGCCATTCTCGGTGCACAAAGTTTTGTGCTCCGGACCCCCCCCCCGCCCTCTGCCTCTCTTCCAATCCACCTTTAGTTCCGATGTGCACAGCCCCCCCCCCCCCCCCTCCCCGACAGTGCCCCCGCGGCGTGTCCTGCGCATCAGCGCCCCTTCGAACCGGCCGGTCTGCACGATGATGTCCCGCCCGCCCCCCGACCCCCACATGCCCCGGGCCCGGGGGTTGTGGGGGCACTGCTTTTGTGGACGGGGCCTACCCCCCGATGCCGCTCTTCGGACGGAGCCCCGCGCAACCGCGTGTCAAACAACAAAGCGCCTGCACACCCCAGGCCCTCGGAGCACTGCACTGCACTGCACGTGGGACGGGGGGCGTAGCCGGGCTGTACCGCTGCTCACGCGTACCCCCCCCCCCCTCTTGCCCCCAACCGCAGGTCATGCGCCCCTGCGGCCGGCGGTCCAACGCGACGGTTCTTGGCGCCGTCGACAGCGGGTACCCGACGGGGGGGCGGTGGGCGTTGCGGAGGCGTGTGGGCGCTGCTGGGCCTTCAGTACCCCCCGGGGCCGGGGCTGGTCCGTGGCTGCAAACGTGCCGCCCTCGCCCCCGCTCCGTGTGTGTGTGTGGGGGGGGGGGGGGGGGGGACAGGGGTGCATTAGAAGGCGGGGGGGGGGTACCCCCAGCCTGTGCCCAGCCACTGTCCCCCTGACGGCAAGTGCCAGGCTCAATGGCATTTGTGTCCGACAGTAAAGTAACCCCCTCCTACCGCCCGTCTAACCGCTTCTGGGGCCGCCTCTGAGGTCCCTTCCCTTCGATTGCATCCCTGGGCAGGCGGGGGGGGGGGGGGGCTCAGCATGTCACACAATATCTCCGTCCGTGTGAACGCTATGGCGCTGTACGGCAGGTCCAGGGGTCCCTGCTTGGCGAGGGCTGCTTGGCTGCGTCCCGCTGCAGGGCTGCTGCTGCGTTGTTGGTGCCCCTCCCCCGCACATCATCTTCGTGCTTCACTGATCGTAACAGAAACGGACCGTCCGCCTCTTTGTGTGTGTGTGTGGGTGGGGGGGGGAGGCAGCTGAACCGCCCCCCCTCCCCCCTCCCCCCTCCTTGCCACGACCACCGAAGGGGCCTTGAAGGGGCCGGGCTCCGGATCAGAAGTGATGCCAAGTGCCAAAGCCCCATCACACCCCCCAAAAAGTGCAACAAGACCTTCAAGACCCTGAGGACAGCCCCAGTCCGATGACCCCTTGTCCATCCGCAGCCGCAGCAGCGGGGGGCTGAGCGAAGGTTAATGCCGTACGGATCCTGAGGGTCTTGACCACCACAACCCGCCGCCGATGGAGAAACAGAAATGGTGGGGTCAAGACAGCGGCTTAGCGGACCTTCAGGAGAGGATTGACGCTGCATCGTGCGGTGAAGAATAAACGGGTGAATGTCCAGGGGCCCGTAAAGAAACCACCGATGGGCTACATGTCACACAGGGGAGGGAGATGGGGCGTTTGCCCGTCCCCCCCCCTCTCCTGCCCGTTTGACCCACAACGCACTGGCCCATGGACCGTCAGAGCGGCCGAGGGCTCGAGCATCCGGTGCGCGAGCAGTGGTCCCATCTGGGCGATCCATCGGCTTCGCGCCTGAAAACGCACTCTGCGCCTCGTCTCCCTCCCCTCATTTTTTGACACCGGGACGAGACGACACAGCCCCAATCACGTCTGCCGTATCAGGGGCTGCCTCCAGGGCTGCCCCGCACTCTCACTGCTGCCTTCCCCACTGCAGCCCTGTCACACCTTCACGTGCACCAGCCCACACATTGTCACCCAAACCCCTTACATAGCCAATCACACCCCCGACACACAAACCCCTTGCACCCCCCGTTACACACCCCGACACACCCGCTGCACACCCCATAACGCAGCTCGTACACCCCTTACACGCCCCTCGCGCACCCCTCACACACGCTGACCCCCCCCCCCCATTACACAACCCTTCCACGGCCCTTCCGCGCCGCATTCCACACCCCTCACACCTCGCCACCAAGACAGCGGCGCCTCATCTACACCGGAAAGCAACTGACACGAGGAGATTTTTAGCTTGACGAATATGGCATACATACACACGCCACACTACACCTACTTGGGAGGCTATGTGGTGCATGCCGGAGGAAGGTGGGTATGGGGCGTCCAGCAGCAAGCGACCACGCCTGGCTTCTGAAGACCGTATGGATGTGGAAGCGGTGGGCAGGACCCATTGTACACACAATGGAAGGCTTGGTTTGAAACTTGCACCCCAATCGCCACAGCGTTCCTTGACCCCGAAAGCCAAGGCAGCTGAGGCCCTGGGGTACACACCCGTCCTACAAGCACACCCTCGTGCGTCGTCCCAGGCCTAGTGCCGGGATCGCCCATTTACAGGCACGGGCGTGTACAACCAACGCACCAATAGTGACCATTTTGCCATCGCAGGGACGTTCACTTGGTGGTGGTCTCCGCTGAGGCGTCGGGCTCTCTGACCGCCTGCAAGTTGTTCCAAAACCGGACCTCATGTACACTCCACACCCTCTTCTGATGGGACGAGACGTCAGATGTCGCTGCTGTTGCCTGCGTAAAGGGGCTGGCGCAGCACCAAAGGGTCAGGGGAGGACTTCAGAACCGTTGAATGGGACCCCACGTGCGGGGGGGGGGGGGGGTCCTCGGCCACTGGCTTTGGCAGGGGTTGCCATCGCGTACCAACCGAGTCTTAGGGGGTGTCGCTTGATCCGTGCGCGCGCCGTGCGTACCGTTGGGTACTGTTTATTACCCAGATCCAGAACGCCTGATTTTTTTTCCACAAAATTG
Organism: Eutreptiella sp. 'Long Island Sound 2002'; assembly: GCA_964036045.1. Taxonomy (NCBI): domain Eukaryota; phylum Euglenozoa; class Euglenophyceae; order Eutreptiales; family Eutreptiaceae; genus Eutreptiella; species Eutreptiella sp. 'Long Island Sound 2002'. Next base: position 41,517,524 of record OZ038396.1, read on the forward strand.
GGTTCTTCATGGTTGTTGCGGATGCAGGACAGCTATTCAGCTGTTGGTTGACCATTGGTTGCCCCCCTTTTGAAAAATTCCTTTTCCAAAATTTCCTTTCTTTCTATCAAACGGTGCATTCTGTTGGCTGAGTGCTCCGGGAAGAGGGGAGGGGTTCTTCGCCCAGAAAGGGGGGTGCGAGATGACGCCGTGGCACTCACGGGGTCTGAGAGAGCGTGGTGGAGACTGCACTGAAAATAAACCCCTCTCTGTGTGTCTCGTCCACTCCCGCTTGGGCACAACCCTTCACTGTGCGGGAGAAGGCTTTTATGCATCAGGCCAGGGCATATTTCCCTGTTTCTGTACAACCAATGCTTGCAACCCGACCTTTGGAACGCTAGGTCTTCATGGAGAATTTCAGAACAGCACACCTCAATTTTTGGAAGCAATGCCACCCTGTATATCCTGATCTTCCTGAGGGTCCTGCTGTCATTAAAAAGATTCTGCGCTGCAACCGGGGTCACCACAAACCCAAGGATCCAGAAAAAAGAGCGGGGGGGGGGTTCAAAACTGTGCACTGAAGCTCCAGAGATTGAGCGTTTGCGCTTCAACAAAGAGCACAAGAAGGGCAACCCCCCCCCCCCAATTCGGCGGCCGAATTTGGCCGAATTTGCCGAATTGGTCTGCCGAATTGTTCGTTACCTCAGGCATTCATGATGTGTGTGCGCCAAAGATATTCAGTCTTAATTTTTTGTTCTGCCGCTGATTGTGCTACGTGGTAACAGCCTATTGTTGGTGCTGTGTGGGGCGCGGCGCAAACCGCCCCGCCTGCATCCGATGACCCGACAATGCTGCGTGTAGCACTGCAATCTGACATTGCACTGCAAATTGTCCTCAGCTTGGCCTTTGAAGCAATGCCAACCCCCCCCCCCCCCAATTCGGCGGCCGAATTTGGCCAAATTTGCCGAATTGGTCTGCCGAATTGTTCGGTTTCTGAATTTCGCCGATTTGTTTTGCCGAATCACTAGGTTTATGGGACTTTGCCGCCTCGTTTTGCCGACCTGTTGGGGTTTATGGGTTCTGGGTCACCTGAGTTGGAGGCATCCCTTACTTTGGGACACTGCATAATACCTTTTCTTTTTACATTGGTTGTTCAGATTGGCACCATGCAGTGTTTTTACTGTCCACAAAAGGACGCTGGGATTCGTTGTCCTCCGCTGATCAAGCTTTGCTTCGGGACAAGTATCCTGATGCCGGTGAGGGGGCAGTTTGCGAATTTTGTGTTCGCTCTGCACGGCCCAGTGCGTTCTTCAGCCGCCGTTCTTCGGGCAGCTCATCAACAGGCCCCCAATCAGTGGATTCCGGACTCTGAGACTGCGATTGCAGTCATTCCCACTGCGGACTTTCATTGCTTGAGAAATCTCTGTGCATTTGTTTCTGTGTGCCTTTGTTCTCTCTCTGCATTTGCGGGTTGGGTGCAGTGCCAAAGGAGTGTGCTCTTGTTGTTGTTCATTTTTTTGTGATTTTTCTGGGTGACCCCGGCCAGAAACGGGCCCAGATTTCAAAAATGTCGTTATACCAATTCACACCTCTTGGATATTCAGGAAGTGCACAGTCTTCCCGTGCACATGCAAAAAAAAGCGCCACAAACTGAAACGCCGGGACCAAGTTCCCCCCCCGACACCTCCAAAACCCCCTGTTTGACTGTGGGCAGGTTTTGCCATTTTTCTGGGTGACCCCGCCCAGAAACGGTGCCGTTTTTCCAAAATGTCGTTGAAGCAATCGGCGCTTTTTGGATATTCAGAAAGTGCACAGTCGTCCCGTGCACATGCAAAAAAAAGCGCCACAAAGCGAAACGGTGGGACCAAGTTACCCCCCAGACACCTCCAAAACCCCCTATTTGACTGTGGGCAGGTTTTGCCATTTTTCTGGGTGACCCCGCCCAAAAACGGTGCCGTTTTTCCAAAATGTCGTTGAAGCAATCGGCGCTTTTTGGATATTCAGAAAGTGCACAGTCGTCCCGTGCACATGCAAAAAAAAGCGCCACAAAGCGAAACGGTGGGACCAAGTTACCCCAAGTTACCCCCCGGACACTTGCAAAAACCTGTCTTTGACTCTGGGTCCAGGTCACAAAAATACCCTCAAAAGGGGTTTGAACCTGGGTACCCAAAATTTCAGCATCTGATAGGCCAGCATTGTAACCAGTCAACCACTCATTTTCGCTCTGCCATCATCATTTTTCGTCTTATACGTCCTGCACGATGCAAAAAATGTTTCAGCTTACAAGGGTTTCCACATGTCTCTGACAACACAGCAACCAAAGGGACAGTGTGTTTGGGGGGCCAGGGTCATAATCCTGGTGACTGGGAAGCAGTTCGCCGAAAAATAGGCCCGCCGAATTGTCCTGCCGAATTGTTGGGATTTCTTCGCCGAATTGGGGGGGTGGTTGGAAGGGCCAGGAGGCTGGAGAAGGACGATGCATACTTACAGGTCTGTTTTCAACTGCATCAGGCTAGAAATTAGAAGTTTCTTATATGCTAGTGAGAGCTGCAAGGTGCAGAAATTAGGACCCTGGGAGATGTGACAAGCATCAGAACAAAAAACAAAAATTCCTGGTATGCCATCAAGGGCTGCAAGTTGCAGAAATTGGGACCCTGGGTGTGGTTCTGTGGGGGCTGTTCAACGGGGTAGAAGCTGGGTGAATATTGCAAAAACGTTGAACCGTGCGCGCACCATGCGACAACTCCCCTTTATGGCCCAAATGGCTATTTTATGTGTCTTCGCCTGTCGCAGTGATTGGGGGCATGCCCACCCCATGTCATGTAGAGTTTCATGGAAGGTCTTTGCAGACATCAGTCCCCGATTAGGGCGCCAGGCTTGCCTGGCAAAGTTTCCCCATATTTTCCCCCGGTTGTCCCCCTCTTTTCCCATTTTTGGTCCCCGTGTTGAGACCCCGGAGAAGGCAGGGGTGATATAGCCATTCCGCCCACCGATGGGCCCCCGAGATGGCAGGGGTTAGGTAGCCTGGGCGGGAGGAGGGAGTGATGTTTGGGGGGTAAAGTATTGGGATAGACGGCCGGAACATTGATTTGGATGCCAGGCGTGCCGGGTGTGCGCCGGGCAAACATACCCTCGATGCCGCACAGAAAGAGCATAGGCAAGTCCGATGGACATTCCCATCGAAACATTTTTGCCCGCAAACCTTCGCTTCTGATGTGCGCCAGGGAGATGATTTTGAGGTGTATCCGGAGGATTTGTTGAATGCCAACGAAGCACCACGGGTTGTGATGGGGGAGGCACCCCATGTCACCGCACCACCGCCACCACCACCACCATCCAGCTGCAAAACCCACCCATCATCCCGCAAGCCCCGCCCCATCACGCAACCAACAACAAACCCCACGTCATTGCCCTGTCGCACGCCGTGTGCTCCTGCCTGTGTGAGCGGTTGCATCGTCGTCCGCTCGCAGCATCACACAAGTGGTCTTGTAGCGCACGCTCTCGACGCTGGCCAAAAGGGCAAAAGAAAGGCCCCAAGTCATGTTGTCCCGTTCCGCATCCGCAGTCCGTCCCCATCCCCATCCCCATCCCCATCCTCAAACTCAGGTGGGGACGGTCCAGGCGGATTGTTGCTTCGTGTCGGGGTGCGTTTTATAGGCGCATTTTGTGTCAGCCCATGTCCCCCTGAGGCCCTGCCGCCGCCGACGTCCCCATGGCGTTCGCCCCGTCCGGCAAGAGCATGCAGGACAAAGAGTTCGCGGACATCCTCATGGACGCGGCCAAGGCCGAGGGCCAGCCGATGCCCCCGGAGGACCCGGCCGAGTACGAGGCGTGGTTTGAGAAGGTGACGCAGCGGATCACGCAGCAGGCGGTGGAGGAGGGCCTCGTGCAGGGCACCAATGAGGACGGCACCAGTTGGCAGATGGTGGCGCCCCAACCGAACTTCGTGATCAAGTCGACCAACCGCACCAGCAAAGTATGGGGGCGTGTGAAGGGGCAGGGGAGGAAGTATGGGGGCGTGTGAAGGGGCAGGGGGAGGGGGTGGGGGGGGGCAAAGTATGGGGGCATGTCGAGGGGCAGGGGAGGAAGTATGGGGGCGTGTGAAGGGGCAGGGGAGGAAGTATGGGGGCGTGTGAAGGGGCAGGGGGAGGGGGTGGGGGGGGGGCAAAGTATGGGGGCATGTCGAGGGGCAGGGGAGGAAGTATGGGGGCGTGTCGAGGGGCAGGGGAGGAAGTATGGGGGCGTGTGAAGGGGCAGGGGGAGGGGGTGGGGGGGGGGCAAAGTATGGGGGCATGTCGAGGGGCAGGGGAGGAAGTATGGGGGCGTGTCGAGGGGCAGGGGAGGAAGTATGGGGGCGTGTGAAGGGGCAGGGGAGGAAGTATGGGGGCGTGTGAAGGGGCAGGGGAGGAAGTATGGGGGTGTGTCGAGGGGCAGGGGAGGGGGGGCGGGGGGGGGGCGTGTCGAGGGGCAGGTGGTACTTTTTGTACACCATTGGGGGAGGGGGGGGGGTGTACTGAGCGAAGTGTTTGAGGGAAAACGGGTGGAAATGGGGGTAAACGGGGGTAAACGGGGGGGAATGGGGGGAATGGGGTAAACGGGGGGGAAATGGGGGTAAATGGGGGTAAATGGGGGGGAGAATGGGGGTTAACGGGGGGGGGAATGGGGGTAAATGGGGGGGAACTGGGGGAAAATGGGGGGGAGAATGGGTCCCACGGCCCGTCCGTCACCGAATCACCGGAGGCGACGAAGCCGCTCTCTCCACCGGCTCCTCAGGTCTTCGTGAACGTCTGCAGCTCCGAGCACATCAAAGAGCCCCAGCCCGTGGGGGACCTGACGGACGAGACGGCGGAGATCCAATGGCGCGTGCCCCTGAGCTGCGGGCCGGGGCGCGCGGACAAGGACAAGGAGGGCCGCCCGTGCCTCGTGTACGACGTGATCTACAACGACGGGACGCTGGAGCGCGCGTCGAAGGAGGCCGACTTCAAGCAGCTCATCATCGCCCTGGCGCTGTCGTACCTGCGGCAGAAGAGCGAACCGGAGCTGTCAGAGAAGTGGACGCTGCCGAAGATGAAGAGCAAGGTCAACCCCCTCCCCCCCCCCCCTCCCACACCCCATGTGTGTAGATGCATGATGCCACGTGGCGGAACAAGAAATCAAGGTGCAGCATACATAACCTCAGGAGAGGGAGGAGCCAATGACCGATCGTTCAGATGAATGCTGTACGTATAGAAGAGCTCACTGTACATACTTGTGATGTTGGGAGCATGGACTCTAACGGGACTGAGCATCTACGGTTCGAGAACGCTATTGCCCTGCTGTAGACCCGCTCTATGTTGTTGAATGTGTTTGCGGCCCCCCTCTCACAGTCCAGCTCAGAACCGTCAGATTTCTCGACCAGCGCAGAACCACCAACGTTTAAGTCACGTAAGCTGACCTCCTGAACGTGTGTGCGCGTTGCATGGCAGTGCCCGCGGTGTATAGTAGATGTGATGCGGGGATGGAGTCCCTCGTCATGAACCGTCGAACATACCTGCTCCACGCACTGATGTTTGTGTTAATGATCCACGGCCCCCTCTTACAGGCTGTCACCCGCCCCTCCCCAAAGCAGCAGATCATGCGACACACGCGGCACTTGCCACCCACGGAACACCCCCCCTGGAGACATGGCACTGGAGACTGGTTGTACCTTGCACCACGCCCCAGTTCATTGCCCCCCCAATGTCAGTGCCCCCCCCAATCTGGAAGCAAGAATCATCCCCCCGACCCACCCCGTCACCGGCCCTCCCCTCCAGAAAGAACATGCCCCCCCCCCCCCAGGGGGGGGGGGGTCCGCCGAATAATCACCAACTGTTGTCCCTTTGTTGTGGCCTTCCTTGGCGCCGTTGTGTCAGCAGATGGGCATACAACGTGCTTTTGCTCATAGACACCCCAGAGACACGCCGTGGTCGCGGTGTGAGCAATGCCTGTGCACACCAGCCCGCGATGGGCACACCACACGTACGAGAGCCGAGCGGTGTGGACAGTGCGCGCAGGCGGATCACCAGAAATGACGAAAACTGCAAAAAAAAAATTAAAAAAGGTGGCAAAGATGAGCCCCAGCACCGTCGCAAAGATGCAAAGAGGCACAAGGCGTGCGTGCACACGTCGCCTCAAGCGGATGCACAGAAAATGCCTCCACGAAGGGTTTCGGTGGAAAGGTGACGATAATCTCGAGTCGTTGCCCCCCCCCCCCCCCCCCGCGCCCCATGTCAATGCCCCCCCCCCCCCCGGCGCCCATGTCAATGCCCCCCCCCCCCCCCCCCCCTCGCCCTTCGGAAAGAAGAATCATGGCCCTTTCCGTCACTCCCCCCCCTATTCGAAAGTAACACGCATGGCCCAGGGGCAATGATATGGGGATGGGGGGTACGACGCGGTGCCCCACCGGCCCCCCCACTTACCACCGCCACGACCTTCTCCAGCAGGTCCACGAGGCAGTCGGGGTGGAGGCTGCCGCTCAGCCCCCCCTCCACAGCGATGCCCACCCATCATCATCAAGGCACCGTGAGACCATGCGCCATCGTAGGGCGACGGGCGATCGCCCCCGGACACTGCCCCCCTTCGCGCCGGTAGCCTCTGCCAGTCCCAACCCGAGTCCAGTGCGTGCGGTCGCTGCTGAGGTGGTGTTCATGGGTGAGCCTGCTCGGGATTGGCACGCCCGACTCGGCGCCCCAGTGCCAGTGCGGGGGGGGGGGGGCAGGCCACGGTTTAGTGGCGACCGTGCGCTATACCAAAGTGGGGGGGAGGGGGGGGGGGAGGCAGAGCCGCCCCAAAAAAGTTTGTGTACCCAAAATCGACCTCCACTTTGGGGCCCCTTCTTCAATGAATTTCATTTTCGTATCCCGAGGAACACTTCCCCGTGTGAGTGGGGGGATGGGTCAGGCGGAGGAGCCCGGGCTGCCCCCCCGTAACGCTAAGCCGTGGCTTGGGGATCGCGACAGCGGAGGCATGTGCAGTGGGCTCATTTCACAGCGGCACGCGTACCGGAGAACCTCGGCACGGTCCCCCCCCCCCCCCCCACTCCCCCCCATCCGTCCCCACACACCCCAGGGCAAGCCCGAGAATCAGCGCGTCCGCCTCGACGCCACCTCCAAAACGGAGGCCACGCTCGGCGACAGCGACATCAAACTGCCCGAGGGCGAGCTGTCCTCCACCCACACCAAGGCCCATCCCCTGATCCAAGAGCTCGGACCCGGAGGGCCCCCGCCGCCCCGCCGCCGCCGCGAACCGCCGAGGCCGGGCCCTCCCCCGCGCCCTCCGCCGCCGCGACCGCCGAGGCCGGGCCCTCCCCCGCGCCCTCCGCCGCCGCGACCGCCGAGGGCCCGGGCCCCCCTCCGCGCCCTCCGCCCGCCGCGACCGCCCCGGAGCCCCCAGCGCCCGCACCGGCGCCCGTGCCCAAGGCTAAGGCGAAGGCGGACACGGGCCCAGTGGACTACCAGCCCAAGGCCGCCCCGCCGCCCCCTCCGCCCGCGGAGCCCCGAGGCCCCGCCCCACTTCAGCGAGGGGCTGGAGCACAGCCTCGTGTGCCAGGGCGCGTGCGACTGGGCCGCCGCCGGGCTGGCGGCCCCGGAGGACGACGAGACGCCCGCGGTCATGCTGCTGGAGGTCCCGCTCCCGGAGGCGCTGCCCATGGCCGAGGTCGGCACGCACGTGCTGCCGCGGCAGGCGCAGGTCCTCAACAACGCCACGCGGCAGCTGCTCCTCGCGGTCCCGCTGCCATTCCCGGCGGATTCCGACAACAGCCAGGCGAAGTTCTTCAAGAAGCGCCGGGTGCTGCAGCTGCACCTGCCCGTCGACGCCACGGCGGCGGCGCGCCTGCACCGCGCGCGCGCGGCGAGCGCGGCGCGGGCGCGGCGCGCGCGGCGGCGCTGGACGACGAGGCGGACGCGGCGGCCGCCGCGGCGCTGGAGGGGCACGCCGCGGCGCTGACGGAGGCGGAGGCCGCGGCGCAGCGGGAGAAGGAGGAGGCGCTGGAGCGCAAGCGGCAGGAGGAGGAGGCGGCGCGGGAGGCGGCGGAGCGGGCGCGGGTGCGGCAGGAGCGCGGGGAGGCGGCGATGCAGTACGCGAAGCAGTCGGCGGCGCGGGCGACGGAGGAGCGGCGGAAGGCGATGGAGCGGCTGCGGGGCCCAGGGGCGATGGAGCAGGAGGAGCCCAAGGGGGACGACACGGGGAAGGGCGCGTTCGAGTCCGTCAGCTACGGCAACACCCCCAAGCGCATGAAGGACGTGTTCGGGGTCGAGTTCAAGAATCGCTACCTCTTCGCGTTGGACACCGACCTGTGAGCAGGGCCTTGCTCTGATGTGCATTCCGCCAAGTCCCCCCCCCCACTCCCAGGCCTTGGGCCAACCCCCCCAAACTCTTTGACCGTGACGGAAGCCGATATTTTTGTAATGGGTAACATTTCTCAGGCCATTTTTGGGACCCAAACCCCGCGCCCTCAGGCCTCCTCCCACTCCCCCCCCCTCCCCCCAAACACAACGTGTTGACACAAACGTGAAGGGTTTGGTGTGTGCAACGACATTGAAGGTCAGGAAAACTGCCGAATAATATCGCTGCATTTGCGTTCCAGGACGTGAAAGTGTGGAGCGCTTGGTGACCTGCGTGCGCCCCCCCCCCAAAGGCTCAAGCAGAGCGTCGCGTGTGAGGCCTCCGGTGCCGCGCCGGAGCGGTGGTGCGCTGCCGAGGCGGTAGTGCGGCGCAGAGCTGTGGTACCGCGGCGTCGGGGCCGGGGCGGCGCCGTGGGTCGCGATCGCACGGCTCGGGCGCGGCGTTTTGACAGACGTCCGGCGGTTGGGTAGTCGAGGGACTGGCTGCCCCCGGGGGCAACAGAAGAGCGCGTTTTGGGCAGCTGCTCCGTCGTTGTGTGTTTCTCTCGCCTCCGGTGCCGCGTAGCTCCCAGCGGCGTCGGGATTGGGTACGGCTGACACCCGCTGCCGGTTCGTTCGGTTGGTCCGGCACCGCCACCGCCGGCGGTTTGAGGTCCGTTGTCGGTCAGTCGTTGTCGGCCCAGGGCCATCGCATCGGTGCGAAGTGCCGGTGTAGACCGAAGGCCCTGGGCGCCCTCCGAGACCGCGAAATGCCACGGCGGCGATCCCCTGACCCCTTCCGCCGCCGCGGGGCTGCCACCGCCCCTTCTGGCGGGCTAACCCGGTGACCTGGACCCACAATCGCTGACCGTACCCCCAGACGGAGGGGCCCTGCATCGCAGGTCTTGAAGGTCGGGTTTGGTGTGGACTCTACGGGCCCTCACCCTCGTCATCAGCAGCTGCTTCGGAGGGCGGCCCTGAGCAATTGTAATGTGGTGCTGCGTCATGTGCTGCCCCCCCCCCCCCTCCCCCCCACACGCACACGCTCAACACGTTGTAGGTCTGAAAGAGGGAAGGGCACGTGCACAAGCCCAGGGAGGCGGCGTTGCCATGGACAGGCACATGCACCGGCACTGCCCCTGACACGGGGAAGACAGGGTGGCACACTGAGGGCACCAGTACACCAGGACAACTCCACCCGCCCTCACTTCACGGCAGCTGTGAACGGGGCAGCGGCCAAGACGGAGGTGAGGGCACAGGGGACCAGGGCAGGTGGTGTGGCCCTCCGCTGGTGCCTTCTTCGTAGGTCGGTGGAGTGCTGTGTTGGGGGCAATGCCTGCGGGTATCTCAGCGCGGGGCATGCGTCGGTGGACGGACCAATATTGCAAAGGCCAGAATGGCCTGCCACCCTCCGTTTTAGGCTCGGTCCATTCTAAACCTTTTTTGAGTCTGACACCTCAATGGATTTGAATAAAGCCTCGACGGTGGTGTTTGTTTTGTCCCCCAACTTGGGCACCCGTTTGGTAATGGGCTGGAGACAACGATGGGGAATGGGCGCATGGTGGCTGTGAGCTGTCTGTCTGCAGTCAGGGGGACGACTCGGCAATGAGTTTGTTTAAGCCTTTTGGTGCGATTGGAGAGCCGAAGATAGGGTCTTTGTGGCAGGGGAAATGTGATTTGCACAATGTGCGCAATGCAAAGTTTTGTCGCCACAACAGCGATTGGGGTCGTGCTATGGAGGCTTTTTACGTGCTGTGCTGGTTTTTTGAGGCCCAAAAGCTGAATTGTATTGTCAGCAGATGTGACAAGGGGGGCGAAAGGTGCGCTGTGCATGCACCGTGCCCACACAGTTTACAGATCTCTTGCTATGCCATATCATTACTGTGTGGTATTGGGGGCATTATTTTTGTTTGGTAGCGGGTATTTAGTAAGTTCTTCCTAATTGGAGATATGGCGTCGCCGAATTTTCACCATTTCAGTCCCGTTTTCACCCCTTTCTACCCATGTTCACTCATTTTCGAGGCTTCTTAGAGCTGGATATTGGTTGATGGATGATGGGGAATCACCCGCTGACCAGTGCATTCAGGACACAACAGAGGCTTGCATCTTTCTGGGCTGCAAGTGAGAAGCTTGGAAGACCCAACATCGAGGGATCAAAAAGCAGTGTTGCGAGTCCAAGTAGACCACACGTGGACACCATGGACGCGTTGACCACGCACGTCAGCCCCATCCGTAGGTCCCCAACCCTGTTTTGGGGTGCACTGATTCATGGATGCACAAGAATGTTCACAACATGTTTGAACTTTCATAAATGTCTTTGACTTTACCCTGCAAAGTGCACGCCCCGTGCACGTTGTGCAGATTCTCTCCCAAGCATTTTGTTGGCATGAGTTTTTTCGAATGTTTGTTTGACGGATTGACAAAGTTGTTGAAAGAGGATGGCCAACAGCCGTAGTTTCGAGCACGTAGGGGCAGAAGATGGATGCCCCGACTGTCTGTGCTGATTTCAGTGAGGTAATATGTCGTGTGCCCCCCTCTCTTTCTTGACCCCCAGCTTCCTTGTCTCATCGCTGTGATCACTGGTATCACAATGCCAGTGGAGTTCCATGAGTCGCTGCAAGTGTAAGTCACGGACACAACAGATGTATGGAAGACTGGAATCCTGATTTGCTGTTGCTGTTTGCAAGAAGAATGATCAGATGTGCACGCAGCGCACCCAGTGCAGCGGCTTGTCTGCACTGAGGGTCACTTCACCTGAATTTCCTGCGATGCATTGGGGGATGAGGGCTGTCGTTTTTACTGCTGAGTGTGCTTGTTGCACACCTGCGCACTTACGCATCATTTGTCAAGGAGAAAGCAGGCCACAATTCCCAATTGGATGCGGTGACCCTTATGTTGGGTCAGCAGAGTGAAGTCCGTCTGTGGAAGCAAGTCTTGCATGTCTGGGAACCAGCGCTCGCAGGAGACGGGCCGCACCGCTGCCTGCAGAGCCCGCATGAGGCTGTGCAGGCCTACCCTCATCAAGCTCCAGAGGCGCTTTGGGCTGTCCACGGACAGCTCCGCTCTGCGGTGGTCGCAATTTGCAGGACTCGTCGGGCTGTTGTGTGCGGAGGCCTGGATGTCATGGCTATGGGGAAGGGGAGCCTGACCCCCGGTTCGCAACCCCCCGCCAGCCTCATGCTTCGGCACATGGGGCTGCTCTGCGCCTGTCAGCACCTGGACTCCGGGGCACAGGGCAGTGGCCTGTGCCTTTTCTCCGGCGCTTAGGGCTACATCGGGGCTCCGGGCAGCTGTGCCCCAGCCCACGGGGCTGTGGTGAGGCACGCTGCACCTGTCCTCCGCCACAGAGGGCGGCATCAGGGCTGCCAGTACCCGCGCTGCAGGTCACGCCGCTTCATCGGACGGGAGACCGCATGCCCCTGTGCTCCAAGGCACCGGGGTACATTGGGGCTGGATGCACCATTGCGCTGGGTCGTGGAGCTTGAATGGGCCTGCAAGCGGCGCATAGAGTGGGATTGGGGCACGCACCCCCTGCGCTGTAGGTCACAGGGCTGTACTAGGGCTGCCAGCGCAGGTGCTCCATTGCGTAGGGCTGTGATGGGGCTGCCAGCACCTGTGCTCCGGTGCACAGGGTTGCCTTGGAGCTGCAAGCCCCCGTACTCTCGTGCCTAGGGCTGCCTTGGGGGTGCGGTCATGAGCACAGGGCTGCAGTGGGGGTGCAAGGGTGGGGCGGGTGTTGCATGCCGTTTGACTTGATGGTCTAGAAAAGTTGCAAAGTGGCAGAGGGCAATGGCTCATCAGGGGAGCGTTAGCGCGCCAGGCACGCGCCGGGCGCGCGCCCCGCATCTTTTTTTGACTTCCCGAGGTGAGGATAAACCTGGGGCTAGAGATAAGATACTTAATACAAAAGTAGCGCGCTGGGCATGCGCCGGGCGCGCCGGGCAAACATTCCCCCATGCAATGTACCGAAGGGCTGTGCCCAGGGAAGTCTTAGAATGGCCGTACACCGTAGGCGGAGGGGTGAACCCCCCCCAGACCAAAGTGACCATCACCGGAAAAAACGAAACTTATCATTGGGGAAATCCAAAGTCTCGCAAGAAACTTCTGTTTTGATCCTTGTTCAGTGCTTTTCTGTTTTTAAGCAGTACACCGACTGTCGGATGAATACGCTTTGTAGAGCAGTGCAGTGCTGTGCCAGGGGTGCGAAACAAAATGGGTCGGGCCATTTTTGGTACCCTCCCCCCCCCTTGTTGTTCCCCGGGGGGGGGGGGGGGGCGTCACTTGGTCAACCCAAAAATTTTCGTTGCGGCTCATTGTGTTGTTGTGTAGGTGACTGTATTGTGGGGCACTGCCACTTGTATCCCTTGCACTCATGGCGGGACATTTTGCTCACTTTCGCTGAAATGGAACTTGACAGCACAACCATGTTTCCCCCTGGGACAAGTGTGATGTTTTACACCGAGCCGGTCAAGGAGTAGGTCTCTGTACATTGGCAGCCCTTTGAACACATCCTATGCTTAATTCTTTCGTTTTATGCTGCAATTTCTGTGCCTGCAAATGTGCGTGTACGGTGGTAGTGCAGTTCCCCAAGGGGGGGTGGGGGACCGTCGCTTGGTGACCGTCCCCCAGGGGGTGGTGGGGGGCCGTCTTCCCTGGGCTGGGGAACGACAAGGGGGGGGAGGGTACACAAACTTTTGGGTCCCAGACCCCCCCCCTGGCTATGCCAACAGATGTGCTGATGATGGAGGAATTACGAATTGAACACACCCACTGCCTTCTTTTGCTGTAGAAAGGTGCCTTGCTGCTCGCTTGAGGGCTTGGCTTGAGCACAGTGCACACACGCCGCAGGTGCAAAGCAGGCGAACCAGTTCCCTCAAACTGAGACAACACGCTAACAACAACGGAACATTGATTTACAGGGCTGCTTCTGCGAAAGCCGATGGGGAAGCACCGCCAGGAGGGCGACAGGAAGTGTGTGGGATCCCAACAAGGACTGCAAGGGGATGGTGCCCGAGCTGTACCCACCCGATTCCATGGAACCCCCACATATGCGTACACTTTGTTACCCACGCTGCAATCAGTGTTCATGTACCTGCCCCCCTGTCACACGTGCCCTGCTGCATGTCCTAATTCTGCAAGGGGGGGGGGGGTTGAGATCCGCAATTTTCCGCAATTTTTCCGCAATTTTCCTGCAATTGCTTTTCGCTCGTTCCCCTCGCGTGCTTGTGGGTGCCATGTGTGTCCCCTGTGCAGAGGTACTCCCTCGGGCTGCGGGAGGTTTGGGTACGGCACCGCAATTTTCCCGCAATTTCCCGCAATTTTTCGCAATTGGATTCTGACCGCAATCCCCCTCCCCCTCCGTGTAATTCTGGGACTGGTCTTGCCTGCCACTGCCACGGTGCTGGGTGCGTACTCCCAATCCTCGTCCTGCCTGGCCCCTGGGGGTAGGGAATCACAGGGGCCGTGAAGGGTATGCCTCCCTGTCCACTGACGCCAAGCGGCCGGTAGGTACGTCGCATGCGCCCGGCCCCCGGCCCAGACACCCGGTCTCCTGCGCATTTTGTGGCAGAGCCCCATGAATCAACAAGGCCCCATTCAGACCACCGAGTGGTCTGACATCCAATACAAATTCGGGAATAAGGTCGGCAAATATGCGGATCCGGAGCTGGAGCAGAAGATTCTGGAGCAGAGGCTGAAGCAGACGGGTATCGCTCTTCATCGCTTGTGCAGTGGTCCCGCTTGGAGGGACTTTGGTGGTGACGGCGGAACGTCCAGGGGCCCTGACACTGAGGCGGGCGTAGGCGTGCCCAACCCGTGATGTCCGCTGGGGCAGCACTGCCACAATCCCCGCCTGCCCTGTGCCCCTGTGCGCACCAGAACAAAACGAAGGAAAACCGTTTCATTTCCTTTTGGGTCTACGATTTAGATTTCCCGTTATCCTGGACTCAAGAGACCATCAGTCTCTCCGAATATTTTCTGTCGTCAAGAAGAGAAAATGAGCTGTGGAGAAGCTAAGTTGAAATTTTTTTTGTTATGAAAACACAAATGTGAATTTTAAAAGCAAAGGAATACAAAAAAGTGGTAAGGCAGATGACTGCAACTCATTTAGTCCCCAGTTCGAATCCGGGCACCACCTTTTAGAATTCAGATATTTTATGTGACTTTGAGTTTTTGTTCTGAAGCAGCGGCGGGTCGGGCCTCTGGGGATGCAGGTACCCGCCGAACTGACGTAGGGAAGCCCATGCGGAACCTGCAGCGCAACGGCGGCCGAGAGGGCAGCGAACAGCCCCGCAGGTGACCCAGGGCAGGGCTTCTGGTATTTCCGTGGCAGGAAAATCACGGAAAATCACGGAAATAGGCCAACGTTGAAAATCACGGAAATCACGGAAAATCACGGAAAATCACGGAACCAGAAATTGAAGTTCCTATTGTTTGCTATTGTTGTTCCTGGTTGCCACGGAAAATCACGGAAACGGAAATGAAAGTTCCTATTGTTTGCTATTGTTGTTCCTGGCGCCGTTGGATGGAATTGGTATGGGCAAGGACCTGTGTGAGGCCTGTGTCACCATGTTTTGCAATGGTGATGTTGAAGAACGGTTCGCCAAATGGCAGTAGGCCGCCCCCAAATGTGTTGTGCTTTGTTTCGTCTCTTGTGGGTGTCCAGGTGAGGCAAAGGCGATGCATAAGGAGCTTTTTTGTACCACGGAGACACCACAGAAAATCACGGAAATATCACGGAAATGCCACGGAAAATCACGGAAAATCACGGAAAATCACGGAAAATCACGGAAAATCACGGAAGGGTTTTTTCAGGCCAATCACGGAAATAGTAGAAGCCCTGCCCAGGGGCGCCGCCGCCCCAAGCCCCTCCCGTTTTCGTGGTTAACACTTGGTTGCCATCTGAGGGGCTTTTGGGGGGGGGGAGGGGGGCTATAGGGGCATGTGGCGTGGGCGGGTGCCCCTTAAGTGCCCCCTAACATAATGGAGCGGGCAGGTGGGGCTGGGGACCAGAGACTGAGCGTTGTTGATCCATGAAGCCCCCGCAGATATACCGACACGATACATGGGCACGTGCGGAGTGGACGTGGCACTTCTGGTGCGCTTTGCTGCTGCTTTGGAATGGGCGGTTCCTTTTGTGTGTGTGTGGGGGGGGGGGGGGGGGCGACACCAGCAGGAGCACCGGCCGCAACGGCCGACAGAACGCAGCGACCCGACGCAACAAGCGAAGGGAAGAGCGGGTGACTGTCCAGGGCCCCGTAAAGGAGCAACAACCAGACGGAATGTCACACAGGGGGGGGGGGGGGGTCAGGGGGGTCCGGGGGATACACTCGGCAGCGGACGGCGATGTGGTTCTGAGGTGCTGCGTGATGCCGTGTTTTGTAGCCGGACGGTCGGACGCTGTGACCCCCCCACCCCCTGGACCGTCCAGGGGGGGATGCCGGTTGGTACTGTCGAGTGTACGCACATGTCCGTCTTTTGAGGGGGGGGCGGGGGGGCGGGGGCGTCACTTGCCTCAACAATTCACGGCGCCGAAGAGCGTTTTTCCTCCAGTTCTGATAGAGTTGTAGTGCAAAGGGCAGTTTGGGGCCTCGCACACGGTACCCCCGTGGGAGGGGGGGGGGGGGCGTCAGTTGGTGACCGTTCCTCCCGGGGGCTGAGGGGGGGGGGGGGCTTGGCACGAGGCCAATGGTGTTGATTTGTTTGCCTTTGGTGGCGCCTATTGGCCCCTGGCCCTTGCACATTCTGACCCTCCGTGGGTCCGAACGTGTTTTGGTTGTGTTGGGTTGAGGGGGGGGGGGGAGGTATATTCGAACGGCTGAGAACTATCGGGGGAGGGGCGAGGGGTTTGGCACAATGGGGGGGGGGGGCTTTTATGAATTGCATGTTTTTCCTGAGGAAAAAAATTTTCCGATGTGGGTGGGTGGGTCAGGCAGAGGAGCCCGGGCTGCCATTCCCCCCCCCCCCCCGCCGCCCCCGGGTAACGGTGAGCTGTGGCGAATCTCATCGGGTGGCACGCCAAAAATCAAAAAATGCGCAACGCACCGACGCGCCCTTCTGCAGGCAGGAGGCGCACTGGATGGCGCACAGCGCGTTGGTCAGCAAGTCCCATAAACCAGGTCCAGCGGGGCATCCAGACTGTCGCTCTATGTGCCGTGCCACTTGTCTGTGCAAGGGCGCGCGCGGTTGTGCGCGCGCGCCCCGCCCATGCGGCATTTTGCCTTTGCAGTGGATGACTTTGTGGAAAATTTTAACCCCAACGACTACAAGACTTTGGAGGAGGTCGAAGCGGAGCTGGAGGAGTCGTATGACGATGACCGGGAGCTTGAGCGACTGCGGGCCCAGCGCATTGCAGAGATGCAGCAGCAGGCCCAGGCTCCATCGTATGGCTGTGCCCCTGTCCCAGTCCCAGGCCCATCACGGGTGCTCCAGGGCCCTGCGCTGTGCTGCCAGTGTTTGCAGTGAGCAGCAGCAGAGCACGTGGACGCGTAAAATGTCACAAGGGCGGCTATCGATCTGGGCAATAGGTCACTGATTCTCTCGGGGGGTAGGGGGGTCCCAATCCCCTTCCCCTGGCGCGCCGCGCCGACGCAAGGGTGGCCATGGGGGCTAAAGGGATAGGGCAACCCTCTCCCTCAACCTTTCGACCTCCTCCCTACGACAAGAGCACCTTGGAACTTCCAGGACGACAGCCTTCCTCCCCCTGGGCACAACGCCAACGACAGGCACACCCGCGTAGGCAGGGCGGTAGGAACCACGGCAACAACGGGGGCCAAAGGTGTGCTCATGCGACTACTCCGACTGCGGGTTGTAGAGGGATGCAGTCGGATGCGGGCAATGGGAGGGAGGAGAGCCGTTGCCGAGTTGCACATGACGCGGCACCAACGCACGCAAGCGCTAATGTCATAGGGCATGGTCCCGGGACAATGTACGGCATCATTGCGAATCGTAGCCGGAAAAGGTCGGAAAACCAGCAGCTTCACAGAAGCACATGGTTGTTGCAGTGGAGCAACACCAGCAACAACAGCAATCGCTACAGGGACCCGGTTTCCCCGAATCAGCCCAAGTCCTTAGCCCGAATCAGTAGATTTCTGGCAGCAGCAGCCAAAAAGACCATGTAATGAAGGTTCCTGTGTTGGGCTGAGAACTGCCTTTTTGCAATTGTGTTCAAGGTTTGTCAACAGACAATTCTCATGGAAACGCCTTTTGTTTGTGGCAGCGAGGGGTCAACATTGACTTCAATGACGTTGGCGCACCTCAACAGGCCCGGTTTGAGCAACAACGTACGGTCCGAGCAACAACGGTCCAGGGTCTCTGTTGTGGTCATTGTGTGTGCGGTACTTTCAAGCGGCGCTGTTCTTTTCTTTTTTGTGAAGCAGCCAGGAAACTCGTCAGTACCAGGGACCAATGGATACAACGTGATGACCCCTGCCAAGAAGACCAAACCCGATCAGCACCGGCAGCCCAGTGGCAGGAGGCATGTTGCGAAACATGTGACAGTGGATCAACGTGTTGACAAGTGTGGCAAGTGCGGTGGTTGTTTTGCAAATGTTGTGGGAAGAAGGCGGATTGTCAACCGGACTGCGGCATCCGGGGCCTCATCACCACCCCACTTCATGACCAGAACTGTGACAAGCGCACGTTCATGCGGAGCACTGTGTGCATTGGCTTCGGGCAATGAGGACTGCGTACAGCAACAGAATCAACGCGAATCTTTTCCGACAATTCGCCCCACACCCCTGCCCTGGTTCCTGCCCATTGACCCCTTTCCGAGTCATTACGCCCAAATCGGTGGATCCTGCCCCACCCCCGAAACAGGGGGCGGGGGGCTGTACTAGTGCTGCTGCAACAGCAGATGCGACAAGCTTTGTGCAATGGTGTTCGAAAGGTCACACATGCCTTTGTTGTGTGGTGTGGCTTGCACGATCAAGTGAGTCCCTCTTCCGTGGGTCCCCTTTCGCCATGAATTCCTTGCCCCAACCCGATTCCTCTTCCACTCATCTCTGTCTTGAAATCCGGAATCGCAGACCGAACGCCCGCGTCCCCACGGCGGCTTTTTTCGTGG
Organism: Eutreptiella sp. 'Long Island Sound 2002'; assembly: GCA_964036045.1. Classification (NCBI taxonomy): domain Eukaryota; phylum Euglenozoa; class Euglenophyceae; order Eutreptiales; family Eutreptiaceae; genus Eutreptiella; species Eutreptiella sp. 'Long Island Sound 2002'. The sequence goes on from OZ038396.1 coordinate 41,535,908, forward strand.
CGTGCCGACGTGTCGGGTGCGCGGTGGGTGCGCGTGGGGCGCGTTTGCCTGTTTTGTAAACGTGATGTGGCGTGGCGATGCGCCCTGTGCCTTGGACCTTCGATCGGGAGCGGGCACGGCCTATGGCAAAGGGCACGAGGCACTTTGGAGTACATTCGGGACGGAAGGAGAAGCCCTGCCACTACCACTGCCAAAGAGGGGGGCCCACCCGACAGCACCCGACAGCGCACGCGACACGCACGCTCCTCCAAAGGCACCGGTCTCCAGCCCCGCGGCCTGCGCACGGCCCCCGCTCCCCTGAGGCCGTGGTTGTGTTGCACAGTTTTGGTGTCGTGCGGCGCATTGAGAAGAGCGACTACGTGGCCCAAGTGAACAACGCCGGCGATGGCATTCCCGTCGTGTTGCTGCTGATGGTGTGTGTCTGGCCCCGCATCCGTACCGCCCCCCCCCCCTTTGTATAAGCTACGCCCTTGTGCAAGCTACAGTAGGCGTAGGGCCCGTAATAATTTTGTACGTAATTTAATTACGTACGAAATGTAGTGTGGCCACATAAGACATGGGTTTGTCGTCACATTTGCCAATTTCAGCATATGTGGCCCCCTGCTGGTGCACCAGGAATGCTTTTTGAAGTCTGATGCATCCCATGGGTCCTGAATTGCCAATTTCAGTACATGTGGCCTGCGCACGTGTGTGTGTCGGCAGTTGTATGTGTTGTGCGCAAGCCACGCCCCTGCCCAAGCTACAGTGGGCGTAGGGACCGTAATAATTGTGTACATTGGCGTAGCTTATACAAGGGGCTGAGTGACGGGCCTGGACCCAGACGCCCGGGCGGAGCGCGCCCTGCCTGCCACCTCAGGGCCGCTCGCTGTCCCGCGAGAGCGAAGGAGCACGGGCCCTGTACCACCGGCCGCTCAGCCGCCGTGTGGTATTCTTCGCTTTGGGACTGCCAAGACGGACGCAATCGCCCCATCCCGGGGGATTTGCTCGGTGACGAATTTTGTTGGAAACTCCCGCTTGCGTTGATTGAAGCAGACCTCCCGGCGGAGAAGAAACACGGCCTATGAAGGGAAGGCATGGCACCTGGACACGCATAAGCGGTGAACCAAGTAGTGTACCAAGTGTTCCCAATAAGTGGCTTGCACATTCGTGGCACAAACAGGCGCAACAATGGAAGAACAGTGGGCACCATTACCAACAGTATGACATACAGCAGTAATGTACACCAGGGGCATAGTGGCACCAAAGGCATTGAATAGCTGCTTCTGAGGGGCATTTGGGCAACTGAGTGGGGGCAGCTGTGTGGTGATGCTATGCTGCCGTAGTGTACGTTCCTCGGCTGTTGTAGATTACACCACTCGTGAGGCGCCCAGTGCTGTTCTACTGTGGTCTTGTTTCTTTCAGCTCTTGAAAGACATTTCTTGGGGAGTCGTCCGCGGTACTTTGACGGTACCATTGCAGTATTTATTTCTGCCCATCATAATTCATTTGAGGGTCCCGTGAAATTGTTACGGCGCAAGCGCCGTAAAACTCTGCAATGCCAGCGAAGAAAGCAACCTACCATTGTACACCATTTCCACTGGCAGGTCTCACAATGACAACGGACACATCGCCTCCTCCATGCACAGACGGTGTTTGACTGAAATGGTTGCTACAAACACTGCGCCCTTTTGACTTGTAGGTATTCCTGTTTTCTTGTGGCTGCTCTAGAAAACCTGTTTTGTACCTCAGATGACCATCTGCTGCCCTGTGCACCGTCTCTCAGTCTTTGCCAGTTGGGTCTTTTTTTCAGCCAACGTTGAGTGGAGGAGGTGCAGTGGGTTTTCTATTTTCTGCCATTTTATTGCAGCGCAAGCGCCGTAAATCTTTCAGTTTTCCCCAGAAGGAGTGCCCCGCCTTCAAAGAGGCGTTGCGCGCGCGACCAGCGTGTAGAGTGCGCCCCAAGATCAGCCCTATGGCCTGATCGGTGGCCAGGTACCGCCGCCTCCCCCCCTCCCCCTTCCCGCAGTACCGTAGCAGCAGTGGTACGCGGGGGAGGCCCTCCTGCACTGCGCAGTGCCTCAGGCCCGCGGACACAACGCAGGGGTCCGTCTGCTGCGGCGTAGGGGCCGGGGGGTGGCCAGAACCCCCACTTCCTTCGCAGCTGCCGCAGCACCACGACTGCCTGCGTCTGAAGCGGTCGTTCGAGGAGATTGCGGCCAAGCACATGGGCACCAAGTTCCTGGAGATCATCTCGACGGAGTGCATCCCGAACTTCCCGGAGCGGCAGTTGCCGTGCGTCATCATCTACAAGGACGGGTCCCTCGTGAAGCAGCTCACCGGCCTCAATTCGTATGGGCCTGCCCAGCGCTTGGGACGGACATGCGGGAGGGCGCGCGCGCGCCGCTGTTGTTGCGTCTGCTGCGGCCGCCGCCGCGGCTCTTGTGGTTTTGGGGGGGGGGGGGGCATGCGGGGCAGGGTTTTTCTTAGTGGGCGTCCTACCCTACGGGGGGGGGTGTCAGAATGTGTGGGTGGGTGGGTGTCCAGCCCCCCCCCCCCCCCGTAGGGCAGGCCATTGTGGGGGATGTTGGGTCAGTGCCGAAGGCGCTGGTCAAGGCATTGTGCCTGCGGTAGTTGGGTGGGTGGGTGTCCAATAGCCCCCCCCCCCCCCCTGGGGTTGGGATATTTGTGGGTCTGTGGGTTTGCCAGAAATCTGTGGTGGGTGGGTCCCTCAAATCACCCCCCCCCCCTCCCGGAGGTTGAGAAAAACCCTGATCCGGGCGGGATGGGGAAAGGGTGGAAAAGGAAAGGAATGTGTGGGCCCCGCGGGCACGTATCTCGGTCTTCAGATGGAGGAGGGGGCGGCATAACTGGGCGTTGGGGGGGGGGGGTGCTGTGGGCGGCCGATGCTGCGCGACGGAGCGTGTGGGCTCGCTGTTGTTTGTTCTTCTTGGCGTCCGGGGCGTCCCGCCGGGCGGGGCAACCAGCGCGGCCGCCGAAGAGCCCATCTGCGCACGTCATCGCAGCCGCCAGGCACACGCACACGTCAGCCACGAGACCCAGTCCACAGCCTGGCCTATCCTCTTCGAGGCCGTCCGGCACGGGGCAGGACCGCTACCCTGCGGCGATCCGTGTCAAGGCACCCGCAAGGCACCCGTTGTAAGTACCCGTGTATCTGTGCCGTCGAACGCCCAAGTCCTCGTGTTCGGACGACAACGGCAGCGATGAAGAGGCGGTTCTTTCATGGCTCCTCCTTTCGTTCTGTGAGGCTTTAGTTTTACGGGTGGTGACGGGATTCGAACTGGGGTCCAAATGGTTTGCAATCATCTGCCTTACCACTTGGCCATACCACCGAATACAACACCCGAGTCCTTGTGCTCAGGCAAACAGTGCAGCAACGAAGAGGCGGGTCTTTCACGGTTCCTCCTTTTTTTTGGGCCGCTGTCGGTTGACCGACCTCTGCTGCTGCACGGTCCACGGCGTTTGATGAGTCGATGGCGTTTGATGGTGAAGTGACGGCGGGCTACGCTCAGAGCGGTTTGTCATGCAATGACGGTGTTGGGCTTAGCACACGGCGAAGGGATGGGCAAGCGATGGCAGGTGGTGGTCGGCCGACAGTGTTCCTGGCCCACGGCCTGTGAGTTGGTGTGTGAGTCGGTGCCCTACGCGACCCTATGCGACCCGACGCGACCCGACGCGACCCGACGCGACCCGACGCCGACGCGACCCGACGCGACCCGACGCGACCCGACGCCAACGCGACCCGACGCGACCCAACGCCGACGCGACCCGATGCAACCCTGCGCGACCCGCCCCTAGTCTTCGTGGAGTCTTCGCGGTATGGAATCCGGGATTGCTCAGGTAACGGCAGCGCAAACGCCCCTGAACAGACGGAGAAGTCATTTCGAGTTGAACGACGGCGGTTGGCAGTCTGCGCTCTTTCAAGGAGAGTACGTTAGCGCGCCGGGCAAAGTTTCCCGACGCTTTGGTGTAGCCCCTCGAGTTGGGGTAAAGGACTCCCACTCTTCGGTGTGGCCACTTGAGTGGGAGTCCTCCACCAAATGAATGTTCCGGCCACTTTACCCCCAAACATCACCCCCTCCTCTAGCCCAGGAACCCTAAGCACAGGCACATTGTATGACTGTTGGCAATCAAATAATCTGCACTGTGCAGATGGGGAGGAGAGAAGTTCACCACCGATGATGTCCTCTACGAGTTGCACAAAATGGGGGTTGTCAATGATGCGGATGTCGCCGCGGATCTGCAGGACAAGGACGCACAGCAGGAGCCCAATCTCAAGAGCTGGGGCATAAGAACGAACCCAATCTGAGGCACTGTGTCCTGAGATGAGTTGTGCGTGCCCCTTTGTGCCATGGGAACTGGTTGTGGGCTCCCGGGGCGTCGGATGATGGTGGCTAGTCCCCATCACCACGGAGGCTGTTGTAGTGCCGTGCGCTGCGCCGCAGCCGAGATGTTGTGGTCCTGCACATCCTGCCACCAAAGGGCACAGACAAAATGACCAACGCTAACCACTTGATGGCCCCTGATCAAGCTAATTGACCTCTTCCGCAGTTAATGACTGCAGCAGTGCATCGTTTAGTGATATTTGTGCATTAGCGCCATTGCCCACACCACTTCCTTTGGATTCCAGAGTGGTGAACAGTGGGTGTGGGTGAGAGCAGCTTGGTACAGCTCAAGGTGCCCCGCCTTTCCAGTATTTTATGGGGTTGGGAGGCCCTGAAGAATAGGACACAGTCAATACAAAGGCACCACCGTTCCGTTTTCCGCTGACGACGATTGTACAGGGTGGTCTACGTCAGCCTCGCCACTGGAAACATTTGTCATATATTGAATGCTAGGGCCCAATTATTGGACAGTGGAATTGTATTGCATGAATTGACCAAAGAATTGCAACGTGTGTCTCAACTGTTGTGTGGGTTGCATTTGTGCTGTGGATGGCTTCGATTCATAAAATTGATGCCAATTTGTTTGACGAAGGTGAGACATCACAATGCTTAGTTTCTCGGCATTAGTGACCGGGAGCATGTGGTGCCATTTTATTCGTAGTTTCACAAGTACAACAAAAGTCAAATCGTACGCATCATTAAGGAGTGGCACGATTTCACAGAGGGTACTAAAGTATTGAAGGGTGTGTTCAACGTTGCTTTCCATCTCGATCTCTGTTAGGGTGAAATGAAACTCCCTAATCTCACTGGGTCTCATGCCTATCCATTTTCTGGCAGCACAGTCGAATGGCCGCACCACGTGCCGGGTAAGTTCGGATAGAGTCAAAGTCATGCCCTTGCCTTTACCGCCCCTGATTGTCATCGGGATATCATCGGCTTGGGTATGTGTGGCCATGGGTACCACACACCGCAAGGGAAGGGTCCTTACGGCGGCCCTACCTCCACACAGCACACAATAAAGGCAAATAAGCACACAATAAACGCAAATATGTTGTTGTTGCCAATCAGTCTTTGAATTCAAACTCCTCCGGTTCTGACAGCATGTACACAACCGGAGACATATCAGACCAACCTGCCTCATCCAAATTTCTTACAAATGCACCTTCTTCTCCATCACTGGTGGTCACTGATTCACTGCTCGTGCCCCTACTAGAACTATTGGTACCGCTGCTACTGCTACTGCTACTACTACTGGAACTGGAATTTGTGCTACTAGTGATAACTACAATTTGGGATAGCGAGGCCAATGTATATTACTACACCCCTCTCCCCTTAAATCTAGCTAACAAGCAAGCAGCAAGCAAGCAACAAGCACTTCTCCTTTCCGTTTTGGCCATTGCTCCGCCTCATCGCTCCGGGCTCTACTCTACTCTAGCCATCCTAGAGCCTAAGTGGTGGCCTTGCCAAATCCAAGTTTTGAGCCAAAAACTCACCGGTGGCGGCCCGGGGCGGGGGCGCCAAGTTGGGAGGTGCCCTCCCAAATCTGCGCATGTTGTGCCCCAAAACAGCCTTTTGTGGCCCAAAATGGCCCTGATACCCGTCAAAATGGCCAAACAAAGGGAAACGGTTGCTACCCTCCACGTGTGCCTCAATTGCCCCGTGACCAAGAGCCGTTTCTTGCCCTCGAGCTCCACAATATGTCCGAGAACCGGCCCAAATATGGCCAAAAATGGCCTGAATGTGCGCTGTTTGTGTCAAACAAGCCCAAAACCAAGAACGGGCCGTATCTTGGGTTCCGTGGCTCAAAACCGAATTCCGAGGGCACCAATTCCACCCGCAACCCCCCACTTTTTGTGGTTTCCAAGCTTCAGAATCGCCCAACGAGACGCCTAGACCCCCGTACCATTGGTCACTTGGTGGAGCCGGAGGGCAACACAGCCCGCACACATTTGGGGCCAACGGTGGGTCCACCGGGGTCCCTGGGGCGAAAAAAATATTTTTTTTCAAAGTTGTTCCTAGACCACTTGGGATGCCCAAACAAGTGTTTTTAGGCCGTTTTGAGCCCGTGGTGACGCGTTTTGGGCCCCGGAAAATCCCAAAATGCCTTGAAAATGGCCGTTTTGGGACCAAAAGTGGGCCAAAAATGGGTCAAAAATGCATTTTTCCAAAAGTGATCCTGGACCATTTGGGATGCTCAAACAAGTGTTTTTAGCCCACTGTGAGCCCGTGGTGACGCGTTTTGGCCCATGGAAAATCCCAAAATGCCTTGACATTGGGCCATTTTGGGAGCAAATATATTACTACACCCCTCTCCCCTTAAATTTAGCTAACAACAACAAGCAACAACAAGCAACAACAAGCAAGCAAGCACGTCACCATTCCGTTTTGGCCATTGCACCTTCCCAACGCCTCGGCCTTGACTCTACTTTAGCCATCCTAGAGCCTAGGTGGTGCCCTTGGCAAATCCAAGTTTTGAGCCAGAAACTCACCGGTGGCGGCCCGGGGCGGTGGCGCCAAGTTGGGAGGTGCCCTCCCAAATCAGCGCAGTTTTGGGCCAAAAACAGCCATTTTTCGCCCAAAACAGCCCTAGTAAGGGTGCAAAACAGCAAAACGAAGGCAAACGGCTGCTACACTCCACGTGCGGCTTGACTTTCTGGTGACCAAGGGACCTTTGGTGCCTTCTAACTCCACGATATGTCCGAGAAACGGCCCAAAAAGGCGCCAAAAAGCCCCAAAATCTGCGCAATGTGCACCAGCACCCCGAAACCAAGAACGGGCCGTGTCTTGGGCTACGTGGCTCAAAAACGAATTCCGAGGGCACCTAGTCCACCCGCAACCCCCCACTTTTTATGGTTTCCAAGCCTCAGAATCGCCCAACGAGAGACGTAGAACCCCGTACCAGTGGTCACTTGGTGCAGCCGGAGGGCCGGCCAGCCCACGCACAATGGGGGCCAACGGTGGGTCCACCAGGGTGCCCAGGGCGAAAAAAATAATTTTTTCCAAAGTTGTTCCTGGACCACTTGGGATGCTCAAACAAGTGTTTCAGGAGGTGCCCCCCAAGGAGTGCGCATTTTGTGCCCCAAACCAGCCTTTTTTGGCCCAAAACAGCCCCGAAACCCACTCAAAACGGCCAAACGAATATATATATATCCTCCAATCTACACACCTCTCCCCAACTCTAGGTGGCTCCACCATACGGCTCTAAGGTACGTGCGAAGGGCACAACTTGGTGCATACATGTGGGGTAAGGGGCTAAACTCGGTCAAAACGGGCTCAAAATGGGCTCATTTCACTTGTTTGTGCACCCCCAATGGTCCTGTATCACTTTGGAAAAAACGTGTTTTTGAGCCATTGTTCCCTCAAATTTGCTTCCAAGCGGGCCCTTTTAAAGCATTTTGGGATTTTCCATGGGCCGAAACACGTCACCACCAACTCAAAATGGGCTGAAAACACCTGTTTGAGCATACCAAATGGTGCAGGATCACTTTTGGAAAAACCCGTTGTTGACCCGTTTTTGACCCATGTTTGGTCAGGAAACGGCCCATTTTCAAGGCATTTTGGGAATTTCCATGGGCCAAAATGTGTCACCATGGGCTCAAAACGGCCTAAAAACACTTGTTTGGGCATCCCAAATGGTCCAAGATCCCTTTTGGAAAAACACCTTTTGACACATTTCCACCCGTTTTCGGTTCCAAAACGGCCTCTTTTCAAGGCATTTTGAGATTTTCCATGGGCCAAAACGCGTCACCACGGGCTCCAAATGGGCTAAAAACACCTGTTTAAGCATCCCAAATAGTCAGGAACACTTTTGGAAAAATGCGTTTTTGACCCATTTTTGGCCCATTTTTGGTCCCAAAACGGCCCATTTTCAAGGCATTTTGGGATTTTCCGGGGCCCAAAACGCGTCATCACGGGCTCAAAACCGGCTAAAAACACTTGTTTGAGCATCCCAAGTGGTCTAGGAACAACTTTGGAAAAAATGTTTTTTTTCGCCCCGGGGACCCTGGTGGACCCACCGTTGGCCCCAAATGTGCGCGGGCCGGGCTGCCCTCCGGCTGCACCAAGTGACCACTGGTACGGGGGTCTAGGCGTCTCGTTGGTGGAATCAGAGGCTTGGAAAGCACAAAAAGTGGGGGGCTGCGGGTGGACTAGGTGCCCTCGGTAATTGGAATTTGAGCCACGTAGCCCAAGATACGGCCCGTTCCTGGTTTCGGGCCCGTTTGACACAAACATCGCATATTCAAGCCATTTTTGGCCATATTTGGGCCGTTTCTCGGACATATGGTGGAGTTAGAGGGCAAGAAACGGCTCTCAGTCAAGGGGGAATCAAGGCGCGCATGTAGTGTAGCAACCGTTTCCCTTTGTTTGGCCGTTTGGACTGGGTATCGGGGCCATTTTGAGCCAAAAAAGGCTGTTTTGGGGCACAAAATGCGCACTCCTGGGAGGGCACCTCCCAACTTGGCGCCCCCGCCCCGGGGCGCCACCGGTGAGTTTTGGGGTCAAAACTTGGATTTGGCAAGGGCACCACCTAGGCTCTAGGATGGCTAGAGTAGAGTAGAGCCCGGAGCGATGAGGCGGAGCAATGGCCAAAACGGAAGTGCTTGTTGCTTGCTTGTTGCTTGTTGCTTGTTGCTTGCTTGTTAGCTAGATTTAAGGGGAGAGGGATGTAGTAATATATTGTGTGTGTGTGTGTGTGTGTGTGTGTGTGGTATATGAGAGCTTTGCCCCCCCCCCCCCACCTGTTTGCCCCCCCCCCCCCCAAGGGGTCCACAGGACCCCCCGGACGGGGCGCAGCGCCCCGTGGGGGGCCAAAGGCCCCCAATATGCAAGAATATGCGCATTTTACACCGAATGCCACTCCGTTTACCCGCATAGCCCTCCCGTTTACCTGCCGACCATGGGAATTGCGGTCTGTGGTCTGTAGACACTGTCTGCCCCATGTAGACACTGTCTGCTCAACGCGGTCTGCTACAGTAGACACCACCGGCATGTTGTAGACGCGAAGAGGCAATATTTGGGAAGGGGGCTGAAGGCCTCCTTCCCAAAAAAAGGTCCGCTAACGTCGTTTACCCGTGCATAGGGGATAGGCAGTCAATGGTCTATAGACATTGTCTGCCCCATTTGTAGACGCGAAGTGCCAATAGTTAGTCCGGAAAACGGGATGCCAAGGGCGTTTACCCGTGCTAAAATAAGATACTTGGGGGCGCAAAGCGCCCCTGGGCAGGCGCCGGACCGGGTTCCAGACCCTCGGGGGGGGGGGGGGGGCTAAAGCTCTCATAAGCCATATACATATACATATATATATATATATATATATATATATATATATTTATATATATTTATATATATATATATATATATATATATATATACTTTTTGAGTGTCACGCGAGTGACTACAGACTTGCTTATGATCTTGCAGAGGTACACCGGCTTCGCCGGACTATTTATGACCACAATATCGCAATTCAGGCAAGTCAGCATGCGGACCGCTCCCTTGTGATTGCCCCACTGCCATGGTCTACCGCAGCCTGAACGTCCAAAGACAACAGTAATAGCTGTGGGTTCGACCGTGGCTCAAGTATGATTTCCAATGTTGCTTCACAAAGCGACCGTCTCGGAACTCAACGGGCAAGGGATACCGTCCCGCTACTTTGCAAAATGCTATGTATTACACGATTCTTTCACTGTGTCGACCAAGCTGGATGGGATCTCCTGGGTCTGTCAACCCAGGGCATCGCAAAAAAAGTTCACAGGGGGCCCAATTGTACAAATTTAGCGCAACTCTTCTAATTGAAAATAAAACAACAGGACTTTCAAGATGACCCGTCATAAATGCCCGCACTCTTACCCGCAGTTTGTGTAGGCTTTGGTTACACTTACCACATGGACACCCCCAGGGAAATCTCCAAGGAAAACGTCACGCTATTTTCCTAGGTAATATTCAAAATCTTGTAGGTAATTTCCTGGTTTTTGTGTACCCAAATGTGTAGGATGAAGGACGAGCACCACGGTGACATGTGTACCGCCATTGGGCCGGTGTCCGCCTAGCGGAGGCCATCCAATGGTAGGATGCTTGTGGCTTCTGCCTAGCCTACAGCACGCTCGATGGGGCGGCGGTGACCCAGGTCCTCCTCCTTTGCTTTCACCCCTTTCCCACCAGAATTTGGCTGGTCCAGGAGTACCCATCAGACAGTACTCATGAAATTTCTCAAACATAGCATTGAGTTGGAACTTGAGACCATCACCAATCGATTCAGCATGAAAACATGCATCGAGTCATTTGTGACAATATGTCGGGGATATGACTCCGCAACGCTTTGGCTACATGCATGGCCTATAGCGGACTAGCAAAACCGCACTTGTGGCACGGAAACATTTCTTGCGTTTGGGTTGGCATTTTGACATATCATTGAGTTAGACCCCAACTCAAATTGCATTAAAAAGCCAAGAGTGCACCCTCCGACCTGAGTAGGGGGTTTCGCAAGATGGGCAGCAGTGTCCCAAAGGGTTCCAAAAAGAGTGCTTGCTTTGCGGCTCAAGCAATGTTTGATGCCTACCATATCTTCCACGTGTTTTGCTACTTCATGGGGGTTTATCACTCTGGGGAGGGGCTGGGGAATTGTGAGCTCAAGGAAAGTGAAGGTGCAACCGTTGGTGTCCGTTGGCTCCATCTTCCAATGTACCCCCCCCCCCTCCCCCAACGATCCCTCATCAGACAACCAAACACTGTGGCATCATGCCAACCCCCATGCCAACCCCAACCCCCAAAATTCGCAGGGGGGGGGGGGGGGCAAGGTGGGAGGATAGAGCGCGCCCGCCAAGTGAACTGCTTGGCCCGAAATGGGACACACCAAGAAGGGCAAGATCGGGGGGGGGGGGGGTGGAAAAAAGTTCGCGTGAAAATTTTTTCGTATCCCCCCCCCCTCCGGGGGTTGGCCCTGACAAAAAAAGCTGGCACCCCATGTAGGAATTTTTTTGCCAAGAGGAATTTTTGTACTGTGCGCTGCTTGAAGTTGCATGTCACCTTCACTTTGCTACATTGTATGACATTGGCACATGAACTACTACCGAGGTAACAGTAATTGGTTGTTTTTTTTGCATGGCGCCAACCCCCCCCCCCCCTGTCTTTTTGTTAATGCTTCTTTTTCATCAAGCCGTCAGTGCTTTTGAGCGCCACATTAGCAAGATGAGGTGCTATACAAATGTTGTTTGTGGCGAAGTGCTTTCCAGTGGAAGATTAGCAAGACGGGCCGCTATACAAATGTCGTTTGTTGCAAAGTGAAGATCCTGCATTCAGAGCAAAACCCCGGCCCAAGCGCGGCGCCAAATTCTTTCAGGGGCGAACGCAGTACTGTGTTCTTTCTTTCTTTCTTGTCTCTCTTTCCCACGCTTTGGCGTGGCCCCTTGAGTTGGGGTTAGGGACTCTCAATCCAAGCTTTGTTGCGTGGCCCCTTGAGTTGGGGTTAGGGACTCGCAATCCACGCCTTGTTGTGTGGCCCCTTGAGTTGGGGTTAGGGATTATCAATCCACGCTTTGTTGTGTGGCCCATTGAGTTGGGGATACGGACTCCCACGCTTTGGCGTGGCCCCTCGAGTTGAGGATACGGACGCCCACGCTTCGGTGTGGCCCCTTGAGTTGGGGATGCGACGTTTTTCCGCGTTTTTCTTAGGCAAGTGCTCCAATTAGGGGCGGTTCCCCTTGCAAAATGTGTCAACGGCCAGCATGTTGTCCAAACCCAAACCAACCTACACCCTCCAACCGACCCCCGCCAAAACTGCCCCCCCCCCCGGAGTTTTGACAAATAGCTTAGGGGTGGGTCGCACCAGGACCGTTGGTGGTCACCCCCCCCCCCCCCCGTGTTGTGAACTTGATTTTATTTGCATGCTTGCATGGTTGTAGAGAGCCGACATGACATTGTGGGGTCCACTGTAGGCTTGGGTAACCTGTAGAACAGCCAGAATGGACATCAATCACCCTTGTCCTTCAATGTTGCTGGTTCGGTTTCTCGCCCCAGGTAGGGTGTATTGCCTTATTTGGGGACTCTTTCCTGCCATAAGAGGCCAGGGTGGGGCGCTGCACTGCAGCCGGGACAGACCGGGGGTCTTTGTGCCCTTAAACACAAATACCACCCATATCGGCTGAAATATCCATGGTTACATTGAAAAATACCCTCATTGCACCTTCCAAACCCAAACACGGGGGGTAGAGTTAAGGAAATTTCAGGCTTTGGGGTCCAGAAAAATTTTTCGCGCGAATTTTTTTTCGTACCCCCCCCCCCCTCCTCCGGGGGTAACCCCCTAAAAAAAAAGCTGTACGCCGGTACCGGGAATTTTTTTCTCCCCCCCCCCCTGGGCAAGATTGAAAGTCCTTGTAGAAGGCTCCAGCGGCGAATAGACCCCTAGGCCCGTGTGCTGAAGTTTGAGATGGTTGTATATCGGGACGAACATGTGGCCATCGGCGTGGGCAACAACCCCCCTTTGCAGACCAATCATAGAGTTGTAAAATAGGGCAAGTCGTGTGGGTCCACTGCCACAAACAAGAACACATGCCGACTCACCAAGAGTCCGTAGTATGAGTGGTGAGAGGTCAATGAGCGCCGCCAATACCCAAAACACAATGCCCACGGCTAACGGCCAAACACACGACTACACGCCAAACAAAGGATCCGGAGTGGCGGGAGAGCAATGCAGGTTTCGCATGGTATGGAGCGCTTAAGGATTAACGCTTAAGGCGCCGAAGGCTACACCCAATGTGATAGAGAAGAATCTCCAAGAGCAAGTGCACTGCCACTCACGGGGACCCACCCATCGGGCAAAGGCGGCCCAAATGGGCCCCAGGCATCACGAAACCACAACACAGCCGCGGCAGTTCAAAAACAAGAGACAAGTGTATACGGCAAGGAAAATGGCGAGGAAGAAAAGGTGAAGTTGTTGGCCATGGTGGGATGTGCACTGCTGCAAGCGGCGGGGGCACTGGACCTCCAAATGCAAGTGTGCCGGATGCTGCGGCCACAATGGGCGACATTATACGAGCTTCGCTCGGATGAACCGGGAAACAAGGTGCCGGTGGGAGCATACCGGATCATGAAACCCTCGAAGGAGTGGAAGCCGGCGCGAGGGGCATCCTGGCAGTGAGGTACAAAACGGGGATTTCCATGAACAATGTGGCACGTTGGATGCAGTTTGCTCTTGACTGGATGGGGTACTATCAGAGGAAAAAGAGGAAACAGGAAACTAAAGTTAAGCAAATAACTTTAGTTTTGCCACAGTGAGTGCAAGGTGCCAAGAAGGGTGTTCTGACAAGCCAAATGCTGTATTGCATCACTGTTTGCTCTTGATGCTGCTGTTGACACGTTGATGCTTAATCTTTCCCTGCTCCTCACCCCATCACCCCCTTTCTGCGGTTGAATGCCATCTGACACTCCTCATATTTTGCTTCCATGCAGGTGCAAAATGATACTTCGGTTGCCTTTGGAAGTATGGAATGCCATTGCAGACTGGGTCCACTCAGAGTCCTTGAGTCAAGTTTGTCGGGTGCTGAGGGAAGCACTCGGGAGTGGCCGTTACATGAAGATGAACTGCTCTGCAGACCAGAGTGTTGAGCGTGCAGTGAGGCACATTGGCAATTTGCGGTCCTTACGGCTTATAAGCCGTTCATTGGGAGCCAGTGGGGCACAGGCACTTGCAGCCCTCAAGAAGGCCCCATCACTGCATACTTTGGCCCTCAATCTGATGGACAGTTCAGTGGGAGACAGTGGGGCACAGGCCCTTGCAGCCCTGAACGAGGCCCCATCACTGCATACTCTGACCCTCGATCTTCAGAGCAATGCAGTGGGACGCACTGGGGCACAGGCACTTGCAGCCCTGAAGGAGGCCCTAGCACTGCATACTCTGACCCTCGATCTTCAGGGCAATCTAGTGGGAGACACTGGGGCACAGGCACTTGCAGCCCTGAAGGAGGCCCCATCACTGCATACTCTGACCCTCAATCTTCAGAACAATGCAGTGGAAGACACTGGGGCACAGGCACTTGCAGCCCTGAAGGAGGCCCCATTACTGCATACTCTGACCCTCGATCTTCAGAGCAATGCAGTGGGAGACACTGGGGCACAGGCACTTGCAGCCCTGAAGGAGGCCCCATTACTGCATACTTTGACCCTCGATCTTCAGAGCAATTCAGTGGGAGACAGTGGGGCACAGGCACTTGCAGCCCTGAAGGAGGCCCCATCACTGCATACTTTGACCCTCGATCTGATGGTCAATTCAGTAGGAGACATTGGGGCACAGGCACTTGCAGCCCTGAAAGAGGCCCCATCACTGCATACTCTGACCCTAATTCTGGCGTGCAATTCAGTGGGAGACACTGGGGCACAGGCACTTGCAGCCCTCAAGGAGGCCCCATCACTGCATACTCTGACCCTCAATCTGATGAACCTCAATCTGATGAACCTCAATCTGATGAACAGTTCAGTAGGAGACAATGGGGCACAGGCACTTGCAGCCCTGAAAGAGGCCCCATCACTGCATACTCTGACCCTCATTCTGGCGGGCAATTCAGTGGGAGACACTGGGGCACAGGCACTGGCAGCCCTGAAGGAGGCCCCATCACTGCATACTCTGACCCTCATTCTGGCGGGCAATTCAGTGGGAGACACTGGAGCACAGGCACTGGCAGCCCTGAAGGAGGCCCCATCACTGCATACTCTGACCCTCATTCTGGCGGGCAATTCAGTGGGAGACAGTGGGGCACAGGCACTTGCAGCCTTGAAGGAGTCCCCATCACTGCATTCCCTGACCCTCAATCTTCAGAGCAATTCAGTGGGAAATACTGGGGCACAGGCGCTTGCCGCCCTGAAAGAGTCCCCATCACTGCATATTCTAGCCCTCAATCTTCAGAGCAATTCAGTGGGAGACACTGGGGCACAGGCACTGGCAGCCCTGAAAGAGTCCCCATCACTGCATACTCTGACCCTTAATCTTCAGAGCAATTCAGTGGGAGACATTGGGGCACAGGCACTTGCAGCCCTCAAGGAGGCCCCAGCACTGCATACTCTGTCCCTCATTCTGGCGGGCAATTCAGTGGGAGACAGTGGGGCACAGGCACTTGCAGCCCTGAAGGAGGCCCCAGCACTGC
Organism: Eutreptiella sp. 'Long Island Sound 2002'; assembly: GCA_964036045.1. Classification (NCBI taxonomy): domain Eukaryota; phylum Euglenozoa; class Euglenophyceae; order Eutreptiales; family Eutreptiaceae; genus Eutreptiella; species Eutreptiella sp. 'Long Island Sound 2002'. Next base: position 41,551,425 of record OZ038396.1, read on the forward strand.
ATACTCTGACCCTCAATTTGGCGTGTAATCGAGTGGGAGACAGTGGAGTACAGGCCCTTGCAGCCCTGAAGGATGCCCCAGCACTACATACTCTGACCCTGGAACTTTGGGGCAATCGAGTGGGAGCCAGTGGGGCATCGGCCCTTGCAGCCCTGAAGGAGGCTCATCACTGCGAATCCTGACCCTCCATCTTTGGGGCACCTGATTGGGAACCCGTGGGGCACAGGCACTGGCAGCCCTGAAGCAGGTGCCAGCACTGCATACTCTTGAACCCCAATCTTCGGGGCAATACATCAGCGAGTTGGATGGATTTGCAGTTTCATTATGCACTGATTGAGCTGAGGCCACAGTCTATTCTTTCTTGAGAGTCATGGTGTCAACTACCCCCACCGCCATTTGTCCAGGCAACGCCTATGTCCAAGCAACACTAGCCGTTGGTTCCGTCAATTTTCGCACCGTTGATTTTGGCGGTGCGTTTTTCAATTCATTCTCCTGTGTGCCATGTGTGCTTTGTGATACCTTGGTTTTGAGATGCAGGATGTTCATATTTTGTGTGAAGGCAGCTCTGTTGGCCAAGAGGGCATTTGTAGCGTGTTTTGCCTCTTGGTTTTCAGAATAGTACACCATGTGTTGGATAAAGCCTGGTTGGCCGTTGTACTACACACGGTCCACAGTTCACGGTGCATTATAGCTTGACCAAGAAGGGCTTCATTTCTGACCCTGTGGATCTGTAACGTTCACTGTTTTCAAGCTGCATGTGCCAGTTTTTGGTCCCCAATGATCGCTGCTCATGAGTGTTTTGTTGCATATGTCAACCATTTGCTTGTGTACCACCATCTCCGCTTCGAACCCCCTGAGGACAGTCTACACGTGTATCGCGCAAGTTGTGGCATGTAAGCAACACCCTTGTCCAAGAAACACTAGGCGTTGGTTCCGTCAATTTGTGGTCGTTTACTGTTGCTTGGACAAGGGTGGGGGAGGGGTAATCAATGTGCCCCCCCCCCCTTTTGGCCGGAAGAACACACGATGAACTGAGAGAGCAATGAAGGCTGTGGGGCGGGCACGGCTGGAGCGATAGTGGTGGGTCCACACCTGACCAATTGTGGCCCCATGGGGGAGGCGACTCCTCGATTCTGAACGCTAACTACCCCCCCAACTAAGTGTTGGCCGGAGGCCCCCTTGGGGGGGCGGGGGGTTCTGTGAGGGGCGAGGGGAGGGGGGTCAGTGCGATTTGGGGAGTACATGCCCCCAAGGCCAAGTGTTGGTCCATCGCAGGCTCCCTTTACCTCCCCTTGCCCTCCCTCTAACCATACTACCATGTTGATTGGGCTGAACAACATCCCCCAAATTTTGTTCATGGCTGCTTTGTCACATCATTTCTCTCCATTTTGGACCCAAACAATAACTCCGACCCTAGCCTAGGGCTAGCGCTAGGGCTAGGGTCACCGAGCTGGTGGAACCAGTCTTGGTTTTATAACCCTTTTTAGTGTCTAGGGTGGACCTACTAGGTTTAGCAGCAGCAAGCAAGCAAGCAAGCAGCAGCACGCACGAAATGGGTAAAAGTCAGAACTCCGTCGTGGTGCTTCAGATTTGGGTGAAATTTTGGTGGATGATACCTATGGGTGTGAAGTACAATCACACAAACTTTGAGCAAGAAACCCAACGGTGGCGGCCGGGAACGGGATTCGCAAGTGGCGGACCTCGGTTTCAAAAACTGCAGTTTAGGGCCAAAAATAGCCATTTTTGGGGCCAAAAAAGCCGTGGAACACATTCAAAACGGCCAAACGAAGGGAAGCGGTGGGTACATTCCACGTGAGGCTTGACTTCCCCGTGTCAACGAGCTCTTTGCGGCCCTCTAACTCCATGATATGTCCCGGAAACGGCCCAAAAAGGCCCCCAGAAGCTCCAAATGCCGGCACACAAACCAAGAATAGGCCATATCTTTGGCTACATGGCTCAAAATGCGATTCCGAGGGCACCTACTCCACCCGCAACCCCCCACTTTTTGTGGTTTCCACCCCTCAGAATTGCCCAAACGGACGCCTAGACCCCAATACCTAGCCCCACTAGGCTGCGGCAAGCTGCAGGCTCAAGCCCAAACAGGTGGGTGCCCAAATGGGTCAACAGGGTCCAGTAGGGGCAGAAAGATGACTTTTCTCAAAAATGGGCTGTTTTGGGACCAAAAATGGGTCAAAAATGGGTCAAAACCGCATTTTTCCCAACCTCATCCTACACCATTTGGAGGGCACAAACGGGTGAAATGAGCCCATTTTGAGCCCATTTTGGGCATTTTGGCCCCTCAGAAGTCCAAAAAGCCTTGAAAGTGGGCCTCGTGGTGATGGGGTTCACTTGCAAGCTGATTTCACTTTGTCAAGAGCCATCAATGTGTGAATCATTCTTGATGTCCCTCACCAGTCATAGCTAATGTTCCCTCCCCCACCAGCTCGGTCCCAATATTCAGTCTTGATTAGGGCTCGGGTTCGGGTTAGGGTTAGGGTGAGGGTCACCGAGCTGGTGGAACCAGTCTTGGTTTTATAACCCTTTTTAGTGTCCAGGGTGGACCTACCAGGTTTAGCAGCAGCAGCAGCAGCAGCAGCAAGCAAGCAGCAGCAGCAAGCAATCAAGCAGCAGCACGCGCGAAATGGGTAAAAATCAGAACTCCGTCGTGGTGCTTCCGATTTGATTGAAATTTCGGTGCATGATACCTATGGGTGTGAAGTAGAATCACACAAAGTTTGAGCGAGAAACTCGACGATGGCGGCCGGGAACGGGATTCGCAAGTGGCGGACCTCAATTTCAAAAACTGCAGTTTAGGGCCAAAAAGAGCCATTTTTGGGCAAAAAAAGCCCTGGAACCCATTCAAAACGGCCAAACGAAGGGAAACGGTGGGTACACTTCACGTGCGGCTTGACTTCTCCGTGTCAACGAGCTCTTTGTGGCCCTCTAACTCCATGATATGTCCCGGAAACGGCCCAAAAAGGCCCCCAGAAGCTCCAAATTTTGTGTAGATTGGCTGCCGACAGCCACAAACCAAGAATAGGCCATATCTTTGGCTACATGGTTCAAAATGCGATTCCGAGGGCACCTACTCCACCCGCAACCCCCCACTTTTTGTAGTTTCCACCCCTCAGCGTTGCCCAAACGGACGCCTAGACCCCAATACCTAGGCCCACTAGGCGGCGGCTAGCTGCCACCTCAAGCCCAAACAGGTGGGTGCCCAAATGGGTCAACAAGGTCCAATAGGGGCAAAAAGAAGACTTTTCTCAAAAATGATCCTAGACCATGTGCGACGCTAAAACAAGTGCTTTTGGACTGTTTTGAGCTTGTGGTGGCCCATTTTGGTCCTCCGAAAACACCAAAATGCCTTGAAAATGGGCTGTTTTGGGACCAAAAATGGGTCGAAAACGGGTCAAACCACCAAGTGGCTGGCCACTTTCCAAACCTCATCCTAGACCATTTGGGGTGCACAAACGGGTGAAATGAGCCCATTTTGAGCCCTTTTTGGGGCATTTTGGCCCCTCAGAAGTCCAAAAAGCCTTGAAAGTGGGCCTCGTGGTGATGGGGTTCACTTGCAAGCTGCTTCCACTTTGTCAAGAGCCATCAATGTGTGAATCATTCTTGATGTCCCTCACCAGTCATAGCTGATGTTCCCTCCCCCACCAGCTCGGTCCCAATATTCAGTCTTGATTAGGCCTAGGATTAGGGTCACCGAGTTGGTGGAACCGGTCTTGGTTGTATAACCCTCTTTAGTGTCTAGGGTGGACCTAATGGGTTTGGCAAGCAGCAAGTAGCAAGCAACAAGCTGCAAGCATGCGCGAAATGGGCAAAAATCACAGCTCCGCCGTGGTGCTTCTGATTCGGCCAAAATTTTGGTGGATGCTACCTATGGGTGTGAGGGACAAGCACACAAAGTATGAGCTGGAAACTCAACAAGATACTTTTGGACTATTTGGGGTGCACCAAACTAGTTGAATGAGCCCTTTTGGAGCCCATTGCAAGCCATTTTGGCCACTGCAAAGTCACAAAATGCCTTCAAAATGGGCTTTTTGGGACCAAACATCGGTCAAAAATGGATCAAAGATGTGTTTTTCCAAAGATACCTTTGGACTATTTGGGGTGCACAAACAAGTGGAACGAGCCCATTTTGAGCCCATGTTGAGCAATTTTGGCCCCTCTCAAGGCCGAAAGGGCCTTGAAAATGGGGCAATTTGGGACCACAAATGGCTCAAAAACGAGTCAAAACCATGGTTTTTCAACCATGATCCTAGTCTAGTTGTGGTGCCCAAACGGATGAATACAGCTCATTTTCAGCCTCTTTTGAGCCGCTCTCATCGACTTTCCAGTGTGTACCTCACTTGTCGTTGAAGTCTCCTGTACGATGTTCCTTCCCCCACCAGCTCGGTCCCAATATTCAATCCTGGTTAGGTTTAGGGCTACTATGGGTAGGGGTAGGTGTAGGACTAGGCTGAGGGTTGGGGTGGGCGTTATTGGTCTAATGGAATCCTCCATAGACCAGAGGGAGGCTCTATGGCGCAGAGGAATCCTCCATGGCCCAGAGGAAGGCTCAATGGCGTAGAGGACTCCTCAATGGCCTACAGAAATCCTGACTGGCCTAGAGGAATCCTCAATGGCCCAAAGGAATTTCTTAATGGCCGAGAGGAACCTTAATGGCCTAGGGGGACCCTCATTCGCCTAATGGAATCCTCAATGCCTAGTGAAGTCCTCAATAAATCCTAAAGCCTAAATAAATCCCCAATGGTCTCGAGGAATCTTGAATGGCGCAAAGGAAGGCTCAATGGCCTATATAAATCCCCAATGCCCCAGAGGAATCCTCAGGGGCACGGAGGAATGCTCATTGGCCGAGAGGAATCTTGGTTGGCCTAGTGGAATCCTCAATGGCCTAGGGGGGGCGCACCGTGCGCTGTGCCCGCGCTGTGCAAATAGTAGGCTATTTTGGACCCATTTTCCACGATGGCCAAGGTGACTGCGGTAACTGCTGTGTTCCCATGCGCAGGACTGCTCAGATTCCTGCCCAGTCCAAAAATTTAGGCAATGAGTTAAATCAAACTATATTTCCCACTAAAAATGCCAGATTGCTGTCTACATCTGCCGTTTTGCCCTGTGGACGTAGCTCCCCCGGCGGTGGGTGGTTTCCAGGGTGGTCACAGGAAAGCTAACTTACTATTGGGCGCTGTGGCCGCACCGTGCAGAAACGCCCCCACGGACTGTGATGCATGACTTTCTGCCTGTCGCATGCCCATGACACCCAGCGCATCGGCGGGCCGCGAACGGTCGACTTGCCCCCGTGTGAGTGAGGGTTGTGCTGCCGCACTTATTTAGCACTTGACCTCTTCTGGCGGTTCGTGTGCATACAGTTCTTGGCCGATTCACATGATGGGCCTCCTCATCTCGACAGGCCTGGCGGCAGCCACCGTCGTGGCTGCGGCCGACCCCGCGCCCATTCGACCCCCGAACGTTCCCACTGTGACCCTCAACAACGGCGTCAAAATGCCCGCCATCTCCATCGGGACCGGGCGGCTCAACAGCAGCACCGCACAGCGCGCCGTCAGCGCGGCGCTCCGGGTCGGGTACCGGGGCATCGACACCGCGTTCATCTACCGCAATCACGACGGCGTCGCGCGCGCGGCCGCGGCGTCGGGCCACGCACGTGCGGACGTGTTCATCACGACCAAGGTCCCTGCGGCCGGCCTTGGCCCCGGTCCCGCGCGGGCCATCGAGCAGTCGTTGCGGCAGCTCAACGTGTCCTACATCGACCTCCTCTTGGTCCACGCACCGCCCATCGGGGGCTGCCACGCCCGCACGTGCCCCGCCCTCCAGCAGCAGTGGCAGGCCCTCGAGCAGCTCGTTGCCAAGAAGCAGGTCCGTGCCCTGGGGGTCTCCAACTTCGGTCATCCCCATGGCCCCGCCTGTTTTCGGTGCCTGGACCAGATCCGGGGGCTGCGCGTCGCCCCGGCCGTCAACCAGGTCGAGTTCCACGTCGGGGCTGGGCCCGACCCGTGTCGCATGGTTTCGTACTGCCGCAGCCGGGGGATGGTCCTGCAGGCCTACTCACCCCTCGCCAACCGCCACAGAGAGGTGCTGAGTGACCGGCATCCGACCACCGCCATCGGAGCCCGGCTGCATAAATCCGCGGCGCAGATCGCCCTGCGCTGGGTCTGGCAGCACGGGGTCCCGTTCACCACTCGGTCCGCCAATCCGACGCACCTCGCTCAGGACCTTGACATCTTCAGCTGGGCCCTCTCACGCGCGGAGATGGCTCAATTGGATGCAGCCGACTCTCCGCCCTACTGTCCATAGCCCATGGCATTGCACACGCACAAAACAAGGTGACGCGCTGAACGAAACGCGGCCCGTGCACCCGCACGAACGGAACGGCCATTGTCTCGCTGGTGCGGTACCCTGCAATCTCTGGTAGTGTGTTGGCTCGTGCGGCGAGCGCCTGCCTTCGTGTGGGATAATTTGGGGGTTCTGACATCAGAGCTCAGCTTTCGTGTGCAAATGACCCTAATCCACTCATGAGAGTGTGGGTGCGTGGTTGGGTGCATGAGTAGAGGACCATTGGAATGGGTTATCTGTATGTATGTGGAAGGCACCCAGTGAGGACAGCTGCAAGGGGTCCCTCCGGCCTATGGAATTCGCTCACTGCTTGTCGGAGACGGAAGGGAAGGGTTGTGCAGTGCGACGGGTAGTCTGCCTCGAAGCGGCGCCCAGATTGGACCAAAAGGCTCTCAGAGGAGACTGGAGGGGGCCTACAGGCACATGATGGGACAAGCTGTTGGAAGGGGTGCTGGTTGCTGGCATTTTCTCGTCACGTTTTTGTGTCATCCATGTGTCACATGCGCATCCTATTTGTACCATACTGTTGTTGCCGTGTCCTCCCTTGTGCTGCATCCAAGGGACAACCCATGTCGCATGTCTGTGTTCCTTTTGTGTGATATCAGGATATCGCGATATCAGGAGAGCCTTGAGTGCAGTGCAACAAATGGCCCGCCGATGCCGACCAAGGCCGCACATCTGGGACAAACTACTAATATATTTTCCCACCAATACTCAAGAGTGGTTACAAATTTGGTGTTGTATGTTTCCACCCTCTAGGGGATGGTGACCGTTTGTAGCTTCTATCCTGACCGAGGTAAAGCGGGTTTGGATGCAAGAAAAATAAATACCCGCCCAAAAGAAATGCAGAGACCTCTTCCGGAGGGGATGCACTCATCCAATGAATCTTGTAGCCGTTGTCCATCGGCAAGGGATTAGGGGCGAAGGTCAAGGGCCTAGGGCCGAAGAACGCAACTCAAGGTACAGGGCTCGGCGCAGCCAAGACGACCTCAGGCGGGCCATACGAAATTGAGCTTTTGGTTGAGCCTCGAATAGATGCTATTTCAAGTCAACTCGCCGCAGTGACATCAACCCAAAATGACACCTGGAATGCCCCCTTCATCAAAGACAGTGACAATACCTCTGAATTCATACCATTGTCCCCCTTCAAGGGATGGCCATGGTTGTGTCCCAGACGATTTCTTTTCTCGGCGCCAATCAAATACCACAGCACCCACAGGCAGAGAGGAAGACACAGAGAAATAGACAGTACTTTGAAGGAACAAACAAAGAAACAAAGAAATCCCCGAGAAGAAGGTGCACACTTTGCCAAATGCTCCGTGCAATTGAATTGTTCAAGCTTGGTCACCATTCCCTTATCCTTATTGGGATACCACACATTCCCCTCTGCCATTGGGGGCGTTCTCCCCACCGACGTCAAAGTCTCGCTGCCCCTCACGTTCCCCTCTGCCATGCTTCCTGTTGTCACCTCATGAGCTAGACAAGCCCATTCGGGAGGGTGAGTCAACCCCCCCATCAACACACCAACCGGCAAGCAGGCCAATCAATGCTCAGCTCCGTCCTAGCAAGCCAAAAGGCACGTTCATAGTGATTTAATGCCCTTTAACCCATTCTGTCAGAGCTTTGTGGATTTCTCATGGTAAAGTGCGCACTTTAGAACAAGTGGTCTGCAAGTTACATGTTTTGTTGTCGTTTGCATGTCTACATAACCCCTGCCTTCTTCCTCCTGGTGCCATGTACTTACCACACCCTCCTGGTCAACCGTTTCGTTGTACCATTAGGAACCTACAGGCCATCATCTTTCTTCCAATTCATCCAGCCATTAGGCAGGAGTGGCCCAAGGGCAGGGCATTGTATACGTAGTCGATTAACCTGCAACCTTATGCCCCCTCTGCGTGAGGATGGTGGGTAGGTGGTAGGGCCAACAATGTATTGTCTCAGACTTTGGGTCCGAAAGCTCCAGAACAATATGGAACAGTTATCCATGGTACCAGACGGTCAAAAAAAAAAAAGGAACAAACGAGCCATCATCAGCGCACCCATCAGCGCCTTTGTAATTTCCACGGTCTCAGCGGTGTGCTCGATGTCCGGGACTATTGATTCCCAGGGAAGATAGGGAGCAACATTGTGCCAGTGGGTCGTGCAGAGGCTGGTTGGGGCACTATTTGGAAGGAGGGCGCCGCAGGCTGGTTTGGGGACGTTGGGTGCAAAAATGGGGCAGTCTACGCACAGTGCAAAAGTCTGCCCATCGCCACTATGCCTGCTTCCATAGGGACGGGTTTGGTGTCATAATTCGTCCAATGTCCTCTGGTACATGCCATCCTTGGCTCGCTTCAACTGCGGGGGCACAGAACCCTGCGACCGCTCACCCCAAGCCAAACTTCATACGGAAGAATGGCACAGCCGGCACAGTGATTGTAAGTAGCCCCCTCTACCACCAGTGGTGACACGTGAGTGTCCATAGGCTGATTTATGACCGCATTCAGAGAGGTCATTAAGCAATGCCAGGGAGGTTTAAACCAAGGCAAGGGAATGGGTAAGGAGAAGGGTTTTGCCTTTTGACAACGAGACCTTGGCCTCACCCTCCGGCCACCCCTCCAGCTGCAATGTAGGAGATGGTGGGTGCAACAGTGGATGCATGTGCTATGTGGGGACTCTCCAAGCTTGAGATGATTGCCAGGATGAATTCAGAGTACTCATCGTGGCGCTGATCCCTTCAACTGACCAGCACAACCAGCCGGGGCTGGAGGAGAGAGATTGGGCTTCTCCCTGGCTTCCTTGGTCCAACATGCCCTTATTCTCATTGCCTGCCTTACTGTGATCAACCTCAGATCCCTTCCAATGAACCAGGGAACGCCTTTGCCTGCAGTGCAACATTTCTATACTGGCGCAAGTTCTGGGGCCTTTGTAATGATTATTTCAAATGAGGATGCCTCCAGAAAAGATGACAACATTGATTGCCTTTTGGTGCAATTATTTGTGCCCACAGGAGGTGATGGTGTTCATGGGTACATGATACGGGTGGGCAACCAATGTGCATGCAGTTCATAGTTGTCCTCCTCGGAGTTTCGATTCCGGTCCGGTTGGAACCATTGAATTCGGCGGTACCATTTTCTGGTTTTTGGTGACTGTCTCGGTTTTTCTGTAATTTTGGGGCCGCCTTGCAGCAAAGGCATTACTGCGCCTGGATTGGTCAAATCGTGAATACCCTTTTTCCGTGACTATCCAGGGTGGAACGTGTTGGGAGGTTGGGTCAGGTTTGGGCCTGGTCCGAGTTGACGCTTTCAAGCACGCGAAATGTTGCCTTAAGAACAAAGCTTTCCCCCCTCTAACTTATTGAACTTGGATTCGGTTGAAGGGATGGGGTCACGAAGCCACGTTGCGTGTTATTTGAGCCAAAGTTCACCATAATGGCCTTGTGAGCCTTAAAACATTAAAACGTTAAAACGAGGCCCAAAACATCCCCCCCTCTAGGTCGGGGCGGGGGGGTCCACAGGAGTCAGCAGGACACCATGGGTATCCCGATCTCCCTCCAATATTGTATGTCTTTGATTCCATCCCCTAAGCGCAATGTCCTTGACCACCTCATTGGGTGGCTCTGACGGCATGCTATCTGGCACCGCCAGCACTTTACCTCCTAGCACCTACCTAGCCCACACATTTGTGACTGGCACTGCGCGGTATGGTGTGGGGACATGCTGATGATACACACTTTGTGTGCTTCGGCCCCTTGGGGCCGGGGTCGGGGGGTGGCAGATCCTGTGTCTACATCTTTTTCTATTGTGCCGATTATCTATATCGCAGATTAGGGGTACATGACTGTCGGCTTGGTGTGGTTTGACTTATCGTCGCTGAGTCATGGTCAGCCTTCAGGGCATGTAGTGCAGGTACAAGACCCATACCCACTTCTAACAGAAAGGCGCCTATGGACACATGCTACTGGCGAGCTCTTTGGCTGTCACTCCTGTGACTGCCATCGCTTTGCATTCATCCCAAAGGGGGGTCCTCTCTCGATGGGTGGGTGGGTTGGCGGGTGCGTGGGTGGGTGGGTCAGGCCAATTTTCCGAGGGCCCAATTCCGCCCCCCCACCCCACCCCCCCCAACCTCTGGGACAGTGTTTCTGTCCAATGGGCACCTTTACACGTAGGAGTGCACGGGAATGAACGCAAAGATGAGGGGGCACTGAGGAGGTCCGCGCAAGCAGTTCAAGATGTACTGAATGATAGGGAGGTCTAGCACATCTGGCATGAATGGGGGCTCAAGGAAATGGGTGATGCCAGTGGCGGTGATATGAGTTGGACATAATCAGGGACACAAGTGAGCGATCACGGGAGTCGCAGGACTTGCCAGACTGCAAACAACAGCTCACTGGATTCCCAGGGAGGGGGACGCGCTGACCTAAGGCAGCACAAGCACAGCACATAAACCAGAGCAGACCAGCCGGACAAGTGGCAACTGAATGGGTGGAGCCATGACCGAGTGGCCTGTGTCACGGGGGCGTTCGGTAGCTAAGTATCCGTTGCCTCGCAGCCCCTCACGCCGGGGGGTTGGTACGCCGTGGTCTGCATGAGCCCCTGGCCCCCCGTCGCTTTGTGCATTCCTTGCACCGAGCAGCCACCTTGTCCGGATGAGTGCTGTGCCCGACGCAGGTCCTGTGGCTGTCGGCTTTGGGCGGGCGAGGCCCGTGCACAAATAGTACACACCCGCAGACGCAGAAGATGTAGCGCACACACGAATACCAGTCAAACGCACGCGGAGCAGTTCGATGGTGTGCAAACCCATTCCCAAGAAAGCACAACCGGGCAGGTAGGGCAACGAGCATGACGAATCGCCCCGAAGGGACTCCAGCCACATTGTCTGTCGCGTCAACGGGCACGAGGTCAATGACTGCGTGGCTGGGGTGGCTGAAGATATGCACCTGAGTGCCATGAGTGATGCAAAGACCAGCGGTATGACTGCTATGTACTTGGGGGCACAGTGCGAACCGCATACATACGGAACGGGATACATACGGGATACGTGTGTAAGCCGGGTACCCATCTACCCCAGCACCCCTGCCTTTCGTGGGTACTCGTGCGAACAGGACCCCAGTTTGCCCCTTTGGCACAGCAATTACCCGGAGGTAGCCCTACCATTTCCTCATGCCCGTTTCATTGCCCTCAAGAGTTTCATCCCAAAATGCTCCGTGCGTTGTTGTTGACCCTCATGGCGTTGATGGCAGTGGAGATGGCCCGGGCCGGCCGGGGCTGCTGTGCGTTTACCAAGGCGTTTGCATGCAGCTCGCTTGTTGGCTGCCGCCGCCCTTGTGATACGGACGATCCTGAACCAAAATGCTCTCTCTCTTTCCTCACGTGCTGGTCATGCCCTGGCCCCAGTGGCAGTGTTAGCGATGGCAGGAAGTACTGCGGGAAGAGTGGCGGTTTCATGTGCGGAGGGGGCGCACCAATGATACAACCTGGCAACAAAAAATATTGTGCCGCTAATGAGACCTGCCAGTTCCTTGACTCATACAAATCCGGCGACTGTACTTACGGTCCCCATTATGTATGCGTGTCTGCAGGTTTTGCTCTCCATCTTCTTCTGGTTCCTGCAGTTTACAATGCCCCAGAGTCCCACTTAATAACTGGGCAATTCGGGCCGGGAGGGGGGGGGGCTTCGACACCCCCACTCCAGCCACACACACACCCCTCAACCTACACACCCACTACTCCCCCCCCTGTCCTTTGCCCGGGGGAGGGGGGGCGCATGCGAAACTTTTTCTCCGTCCCCTTCGGCCGACCAGTCGTTTCCTCCGGTCCATTTTCGGCCAAAAACTTTTTTTCCAACTTTGGCACGGGCGAAAACACGAGAGACCAAAGGAGGGAGGGGGGCAGACACCACAGTCGATTCCTTTCAGTGCGTTAAGATAGTCTGCAACTCATGGCATGGCTGGCCCAGTCTGAGCGGGCAACATTTCACTGTGCATATGCAGATTGTCCCGACGCACGACTTTGGTTACAGACTTTGGTGAAAGGCGCCTAGGGCCGGTCGCTCCGGTCCGTGATCAGCCTTGATCTCTTTTCTTTGGCTGTGCATGTTGGTGCTTTCGCAATCTCCTTGATCGCAATCATCACTTGACACAACCACGTGTCACCGCACGGGGGCAGACCCCCCCCCCCCCTCTCCCGACCCCCCCCCCCCACTCCACCCATCCCCGTAAGTGGAACTCTGGCTGACCCCGCAGTTTCATCGCCGCCGCTCCGCGTCTCACAGATGGCACAACTCCTGATGGCAGGAGGTACTGCGGTCTGAGTGGCGGTGGTTCCGTCGGAGGTGTAACGTGGCGCGGAGACCGCAAATGGTGTAAAGCCGATCAGAGGTGCAAGAGGAGCGAAGGCGGCTACGACCCCGACAGCCGCCTTAGATATTATACCACATGGACTTGCGTGCCTGCAGGTTTTGCTCTCCATCTTTTTCTTGTTCCTGCAGTTTGCAATGCGACAGTATGTCTGAGCCAGGGAGACCCATAAGAACGCGTGACAAGTTGAGAACGACAAACTGGGATTGTTCCTTTGAGCAGTTTCAGTGCCAGTGACAGTCACAGTCACAGTCACAGTGATAGTCACAGTCATAGGGGGAGCGTCGGGAGCGTCAGCGCGCAGGGCGCGCGCACAGGGGGAGCGTCAGTGCACAGGGCGCACGCAGGGCAAAGTTTTGTACGTCCGTGACTACCCAAACCCAAGTTTCGGCCCATTTGTGGAGGTTTGTTGTTCCATAATAGGGGTTTTTAAGCTTCTTAGCATGTTTTTATCCATTTTCACGCATTTTCACCCACTTTTTGCTCATTTCCACCACATCCACTCCTTTCTAGGTTGATTTCTCCCCACTTCGGGGACCCCGAAAAGGCAGGGGTGATGTAGCCAAATGTGATCTTGTCCCCTTCTATATGGGGACGAAGGAAGCCGGGGCATCTACGTTGATCGCTTCTAGGGGCAAGTGCCAAGTAGGAAGTACCTTCTCGGAACCTAAGGCCACCCTGAGCTCTGCTTCAGTGGTTTCAGTACCTACGGGGAACCTAACCATCCTTTGTCTTCGTACAACCTTCCGGTGCTATTGAGGAAACTGGGCCGGGAGAGTTTTTTGGTTTTGAGGTCGGGGGCCATGCGTTTGTGGTGAATGCCATTTGAATTGTGTGGAATGTATTGATACGCACACCTGCGGGGACAAGGCTGTTTGTTGAACAGTCTTGCATGTTCAATTGTCATTAACTGAATTGAAGTGGACAAAGTTGTGGAGGTGATTCAGCTGTGCTTTTCTTGTTGAGTGCTTTGCAGGGATGGTGTTGCACTTCACGTGTCACATGCTTTGGTTTACCGGGGGGCCTCTCTACACAGTGGTAAGCTTGGGGGCTAAATCTAGGATAGTCATAATAAAAGTAGCGCGCAGGGCGCGCGCAGGGCAAACACCTTCCCACAGTCACAGCCACAGCCACAGTCACAGTCACAGTCACAGTCACAGTCACAGTCACAGTTACTGTGACAGGGAGATTGGGGGCTTAATGGCATCCCTGGTCCGAGCAGTTTTTCTCGCCGCTCCGCGTGTCACATCTTGTTGTGACAGTAAGAGTGACAGGTACAGGTACAGGTACAGGTACAGTGACAGTGGCAGTGTCAGGTACAGTAACAGTGGCAGTGGAATTGAGGGTGACAGTCACAGTCACAGTCACAGTCACAGTCAGTCACAGGTACAGTGACAGTGGCACAGGTACAGTGACAGTGGCAATGACAGTGACAGTGACAGTAACAAGTACCGTGACGGTGACAGTGACAGGTGCAGTGACAGTGACAGTGACAGTGACAGTGACAGTGACAGTGACAGTGACAGGTGCAGTGACAGTGACAGTGACAGTGACAGTGACACGGAGATCTAGGGAGATCTACAGTGACAGTGACAGGTGCAGTGACAGTAACAATGACGTACTGGGGTGGTAACAAGTGGTAACGCGGTGGTAACGAGGTGGTAGCAGGTTGGCAATGGGGTGGTAACAGGGTGGTAGAGGTGGTAACAAAGTGGTAATGATGTGGTAATAGGGTGGCAAAGCGGCGGTAACCGGGTGATGACGAGTGGGTAAATTGGTGGTAACGTTGTGAGAAATGGTAACAAGAGGGTAACAGGGAGATGGCGGGGTGGTGGTGGTGGTGTGGTAACAGGGTGTACCTGCAGCATTGGTAACGAGTGGCGGTGGCGGGCTGGTGCGGGGTTGGTAATGGGGTTGAATTGGGTGGTCACAAGTGGTAATGGGGTGGTCCTGATACCACCCATCCCAATACCACCACGTTACCACCTTGTTGGTTACCACCCCATTACCACGTGTTACCACTATCACCTGGTACACAGCTCAGTTACATTTCTTAACACCCCATCATGTTGTATTTGACATTGCATTGCACGCACCCAGGGCTGGGGCCTTGGTATTTCACTTGCATTTTTCTGCTGTCTTGATTTTTCATACTCTTCCGCAAGTGTGTCCTTCATGTTGTGTTGTGTTTTATGTGTCATGTCCTATTTTACATGCATTGTAGATAACATCACTGATGATATGTACAACAGGTGGTTAAAACGAGGGGACATCTTCACCGGCAAGCCAAATTAGATATATTTGTTAGGGATGATTTACAAAGCGGCTGATTAGATTGATCAGAGAATTTTCCTTGGTTACCCTCCTCCGTGACCATCCAGGGGGTTTGAACAGCCACCGTCTCAGAGGTTGAAGTGTAGGGAACCGGCTTCTCTGGTTCCGCCAAGAAGGCTGATTGGTTTGGATTCCTACTCCAAGCAGGCCCTCCTCTGGTGTAGCGTGACGCCGAAGGCTTTCAGTCACATGCCAACGTGTCAGTCTGGTTGCATCTGCAGGATACGGTAGGGGTGTCTATTCGTGCCCAGAATTTCAAAGCGGAACCAGGCGCCTCATGGCCCCTGCTCAGCCAGTCTCGTTTGAGCACCACAAATAATGCATTTCCGGAGAATACTGCTGCCGTTGCGTGTCCTTCTGTGAACTTATGTAAGGCAGTTTGAAGGCTGAGTCAGAAGGAGAAAATGCCGGGAGGCAAGTCATTTGTGGTGGTCATTTGTGCTCTTGTCCGTGCATTCACGCGTGTACCGAAGTCCGTTGTGATTCTCTCTCTCCCTCGCTAACCCCTTCACGCCCCTGCCCCCCTCTCTGTACACTCATTTTCATGCGACAAATCGTGCCTCTGAATGTGCCAGAGACACAGTGCGTCTGACAGCGACTCGGTGAGGGAGATAAGATACAATGTAGGGGCCCGGGTGTAAGGGATCATTCATGCCCCACTCCTGCACACCCCCACCGCAGTTCCACACCCTTCGTCTTTGCGTACAGGTCCGTAGACATGCCCCTGATGGGACGAGACCCTGAATTCCATTGGCGGGAGTCCGCATTCCATTCCACCAGCCAGTCATGCCCCTTTCCCATCAGCCAATTGCTGCCGGCGCCCACCACGCAGTGCACCAGACCAACCCCATGGCCCATCGTCCAATCCCCCTGCTGGTGACAAGCCCTCTGCAGGCGTCCCATCCCCTCTTCGTATCTCTGCCTAATGCTTCCCGGTGCCGCCTTTGCATGATTGCCTCATGCAGTGCTGACCCATGCAAAGAGGACAAAAGTAAAGTAACAAGCCAGAGATACTCCTGCCATAACATACGACGGCTGCCACATTGAAAAGGAGGATTATAACCAAGAGTCTCACCCAGACTCAGTGCCAAAGACTTTGCCTTTGGTGGTGGTAAGCACTTGTCTCATGTCACCAACCAAACTCATCTCTGAGTACTACAACACACGAGTGCTGTATGATGGCATCGTCTCAAGACACAGGGAGTGCCGAGCTGGGCTCCTGGATGCCTGCCTCGCCCCCTCCCTCCCCCCTTGGGATTGTGGTGGTTCTGGCATGCAGAACCCGGCACTTCTGTCACGATTGATGTATATTTTGAGATGCATGGCGTTTCACGATTGACAGTTTTTGAGATGTGCAGCAGACCGCAGATGATGCCACTTTCATGCATCTCCCTGGCCCTGTAGACCATGTGTCAATCATTGTGTTCAGGAAATGAACAGTAGGGCTTCCATGCAACCCTGCAATTTAGGCAATTTCGGCATATTCGGCAATTACGTGCTGCTGCTGCGCTGCCGCTGCCACTGTGGGATGACCCCCCCCCGTCACCATCCCGCCCCCATGCAGTCTCCTTCTGCATACGCCCAGCATATGTTATACTCAACAACTCCTAAGACTGCACCCTTTGTTTCTGGTGCCAATGCATGCCCAACCCCTTTGCCGCTCACCCATCCCACCCCACTCCATCCTGTGCTTTGGTACCAATATATGCCCCCCCTCCCCCCCTTGCCGCCCGACGCCCTCTCTTTCCGACCACTATCTCGCAACACGGGGGGGTGATCCCAAAGCTGCACTCAGTATCCCTTGAATCTCAAGATGCGTGCCTCGAAGATGCGCTGCTCATTGCTGAAGCTACTCGTGCCTCATATTTCCTTGGAGACGTGTTACAGTCCGGGTCAGGCTTTTGGCTGTGGTTTACGAATGCCACTCCGCTTCTCAGTGTAGATGCGCCTGGAATGATATTTGTGCTGCGAATTGTCTGCCCACCACAGGCTGCCCATGGGACTAGTGTTGATTGTATTCCAATGCCACCCATCATGTCTCCACACCATCGTCCATCATCTGCCATCATCTCCCATCTTCCCCGGGTCATCTTTGCATCATCTCCCCATCATCTCCCATTATCCTCTGGCCATCACCCCCATCCTCTCCCTTCAGCTGCCAATCATTTCCAGTGCTCTCTCTATTCCCTCCCCATGACAAGGGTCGCATTGCATGTGCCTAAAAGTGCCCACGGATCCCCATGCCTTCACACAGCCAGGCTCCAACAATTTTCACTCCCGCCGTTCATCCCGGTGAGTCAAAGATGCCGCTGTGCATGCATGTGCATCTGGAGTAGATTTTTGGATGTCTGGATGTGTTTGCCTGTGTTTGCGTGTGTATGTGTATGTATGTTCATAGCGTACTGCTGCATAGTACTGCGTGTACCTCTGTGCTGTGTGTACTGAGCGACTGCACCCTTGGTGCAGCGGCTTACCCCTCTGAGAAGTTAGCGATGTCAGTGAGACGTCACACCGAAGGTGCTCGCTGATGGAGAGGGATGACTTGGTTGAGCGCAGGTTGCAGTGAGCCCCGAGCACCAGTCGCTGAATGTGTCCTGTCTGTGTGTTGCTGTGTGTTGCTGTGTGTTGAGTGTGTTAGTGTCTGGTCCTGGTCTGCGCTGCAGGATCTGAAGATTGCTCCAAGTGTACACCCACTGTTTGTATTGTACTGTATTGTATACTACATGTATCGAACGTACTGTAAAAAGGCACGTCATCATGTCAATGGACATGTGTTTGATGTTTGGTTGAATTTGGGCTTGATAAGAAGTTTGGCCAAATGGCTCGTGGTGGGTGCCGATAGTTACGGGGCCAGGACGAGTCAATCAGTCAAGGGCAAGTGTTGCAGCCACGGCCACTTGGCGGGAGCCTGAGCAGACAACAGAAAGCTATGAACACACTCTGAGTCGGGTGGATCTACCTCTGTGTTGTTTGTGTGTGTTTTGGCTTGTGTGTGTGTGCATTGGTGTGATTCTCTGTTGCTGCCAACGGAATTCCATACTTGAATGCCACTTCCGCTCCCCTTTTCCCTGAAAAGAATGCCACCAGCGCTACGAGTGCCCTGGACGCTACATCACTGATTGTGCTGCGAACCTCAGCTACGTTGCCATGTTCTGGGTTTTGCAGCGCTTTGTTGTCTCTTTGTATTATTGGTTCAGGCTGACAAGGTGTACACCCCCCCTTGTATAAGCTACACCAAAGTCCCGAATTAATACGGTCCCTGCGCCTACTGTAGCTTGGACAGGGGTGTAGCTTGCGTGCGACACATGTAACTACCGACACTGGGCGCCCAGGTTCAAAAAGAGAGGATTGCATGGTGAGCTGGTGCCAGCAAGGGGAAGATAATGCACAAATATCCCCAAAATCAGAGCTATGTGGGTTCAAGTGGGCAAACACTCACAACAAATGTGTCCATGACTCTATGTGACTCGCAAATTCATCACGAAACCCATGTCTTATGTGGCTGCACTACGTTTGGTACCAAATTAAAATTAGGTCCCAAATTAATACGGTCCCTACTGTAGCTTGGACAAGGGCGTAGCTTATACAAGGGGGGGGGAGGGCCCATCTCCATTTCCAATCTTATGAACTCAGAAGTTAGGTCGAATTTACAGGTCCAGTGGGTAAAGCTTAGCGTCGGCCACTGGCGTACCGCTGCAGACCCACTGCTTTGCATCTCTGTGGCCTACCCACAGGCATCTTCGTGTCTCTTGTTCTGCGACAGAAAGGTACCTATGGTCTTATAGGCCACTGACGAGCCCATTTTCTTTCTGCGCTTTGTGGTGTTTGCCGCCAGTGCACACGTGACATAGCCCAGAGTTCCTTCGGGGGTACAAGGCACATTGCAGTCTGCAGATATGGCAGTCCGAGATGCTTCAATGCTCATGACGCCCCTCCCCCCCTTTTTTAGTATCACGGTTCACCAAAGCAATGAGTTTCTGCAACATTTATTTTGAAATCTATTGTGACGGATGACCTCTTTTTGTGACTGGTTGGGAGTTTGGAGAGATTGCATTTGTAAAACAACAGCAGGTGGATGACAGAAGGCTTGTCATCCTCAGGGTTTTTAAACGGTACGACGGACTTGGAATGCATGTTGCGTGGGGCATGATGCTGAGGGTTTTTGGCACTGCCAGGCCATAATTTAGTGACGCCTAAAACAGGAACAACTTTTTGGTGCCTCACCCAAGGCTCAGCCCACCCACCCCTAACATTCGGTTGTTGCACCACGTACCACAAGATGAATGCAATAAGGCAAAGCTCCACACCTGCAGATTCGTGCAGCAGTACCAACATGCACAAAACCTTCAACCCAAAAACCAGGAATACATATCTTTGGCGCCCAACCAAACAACGAAATTCATCCAAAAGCAATTGGCACACAGAAGCAGGACAAATTACAATCTGCCATAACGTCGGGGGGCAATTGCTGCCAAGTGTGCCCCGACACTGCTGTCGCATGATGCACTGGGGAGCGGCAATTGCTCTCAATTATGCTCCTACACAGCTACAGGTGCCACAATACACGTCAATTAGGGCTTAATATGGCACCCGAGCAACAACGCTCTCCATTATTTTCATGGCTCCTGATGGCGCACCCTGACATGGTGCCTGCAGGTGGGACAGGGGAATTGTGTGCTATGTTTTTGCAAATTAGCATACACAAACTCCACATGCACATAATGGAAGCATTTGGGGAGGGGTGATATGAATACGGGCTGTTGGGTGCATTGGATGTGCTATTGCTGTGGGTGTAGACATTTCGACGAACGGTACCTGGGCCATGCCAACACCCCCACAAATGCAGGACTGGTACACTTACAATCTGTCATGGCTACACACAGTTCACCTTGCCGAAGACTTGTAGCATCGGGAGAGCTCGTTGAAAGTGACACTGTTCCCCACCCCTTGCGGCTGGCTCACAAAAGCGCAAATACCTAAGCCTTGAGAGTACACTCATAGAGAGACATGAGGTGAAACTTTATGCTTCACGATTCTTGGTGGTATCCTTGGTGGCCTTGTGCTTCGCAAGAGCCTGGCATTTTCTGGTGGTCTCTGGACAATTGCTGTCATTTGCCGGTGGACTCTGGATGGTTACTCTTATTTCTTGGTGCACTCTCGATGGAAGAAGAAATAGATGCAACCTCCCCCATCTTCTATCTAACCAACCGTTGCTGGACAGAAAGATGCGCAAACAACACCTCCATGTACACTCTTATTCATCTTCAATCCGGGGCCAAATGGCCAATGAGGACTCCATTAGGCAAATGAGGATTGCTCTAGCCCACAACAGCGCGGTGACCTCCGGGCAACATTCGGGGCTGGTCTGGCTTGTGCTGCAGTGCAGCAAGGCAAAACAATGAACTGAGAATGGTGGCTATGACCATGTGCCTGTGTCATGGGGGTATATGCGAGCTCTGTATCCGTTGCTCATGGCCCCCAACCCACATGACTCAGCTTTCAGGCCACTAAAACCCCCTCCCCCGCCAAGAGCCATAAGAACACGTACGGGGGTTCTCTTCACTTGCAGGCATTTGGGCCACTGGCTGTTCTTTTGTTTGAAAAGCTCAAACTTGGTGTGTTTGTTGTCCAACTCAACAGCAGCGGGAATCCCCGGGAGAGGCGCCATGAGAACACGCGCATGTGCTTGTTTGGGGCGGGGTTCATAGTCAGCAAAACATCGTGATATTTGGGTCCCCCCGGGACCCTGTTGGTTGCCGTCCACGGTGTTTTGTGCCCCACGTGCGAAGGCAGTCCGCCAGGGTCTGCTGCCATTGGCGGCCATGTGGGGGCATCCAGGCCTTCAAGGGTTTCATTGTGTTCTGATTTGACATACATCCGCCGTATTTGTGTAACATACTCGTCGTAGTGGAGTGGACGCACCCCTCGGCCTGCACCTTCTTAGTGTTTACTTTTTTTTTCACTCTCCCGCCCACCAAAATGATGAAGAGGATCGCCCCGCTTTTCGGCAAAGTGTTTGTCAACGCAGAGACGAAGGTGATCTGCCAAGGGCTGACAGGAAAGCACGGCACCTTCCACACCGAACAGGCAATCGCCTACGGGACGCAGATGGTCGGAGGCGTGAACCCCAAGAAGGCTGGTTCCAAGCATCTGGACCTGCCCATTTTCAAGGATGTCACAGACGCTGTGGCCCAGACTGGCGCCGACGCCACTGTCATTTACGTGCCACCTCCAGCAGCCGCAGCGGCCATTGAAGAAGCCCTTGAAGCCGAGATCCCATTGATCGTGTGCATCACAGAGGGAATTCCTCAGTTGGATATGGTGCGCGTGAAGTCCATGCTCAACTCGCAGTCCAAGACCAGACTCATTGGCCCCAACTGCCCTGGCATCATCAAGCCGGGCGCCTGCAAGATTGGCATCATGCCGGGGTTCATCCACACCCCAGGGAAGATCGGTGTGGTGTCCCGGTCCGGCACGCTGACGTACGAGGCCGTCTCCCAGACCTCCACTGCCGGCCTGGGCCAGTCGACAGTCGTCGGCATTGGAGGAGATCCGTTCAACGGGACGAATTTTACGGATGTCCTCGAGAAATTCTTGGAAGACGACGAGACCAAAGGCATTATCATGATCGGAGAGATCGGCGGTGAAGCCGAAGAGCAGGCGGCGGAGTTCCTCGCAAATCACCCTGTCAAAAAGCCCGTTGTCTCCTTCATTGCTGGCGTGACCGCCCCTCCAGGGCGCCGAATGGGTCATGCAGGTGCAGTGATTTCCGGAGGCAAAGGGGACGCCAAGTCAAAGATCGCGGCCTTGGAGGCGGCCGGGGTGACTGTTTCGGTCTCCCCAGCCCAGCTCGGATCCACCATGCTGAAGTCCATGCAGGCGGCAGGTCTGGCTTGAGAAGGCTGGGCAACGGGTGCTGGACAATGCCCCAGGGCAGGCCGCTTGTCAGTGGTTTCGGTTCGGTATCCATGTCTATGTATGCATTAACCCCTGTATCCTTATGCCCCCTCTGTATGAGGACGGCGGGGAGGTGGTAGGGCCGACAATGCATCACCTCAGACAAAGGGTCTGAAGTTCCGGAACAATCTGGAATAGTTGTTGATGGTACTGGACAGTCTAAAATGAAAAAGAAGGCTGGTCAATGGGTGCTGTCTGTGGACAATGCCCCAGAGCCAGCCGCTTGTCAGTGGTTTCGGTCCGGTATCCATGTCCACTGGCTACGTTCCCTTGTGTTGGGACTGGCCAAGGGTTGCACAGACTGCCGTGCTCAAGTGACTTTTGCCCCCCCTCGACGAAGGAGGGTAGCATCTCAGCATGGCATCTTTCCAAGATTCATCCCCTGTCATAGTGTGCAGATCTCAGAAGCACCTTGCATACAGGTTTATCGACGTAAGCATGTAGGAGCCTCTAGCCCTGTCGGCACCGGAGACGCCCAGCCACAGCACCCGTCAGGGATGCACAGGCAGGACCCAGCGCCTTTAAGCCAAGGTCTAAGCTCCTTCAAATGCAATCCTTCCACGCTTCATCCCCTCTAACAATAGGTCTATTGAATCGGATTGGCCGCGCAGGCTTACAATTGTGCCCTCAATCGTGGCTTGTGCTGAATCACAGGGAATGACCCAGAACATCGGTACTTGCATGATGCGGTGTGTGAAGGTCAGTGCACCGTGCCAACAAGTGCCATGTGTCAGCCCGAGACCTGACAAGGCAAAGCAACAATGGCACCACAGAAGGCGGTCAGGGAGCTCACGTGGGTGATGGGCTGTGCTTGGCAGTCTGTAGCACACGTAAGACCTGCCTCCGTTGGGGTCATTCATACTTTGCGGCCTTTCTGCCGAAAATCTTCAACCAACACTTTTCAGCCATGGCTCACCCCCCCCCCTCTTCAAATAGTAACCGCCCTTGCACAGGAACCGGGGGGTGGGGCGAGGGTACCATCACTTTCCGTTTTGCATATTTACTTAGAAGGTTGGATATTGAGCTTCTCCTGTGCGTTTGCTGGCTGGACACGGTGGTATTATTGGTGTATTGTTGTGTACTTCAGATTTCTTGCAACCAAGGCACTACTCTGTACCCTGTGTCATGCAAAACACTTCAGTTTTCGCAATGTCAGCCATGGATGTGGGTCATATTGACACGTACTCACCTGGCTCTGATGTCAATGGCCAACGTTCCGGGGCAATATTGTGCTTGCCAGGATTCTGGGCCCCTCAGAGCGTGGTGCTGACTACCGGTGCATCACATATGAGCGCTCTGGCACTGTGGTGACACATGACTGTGCCCTTGTAGCACGGATGTCCCCTGCCAAACCTGCTGCCCAGGTGGCAGCCAAGCCTGCAGCCCAGCCTGCAGCTGGAGAGCCCATTCCTGTGGCCCCTGCTGAGCACGTGCAGCTCTTCAAAGTCAAATACTCCCGCCAGAAAAAGTGGCATACAGAGCCTGTCTCTCAATAGAGCTGAACATGCATCCCGACAGGCAGTTTCCGGCTCATTTTGTGGTTCATATGCCCTTGTGTTTGCTCGTCTTGTTTTGTGTTGCGCATCCCTGGCATTGTAATCAGGGGGCGAGGGGGCCGTCATTTTGAGGTTTGTGTCGTTCAGGGTGCAAGGGTACCGTCACCCGCAGGTGGTTAGTGTACAAGGGGAAGGGGGGGGGGGAGGGGTAGTTGCTTCCACGAAATTGGCAAAAGGGCCAAAGGAAGATCACCTCGAAGAGGGCCCAGGGTCGGATGAGCCCCGCAAACACCAAATTGCAATGCCTCACAACCTATGGTCAAGGGACTCGCACCTGGTACACGGGATGCACGGGTCACAAGGTGTCAAAAAGCGGGTGGAGGGGGTGGGGAGGGGGGCAACTTGTCACTTGTGCTAGCAAACAGGGGGGCGCCAACTTGGCATGCGGTGTCAAAGTAACTTTCAAGGAGATCGACTTTGGAGGGCTACTACTTTGGAGGAAATCCTGTAGGCATGTTGTGGTGCACGATTAGAGGTTGTATTTTTTCTTAGATCTGAAAGTCTGTTCCTGAAACGTTGTTTTATTTTTTTTCAGGTTTGCAGCGGATTATTTTTTAGAGAGCCATCTAAAATTTTGGTTACATTCGATTTTTTTTGGATGTTTTGTATTAAATTTTAGATGTTTTGTATTTTTTTTAGAGGCTCTATTATTTTTTAGCGCATCTAAAAAAATATTTGCGCATCTAAAAAAAATATTATCTCCGTTTTATGGTGCAATTAGGGCGGGGTTTTTTTCATGGTCCAATTCAGGGGGTTGCAAGTACACATCTGGGGGTTTTCAGTACATTTTGTCTGGTCAGTTTCAAGGGTTTTTTTAATACCCTCCGGGAGTGAGTGGGGTGTGGGAGCCCAGGCAGGGTGTTAGGTGCATCCTCAGAACTGTTAGCCCCCCCATCCCTCCAAATCGTATGTCCAGGTCTAGCTTTGCTTGTAGTGCATGTGGCTGGTCCATTCAGGCAGATTTCAGGCATGGAGGTAGGAGAGGGAATGGAAGGTCATGGAAGTAAATGTGAGTGTCCTCTCAGTGTTTTGCTTGGGTGTATGAGGGGAGTGTGCATTGTAGAAAGTGGTGGAAAGGAGGAGCCCCCGAGGTAACCCATCCCGGGGTTTTTTAGTCTGAAAGGAGGCAACCAAGTTGGCTTTTTGGTACACAACGGTCCACAAGTGTAGCACACATGGGCAGGACAGCTGCTTTTTTTGTTAGAAAGTGGGGGGGGGTTTGGTAGGCACCAAAAAAGTTTGCATTGCAGCTGTTTGGTTTCTTTTTTTTATGCTTGCCATCTGCCCTTGCATCACTGCAGTGCTGCATATTTATTGCTGCCACCCCCCCCCTCCCCCCTGCAGTTTGCCCTTTGGTTCTGGTCTGGGAATTCATTCACGATGAGTTGCTTCTTTTTCCGGGGGGGCGACCCCTAGGTCAGCCCTTTACACCAACCCCCCCCCCCTTGCTGCCACACCCACCGGTACGTATTTCTGTCATATTCCCTGCTCCAAAACAGCCACCTCCTGCAGGCAATATACACAAAAAATAGCATGTAATGATGGTGATATCTAGCAGGCCACCGAGATCAGATTGTACAATTAGCTTTTAACACGTGTCAACATCTTCAGTGTCCTCATGCTGTTCGTTCCGCGGCACATATGTACAGTGTCATTGTACAGCCGTTCTGTCGTTTTCCACAATGACCCCACACAAGTTTAGTGAAACATGTGACACGTAATAGTGATTCACTGATTCTGCAAGCATTTCATGAAGCTGCTCGATTTTACCTGGCTGTCCTAACTATCCAGTGGGACACGGCCATGCCTGTATGCCTCTCGCTGCATTTAGTTGAACCCCCCCTCTGCTAAAAACATTTTTTTGGCACCAAAACCACGCCAGCTCTATATGAACCCCTCCATTGTTTTTGTACAAACCTCCCCCCATTTTTATACTAAAAATCATCCATTTTGAACAAAAAAGACCACTCCGTTTTGAAATCACCCGTTTTGTACTAACCCCCCACCCAAAGGTATTTAGATATCGTTCGAAATGTAAAACAAAAAGGGTATCACAAAACTCTCCAAAATCCCTCACCCCCAGGCAGAAAACACTCTGTTTTATACTAGCCTCCCAAGGATGGGGCTTTAGTATGGGAAGGAATTTTTTATACTATACTATGGAGCGGGCGTCTTGTAGTATAAAAGGGTTGCTTCTTCATACAAAAACAAGTTTTTTTTAGTGCGCCCTATTTTGTATTAAAAAGCCACCCACTTTGTACCTAAAAAAATCCCATTTGTTCCGTCCTGAAAATTCCGCATTTTGGAAGAAAAAGCTCCTTCGTTTGGAATAGAAACCTATCCCATCTATTATACGAAAATACCACCCGTTTTGTATGAAGTAACCCCCTGTCTGGTTTGTAGTGAAAAGCTCTTTTTTTTGAATTAAAAAAAACATGTTGTTTTGCATTCAAAAAAGCCCTCTTTTTTGTGACAAACAACCCCGTTTTTTCCTTAACCCTCGCCGTTTTTTATACTTAAGGACCCTCGTTTTGTAACACAACAACCCTTTTGATACCAATTTTTAGGTACACCAAAAAGAAAAAGTTCTTTTTCCTACGCATCAAACCCCTCCCTCCTGGCACTTTTACCCATGTTTTTTTTGGGATGAAAGCTATCCTTCGCGGTTGTTTGCTTCCCCTTTTATGGTAGCGTCTACCCTCACATTGCTTTGCCGGGGGTAGATGGGAAGTTCCACACTGAAAATGAAGCACCCCGGACACGGGTGGGAAAAAGGCAGATGTATTTTTATGCATTGGCCAAGGTTGCTCAACCAGTAGTACTATCACTCGTTCCTAGAATACAAAAGGTGTTTTGATGGCGGAAGTTTGGTGTGGGGCTTGACTTTTTTGTTTACACTGAAGCATGTGGACAAAGAAATACTGCACTCAATTAGAAAGTAATGCCTTTTTTCCGTGCGTGTCCTCTTTGCCGCACCCTCATGTTGCCGCCAATTGCATGTTGTTCTTGGGCGATGCGGCATGCATGAAGAGTATAATGCGGGTCCTGGCGGGCAAGGAGTGCATTACATTTGATGACATTTGCGGACACGATATGCTAGAGGACCTATTTGGCTTTGTTCTGACAGTTTTCATAAGAGCATAGAGCCGGCAACGGAACTCTAGATCTTTTACGACAAGGCCAAAGAAAGCCAAGGCGGCGAGTCTACTCCGGGGGCCAAGTGACTAATGTGTATGCAATAGCATATTTGTTGTTCTTGCAAGCGCTGAGATACTCGCCGTCTTGCTCCGGATGCACATACTTAATACACTATCTTCATTGTGTTGATTATAGAAAAGGTTTGCAATGGAGTTCACGGCAGCACATCACGCATAGTTTGGCGCAAGCACAGGGTGGCTACTGTTATTGATTATTTGGGCAATTACAATGCAAAATGTCCGGGAATGTGCTTGAGACTGTGATCGTTGAATTCTCTTAGTTTTACTCATAAGATTTGACATTTTAGCATCCCTTTGCTGTACAAAATTTCCATTACGGTGGTGTTTTTAACTGATGCACCAAGCGCTTATCCCATACGGTTTCAACAGAGACTTTACAGACGTGGTCAATCAATCGTTGATGCAACATGCAGAATGCAGATGCAGAATTGGGAAGATGATGTTGACGTTGACGAGGGAAATGTCTGTGACTTATGTGTCCGTTCTGTCAAATCGAACAAGTTCTTTGACAAAACCCATGTTGCAGCCCACCAAGATGAACCTGGAAAAACGCGACGGCTCATCATCTGCTCAGGTTCAACAAGTCAAACCAGGCAAACCAGTCAAACCAGAACCAAAGAACAAGGCCTGCACAACCGTCAAATCCGTCACCGTAGATGACTGCATTGCAAAATTTCTTTCAGTCTTGTTTCTGCATGAGAAAAAAAGGACAGCTTTGGATGCAGATCAGAGCCAAGTGACAAAAAGTGCAAAAGACTTTGGTGGGTGGTTAGTGGAGTTTGCACCCACGCTTGGCAATCTGCAGACCAGTGCATATACGACTGGACCAGTGGCAAATTCTGACATACCACTGATCAGGAACCATGTACAGACCGAGAGATGAAAATTTTTTTGTGCAAATTGAGGGTTTCCACATTACTCCAACTACAGAACAACCAAAAAGAAGGTGTGTTTGCGCCCTGGGACTGAGATCCTGGGCACCAGGAACCTCTTTTGCTGAAAAAACGGCTCGCCGGAACATTGCGCCGGAACGTTGGGTTTTTCTCGCCGGAAGGGGGGGGGGGGGTTGCACATATACACGTATACGTATACGCGTATACATGCCCTTGTGCATGGGTAAATGCCATTTGATTCGGGCCCCGCGTTGTTTGACGTCATCCTGACGCTAAATTATCCTGACGCCTTCCTGACGCCATCCTGACGCATTTTACTAAAATTCGTAACCGGTTGTACTAAATAATAAAAAAAACCGTTCATTGACCATGCCCACCCTGATTATACCCCTTTCAAGCCCTGGCATACTATGGTTCAGTGCTATCAAGAATTACTAACAATGGGGTGAGCCATTGTGCTCTTTCAGAATTTTCAGCACCCGTTCAAAAAACTGGATTGCTGTCAGATTTCAAGTAAAAAACACCCTGAGATTTCAAGTAAAAAAAACTGCAACATTGACAGTAATGATCTCTCCAACAATAACTGAGGGAGAGCCCCAATGTGTACAGACCAAGACTCGTGAATCATCTGGATGGTGCACAGCAAAGAACACATGGTTGCCGGAAGTCACTCACCGCGCACATTAGCACCCCCAAAACTGGGCAATCTTGTTTTTGAAAAGGCTAAAAAAACCAGCGCTTAACAATCTTTCTTGCCGTTCCAATCGTTGGAAAGCACTTTTTGACCACTTTTCTTTCACACAAGACAAAAAGAACCACACAGATGAAGTCAAAACCCCATTTTATACGGTCGAACACTTGTACGTGGGCTTTAAAAAGCTCCCATTCCCACATTGTTTTGGTGGACACCTCTTTCTAGCCCCTCCTAGTTGGAGCCAAGACCCTAGACAGGACCACTAGTGAACACTCTATCCAGCCGGTTGAAATGTTTTTCAACATCACTTGCATGCACAAAATAGATGAAGTGAAACAACAACCGGAGGGACCTGAAAGAGCAGTTGGCAGAAAACAGCAGCGCATCTGCACTGTACAACAACGGCAACAGGGTGAGCAGGGACTGGGAAAGGTTCTGAATGAGCATGGACCACTTGAAATTGTGGATCAAACAACCAAAAGAACCCCTAGTGGGGAGAATGCAGGTTTGAATAAGAATCATAACTTCTTCACACCATGGCCTTCACACGACACAGTGGTGTGTGTGGACAATACGAGGCAATTGTGTTGTGAGCATATGGAAGGGGCTGGGGCAGGGGTTCACGGGTGTTGCAGAGTTACCCAATGCGTGCAGGTACGTCGAACAGAGGGTGAAGGAGGACAAATATGAACAACTGCAAGTGATCGGAGATGCACTCGGCTGGCCCAGTAAAACGCTGAATGGGACACCAGTCTTGAACCCCGTGAGCAGCCCAGTGAGGAACGACACTGGATTGCGGTCGGTGGAAATGGACTCGAAATCAGCCGCAAAATCATGTTCAACTGCTGCGCCAAACCACAGCTGGAGAGCAAGGGACTGTCGACAGGTCCCCACCTCGGGCTCAAGTCTAATGGGCTGGTGCAGTGAGATGGCAACTCGGGAGAGAATAGCAACAGAGTACTGCCCTCCAGCATTGTAGTGCCGACGAGTCGATGATATTGGTTGCTCACTTCGCTCATCTTCTCATTGGCTGTCGTTGCGATCTCGGCTTTGACACCCTGCGCATCAGAAACCATTGCTGCACCTCAAACGACACTCAAACGACACTCAAACGACACTCACAGCACGCGCCGACATTCAAATGACACTGACAGCACGCGCCGACACTCGAATGACACCCACAGCACGCGCGAACACTCAAGTGACACTCACAGCTGCGCCGACACTCACATGACACTCACAGCACGCGCGAACACTCAAGTGACACTCACAGCACGCGCCGACATTCAAATGACACTGACAGCACGCGCCGACACGCAAATGACACTCACAGCACGCGGGAACACTCAAATAACATACAGAGCAAGCAGCAGCAGCAGCAGCAGCAAGCTGTAGCACCACCACCAGCAAGCAGCAGCAGCACCAGGAGCATGCAGCAGCAGCACCCGCCGCAGCAGCAAGCTGCTGCCGCACCACCACCAGCAAGCAACAGCAACGCTAGCAGCAAGCAGCAGCAGATCCAGCAGCACGGCGGCAGCGGCAGCTTCAGCAGCAGCAGCAGCAAGCAGACCTTGGATTTCGGCTCCATCTTCTTTTCTTTTTCATTTCTTTCTTCTCTTCTCTCCTTCTTCTTCTTGTGCTCCTTCTGCGTCTTCTTCGTCACCTTCTTTCTCTCTTCATATTCTTCCCTCCTGTTCTTCTTCTCCTTCTTCTTCACTTGCTTATTGTGTCGCCCTGCACAAGCAGAACGGAAAGAAAAATTCAACCACTAATCTTAATCAAACGGAACAAACACAAAATGAAACAGTTGTAAATTGCATACCTGTAAACCATTTTCGTCATATCGGGACTGCGGATGGGGTTTCGGGAGTACGCGTCAGTTTCCTCGCTCTAACGGGCTAGCTATTCCCTTAAACCATCATTATGTCAGAGAGCAAAGATATTTTTCTGTTGAAGAAACAATTTTCGGCATTTCCTGCCTTAAAGCCTTCTAAAAGATGTCCAAAACATCTCATCAGGTTTGTACCTGATACAACATTTCATCTTTTCTTTGTAACCTATTTCTGGTAAGTATCAACCCCGGAGGCCTGATTGACACCCTGAGATGCCATCAGGTCCTGGTTGCGCCATCCTGACGCTATCCTGACGCTGTCCTGACGCTATCCTGACGCCACCATGATATCCTGACGCCATCCTGACGCCACCCTGACGCTCCCTGACGCCATCCTGATGCTATTCTGGCGTTTTCCTGACGCCATCCTGACGCATCCTGACGCAACCTGACGCCATCCTGACGCCAAACTACCCATCATCCTGACGGCATCCTGACGGCAATCCTGACGCATCCTGACGCCATCCTGACGCCATCCTGACGCCATCCTGACGCTATCCTGACGCTATCCTGACGCTATCCTGACGTCTCTACGTCGCACGGCCCGAATCAAATGTATGGAATAATAATGTATGGAAGGGATCCGGTACTCGTTGCGCGAGTACGTGCGTGTCCTTTTGTGATTGCAACAAATATGGAACCCTCCATATGCTCTATCCAGAACACATACCTGCACCCTACTTTACAAAATTCAGGCATTACCTATGATCCGTTCAAATGAACTCTCTGCATAGGTCCCCCAGCGAAGGAAGACCCCTGTTCTCTGAGCAGATGAAATGGTGCACATGGGCTCTGGCCAAGGTGGCTGAGTACCCTACTTTACAACATTCAGACATTACCTCTGATCCTCTCCTTGTAAACCCCCCCGTGCAACTTTTTGAGACATACATGATGAGCATGTAAAAATCTTTTATTTTAGCGCAGAATCTTTTTTTTAGCACGGAATCTTTTTTTAGCGCAGAATTTTTTTGGCGCAGATTTTTTTTCGTGAAGTCTCTTTTTATGCTGAAAAATAAGATTTTGCATCGAAAAAAAAAGGTTGGACCGTCTCCAAGCGCATGGGCACTCTCATCAATACCAGAGATTCAAATCATGGAAACTCACATACACAGAGGGCGTTGCCACACAGTGTCAGGGTTGTTGGACGCTTATCCAGATTGTATGCAGTGGATAACCCCGCAAAGAAAACCCTGGGACAGCAGCACGTGCACAAAAATACTAGGAAATTATAGCCTCCTCAGAAAATCTGAGGCTTTTCAACACCTGATGTGTCACGCCTCCCCCTCGGACAAAATCTCTCGCAAACTCTTGGACTTGCAGCTTGTGCCGCTTTCCTTTATAGCGGCCGGTGATGATGCCGAGCATTGCCTCGCGCAGTTGATATACCGCAGGGCAAGAGGGTTCCAGATGTCACCACCAAATGCCACACATCAGCAATGCGGTGCTATTCCAGGCATCGTGCCCTTGATGCCCTTGATGCCACCCGCATGAGCCTGCGACCGCCGCAAGTGAGCCGTGCCACAGGGTGGAGGTGCATGCGGTGTGATGAGTCGCGTGTTCCCGGTGCCCTTGTCTGGGGGCTCCTCGGCAGCTCTGCAGCCGGTGCATCCCCCGTCACACAAAGAAGGGCGTCACTTCGATGGCCTGGTACGTGATCAAGTGCCCGTCCTGATTGACGGTGGTGCCCTGGGACACGCACAGCGCGTCCTTCACGGCGGAGCCCTCGCTGCCCACAGAGGCCGCGAGGCCCGCGCCCGGCGGCCTTTCCTTGACCACCAGCATGGTGCACGGGGGAAACAGCACCTCCTCCTCCTCCGCGTACTGCGACAGCGTCCGCACGCTGGCCCCCATGTGGTAGGCCGTGTCAGACTCCGCCGCGGGGTGCAGCACCCACAGCACGTTGGCCCCGCCGCCCATGAAGTTGGTCGGCGTGCACTTGTCCCGCGACGTGCTCATGAACCCTGCGTCGATGGCGCACACCACCCGCTGGTCGTCGGGGGCCCAGAACGCGCGGGGCAGCTCGCCCCGGACACCCCGGTACAGGGGGAGGGCGAGGTCGTGGGGCGGAGTGACGGCCGCCAGCTTCCGGAGGGCCCAGCAGAGGTGCCCCACCGTCGCCGTGAAGGTCAGCCCCGCGTGGCGGGCCATGTGGGCCCGGAACGTCCCTGTGACTCTGCCCAACTGCCGCAGGAAGGCGTTGAGGGGCTGGTACCCCGGGCCCGTGTACAGGCGGACCGCCAGCACTTCGTCAAGGGTGAGCAGGGCATGGGCCTCTGGCAGACTGCGGCACTCCGGGTACGCCTCGCGCTGGCGACCAATGTGCGCGTTGGTCTCCTCAAGGAATGTCTGGGGGGAGGGAAATTGGGTGTGTGTGGATGCCTGCGGTGTTTGCGGTGTTTGCGGCATCTGCCTCCAACGTGATTGAGGGTGGCGGAGGCCCTACCTGGTGGCTTTCCTCCTGGCGGGCCTGGGGCAGGGGGCACTTACATACAGCCCTCAGACCCCAGGCCCTCAGAAGACGGTTCTTGTGCAGGCATTCGGTGCCGCAGCCCCATCCCCATCCCCTGGACCCTCTGCCTGAGACCCGGTCTTCTGCCGTGGCCATCCCTTCCAGTCGCCATCCCCCACTGAGGGACACCACCGCGGGGGCCAACTGGGGCATGGCATGGCCCCCATCCTTTTGGCCCGTTTTGGGTGGGTGCGGGGGGTGGGATTGGCATGATGCCCGGTTGTGTTGCTGTCTGCGGCGGGCGGCGCCTGTTGGCCTCTTGCCACTTACCACTGCCCTTCCCTTGAACCCTCCCTCCGCAGGCGGCGGTGCCCATCGGCCTCTCACCCCCTTGTGCCCTCCCTCTCCCTGCCTGGCCTATCCTCACCTCCTTGCACCCCCTTCCTTTCCCTTGGTGGGTTGTGCCAATGGAGCACCCGGACTGTCCCTGTTTCGCTGCTCGCTGTCAGGTCCCCACGGAGGAGGGTGGGGTGGGTGGGGGGGGGGGGGGGGGCACCGAGCACATGGGAATTGAGAGCTTTTGGCGGGGGGGGGGGGGGGATCTGGGGCCCAAAACTTTGTGTACCAAAAATGTCATGTGGGGGGGCGGGGGTCCAGAGGTGGACAATGCCAAGTATTCCGATGCCTCGGGCGTCGGAGTGGATGTGCTCCCAAAAAAAGGAGGGGCCGAGGGCGAGGTGACGTGAGGCTGGCCGGGGGATATCTGGACGCGTTACCCTTTACCCCTCGCAGCGTCCCTCCTGGCCCGCAGGGGCACCGACACCCGAGCACGTAGAACAGCCGTGCGCTCCTGCTCAGAAGGGCTCAAACCGGGTATCTCTGGTTCAGGCGTCAGGTGCATGACGGCTGAACAACGCGGCCTTTTGGGGGAGGTTGCGGGGCTGGTGGGGGATGATGCACCAGAACGCCGTCCTAAAACAAGTGGGGGGGTGTCAGTGTTGGCCACGTAGAGACTCGGCTACGGCCCTCCTCTCAGAGATGCATTGGAAGGGGGAGGTACCCCCCCCCCTCCAGGGCGCCCAGCCTATGCCCAGCCACAGTCTCCCTGACGGCAAGTGCCGGCTTTGTAACCGACAGCAACCGGCCCCAACCGCTTTGGCAACCCCCTCCAACCACCTGCCTAACCGCCTCTGGGGCCGCCTCCAAGGTCCATTCCCTTCT
Source organism: Eutreptiella sp. 'Long Island Sound 2002' (assembly GCA_964036045.1). Classification (NCBI taxonomy): domain Eukaryota; phylum Euglenozoa; class Euglenophyceae; order Eutreptiales; family Eutreptiaceae; genus Eutreptiella; species Eutreptiella sp. 'Long Island Sound 2002'. Next base: position 41,585,332 of record OZ038396.1, read on the forward strand.
CATGCATCCCTGCCTCCTCCCCTTCTGTCCAGCCCCGGGTTGTCCAATGGCCCCGAACCCCTCCGTTTTCCCCCACACTTCGCTTCCCCCTCCTTCACGACTCCTCCCATGGCATTGTTCGCAGGAGACGCACAGAGCCACCAAGGAAGACATCGCATGTGGCGGGCATACAGCGGAGTTGCTCCAACAAGAATGTGAGTTTAAGACCGTCCAGCCCTAGAAAATCAAGAATATTCAACTACCACTAGAGGCCGGTACGATGCAGCCAGACAGCAGGGGCGGCACACGGAAGAGCCTCCATCCCCCCTCAGAGTGAGGGTGCGGGTAGTGCCGACGTGGGGCTGTGGGCAGGGATGCATTAGAAAGGAAGGGACCCCAGAGGCGGCCCCAGAAGCGGCTAGACAGGCGGTGGGAGGAGGTTGCCAAACCGGTTGGGGGCGGTTACAGGCCTATGCACTCGCCAGCACCAGAAGACGTCTCCTCGCCAAAGGATAGGAATTATGGGGAATTATGGGGAATTATGGCGAATTATGGGGAATTATGGGGTTTTATGGGGAATTATGGAGTTTTATGGGGAATTATGGGGTTTCATGGGGTTATATGGGGAATTATGGGGAGTTATGAGGAATTATGGGGGAATTATGGGGTTATATGGGGAATTATGGGTATGGGAAAACATGGGGAATTATGGGGAATTATGGGGAACTATGGGGTTTTATGGGGAATTATGGGATTTCATGGGGTTTTATGGGATTTCATGGGGTTTTATGGGGAATGATGGGGAACTACGGGGAATTCTGGGGTTTTATGGGGAATTATAGGGAATTATGGGGAAATATCTGGATGCGTGTGCAACACAGGTCAGGAAGACATTCGTTCACATGGCTTCGTGTCAAATGGCCACGGGTGGCAGAACACTTGATGTCTTGCTTCTTCATGACCTCAGCCAGATGACCCTGCGATAGGTACTCCCTGGGGGTTTCTACAGATATGACAAACGAACGTACAAGACATTATTGAAAGCATGAAAATCCGAATCTGACATGTCTGCGGGAACGAGCACAAAAGGAAGAAGAAAGACACTAGCATCATCAGAAACCCTGACATGAATCCGCATAAAAACCTATAAACCTATACCTAAACCTATAAAAACCCCATAATTCCCCATAATTCCCCATAATTCCCCATAATTCCCCATAATTCCCCATACAAACACATAATTGTCCCACAATTCCCCATAATTCCCCATAATTCAACCATAATTCACCCATAATTCCCCATAATTCCGCATTATTCCACCCCACGGTCCCTACGCGCCATTGGCCGACAACCACTCCCACAGTACCCCTTTAGGAATTATGGGAAATTTACTCGCCAGAGCCAAAGGAAGTCCACTCGCCAAGCTCGCCAAGGTTTTGGCGAACGCATAGCCCTGCGGTTACTGTCAGTTACAAATGCCATTGAAGCTGGCACTTGGCGTCAGGGGGACAATGGCTGGGTGTAGGCTGTGCGCCCTGGAGGGGGCGGGGGGATACCTCCCCCCCTTCCTAGCTGTGGGTCCTCCCCCCTCAGTGAGATGACGAGTCCCCCCGTGCTGCATGGATGCGAGTGTGGTGGGTGACATGAAGTATGGAAAGAGGGAACAAGAGAAAAGGGGCAATGAGGGAGCAAGCAGCGGGGGGGGGGGGGGAGTGGGAAGAAGAAGGGGCCAAACGAGAGACAGCAAGGATACTTGGGGGCTCTTGCCGTAATTGTTTGCATCCCGTGCGTCCCCGTCCGATTTCCCCTCGTCTGGCGGGCTCGGCGTCCCGTTCACGTACTCCCACTCCGCCCGGAGGGAGTAGCACTGGCCCGTGTGGCCGCGCCACTCCACGTCCCGCATCCACTTCTCCTCCATCGTCAGCAGGGGCTTGTCCAGCACGTCCGACAGCCCCTGGACGTACGCCGCACGCGACCCATAGGTCAGAGTCGTGGCGCTGCCGCACACCTTCCCCTCCGACACCCCCGCGCCATAGGCCGCCAGATGGTAGGTCGCACTGACCACCAGCAGCTGCCGCTGCGGGTACACGCCTCCGGGGGCCTCCCACTGGCCCTTGCCAACAACCCTCTGGAGGCGGAAGAGGGTGTTCGGGGGGAAGGCCACTGACTGGAGGGAGCCCACGTCAAGGCCCCGGTGGAGGCCAAACTCGTCGTCCGGGAGAGACAGAAAGCCCACCACGTCCGAGTCCTGCCAGAATACACAGTAGACGAGTGCAAACAATCGGCCTCCAGTCCCCAACCTCTAGAGGGCGTTGTCGCACGGTGCGCGCACGGCGCGGCACCTTTCTGATGTTTCTGGGGATTTTACCCGGTGAAGAGGCCCACTGCAAACCACTTTGGCAGGTGTTCCCAAATGCTTGTGGATGGTCGCCAGAGGCCTTTGGATGATACCTGGCGTTTCTTTCTGCCTTGCAGGGGGATTTTTGTTACTTCCTGGTGGGTTTTCGCGGTTACTTGGAAGCGGGGACAAAACAGTGCCCATGAAAACGCATATGTCGAAACTTTGCACGGAGCACGCACGGTGCGTGCAACTCCATCCTAACACTAGTTCTTCTCCTTCAGCTTCCTTGGCATCGACCTTACCTAAGCCCCATTGGCACCACAACCCTGACTCCCACACTCACCTCACACGACCAATAGTGCATCAACACCACCAAACCCGTCTCCCATACCAAACCCATACCATACCAAAACGCCCCAAATTTGACAGCAATCGGTTGAGCCCCAACCACTGTCGCCAACCGCAAACCAGCAACGCATTGCCTGAGGCTGCCCTTCGCAGGATGCGGAAAAAGACGTATCTGATTCCTGAAAGACAGCCCTGTCAAAGGAACCGGCCACAGGGCGCTGACTGGATTTGATTCGCTCGGAGGCACTAAAATGTCCTGCAATATTGTTCCGTATTATCTCTTGGTCATGTGTCGCACGAAGGGCCGCGTCCCAAGGCTCGCACGCCCCTTGTTCCCGAACATCACGGCAACACAATCCAGCACCCGGGCCAAGTTGGCAACCGTTGGGGACGGCACACCTGGAGTTCGAATCCCGCGCTGGTCTTTGCCTTGAAGCCCTCTTCACAGAAGTGAAGGGCAGTACACTAGGGTCGGATGAGGGCGAATGAGGTCAGGCGCAGAAGCCGTTGGCATCCGGCACCAGGAGCTTGGCCCACGCCTCGTCCTCCTCCACCAACCCGCCCTTGCCGTGCAGGTTGCGGTACGTCATGCCTCCCGGCGGCCCCGTCCCCACGCCCGCGCGGCTGGCCAGAGCAGCGGTGAGGGCGTACGTGCTCGCGGCGTACCTGCCGTCGTACCGCTTCAGCGCCCGGGCCATGGGCCCGCGGACCTCGACCGACGACAGCCACGTGTAGGCCTCCGCAGCCTCGCAGGCCCAGCCCTCTGCAGCCCTGACGTCGATGGACAGCTGAAACCGGCTCGCAAAATGCTGCTCAACGCCCCCCCAGTCCGTCTGTGCACTGCTGGCCTCTACCCCAGCCCCAGCCCTAGCGCCAACACCTGAGGCTGCTGCCCCGGCCCTTGACGCCATTGGTGGCCCTTCTCCTGCCCCGACCCCTGCCCCTGCCCCTGGCGCCGGCTCGGCCTGTGTTTGCTGGTACTCAAGGTACATCGAGCGCCATTCCTCTTGCCAATGGTGCCTCCCCGGGGCGCCCTGCCGCGGATCGGGCCCCACCATCTCCTGCAACGACCGCAGATAACCGACTCGCGACGTCGGGTGCGCGGAGGTTTGCAACGCGTCAAGGGCCTCTTGCGCCGCCGCCACGGCGCAGGCACTGTCTCGGAGGAACCGGCGCAGCGAACGCACGGTGGCACTTTCCAGCGGGGCCTGCGCCACGAGGCTGCCACCGACGAAGCGGAGGGGGTCGTCCACTTGGCGCTGCACGGCATCGGAGATGGCACGGGAAAGGGCACGCTGCAGCACGTGGTGGTGTTGGCGGTAATACGCGTGCTCGGGGCCAGGGCCCTCCTCCAAAAAGGCCTGCACGGCCGGGGGCGCCACGTCTTCCACATCTGGTGCTCAAGAAATGCCATTTTCCTGTAGATTTCTGCTAATTTGATGATTAATTGCGACAATGTTTACCATCCCACACTTACAACACTTTTTAACGAACGTTTAGAACAAGTCCTCTGAGTCAAAGTCATATTTAAGTCTCAGGTTGACAATTAAACAGCCAAACAAGACTTGGGTGAAGCAATAGACCAATTTTAAAGAGGCAAACAGACTAGATGGTGTTTACACTCAACTTGTAGCCTCGTAGCGTTTCGTGGCCTTTTTGTCACACACATTTTGGGCTTGGACTTGAGAACGATGGTGTCCATAATTGTCGCTGACGATCACACGTAGCATTTGCCTTGCATTGCATCGTACGTGTGAGTGGAACTCGAGAAGCAATGTGCCATCCTCTTGTGACACAATGCTTGAGAAGTTCACAGATGTCGGATGTCATTTGAGAACCATCCAGGTATTCGGAAGATAAATATTTCGTGGGCATTTTTTCGGTTTTGAAAATACAATTATCTATTCCAAACCCTGCATTTTATATTAGGACAAACCAAAGCAAGACTTTCGATTCTGGAGGCGCTTTCTTGCAGAGCACGCACCATCATTCCCTGAAAAGGCTCTGCTCGCTCATCCACACGACAAAACCCAACGCATGCAAGCCTGCAATGACGCATGTTGCAGCCACCACCCACAGCGTTTCCTACAGACGTTGTCGTGATCCACAGAAAAAGCGCACACCCTCCACCCACCCTTTTCTCGAACGACATGGGGTGCGGGGCCAGCCACGCGTCACCACCCGGGAAGCCCGCGAGCGCCCCTTGGGCCGAGTCCGGCCACGCAGTCCGCAGTGAAGAAAAGGAAGAGCACGCGCCTCCGCCACCGCCGTCGGGGCCGCAGGGCTTCGCTGTAGACGACGCCTCACAACCGTCCCGCATGGGACCCCTGCCGTACGTCGTTATGCTGCGCCCGCGTGGCCTTGCAAGTGATGCCCCGGCAGTAGAAAAATTGATTGTTCTGAGAACTAGAAACAACAAGAAGTAGTACTGCATGATTGAGACATCTGAGTGTCAATCCTGGATCTTTTTCCGTTGAAAATTAGCAGTCTCCACCGCAGCTGTGGGGGGTGGGGGGGGCGGGGGTCAACGAATTCCTGGTGGTATGTGTTTCAAATGCAGTGAATGAGATTTTCTCCTCCAGCAGGCTCTTCCCCTAAAATTTACTTGGGGGAGGAGGCTCCTTTGAAGCCGCAGGGGATGGGCTCCTTCGAAGTTGGAGCTGTGGAGGCTGCTGACAGGGTGCGTGGTTTGGCACCTACCAGAGACTTCAAAGGAGGGGGGGGGGGGGGTTAGGGGGGGTGGTCCCCCCCCCCCCAGCAGCGTTGTCGAGTTGTTAAAAGGAGCCCCTGGGGGAAAGGGGGGAGGTGAGCCTGGGACACCTGCAAACGTGAGCCCGGGTGTATTCTTTGGACTACCAGCCACTTGTAGAGTTGCATGCAGCAAGTATGCCCCCCCCCCCCCCTGCCCTCGGCCGGAGCATCTGCCATCCTGAGAGATGGTCGCATCGCTATGCGCAGGGTGCCAGGTTATTCCCAACTCGTACAAGGCAGAGGTATTCAGCATCCTTTTGGGGTCTCACTTCTTTCCTGATGGGTAAAGGTTACACCTTGACTGCCAAGGGGCTATAGCCTCAGCATCAGGCACCCGGCGCCCAGTCTGGCAGGCATATTGGGTGCTGGAGATTCACCGCTCTTTGGCGACGAAGCACCAATCCCTTGAGTGGGTGGAGGGCCATGTAGGCATGGAACAGAAAGAAGTGTCCAATAGGTATGCAAAGGTGGGTACTATTCTGCCCCCGCCATGTCCCACCCACTCTGCCTCTGGCTGGGCCATTATCTGACATGGTTGTCCGCACTGTGGTCCCTCCCATAACCTCAGTGTGCATGGTACCCTGGCCGTTTGCCCTGAGACCCCCCCCTCTGGTGGCGGCATGGCAGTCTGCCTGGACCCTTGCATTCCATGTGCACAACTGGAGGGATTCCTTGCACTGCACACACACTGCGCGCTAGTTTTAGACGAGGTTCTCCCCAAAGAGCCCCGAGGCACACCCCTTCCAAACGAACCTCAAACTAGCCGAGCCGAAGACAAATGCAAGCTACCTTACCTTCACATCAGACATCATGCAAAATGCGGAAAGCCTAGGGTCTCCAGTACGGCCAGACGCCCAAATAGTTGCACTGCGCCTGCACTGCGCTAAGGGCGCCCCCTGGCACCAAACGCCACACTGAAGTGACCCACGAATAGCTGTCCGCTATGTCTATGCCTACCTCACTTCACAGATTTCTGTGCGTATAACACAGATGTTTGCCCCTTCCAGAGACATGAGCCTGCCCCCCAAACTGGTCTTTTGGGGTTTTGACCCGTGTGCATCGGAACCCCCAAACACCAACCATACCCCCCGGGGATGCGTGTTGGGGCGACTTCCCGTGCGATGCCACTTTATTTAGTACCTTTTTGCTCTGCAATATACCACCTGCCCTCCCTCTTTCCGTGCTGGCCCCCCTGACCATTAACTTGGGGTGTCGGTAGGAATGTGGCCTCCTGGGCAACTGAGTGATTAAGAACGTGATGATGATTCTTGCTCACGACTTGTCCATGGGCTCCTTCCCCATGTAAACACGGTCTGGGTTTAACTGTAACATGGTGGGGTTGCGCAAAGTACAACATGATCTTAACAATCGCCAATGACCTGAATCTGGGGTGCTGAAGTTTGATTGGAACTGATGGTGCAACCTGGTTGGTTGGAGCTGGATAGTATGCGATGAGCTGTGAACATAAAACTTGGATGAAAGAAGGGCGAAAACCCGGAGTGGGGAGGACAGAATTTTTGTGCCCTAAGAGCCTAGTAAGTGACTGGAGACCTGGCCGCTATGTAAACCCAAATTTTGGTTTGGACCCAGGTTCGGGTCAGTTGACTTGAGGTACTTGAAAATGACTTGCTTGAAAAACCGTGCGCGTGTTTCAACCCACTGCATTTCACACCTAGGGGTCAAGCAGGCACTCACGGCAGGCGAGAGGTTAAGAAAAGAATGACAGTGCAAAACAGGTCTGTCAGAAGGGCTGTCATTGAAGTGAGAATGTGGCGCATTGCGGCCCTGAAAACAGAAACAGTGTTGACTGCAGGTAATGAGTAGTGGCAATGCGGGGAAAGAAGAGGGAAACATCGTGCAGGAGAGGGCAGGAGCCAACGTCAGCCCGGGTGCTGAAAACCAACCCAGGCCTAAGAAAAAGGCTCTGGTGGGGCTAACAGTTCTCAAGCAATTGTGTGATGAGTGGTGTTGGGATATCTGAGTATGACCAAAACCAAATGGGCAAAAAAAGAACACAGGAAGACGAATAGGCTGACGTCAAGGTTCATTGAGGCTTTCGCCCTTTGCGACCCACAGGGGCATCGGCCGAGTCGCCCGGCCCATTCGGCATAATCAGAGCAATCAGGGCATATATAACCGGTACAAAACTGCAGTTCTTGGATGCTTGTTCTTGTTCTTGTTCTTGGATGCTGAGCGCCAGATCAGCGAAGAACTCTCCAGCGGCGACAGGTCGCTGCTGGAGAGTGCTGCGCCAGGCGGCAGCGACAAGCGACCGAAAAACAGTTCAAGGAACGAAATTCTACATGACCTCGCTGAAGTAAGGAGTGGTAAACTGAAATCTGTTCTGGAGGGAGACGGTTGCGTCGTTTTCATTCGCCGCAAACCAGTGCCTTGATCGCCCGGACGGTTTGACAAAATCCGGAAATCATGTACAGGAAGTAGAGGAGCGCTAGCCGAGAAAAGGAGCCTACCATCTGCGATGGAATGGCTGGATCCAGTACCCCCCCCCCCTTGTCGTTCCCCGACCTGGGGAAGACGGTCCCCCACCACCCCCTGGGGGACGGTCACCAAGTGACGGTCCCCCACCCCCCCCTGGGGGACCGCACAACCACCGTACACGCACATTTGCAGGCACAGAAATCGCAGCATAAAACGAAAAAATTCAGCATAGGATGCGTTCAAAGGGCTGCCAATGTACGGAGACCTACTCCTTGACCGGCTCAGTGTAAAATTTCTTGGTCCTGCTCCACTTCACCTTGAACTCTTGCACATGCTCTCCACTTTCCAGTGGAATGCTTTGGGCAGCACTCTTGGGTGGTGGTTTTGCCTTCTTGGTAGGAGGCTTGGCAGGCGCAAGCAGATTTTTGGGAACCCATTTCCCTTCGGGAATGTCCCTTGTAAAATACAACTTGTGCCAAAACTGTGTCCCATACCCCATACACCACGGGCACTCTTCACCCACACAACCTCCGTGTCAGAATTCAGGTCACTATCATCATCCGTCACATTTGTCCCAGGGGGAAACATGGTTGTGCTGTCAAGTTCCATTTCAGCGAAAGTAAGCAAAATGTCCCGCCATGAGTGCAAGGGATACAAGTGGCAGTGCCCCACAACACAGTCACCCACACAACAACACAATGAGCCGCAACGAAAGTTTTTGGGTTGACCAAGTGACGGTCCCCCACCCCCCCCTGGGGAACGACAAGGGGTGGGGAACGACAATGGGGGGGGGGGGTACCTTGTCGTCCCAGGAAAGGCTTTTGTAGCGATCTAGTCCAAACTGGGAACGGTCGATCTTCACGGATTCCAAGTCGGGCGGTTCAGTTTGGGTCGTGCCATCGATAGGGTCCATGAAGTTGACCCCGGTGACTCGGAGCGGATTCGAGGCAGGCGTGGGCGTAGGAGGTGTCACGGTGGCGGTGTCGATATGAACGCTGGAGACGTGCGTCGACTCCCAGAAGAAACACGCTGCCCTCGACGTGTGAAGCGGTGTGGTGGTGAATGGGGCTGCGACGGTGCGTGCTACATACTGGTAGCGCTGAACGGAGATGTGCCGTCACAAGATGCGGTGAGACTAGAGATTGCATGAAGCCCAAGCAGCGACCACGCCCAGAATGACGCTCATCCCAACGAGCCACATGTTCAAGGCTTTCGTTGCGATGCCCAGCTCATCCCAAAACACAGTGAGATACGCAGCGCATGGGAACGTGACGGAGATTGCCAGGGAGAACAGGGAACCGAGCAGCCCCATCATCACTTCAAACCGCGGCAGAAGGATGGCCCCCGCCAACGTGACCGCGAGGAGACCGAGCCGCACTACGAACGGACTCCTGATGCAATCGCATTGGGGCAGCACGGCCAGGATGTTGTCCTGCAGCGTCATTGCAAACACATGCATGAACCCGCCAAACTTGAACAGCACCAACAACATCACCACCAGTTGCGATCCGGAGCCCCACGCATCCCCGAAGTTGAGTTCGATCTCCGGTAGTGTGCCGTCGCCGTACATGCGGTAGCCCAGGGTTGCAATCACGACGAAATAAACATTGCATATCAAGAATGTCACGTTCACAACAGTGGAATACTCACACCGGTTTGCCATGGAAGAGTACAAGTCTGGCAAAACGGCGTGGCCCGCAAACGAGGCCATTACCAGGCCTACGAAGGACAAGGACTGCCATCGGAGAAAAAACTGAGTGGGCGCCCCTTCGTACAAGCTTCCGGGGGCATGCAGAGTGGTGAGCCCTAGACCCAGGACAATGCCTAGAACGACCATGTTGGTCAAGATGCCGAGGATGCTGACGATGGCGAGCTGCTTGAAGTCATTCATCAGACATGGTGGGAGGACGAGGCAGGCCATGCAGAAATAGCACATGGTATGGGGCAGCCCAATCATCTTCTGCATGTTGTCACCCCCAAGAATCAGGTATCCTGTAAGCACCAGCAGCAGCTCCAAACTGAAAATGAAGCTGATGACAAGATTGCCAGTCCTGCCAAACACGTGGAACGCTATGTCCGCGTATGATCGCGCCATAGGAGCACCGTCCAGTATGTGTCCGAGAAGGTGGGCAGTGTAGAGGCAGATGGTGCCCATGAAGGGGACCAAGAGCAAGCCAAGCCACCCGCTCTGGCGGAGTCCGAATGGCAGGCCAAGGGCAAAAGCCCCAATAATTGCATTCACGGCATTGAAGCCGGTTTTTTGCGTTCCCGTAGTCCCCGCGGTGCGTGGGGGTGCAGAAGGCTCATCGAGAGCCTTCGCAAAGCGTACAGTCAGCGCGTTCAAAATGTGCACCTGGATGCGACCAGGCGTTGGTGCAGCCGCAAAAAGGGGTCACCGTTCGGGGAAACCAAAGAAGTCGTTTCCTAAAACACAATAAAGAGATGGCTGCAATGCGAGCCCAACACCAAGCGAAACTACACAGGCGCCAAGTGCACCACAACATGCTACTGAAGCTCAGCTTACCCCCCCCCCCCCCTTGCGCAAACACGGGCCAGGTTCTAGTTCCAGGACCAAAAGTGCGGAAACACGGGGTCCCCGTGTTTGGACAGGCCCGGGTTAGCGCGCGGCACGTACTGCGGAACACAAGTTGCAGGCATAGCCCAACCTTAACCCTCCCAACATGATAGCACAAGTCATTTTTCTTTAGCCACACAACTCAGGTGTCTCTCAGTCACTTTCATTCTGATTGACAGGCACTGAATAGAACCCCTTGCCAACCAACAAAACTGTCATCCACGATGTCCTTTGTAAAGTACAGCTTGCCCTCAAAGACATGCCCCAGACCCCAAACCCCACGGGCGCTCATACACAATGTGAATGTACTGCTCACCTCATGTTGAGGGACCCAAAACTCAAGCAGGCACAAACTCATTGTTTGTGTACCGCTGGTATGTGACAGGCTGTCCAGCAGCGAAAAGAGAATCGTTCATGACTATGAAAGAGTGTCCAACAGACCGGCATACACCCCAGAGTACAAGAGCACATGGAATTATAGCTGTAGCAACACTTTGTCACCCATATTGACCCTTCCTGCATCCTGCACAAAGCTATAAACCACGTTCTCTATTGGATCAGAACCGCAAAAACGACGGTTCAAAAAAAGGACCAAAAGTGCGGAAACACGGGGTCCCCGTGTTTGGACAGGCCCGGGTTAGCGCGCGGCACGTACTGCGGAACACAAGTTGCAGGCATAGCCCAACCTTAACCCTCCCAACATGATAGCACAAGTCATTTTTCTTTAGCCACACAACTCAGGTGTCTCTCAGTCACTTTCATTCTGATTGACAGGCACTGAATAGAACCCCTTGCCAACCAACAAAACTGTCATCCACGATGTCCTTTGTAAAGTACAGCTTGCCCTCAAAGACATGCCCCAGACCCCAAACCCCACGGGCGCTCATACACAATGTGAATGTACTGCTCACCTCATGTTGAGGGACCCAAAACTCAAGCAGGCACAAACTCATTGTTTGTGTACCGCTGGTATGTGACAGGCTGTCCAGCAGCGAAAAGAGAATCGTTCATGACTATGAAAGAGTGTCCAACAGACCGGCATACACCCCAGAGTACAAGAGCACATGAAATTATAGCTGTAGCAACACTTTGTCACCCATATTGACCCTTCCTGCATCCTGCACAAAGCTATAAACCACGTTCTCTATTGGATCAGAACCGCAAAAACGGCGGTTCAAAAAAAGGACCAAAAGTGCGGAAACACGGGGTCTCCGTGTTTGGCCATAGAACAGTGGAATGTTCAGCAATAGGTCCCCACCGACAGACCTGCGCCCCCAATCATCAAGTATCACACGGCGGAGCCGCGGCACACATTGTCCCATCTGTCCAGCAAGGCGCCGTTAGGCGCCGCCACATATAGTCCAAAGCAGTCTGAGAGCGCCACTGGCGCCCTCCCTCGACGGTTAGGGTCAGGCCTCAGAACTCGACCCCCCCCCGACACCTCTTCCTGCTCTCACTGACATCTGTACTAAATTCGTCACTGTCACTGCCCGACACCCCCCGCAACCGCGTGTCACTTACATCCGTGCTGTACAGCTCCTCGTCTGAGCTGGGCAGGAAGTCCTCGTCCCCCGACGTCGACGACGCGGTCGAGCTACCGCCCGATGTCCCCCCAGAATCCACCTCTGACCCAATCTCCAGGTCCGACGTATCCGCCATGGGCTCCAGCCCCAGGGCATCCCACTCTGTGACACGGCGTCGCTTAGACAGGGGCAGCAGGTTATAGGGGTGTAGTCCCCGGCCCTGCCCCGCCAACTCGTCGGCTGCCTCGTTGCCGGCCACCCCGAGGTGCGATGGCACCCACCGGACTTGCAACATGTCCCCCGCCTCCCCTCGCAGCCAATCAATGTGTTCCCACAAATCTCTGTGCCCCACCTCCCCCGAGGATGTGCGCCACCCATGTCTCTTCCATTTCTCCGTCCACACCGTGATGGCTTTAAAGATGTACTCGGAATCTACCACTACGACCATGCGCTCCCCCTCCGCCCGACTTAACATTGCGTGCAATACTCCTCGCAGCTCCCCCCTACTGATACTCTGTCGCTCGTGTGCTGGCACATGTGCCCGAAAATTGCGGCTGTGGTGGTGCCCGAACCAAACACCATACCCCGCCTGCATCCACCCCCGCACTCGTTTCGCGGAGCCATCCGTGTAAACCACCACCCAGCCCTCCCCCGACATTTTCTCCAGCTCCGCCAACAGTGACTTCTTATGGTCGCCCCATTTTTCCTCCTTTAATTTCAACGGGTCGGGTCGCGCTGACGGCTGCTTGGCCGTCGTGGGGGCCTGGGGCGCCCTGTGGAACATTGTTTTATGTTCCGCCCAACTGTGGAGTTGAGCTATCAGATGTCGTAGATCGGCCCGACTGCAGGACATATTACGGTCCCCCCTCCAACTCTCCACCCACACGGCGACGAAGTCCTCTAGCGATACCTGCCTATGCTGGTACTTCACCTCACATTGCAGCTTCCACTGCGCACGCAGGCCTGCCCACAGAACGAGGCCCTGCGTCGTTTGCAGCGACAGCAGGGGTTCCTCCAGCAGGAGCCTGCTTGGCTCTACTGCTCCCCCCACCCCCTGTGCCAAGCCAAAAGCCTTCCTGACTGTATCAAACATGAAGGCTGAAAAATAGCATCGTTTCGGCGTGTGTGCGTGGTCCTCCACCCGCCCACACTGTGGACACAGTTTGCCCCCCAATCTTTCCATCCGCACCCCGACCGGCAGTTTCCGCCACAGGACCCTACGAACGAAGTCTAAATCCCATTTGGGGAGGTGCAGACACCCAAACACGCGCCAGACTTCCTTCGGCTGTCGTGCCTCGTGGCGCGTGCGTTGTTGCATGGCCAACAGAGTACGCCTCTTCGCCCACTATACAGGCCAATTGTCCACTTGGGGGGTCACCGGAGGCGTAAAGCTGGGTTTATACATGCCCACCACCCTCACCGCTGAATCCACATACACGTTGCGCCACATGGGAGCCACCGTGTCCAATAGCTAGGAGGGTATCTCGGACCCCGAAATGAGGTCACATTAGCGTAGCACCCCCTTGCGATGCAGCGCCGGAGAAAAATACGTCAACCAATCCTTATTGCGACAAACACACAGTGCCACACCCCAAGGGACCACAACTCATGCAGGGGGGGGGACGGGCACCCCCCCCCCCGTCGGACCACCGAATATGCCTTCGCTGTTCCCTGCATAAAGGTGGTCTTAGGCAGGGGGATCGGGGCCAGCTGCAGGTAGGGTAGGAATGCTGGCTCTAGAACCAAACCCACTCGGTCAGCCCACCCCCGGAACGGCCGTGCATGCTGTTCTGCCAGCGACGAGGGCCGTACCACTACCTGCACAACGGTTTGACTGTGCACCCAGGACGCGTATAACCCCAGGCCCACCTGGCCTAAGCCCCCCTCCGCTGGTGGTAGCGCCAGTATCGGCATCGTGAGGTGCCAGGTATTTATGTCCAGCGCTGCCCTATGGACCATGTTCAGCTGTGCCACCACGTGTTCCGTGGGTGCGTACGCCCGTGCTGTCAGATACACTACCGGTGCTACCCACGTGGCAAACAAATATGCCCGCTCCTCCATCCCCAGAGGCAGCGTGGCCAGGGTACGCGCCCGTGCCAACATTTTTGCGACCACAGGCGCATAGGCGTTGGCAATGGAGACGTTACCCAACTGGATCCCCAGGTATTTCACCTGTTCTTTTACCGTCAAACCCGCCAACGTTGTCAGCCGGGGTGTATCCGGGTCCGAGCATTTAACCACCGCATATGTTTTCGAAAAATTCACCCGCAGCCCTGAGAAATATCCAAAAACCTGCAGGACATACAAGGCCGCCCTCAGGTCTGCCACCTGCTGGGCCCCCCGCCCCGGCAGTGCCAGCAGGATCACAAAGGACAAAGCACCAAGGCAATTCAACAATTCACCTCTGGCCGACCAAAACAGTCAGAGTGCTGCGGGCGACTGAAATCACCACCTGCAAGAGTACTAAAGCTGTACTCGCCCATAGCGCCACAGGCCTTAGTGTGCGCTCTCCAAAAGACCCCGCCGGGTCTATGGGACACAACCACACACGTACACACACCGGCGATCCAAACACGTGAAGCAGCACTTAAGCAGGCCTAAGCCCCAAAATTATAACAACTGACAGAAATATACCGCAAGTATCGACAACCCACCAACAAAGAACCCCAGACTCTCCATGCACCGCCGCACACAGCGAGGGGGCAGGTGCGGGGGCGGGTGGTGGGAACACAATAAATTTTCAACAAATCTGTACACACACAGAGATAGTGATCCCCTGTTCGTAAACGAAAAGGGGGCAAGACAAACAGGGGATCACAAAGGACAAAGCACCAAGGCAATTCAACAATTCACCTCTGGTACTCCTCATCCTTGTTCCCATGCACACACCAAACACGCTCACCAAGCCGGAACCTACAGACAATACAAACCCAAACTAGGTCAGTGCCCGGCGCACGCAGCCAAGCAGCCACAGCGCCGGCGGAACCCCAGCGTGCGAGTTCAGTGTGCTGTAGTCCCATTCGTCAAAATCTTCACCCATGCCTTCACGTCAGCGGCCCGTATCACTGCACGACCGCATCGCATCAGTACACATGTTGATCCTACTCAAGCAATAAGCCAGACCGGATGGCGACCCCAACGCTTTGGAAATAGCACATGCATTGCAGCAAACTCACGCGTCCCTTGGTCCCATATATAGGAAAAGGCGTTGGGCCGCAGCCATCGCGCCCGAATCCACAGGGGGGCAGCGCCTGGTGCCCGCAGACAAACAGCCACGGCGCCGGCGCCAACCCCAGGGTACAGTGCTCGCATGCACAGGCCCCATACTCCAGACCCCGCATATTCAGAACGGCGGGCGCTCACAAAGCACGGAACATGAAGCACACACGCCGTACCAGCACCTGCTTCCCTTGGACCCATATATAGGGCAGACACTGGCCCCCAGCCTTCGTGTGCGACGACTGACTAAGGTACAGCCTACTATCCCCAACCCTCACAATCCAACGATGGCGGCACAGATGATTCCCGCCCATTCCCTTAACATTCGCATCACCGGACGGGGTCGTCTGCTGCTCCGCAACACCACGCAGACGGCCTGCCAGATCCTGCGCCGCCAGCTGCAGCACCCCCGGAGCATCCTCCTTCGAGCAAGGCCGCATGAAGACCAGCCTAGCAACCAGACCCAGCCAGATCCGCTTCACCGGCCGCCAGGCAAGGCGCCTCTCCCGCCTGCGCTGCAGCGCCTCCACCGACCGGCGGTGACGAAATTTTCCACGCCTGCGGCGGCGGCGTTTCCCACGTTTAGGCATGGCAAAAGCACTGAGCACCGCGAAAACGGCGAACCATGTGGTTCCCCAAAACTAACAGAGAACACCTCACAATACCAACCCTCCCACCGACACCACCTCGCGAGGGTGCTTCAGCAACACCCGCCAGAGTTGAAATGCACGGAAACACGCCCGTTGCACATTAGACTGGAAATTGGAGTCCAACCTACTCGGCGGGTCAGCCGGCTGTAACACGCCCGGCACCAGTCGGACCTCCACAATCAAACCAGACTGCAACAACCTCAGAACCAGGGCCCTCAGTAGCCTCTGCTGCCTTGACAGCCACGTGGATGCCCGCAGGGCCACCAACTGGCACGCAGATACCTTGGAGTCCGTGACCAGCACAACATAACTCCACCCCAACCTGACCGCCAACCTTACCAACCACACCAAGACCCAAAGCTCAGCGCTCTGCTGCGTGTGACGTGCAGGGGGAATCACCTGGGAACGGACACCTGACAATCGCGGGATGAATGCCCCTCCTCTATATCGAATGGTATCCAAAGCAGCATCCCCAAACATCACACAGTGGCGAACAGCCCATAAATCAGGCGTCCCAGACAATGCATGAAACACTGCAAGGCGTGCCAGTGCCGGAGGTTTCCAAGTATCCATACAACGGACGATCGCGGTACACAGTCCATGCAGCACCTTCAGTGGCGTGGGTCTCTCAAACCCCCCCCACCGATCACAACAATAGCTCCCCCCCCAGAGGGGCAGTGGGCCCCCCCCCAGACGGGGTCTAAAGTGCCAATGGATGAAGCCCAACGCCTTGGAGAGTAACCGGGAAGAAGGTCTGGACCTCGTGGCCAGCCTGAGCCAAATGTTGAACATCTGGAGGAAGGCCCGTGGATGTGAACGGATCGTGCGCACTCCCAAGTTGATGTACTTCCCTAGGAAAAATATGTCCGTAACCGGCTCCAACGTACTCTTCCCCGACACAACAAAACCAGCCTCCTCTAGCGCCCTGACCACGCGAGCAGTCACAACACGCAAACGCGCTGGATCCGGCCCCAAAATTAAGAAATCATCTAAATAATGGAAGAGGGTGTATCCCTCCGGGATCAAGGGTCGCACTATCCTTCCCAACGCCGTCTGACAGAACAACGGGGAATGTTTCCAACCAAACGGCATCCGTGACATACAAAACACTCTCTCCACACCTTCCCAACGCATCCGGAACCGAAAGGCCCTCTCGTGCCGTCTTGGCAACTTAAAACTCCAAAAGGCGTTTTTCAGGTCCACGTGTGTACAAAACAACGGCCTATCGGCTGGCCAATCCGCCAACTTCTTGGAGATTTGCTCCCAACCATCCAACGAGAAAGACAGCGGCTTATGTAAGCTCTCATTGAACTCAACGAGATTAAAGATAAGGGACACTTTCTCTGTGGACTTCGGGATCACAAACGGCCAGCAGGTCGCCCTCAAAGGGCAATTCTCATCCATAATGGTAACTATCTCCTCACGCAACAACCATTTAACCATGGGTCGCACCAAAGCCTCCCTATTAGACGAGTGACTTTCTCTCTGCAAGTGAAAATCAGACACAGACGCCTCAAAATCAGGGGGGGCCAACTCACACCACAGATCATCGGAAATCGTGTAGTTACCCACCGCCCCCAAACCCCTCTCCACCAGCTGTGGGTCCACCCTGCCTACCTGCGGCACTGGCGACGTAGACAAATGCAAAAGAGCCTGCCAAGACTCAGCGGTAAATTCTGACAGTGCGTTAAAAATTATATCCGGCGCTGACCGCAAACGGTAGTCCTCACACGTCACAAACAAGCGAAGCACAAACAAATGGAGTCGTTTCATGAGTAGCAGAACCCCGCAAGACAGTGCCTGGTGAAGCCACGGTAAGAAGGTAAAGAAGGCTTGCAAAAACTGGACAAATAACGGAACTGGTTCCGAACGCACATACAACAGGTCTGCCCTGGTCAGAGGGCGGGGCCCCCCATCCGCCAATGTGATAACCTGCAGTGATCCCCGCGCTGAACTCAGCACTGGGCCACCAACAGGCTCGTCACAGGCAGATGGGGTTTCGCGAATCGCCCCCACGGGGGGCGAATTTCCAGGCGACCCCCCCCCCCGCGCGCTTGCCTGCCTCCGCACCGCCGCCCTGGCCCTGATTCTCCGGTGGGGAACGCACAGCCACTTTGCTGGCAGGCCCGACTGGAGGCCCATCAGGATGCCTCCTTTTGGAGGCAGGCCGTCTGGCTTTTGCATTACCCAGGCCCACCTTCGCGCTCGCCGCATGATGCCGCTGGACAGATATGGAACCGCCCAGACCAACGAGTCGCCGCTTGGGCCTCGGTTTACCTTCGCCGTCAACCTCCGCTGCGCCACGTCCCGGTGTCCTGCCGGTTCCCTTAGATCGCAGCCTTCTCTTGCCGCCCCCGACTTGAGGTCCGGTTCCCGGCGTGAATTGTGGAGGGCGTTCCCCCGGACCATCGGGCGGTGTGGGCTTCGCGGGGGAGCCACAGGCACTTGCTGCGGACACGGCGGAGGCCGAAGACTCCGAGGGGACGGACGAAGAATCCGAATCAGACCCCACGCCGTCCATTTCCCCTTGATGCGGCGCCACATCCATATCAGGAAGAGATACCACAGGCCCCGCAGGCACCGGGGCAGCGATCTCCAGCGACGCCTTCGGGGACTTCCTTTCGGGATTAGCATACATGGGGTCACCCCACAGGTCGGCCAGCAGCACAGCCAACCGCTCACCAGGAGCCTGGCCACCCACAGGCCATGGAAGCACCAGAGCCCCAACCACCGCAGGGTCAGAGTAGCCCAGAGCGTACTCCAACGCCGTGGCTAGCCGTTTCCACCTCCCCCACCAAACGAAATAGGCCACATTTGGAGAGCGGTGGAAGGCGGCCGCAGCGCCCCCCCGCCGCAGGGAATGCCGCCGATGGCCACTATACGGGGAATCACGGAGGAGGTCTGCGAAGATCTTCTCCACTGCCTCAACCCCTCCCCTAACCAACGGTTGACCCTCCGGGACGCAGCTTGCCGCGGCGTAGGATCGAAGGAATCGGACCCACGAGCGTCCCCACTCATAAAGCGGGCGCCGCACCTCCCTGTGGCCGCCAACTTTGGTAGTGACGAACAGGACCACGAAATCGCTTTCCAGTCCCGCTGGCGTGATGGACACCGCTTCAGAGACTCGCAAGAAGAGAAGCCAACTGAGGTTCGCCAACGCTGCCACTGCCTGCTCAACCGGCGAGGCCGCTCTGGTCCACAGGAGGTAGAGACCCTCGGGTCCCAGGTATGGCTGTCCCGGTGTCGGCTTTCCAGACTTTGCAAGTCTCCAGTGGATGGCCTGAACACAGCCCGGGAGCAGCCTGATATCTTCCGCCGCTCGGCCGTGTGCGTTCGGGGCTGGGCCCCAAAAACGCAAGCCCGATACCGCTCCGCCCTGTCCGCGGTGGCGAAGTATGAGGGAACCAGGGCTTTGCGGACGCCGCTTACTGACACGCTGTCTGACTTCTTGGCGTCAAGGGTCTCTATGGGGCAGGCCAGATCCACCCCCAGGGGTTATGTGTCCGCGACTCGCCGCCATCGCCATTGCCCACCCCGCCGCCGCCGCGCTGAAGGTCGCTCTGGCAGCAGGTAAGGCCTCCCGGGTGGGGATTGGACGCGCTGGTTGGGAATCTTCACACCAACACGGCCATCCCCACCCCGCCCTGTCGCAGTGGCGACAGTCCCGTCAGGACCAGTGGGGACACTGGAAATGCCAGTGCCTCAACTGCTCTGATGGGACGCCCTCTTTTGCGCATCTCTGGCAGTCACCAGACGGGCGGGCGGATATTGGTACCCACCTTCCTTTCTTCGTCATCCAATGAAGGACGCCTTGTCGCATAGCGAAGTCGATGCCCTTATACTTAAAGGACGGTCCCCCGTTTTTGACCGCATCTGGCCAGCTCATGGCATCCAGCGGGTTGGACGGGTCCGCCCGACTACTGGACTCCGGCGCGAACCTCTGGGCGTACGCCTGCTGGGAGTCGAGGATGATACCCCAAATCCTGTAGGCCAGCCTGTCGCCCCTCGGGCATTCCATCGCATTGCCCATCACGTCGGATGGCCTGACCGGCGCAGCACTTGCGCTTCTAACGTAGTCCCGCAGCGCCTCGCCTGACTGGCGCATCCAGCTGGCTACTTTGTCGCCCCCCAGCTCCACTGCCTCTGCGGTCAAGTCCGGCACTGAATTTCTCTCCGCGACGGCCAGGCTCTCCAAACGTGCTTGTAGGTGTCCGATCGCCTCTTGCTGGGACTGCAGCAACGCGCGCAGCTCCTCGGGCGACATCTGGCTGGTGTCCCGCACCGACGCGTCCGCCCCAGAGCCCGAAGCTCCTTGGTCTGGGGCCTTAGACGACGCACTCTTAAACGGGGAGCGAAAGACCTGCATGCTGCTTCACAAAAACACAATAAATTTTCAACAAATCTGTACACACACAGAGATAGTGATCCCCTGTTCGTAAACGAAAAGGGGGCAAGACAAACAGGGGATGTCATCGGCATACAACAGCACCACCACCGTCACATGTAACCGTTTGAAGTCGAAAATGAGCAATACGGTTACCAAATCAAAGAGCAGGGGGGACAGTGGGTCCCCCTGTCGAATGCCGGAGCGTGGGCTCAGCTCCACGTTGGCCACAAACCCTCTACCCACGCAAAACAAAATAGGCCCTGTTGACACCGACATCAGCAAACCCACGTAATCCAGAGGCAGCCCCAGGTGTATCAGTGTGACCCTCAGTAACGTAAAAGTGACCGAGTCATATGCTTTCTGAAAATCCACGGTCACCATAACTTGATCCGGCAGCCGCTCCCACTCCGCCCTTGCGAAAATAACATGATCTAACATTTGACGCCCCGGCACGAACCCCTTTTGACAAGGGGGGATCACTTGCGGCCACACATCCGATAGCTGCAGCATCACTGTGGTGGTCACCCACTTCAAGCACACCTGCTGCAACGCGATTGGCCTCATGTCCTTTGGTTGCTCCGCCCCCCAGAATTTAGGCAGGCATCGCATCAGTGAGACCGACCACTCTGCTGGCACCCCCCCCTCCCTGAGGAAACACTTCATGGCCGACAGCAGACGCGGTGCAAACACCGACGGAAACGCTTGGTACAATTCCGCCGGAATACCATCCTTTCCGGGGGCCAACCCCCCTTTCAGCCGCTCTAATGCTGCCAGCACCACCTCTAATGACAATGGTTTCATGAGCAGCGGCAGCGCATGCAGGATCTTCGGGGGGGTCAGCAGCGAGCGCACATACCGCCAACACTCCTCCTCGGTTGCGGAGTTCCCGCCATGACCCCCGCCCAATAGTCCCGAAGCGCCTGGGCGATCGCCCGCACCCCGGTGTGTACCCCCTCCTGTGAGTCCCTGACTCTGGCCACGTGCTGTCGCTCGTCGGTTCGCCTGACACTCGACCCGCACTTCCCGTGGCTGCAGCTGTCGTTTCAGTCTCTCACACATATCCGATTTAAACATGGCTTCTGGCTGGTTTGCTAAGAGGGAAATCAACAGCCCGTATCCCTCCCACACTGATCTCGGCGAGTAACCCAGCTCCTCCAAATACTCTAGCGCCCCCGGCGCCAACTTCACTGGTGTGCTTCCCCGCACCAGGCTATGCTGCTCCGTGTACCCCGAGGTGGGATGGGCCCGGCGCCATTCTCGGGCTTCCTGTTGCAGAAAACCCGTCACCCCCGCCCACCACTCCACCGGCCCCAGTTCTCTGTCCGCCCATTTCTGCAACCCTTCCCCCAACCTGCCCATAGCCACTTCATCGGACAGGGCCTCAATGGGGAAGCGAAAACGCGTGGGGCACGTGGGCCCCTCCGGCGGGCCCAGCTGCATGACCACCGCTTTGTGGTCGGAGGGCGTCGCCACCGGATATGCGGAGCGCACCAATGGCAGCACAGCCGGCTGCACATGGATGCGGTCGATGCGCCGCTGCTTGGCCATGTGCATGTAGCCTTTCACTGCTTCCTCCCTGGTCTCCCCATGCACGCAAACCCACACATCATCCAGCTCGAGCTGCTGCAGCACATGCCCCTCTTTCTCCCTCGACCGCACCACTGGTGACACCTCTTTTGTGACCGTCGCCGAGTCCTCTCTTGGGACCATCACGCTATTGTGATCGGCCAGCGTAACCAACGGCAAAGGGGGTAGCTCAGACAGCGGAATTCTTGGGGGCCTCCTTGAGTGGCAAAACTAACTAACTGGACCCAAGTTTGCACCCTCTGCGCGACTCCTCGTGGTCTGCTCCTCATGTCCTCCTCGGGGTGTCGCCATTGCTGCCCCTTTGCTTGACCCCTTCACCCCCTTGTCTAAGACAAACGAAGGACCCAAACGATGACCCAGTAAATGCACCAACTGAGCCTTGAGAAACACCGGGTCTTGCGCGCCGTGAAGTGAGAGTTGTGTATGCGGAGATGATGGAGGGAGCGGTTCGGGGAACCCCAAACATCGCACATCCCCGGTTCAAAACTTTGGTACCAAACAGGCAAATGATCAACTGCCACTGCGGGTGGCCTCAGTGGTGTCGCACGGGTCCCATGGGCTCAATACTCCTGGTTTCACCATAAATCTGTGCCAACCACCTCAAAACGCGATGATTCAGCCAACCCGTTGTCGGCACAAACATGGCAATGGCATGAGGAAATGGGAGGTAAACGGGCGAAAGGACTCAATGCATATTTCTCTTTTCCAATACCCAGTTTCCCCATTTCGGTCAACACAAATGCTGCACCCATTATGACCTGAAGAAAGGCGTATTCACCAACGGGAAAATGGAGACAATGGGGTCCCACTGCAATGCGAAATCTGGGGAAAGTCTGGGTGTTTGGGAGGGAAACCTGGAGGCGTTCGCTCCTGCCGTTTTCCGCTGCCCTTCGAGCCTCAATATTTTACTAGACTTGAGAGCAATTCAATGTTTCTTGGTACCTTTCTCTGAGAATACAAATGGGGGCTTTTGGAAGCTATCCGTTTTGCATTGCCCAAACCGTCCACTCTGCAGACTGAGTGCCCATGGCTACACACCGGACGACCCTCAGTCAAAAGCATCGGCGGAACATAGCTCAACAGTCACAAATCATACCGCCCCTTTCCTCCAAGCCGAAAAAGTCGCCACAGACCATTGAAAATAGCCACTTAACAGAGCACCTCAAACTTCAATGTCGGTGCACGCGCACAGCACTGCATTGTGGCAGAAGTAATCTTCAACAAGACGCCCAAAATCAGGAGCACAAAGCAGGTATGGAGGTCTAGGACTCCCCAAACATGCCACGTAGTCACCGTCTCCCTGACTGATCACCTTGACGGTTGGGGCAAGGGATAGACAGAAGGGGATAGCTGTTCGGTCAGAACAGCGTGGTGTGAATTCGGTATAGACTATCCGGGCACATAGTCCCACAAACCACCGTCGGTCGGCAATCGAAAGGTTAGTGCACATCTACAAAAACCTGCACACCACCGGTCTCTTCGCCCTCCCAGAAAATATGTCGGCGAGGGGGCATCAGCGACCGATAACTATGATCCCAACGGTTGCCAAAAGCACACCAAGTATCTGCAGTAGGGTGGTGAGCAATAATGACAAATCCCGTAATCGACTGCCCGGGCACACAGCAAAATGACTCTGACAGGTGAGTGATCGAAGGTCATTGGGGTCATTTGAGCTGGTGCGAAAGCTACAAAGCGAAAAGGGGGTAACTGGCGAACGGGGAGGGGACCAGCACCAGGCGACAACTCTCCAATAAGGTAAGTCTGCCTGCGCCTGTCAACCCTCTTTCCATTCCCAAACCCTCAGCACTGCAGCAGAACGATGATCCAGAGGCTTACGGCCAGCCAGGATATATAATCGTAATGGATATCAACTAGCAAGAATTGGGGGAACAGCTCTGCATCCCTGCTGTCCATCGGATCACCGTAACCGACGTGATACGCGCCACTACCTGTTGGATTGCAATAGTACCTACCAACTTATCCCAAATCCAGAAATCTTTCCCCTGATTTTGAGGTGAACTCTCATCCTGGCTGCAAGCTGCCTGAAACACTGGCCAATATACCCTTTTTATTCGGCGCCAGTGTTGGCAGCCATTTGTGCCGCCACTCCAGCATCATTGCTGGCATATGCCTCATCCAAATATGCCTGCGCACCAGCATCCAAAAGCATGTCTGCAACCTCAGTTCCAAGCTGCTCCGCAATGGGCTTGATCTCGGCCCATGGCTTGGACATGTCGATCTCAATCGTCTTCTCCTTAATGATAAGAGGACCAGCACCAGAAATGGATCCAACGCGGGCCTGCATGTTCAGCTCGTTACCATTCAAACGAGCAAAGCCAGAGATGGGAACCTGACAGCCACCCTGCAGCCGGCGATTCATCGAACGCTCGCAGCACACAGTGGTGGCATCAAGGATATGGTGCAAAGGCTGCAAAAGGGCCAGCGTCTCGGGGTCATCCGAACGGAGCTCAATAGAAAGAGCACCCTGGCCACACGCTGGCAACATGAGGTCCGGGTCAATGATATTTGCTTTCCCTGGCATCACACGATCAGTAAAGCCCATGCGCTCCAGACCAGCAGCAGCTAGAATGATGGCGTCGTAATCCCCACTGTCCAGCTTTGCCAAACGGGTGTTGACGTTGCCACGGAGCTCGACAAACTTCAAATCAGGGCGCTTCAGCAGCAACTGGGACTGACGCCGCAGGCTCGAAGTTCCCACGGTGGCCCCTTCAGGCAGGTCATCGATAGTGGCCTTGGTCGAGCCCTTAGGGAAGCACAGGGCGTCGCAGGGGTCGTGCCGCTTGCAGATGATGGAGAGGTCAAGGCCATCGGGCAGCTCCATGGGGACGTCCTTTGTGGAATGAACAGCGATGTCTGATCGGCCCTCCAATAGCGCATTTTCCAACTCCTTCACAAACAAACCCTTGCCTCCGATTTTGGCCAAAGGGGAGTCGAGAATCTTATCACCGCGGGTTGACATGGGCTGCAGCTCAACAGTGATGCCGGGGTACATCCTCTTCAACTCAGACTCGATGAACTCGGCCTGCCACATGGCCAGAGGGCTCTTGCGTGTTGCAATGCGAATGGTCTTACTGTCACCCGCAGATGGGTTGGGAACGGCGGATGCCATTGCCCACTTGGGACTCCTCGCAGGAGCGCTGTGAAGATCCACGGTCTGCAACAGGGCCTGTGGGGTAGGCTTCGAGAACCACCCGCGGAGGACCATGAATCCACCAATAAGGATAGCTCCCAAGCCCACGATGCTGACGGCTGGGTTCATCACCACAGGCTCATTTGCGACTGAGTACACCGTTTGCATGGCTGGGGGCACCGCGATGTCGGCCGCATCGAGCTGCTGTGCGGCGACGGCTGGGAATCTTGGTCTTGAAATGGCAACACTCGGAGCGACAGTCGTTGTTGCACGTGATGAGGTCAGTGGAACGGCGGCTGTCCATGCCGAACTACTCGCGGGGCTCGATGCGATATATCCGACAGCGAAGCCAAGGGAAAGGGCCACTGCACCCACAATGCCGAACAACTGTTTGTTGATGGATCGTCCCTCATCGGCGTTCAGGGCCACAGTGTTGTACGCAATTGGAGACATTGTAGGTACAAGTTTGTCGAACTGTTCGACCCCTGAAAAAAAAATAGACACGCAGAAAGAAAGAAAGAAACCGGGGGATGGGGAGTGGGGCGTGGTCCAGCCTGCCCTCTCCATTGCCCTGTAGAACTGGGGCAGGCCAAAAACGACGTCACAAAAAACAACATCACTTAAAGCCCATGTATTTTGTCTCTGTGATTTCGTGACCATGAAATGGAGGGAATACCCAACAGTGGGGTGCACTCACAGATGAGGAGAGGGCGTGGATATGTCACACGTCATATATCGTGCGCCCCTTGGGGCTATGCGATGTTCCTGAGCACCTCGTTCTCTAGACCAAAGAGGAGGGCAATTTGATTTATTTGCTGATAAATGCCCAATGCGTACACCCCAACTCATCACTACACATCAGGGGCACATACAACAAAGACATGCAAGAGACATTGAGTCAGTGCCTCTCCAAATGTTGTGGCAGGCTGCACTCAAGATAACGTCTCAAGATAAAGGTTCTGAGCTGTCCAATGCTATGACGATCCGACAATGGCTGTGGCAGCGGATCTGGCATGCAGTGAGGAGAGGCTGATTCTGAAACTGGGTTACGCAGTGGGAGGCTTCCATGCCCGTAGGCTTCCCACTGTGCAGGTTCTGAGCTGTCCAATGCTATGATGATCCCACAATGGTGTAGTGTAGTGCAGTGTCGCACCAAGCAGTCGTGTTGTCCAATCCAATCCCAGTACCAGCCCCCTCCCCCCCCCTAATTGACCCCCCCCCCCCTAATTGACCCCCTTGGGATTTCCCAACTCCCCTCTGCCACATAGGGTTTTGCTATGAGACAGGGCATTCTCGCCTTTGGCCCACGGGCTGTGCTACCTGAAAATCCCAATGTGGGTGCTGCCATTATTTCGGGATCTATACCTCAACCCAGCAAAGGTGAAGAGTTAGTGGAGGATGTGGGGCCTAAAGGACGTAGAGATTTGGATAACTACAAACGGGCTGTGATTTTGAACTACCTCAACAAGCACACCATGAAGGAGACCTTGGTCAAGTACCCAGAAGTATTAGAGTCTACTTTGAAAAGAATGAAGAGGCGTGAAAAGTCTATCCGGGCCATGGTTCATCAAGGCTTTGGCAAAATGAAGCGCAAGAAGGATTTTCGAAAATATGCTGCCTTGGGATCTGCTATGTATGACTTCTTTATTGCAATCCGAGAAGCAAATGGTGCCGTTGGCTGTTCTCTTTTGGAAGAGTGGGTTGGTTCACAGCCAAAAGAAGTGCAAAAGGACTTTTTGACTGTCAACCCAGAACAACGTAACCTTTTCTTCAAAAGGTGGAAACGAATTTACAAGGTAGTCTACCGCCGCATTACCGGAACAAAGCAATACTTACCCGCCGACTACGAGGTGCGCACCAACAATTTCAAATCCTTGTTGCGCTCCATGCGCAAAGCAAAGAGATACAAGGTTTTCGTTGTTGGTGATGAAACGGGTGTCCGTTTTGAAGAACTTCCAAACACAACACGAGCACACAAGGGCTCAAAGAAGGTGGCTTTGCGTACAACAAACATGGAGAAGTCGATGTTCACTGCGTGGTTGTCTTGCGCCATCATTGTCGACAACGACGGCACCATAGTTGACATCATTAAAGACCCTGTGGTGACTATGTTCGCAGCCGTTCCCGGTGCCAAGATTGCGAAGGAGGTTGCCACGGATGGTGGTATTGTTACTAAGAATGGTTGGCAAACTGGCGATACATTCTTGGCTTGGGTGAGAAAGCGCCTAGCTGATGTTAAGGATTGCATTTTGATTGTAGACCTTTTCTCTGCTCATCGTGATGAGCGTGTGCTCAGTTTTTTGTGGGCCAAGGGGGTTGATATTTTGTTTATTCCAGGTGGGTGCACTGGCATTCTACAAATTATGGATGTGGTGGTCAATGGCCCCTTCAAGCGCTTCATTCGGCGTTGCTATATGAAATGGAGAGCTGAGCAAATCAGTAATGGGCAGGTTTGGGCAAAGCCAACACGCAAGCTTCTAATGAAATGGGTCAACGAGGCTTGGGCTGATTTTCCCATGGACTCTTTGCGTGCAGCGGCACAAAAACTTGTGCTCGATGCTGCCACCAAGGACTCCGAGGCCCCGTTGGTTGTCCCTCAACCTGGTGCTGCTCCTGCCCCTATGCCCCCTCCTGTTGTTCCTCCCGCTGTGGAGGTTGTTGCCGCAGAGAATGCAGCACTTCAAGTGCTTCAAGACATGAATGTTAGGGAAGATGATAACGAAGGTGACGAAGGTGAAGAGGGTGATGAAGAGGAAGGGAATGAGGAAACACCAGATGAAATGGAACCCAATGAAGAGGAGCCAGAGGCGGAGCCACGACCTCTCATTTGTTCGAAATGTGACCGCTTGTTGCGTCGCTCTGCTGAGCAATGTAGTAATTGCAAAGTGTGGCTCCATCCCGGTTGCATGTCTCGCACTTCCACTGGCAAATGTCCTTTCTGCTAGGACCTGCATCCAATGCTTATGTTGCTTGTGGACTTCACCTTTCTATTTGTACCGCAATCAATTCAAACCGGTGTTTTGCACTTTTGTACGTGGCTCGCCCATTGGGGCCCCATGTAGGGTCAGCGGTCGGGGTGAGGATTTGACCCCCCCCCCTAATTGACCCCCCCCCCTAATTGACCCCTCTGGGGGTTTGGGCCTTCCGGGGGGGGGTCAATTAGGGGGGGGGTTGGTAACACAACGGAACGGAACGGAACGGAACACAACACGACACAACAAAAAGAAAGAAAGGGGATGCCACTCTTAGCTACTGTGCCGCCGCAGCCGTGGGAAGGCCCCACAAGGTCTCTCGGCACTACATCGAGCTCTGTCCTTTTACCCCAAGTCTTGTGTCTCTTGATACCCTAACTCCAGCCACGCCTTGAGGGGCCAACCACTTTGAGATCGTGGTTAACCATGAGGCGAGTGCACACACCGGCTTCCCTAGAGAGAGAGGAGCACCAGAGTACCACAGCATGAAGGAGTCTCCATGCCGCTGTGGCAAGCTAGGACAAGTGGACTCCCACCGGTTTCCATGAGTAGGCGAAGGCTGGCGTGCAACATGCTATGCCGGCAGGCAAGCTGCCCCGGAACACATGGAATGACAGTGGGCGGAGGGGACTGGGCAACCCGATCCGCAGCGGATCGGAGGTCCAGGAAACCCCCCCCACCCCCCTGTTGCCTAGGGGTGCAGATCAAAAATTTCAAAAACCACCAAAACCAGCCAAAACACATGGGTCGAAGGCATGGAAGGCATGGCAAGCAAGTGCTATACAAAAACGATCCACGCATGCTTCTTGAGGTAACATGTAACAACAAAGCAAAAATCGATCCACGAAATGCTTCTTAAAAAATTGTACAAAGTGTAGTATGCAAGCACAAAGGCAAAAACGATCCACAAAATGCTTCTAAATAATTGTTCAAAGTGCATCTGCTATTATGGTGTAGAATGCAAGCACAAAGCAAAAAATCATCCACGCATCCTTCTTGATTGAAATTTGTTTTTCAAATTTCTATACAATGAACAATTTATGTTGCAAGTTCAGTCCAATTGGCAAACCTGTCTCCTCACTATACCTTGACCGTGGTAATAGATCGGACCGTGGTTCGTACCGTGGATCCAAGCTCAAGAAACCCCCCCCCCTTGCCCCCCCCCCCCCCAAGGATTGGCACGGATCGTGGATCGGAGCTCAAGAAAACCCACCACCCCCCCCCTGTTGCCTAGTCCCCAGACTCTCGGTCACGGCAACGGGCTCAAACCGGAATGGCACCTCAAAAAAGGAAAGAGGAAGAGAAAGAGTAACACAACACAGCACAACGAAACACAACACAACACAACGAAACACAACACAACACAACACAACACAACACAACACAACACAACACAACACAACACAACACAACACAACAAAAAACAAAGAAGAACACAACTAAAAAACACAACACAACACCACACAACACAACACAACACAAATTGTTGCAAAGCGTACCCAGAAATGCTGTGTGACGGGAAAGCACTAATGAGAGCAATCACCTAGGAACCTCGTCGAAAAAAAATTGGTCCAAAGCACAGTCGGTAATGTTGTGTGACAGGCAAGCAAAATTGATGGCAATCATCCATGAATCGTCTTGACAAAAAATTGTTCCGGAATGTCGTATGACAGGCAAGCACAAATGATAACAATTGTCCATGAACCTTCTTATCAAGAAAATTGTTCCGCGGCACATGTGACATGAATTCCTTGACAAAAATTCCGCCATTGTTGGCCCAAAATAGCCTTTTTTTTTTTTTGGCCAAAACGGCCCTGGAACTCGGTCAAAACGGCCAAACCAAGGGAAACACTTAGTACACTCCACGTGCGCCTTGGCGTTCCCATTTCAAAGAGCCCTTGGTGTGCTCTCGTTCCATGACGCGGTCCAGAAACAGCCACAAAATGGCCAAAAATGGCCCAAATTGTGCGCAGTTTGTGTCAACCAACCCCAAAACCAAAAACATGCCGTATCTTGGGCTATGTGCCTCAAATCCGAAATCCGAGGGGTCCACCGCAACCTCCCACTTTTTGTGGTTTCCAAGCCTCAGAATCACCCAACCAAACGCCTATACACCCCCGTATGATTGGTCACTTAGTGGAGCTGGAGGGCAGCACGGGCCAATGGTGGGTCTGGCAGGGTCCCCGAGGCAAAAAATTTTTTTCCATAGTTGTTCCTAGATCACTTGGGATGCTCAAGCAAGTGTTTTTCTTCCGTTTTGAGCCCGTGGTGGCGCGTTTTGGGCCATGCAAAATCCCAAAAAGCCTCGAAAATGGGCCGTTTTGGGACCAAAGATGGGTCAAAAATGGGTCAAAAAAGTGTTTTTCCAAAAGTGATCTTGGACCATTTGGGGTGCTCAAACGGGATAGTGGTGCCCATTTTGAGCCCATTTTGACCCAATTTAGCCCATTTTGCCACATGCATGCACCAAGTTGTACACTTCTCATTGACATGGACCTTAGAGCCGTTGGGATAGAGCGATGGTCAAAACGGAATGGAGACGTGTTCCTTGCTTGCTCACTTATCGTTGTTAGCTAGATTTACGGGGAGAGGGGTGTAGTGATATATATGATTTGAATCGTCATGAGAGTATAGTGGAATTGCTAATTGGTATGCTTTCCTTGATCAACACGTATGAGTTACTATGGCAACATGTATGCGTTGTTCGAGATAGATAGCAAGGTGTTATGGACTCTTTCAAAGAGGATGTTTTCCATGATGTTTCATGTTTGGTCCGTAGAGGATACTATTAAGAACTATGTGACCAAGTTGCATGACGATTACATCTGGCCCCAAATTGAACAGTTGAGTTGTCGCCGAACACAAAAATGGATCCTCTTGTGGGACGTGTACTATGTGCATCGGCTAGATTCTATTTTGGAGTGGGTGGCAGACACCTACCCCAATTGCATTTTGCTTTATGTTCCCGCCTCTTGTACTTCAATGCTACAACCTTTGGATGTGGCGGTGAATAGTGTTTTGAAGCGTCTCATAAATTCGTTCTTTGCGGCTTGGTTGGCTTTGGAAGCTAAGAAGCAATTTGACAACGGCGTAGCCGCCTCCGAGTTGAAGATGGATTTGCGGTTGACCACATTGCGTGAGCCGTTTATCTCATGGGTTGTAAGTGCAAAGGTATGTTTCATCCACATCTATTAGACACAAAAGCGAAATGTCAAATACTCATTACTTCAACGCTCACTTTTTGTAGAAAAGAATTGAACAAGTCAAACCGAAGATTCTGAAAGACGGATGGGACAAGGCCGGGTTGATGGCCATTTGGGATGTTGTGCAGCGGCCTACCCTGTTCAATGAAGCTTCAGACCGTGAGGTATGGTTGCCACATCATCAATGGTCTTACGTTACGTTACGTTGCACTTCGTGGAACATTTTTTGATGGTGTGACTGCTCCTTTAGGCCGCGGGAACACTATTCCGAGTGGCTGGTGGTCGGTCGAAGGATTTTGCCGTTTCAGGCGGCGGCATGAATCAGATTATCGAGAATGCACCGCGACAACGGTCCCGTCGGCATGGTGCGGTTGAAGACTCGGGCTCCGACTCCGAAGATACGGAGGCGGATGAGGCGGAGTGGGAAGACATTTTGGCTACCATGGGAGATGGGGAGGGTGACGGGGTAGAGGTAACGGATGATGAAAGGGACACTGTTTTGCCGGATCCTCTGGTCGAGTGCTTCACTCGGTCAGGGAGGCGCGTCAAGCGACCCAAGAGGGACTAGCACGGTGACAATGCTTTAGTCATACTTCAGATCAGTGTTGCTTTGGTGTACTGCTTGTCTTATGTGCCTTCCAGAGGGTGAGAGGGAGTCCACAAAAAAAAGAAGAAACAATGAAAAAAAAAAAAAAAAAAGAATTAAAAAAAAAAAAAGAATAAAAAAAACCGGAGGAAGTCCACATGGGGCGCCGAAGGCGCCGAAGCAAAAATTGAGAAAAACATTCAATTACATTATCCGAGACCCCCGTCCATTAAAAAGTAACATTTTACATTATCCATTTTTTGGCCACATTATTCTTTTTTAACATTTACATTTTACATTTTCGTTTTTCGTTGACGTTATTATACTGTAAATCACTTTGTAACCACAGTACCCCCCAAAAGATCTACTCATATGAGCTTTTTCGGCGTTGGTATTCTCCAACTCATGCAGGGCTTCTGGTATTTCCGTGGCTTGAAAATCACGGAAAATCACGGAAATAGGCCAACGTTGAAAATCACGGAAATCACAGAAAATCACGGAAAAGCACGGAAACGGAAATGATGATGATGCTTGTGACCTTCTGACACGCATTATATCTAAGTGCATGGTCCCTGTGCGTGTTCCCTGGTGCTCCATGATCTTCAGTTCAGTGCGAATATTGTGCACTACATGTTGTTGTAAACAGGTTTGATTTGTGCATTTGTACTGTGGCATCCACCATTGCAGCTCCTCCATCTGCACAGATGTGGATTGTGTGAGCAGCTGGTAGTCGTGGGGAACGTGCTTTGCCACATGTGGCGGAGGGACTCGGAGCCGAGACCTCACCATCCGGACACCCGCACAAGGCAATGGTCAGGCATGCCCAGCATCACCAGAGAAGGAGAGTTGCAACACTCAACCTTGCGCAGGTATGTGCCGACAGCCCGCCCAAAAATGTGGTCGCCATGCCGAGCGATTGTCGTTGAATTATTGACACTACTCTTGAGGCTCAATGAAGTCCTTCCATATTTTCGCTTTTGTACCGTCGACCCATGCCACTCTTTGGGACGAGGGGCGTTTTGGGGGTCATCGCCGATGTGCTGGGCCAGGTTTGTGGGCAGTACATCGAAAACGTGGACCCACGAGACTTGAATATCTCCATTATGAAAGGCCTTGTGAAGCCAAAGGATCTAAAGTTGAAGAAGGAGGCATTGGATGAGCTTGGGTTGCCAATCAAGGTCGAACGGGGTATGGTGGATAAGCTTGTGGTCAATGTGCCATGGATGCATTTCCTGGATGCAGCTCCTGACCCCTCGTCTTCAACATCGACACTGTCTTCTTGGCCGCTTCTGATTTGCGCTTCCCTGCGGACTTCGATTTCGAGGCTTATGAGAAGGTAACGACGCAATTGGAAGAGACAGCCATGGCTGCATTTAATTCGTCCCACCAGGTGCACGATTGATACAAGATGCCGTGTAGGAGGGGGGCCGCAAGACCAAGTGCAGGGTTGCGCATGTCCACACTCGTCCACTCAACGGGGTTTTGTGCGGCACATAGGTGGCTCTTGAATTTCCCCGGTTTTCATTGCGGCCAACAACACTATCATATTCACCTTTGCGGCGGCCTTTGTGCAGTGCGCATAGGGGGGTGGGAACGGCCGCGTGCTGTTCTGTGCATACCCCACAAGGGGGGGTGTAGGCATGCTAGTGCTGTGCCGCCTGCGCCAGCCCCTTTTTGGCTCGGTGAATTACAAAGGTATTTCGTTGTCACATTATGATGGTTCCATAAATCTTTTAGTGGGACTCCCCATCTTTGGTTGCTTTTGGGTTGCATGCCACTCCTTATACCTCTTTTTCTTTTCGAGAAGTGTCATGATTCATAAGTTGATACATCTACTTTTGGTTGCGTATCCCACACTTGTGCCCCCATAAGTTACTGGTCCACCTTTGCTTGCATGTGTAACCACACTTTGAAGGAAAGATTTTTTGGCACAAGTTTCAAGGATTGTTCATGGTTACACCAAAACACATAGGCACTTTTGAACAATTTTTTTTTGAAGAAGCCTCCATGCATCTTTGCTTAATTATTGCTTGCGTCTCACACCACATCACTAGGCGCGCTTTGAACAACACTTCTGTAAGAAATTTCATATACCAGGGGGCATGAATGTGTCGGCACCTGGCAGTGGAACTGTGCTGGCACATTGTGGAGCGCTTGCGCCCCATGGAAAAGTCAAGGGAGTCAAGCAACCAGGGCCAGCGAGATCCAAAAAGATCATTATGGGATGAGGAACTTCCATTCCCACTGCCAGGTACGGGCACACTCATGCCCCCTCGTATATTAAGTTCCAAAAAGCCGCTAGACCGGCATTTTGTCAACCGCAGAATGCCGTGACCGTCACTATCACTATCACTGTCACTCTCACCGCCGCTGTTATTGCCACTGTCACGTCACTGTCACTGTCAGAGGAGGGGAGGGGGGGGCTGGCAAGGGGAACCCCCCCCCCTTCACATTATTGCCAACCCTGGTCGGCAATGTCATTTTCATGATTGTGCTGGACATAGGTCCGGATCGACGCACAGTGGCCTTAATCAGCCTCTTGTGGGCCCCCGGCCGCCCGGAGACGCGAGGAGTAGTGGAACGCTCGAGCACGGTCTTTGGTGGCCCTCCAAAACAACAATTGAACACTCTGAACAATCACCCCAAAACGCACACTGCAACGTCCGGCAGCCCACAACCCAAGCAAAACCGACACAACACACGTCGACGGTTCTTCGACGGTAACGGTGACGTACGGATCTCTGCGCCCTATGTCGCCAGCAACCAGCAAATCCCACGCACTGCGCACGAGCGCACACCGGTCGGTGAGCTCATGGACTCCGGGCTGCTGCGGATCTTCGTGCAACACACGGGTGGGCTTGTCGCGGGGCCCGTTGCGGTGTACATGCCCTCACAAATTTTAGCAGAGAATCGCCTGAAGGGCCAAGGGTGACCCCCCAACCCTCCCCTCTGCATCCAAAACGGCAGTTGTCTACATCCCCAACCTATGCCAACCGCTTTTGTACCCGCTCGCAACGCCTCGCAGCTGCCCAGCAGTAACCGCCTTTCTAACCACAGCCCCTCAGAATCCCTTCCTGTGAAGCGATCCCCACTCGGCTGGGGCTGCACATCGCCCAGGCCCTCTCTACTCCAAGCCTCCATCCAACCCCTGGCCTCTGACTGCCTCCAACCCCCAGCTCTCCCTCCTGGAACAGCGGTAGTGGCCGGCACAAGGGCGTGCTGCACGAATCTCATCCGCTGCATGTCGTTCACCTCATGGACCTCAGGTGACTCTTCCGGCCGCCGTGACCGCCCTCTCACACTCGCAGCTGCATGCGCTGAGCAGCCTGCAGCCCGCCCTCGTGCACTTCAGCAAAGCATCCAAGAGCGGCAGCACTGAGTGGCCAGGCCGTCCCTTGTTGCGCTGCTGTCTCCCCCCTTTGCGCCTCTCGTCCCTGTTGTTCCGCCCGCACCCTTTCGCCGGGCTCTGCTTGCCCACTTGGGCAATGCACGGCCGTTGCTTTGTGCGGCTGGTCCACCCGCCTCCGGTCCCCAGTTGGGGCCCTGCAGCCTCAGTACCCGCCCACCAACGACAGGGCCTCGCGCCGCGCCCTCTGGCACTTCGCCATGCGCTGCGTGCGCAAGTGCCGTGAGCGCGGCAGCCCATCGGCCCTGGCCGTCCGCATGTGGCATCGCCAGAGGTATCTGCCCGTGCCCTACCAGGCAACACAGACCAGCCATTTGGTGCAGTTTGGGGATGCCCCCCCACCCCCCCTTTGGGGAGGGGTACAAGGGGGGGGTTTTGGGGGCAGTAAATTTCGTTTGGGAAATTTCACGTTTCAAATTGGCCCCAAAAGTTCCTACACGAAATCCAGGGGGTCCCGTGAAATTTTCCGCACACCAGCGGCAGATACTGTGGAGTCCGGTTGGGGGGGGGGGGGGGCAGGGCACCTGGGCCGCACAGGAACACAGCGAGGCAGGCTATGGACGGCCTGTGGACAGAGATGTGTGGACAGCAAAAACAGTCAAACGACCCCCGCAACAACCAGCACATCCTCAATACGCCAATTATTGGGCGCCGCTGACGCGCAAACGGCACATCCTGCCACATCCAGCACAGCCCCAACACACCAAATACTGGGCTCCACGAACGCGGAAACGACACCAGCAAGAGCACCGGCCGCAGCGGCCGACAGAACGCAGCGACCCGACGCAACATGCGAAGGGAAGAACGGGTGACTGTCCAGGGCCCCGTAAAGGAGCAACAACCCGACGGAATGTCACACAGGGGGAGGGGGGGGGGCAAGATCTCGACAGGTCCCAGAGGTTTTCGGTGGATCTCGGGTGCAGTGTACAATGAATGCCCATAAAGACCAAGGAGCAAGGCCCAGGACCTGCTTTTC
Source organism: Eutreptiella sp. 'Long Island Sound 2002' (assembly GCA_964036045.1). Classification (NCBI taxonomy): domain Eukaryota; phylum Euglenozoa; class Euglenophyceae; order Eutreptiales; family Eutreptiaceae; genus Eutreptiella; species Eutreptiella sp. 'Long Island Sound 2002'. Next base: position 41,621,425 of record OZ038396.1, read on the forward strand.
AGGGAGTCACCGTTGCCCTTGCCGGGGATGTCAGTTGAAACCCGACTGTCGAACTTGAACACATGTCAGGACCTGAGACCAACCGGACCCTCATCACTGGCCGAGTGGGGCGGATGGGTCTCCCCTGTATAGTGAGTGGCACCTGCGGCTAAGCGCCACCGACCCCGCAAAATGCTACACGCCACAACATTTCTGGGAGTGTTCGCGAAGTTCACCACACAAAGTCCAGTGGCTTCCGCGAAGTTTCCCGCAGCGAAATTTACCACCGCGAAATTGGCATGACACGAAATCCCCCCCGGTATCAGGCTGCCTGGGGGCATGCCACCCCTTTCCCCTCCATCCCCCCCTTTGGGGCTGTGGTGCAGGCGTTCTGCGTTGTTGGGCTGAGGAGGCCGCCAACGCTTTAATCAGCTGAGGGGAGGCGGGGGGGTCGTTGAGCATCGGATATCATGAGGGGGTAGGGCAAACACCGGCCTCTTTTCAAAAAGCGGTCTGCGGGGGGCTTCACGCAGGTGCTGGCTGCACCCCCCCCCCCCCCCCGCCCCTCACTCCTGTCACAGGGGTGCAGTGGTGGGTAGGTGTTGGTAACCAGGGCCAACAGGTGTGCGTTCAAGCCTGGGAGATGCACATGTTTGCACGGATGGAAGGGATGTGCAGCCCTCCCATGGCCCGGGGAAGTTCATTCTTGAATGGGGTCGGGGGCGAGCCCACTTCCCACAGCCCCTGCCTGTCCCCCTGAGAAGGGCTCCCATGACTGAGGGCTTTGCCATTCACATTTAATTACACTCAATTTTTGCGAAGATTTGCCGAAGTCCACAATGTCAAGCCTTGCAATCATTTTATTTTTTTGCGCATGCCTATGTTTGTCACCTGAGTGAATTACTTTTGCAAAATATTCGGATTCGGCCGGTATGGGAGGCCCAGCCCTCCCATGCTGCACTCTGTGTCATCTGCCGTGGGCATGTGGAGGCGTCGCAAGAGGTGCCAGGCAGGCATTCCGGCGAAAGGGAGGGGGTGGCCTGAACGGGTTCGGTTCCTGCTGCGGACTGTGCACATCGACACCGACCCGCACGCACGCGCACGCCCGCACAGGTACATCGCACTGCACAAGCTGACCCAGCAAGTGCCCTGGCGTCCCAAGATCACCGACGCCGAGCAGGTGCGCGTGCCCGCCCTATGCCCATGTCATTTGCATGGCATGCGTGCGTGTGGACGTGCATGCCCTTGGCCTTTTGGATGTGCGCCTGCCAGTTGCAGATTTGCGGGGCATTTGTGTGTGAGCGTGCGCTTGTGTGGGCTGGCACTTCCCGCTGTTTTGCTTCTGTTTGGGCGGGCGAGCGTTGTTCTGTTCCCGGGGAAGAAGCTGCTGGTGGGGAGCACTTCTCGGCTCCCATCCCGGGCGCTACCCGGGCTCTTGGGTACCGTATTGGAGAGTGCAGAGCAACATCGTGCTAGGGAGCGGCAACGCCGCCTATCGTAGTGCACACCTTTGGGCGTTAAGCCCCGGCGAATCCTTGGTCAAGTTCAGCAACTCACTCCCGCCAGCTTTGGTTCCCGTTGCGACATGCGGGGGGGGGAGTCGCTGCTACAAGTACTCTGTGGGCTATACCCCACGATATTGCTCCTACTATGCTGCTTGTTGCCACAACAAGACCCAACCGGATTAGGTTGGAGGACCCAGAGGGATTGGCTAGCCAGGGAACCCCCAAAGGTTAGACAATCTGGAAAAAAGTGGCGGGGGCTCCGGGGTCAAAGTTTTACCCCTACCCCTGCCGGTCGGTGGCATGCTGCCCCTGAGGCCACCTGAGTAGCCCCTGAATAACACATGGCGCCGCGGAGCCATGCGGTCCCTCTCGCTAACGCCGCCTGGGCTACGAACCTAGGCTCTGGGGGCTCTGTGGTCCACCCTACCCGTCCGCTTACATGCCGGGTGATGACACAACCATCCCAACAATGCCAAGGCTACAACCAAGCCTCTCGAGGATATGCCATAACCCCACCTGATGAGCCCCCACCAAATGGCCGCAGGCCCCACTGGCCACTACTGCCCGGGCAGCGGCCTCAAGCTCTGGGCATCAAGCCGTCTACCCTCATTGACAAGCCTGTGCCAAATGGCCCCCGTCACACACCCGAGCACCACCCAAGTTGCGAGGTTAGGCTCTCGGGGACATACTGTCCGCCTTACCCCATGGGCACGCGCTGAAGGACGGCCAGCTCCGCCTGCCAGCACCCGGCTGCCTGCGACTTTAGGCTGTGCGGAACTTACCGGGTAAGTGGCTGGGATAGGACAGGATGCGTCGCTGGGCTTGGACATGATGGATGGCTGGGATAGGACAGGATTGGTGGCTGGGCTAGTACAGGATGGATGGCACCGCAGTCGCCCTGTATTGTACGCCTTCCTGCCAAAGCCCTGCAGAGCCACGGGGTTGCTACCTTTTCATGTTGGAATTCCCTTTTGCTGTGCAGTGGGGCCGGTTGCCTGATGTCAAACATACCCCCCACCACTAGTCCGTTTAATATAGACATGGAACATCGAGACGAAAAGGAAACGTGTTTCACAGCGGCATGAGCCAGTGGTCGGCCAGACAGGCAGTGGCTGAAGGGCCACGTCAGAGAAGTTTTTGGTTTCAAAAAGTTGCTGGTTTTGGTGCCTGTAGCCTTTGGCCGTCTATAGTACTCAAGCCTGTAGTCACCCTGTCAGTTTGGAGCCAATTTGTTGGTGTCTGGCTGTATGTTTGTGCTCAGGTTTGCTATGTATGGCTGCGAAGCACCGATGAGCACAACCATGACATGCTTCATGGGGCAGCGGGCAATGGGTATTCTTCAGTGCACTGCTGCAGTGGGTGCTAGTGGGTGCTGGGTATTCTTTAGTGCACTCCCACACTGCACAGGGTAGTGGGTAATGGGCCATAGCGAAATCCATAATTCCACCTCTAGGGGGCCACACCGAGGCGTGCCAGTCCATAACCCCAATCCCAGGGGCCAGACCAAGGCGACTTCTTAACCCCAACTCAAGGGGCCACACTGCAGTGTGAATCCTTAACCGCAATTCGAGAGGCCAAACCGAAGTGTGGGAGTGCTTAATACCAACGCAAGGAGCCACACCGAAGCATGGGAGTCCTTAACCCCAAATCCAGAGGCCACACGGAAGCGTGGGAGTCCTTGATCCTAGACCACATGTGATGCCAAAAGAAGTGGTTTTGGCTTGCTTTGAGCTCAGGGTAGCCTGTTTTGGTCCCTAGCCCAAATTCGAGGGGCCACACCAAAGTGTGGAAGTCCTTAACCCCAACTCAAAAGTCTCATATTGAAGCGTGGGAGTCCTTAATCACAACTGGAGGGGCCACACCGAAGTGTGGGAATCCAGAACCCCTACTCGAGGGGCCCCACATGTGGGCGGAATGGCTTGATAACTGCGTCCCCAATGCACGAACAGAATAAGAAGTGGCTAGTGGCCACTGATTTTTGTTTGGTTGTCAGGGAGTGCAATTTTTTGCTTTCTGCGATAAATGTGAGTACAAAGAAATGGTACAATCGGACAATTTTTTTTTGCAGTAAACGCAAGTACAAAAAAAAACCCGTACTTGATGCAATTTTGTTTCGCTGTAGACGCAAGTGCAAAACATTGTACCATCGTGTAATTTTTTTATTTGTTATAAAGGTAAGTACAAAAAAAATCGTACCGTCATGTAGTTTGTTTTTGTGGTAAATGTGTTTTTTGCGTACTCTTGTCTACCACGAAAAAAAAATTACAGGACGGTACAATTTTTTACTCGCATTTACTGCAAAAAAATTGCACAATTTGCAACATACACTAGTGCAGCTCGCATACAGGAGCGATACGACAACTTAATGCTGCCAGTGCAAACCCACAAGCGCAAGCATTGGGCCCAACACCATGGGACTTACCTTCACAGCAGGCTGTCTCCAGATGGAACCAAAACACAGACTGCAAAACATAGAGGGTCGGTGGGTGTGCAAGCTAGTGCACAAGCATCTTGGCTTCCAGCCTCCAAACACCTACACTCTAGGCCCTGCTTGATTGCCACATGGCATTCTACTCGCCAACTCACCGGGCATGCCGGCCCACGTGCACACAAACCCATACACAGAGCTGGCGACGTGCAAAGATTCCCCTCCTCCGCATTAACTTACGGACCACGGGTTGGGGGGTGATTGGAACGGTTGCCTTAGGGCCCCTTATGATGCCCACACAGCCATGCCGGCGATTGTGGGAGTCAGCACAGAGTGCTGCGCTGTTGGCAGGACACGTACTCGCTTCCTAGACATTTGTTTTATAAACAAGTTTGGCAAACAGGTACGGCCGGAGAAAAATGCCATGTCTCCCGCAAACCGAGGCCAGCGTGAAACAAGGACTGGCTGAACATCAAATGCATCTTGAACGCAGCACCGGGCACAAGGCTCAACACAGAACCTGCAACCATGAAGAGGAGCTGTTGCCATTTCTTGCATGTGTGGCGGTCCATTGAGGGAAACTCACTGCCCAATGTCCCCTACCCCAAGTAGTGTCGCAGTGCACTGAAGGATAGCCACTACCCTCTGCCCTCTGCACGTCCACTGTCCACTGTCCCATGCACTGCAGCGTTGCAACGAAGGATACCAACTGCCCACCGCCCCATGCCCCATTCAGTGCAGCAGTGCAGTGAAGAATACCCGAGGCCCACTGCCGTATGCAATGCACAGCTTGCAACTCCTAGCATGATGCTATTCGTTGACTTGTAGAGCATGCGTATCACAAAACAATACATCACAAAATGACACGCAGCACATGCGTTGCAGGGTGAAAAATGCATCTTGTGTAAACAAAAAACCGGAGTTGGTATTTTTTTTTGTTGGTGGTAAAGTTGTGTCATTACTTGCGTTACGTCGTGCAATGGGAAAATAAACCGGTCACCTAAAAAACCTCCTTGGCAGTATGTACGCAATGTGTACATTTGCTGGTGCCGTACGGCACCCCATAGCAACTATAACGATGGGATGCCGAGTCCACAAAGCACAAAGTACTCTGTGTGGACACCAATCAATTGGGACTCGGCAAATATAAGAATATGGAGGTCTGATGGAGGCTAGCGCCCAAGGTGCTTGACAGGTAGGTAGCTTATACACTTCACGGGGAAGGGGCAACTTACACACTACTACAACCAGTGGCACATATAAAAGCACGTTCATAGACACCACCTTTGGTACACCTTTGGTACATCAATTAGGAATTATAGAGACACAATAAGCTTACGAAGCGTGCACCCGCTACACGTAGCCGCAAAATGCTTGTTTGTAGATGAGGCCGGTCTCAGCATTGGAGGACCTATGTTTTGCACCAGGATTCGTGTTCCACTGACAAGCCGCGCACAAATGAGGTACCGGCTACAAGGTCCCGTCATCGTTTAACGGCTAGTCACGATCAACCTGGAGGGGCGCACTTTTGGGCTTGCTATCCGGCATCCGGCACCAATCTCCACGGATGAGGACCTTGGGACGGCTGTCCTCCTCTGTGGCGGGAGGTGCCATAGGATGATACCCCTGGGTGTGGGCCTTCCATGCCTCGGTGAGAGGAGGCATCCTTGCCTTTGAGCGGGATAGGGGTGGCTTGAAGACTCCCATGGGTCCCCGGAAAGTGCACCCTGCATTTGGGTGCTGGGGGGGCTGAGGTAGGAGGGCAACGAAGCTCCGTCACACGTTCAAAATCATGACTAGGCACCTTCATAGGACCGCACGGAGCGATCGGCATCAAAGATGCTCAATACGTAGTCCACAGATCCTAGACGCATTGGGTTGAGTCGAACATCCGAAGAGGAACACGGTGGACAAAGCAGCTTGTTGCTGATGTGCAACCACTCTAAAAACCACAACACCAACCGTCCTTAACCCGAAGTCAAGGGGCCACACTGAAAATTGGAAAATCTGAACCCCAGCCTGCACTGCCACACTACAGGGGGCACTAGGAAATGGGTATCCCTCATGGCACCGCCACACTTCATGGGGCAATGGGCAGTGGGTATCCTTCGATACATGTGCATAGCCACCGAAACTTTTCCCTGTACAAGACATAAAGATGCATGCAGTAAGGACGAGCAGGAGCTTGGAACGGGAGACATACTTGCAGATTCTAGAAGATCCTTCTCAATCGCCTCCTCAGTGCCCTCCTCAAGAAGCATTTAATGCCTGGGGAGGGTTCACGTGTGAACGAGGCAGGCTGAATCATGGCACACCCATTGTAATCGTACATGTGTATGCTTTTTCCCAGACCCAACTCATAGGGGCAATCTGTTCTCTCCTTCACAGCAAATGTATAGTTGGCGTGAAAATTCAAGGTACATGGCATAGCGCCGTATTTGTACGATGGTTCAACGAGGGTTCATAAAAGCTTGGATTTCTCCAAGCATGTTTTAACCCTTTCCTAGACCCCCCCCCCCCCCTTTGAAAGCCCTACTGCCCCTTCGTATTGCTAGTAGACATACACCCATTTGCTCCCCCTTCTTCTTGCGACAATAGCGGTCAGATTTGATCTATCTACAGATTCCATGCCCCAGCAAGCTTGACGCCTGCGAACCGCAGTGTTTGGAATCTGGGACTACTTTTGAGAAAAATTTGTGTGGCCCAATTGGCATGGCCATTAATCGGTCATTGTGAAATCTGTCGCCGAAGCCGCCGAAAATTTTATGGAGCATTAACAATGGCCGAATTGTTTTTTCATCAGATGTATGGCAAATGATGACTTTTTGAACCCCCTTGACGTGTTGATTTCACAAATCCCATTTTCATTTTTTGCCGATTTTGGGGTCTTGGTCACCTCTGAGGCCCGGAGGTCACTCTTTCGGGGGTCCTGTTAGTTGAGCCCCTTTTATGGGGGGTATAGCCGGGGTGCTCTGTCGACCCCTGCCCCCCTTCCAAGTGAAAGCCCTCCTGCCCAAGGGAGCGGGCTGAAACAGAATACCGAGGTACAACAACAAGGCATTTTGATGGGGTGCAAATGTGTCCACATAAGGCATGCCGTGGAAACCAACACAAAACCGTATAAAGCATCTTGCTGGACTGATATATCATGGCAACGAGCACACCATCCTTCTCATGTGTCTAGTGGTTGTTTCGTTGTCATTTGTGGTTATTGGTTAGCGAATGTCTGGTAAACTCACCCTATCACCTAAGCTGGGTGGGTAGCACATGAATAAAACAGGCAGAAGGACCCTCCCTTCGTCAGATCTAAGATTGTTCCCTTGTAAGAATCTGTGCAATAGCTCAGGATGGTGGTGGTGAGCCAACAAACAGAATGCATAGGAAGGGGTACAATCGACCAGTTGCCAGTCACATCGGAGGGTGGGGAGGATGGAAGGTGTTGCACATCCCCCATTTGGTGATGTTCCATTTCAATTGCAGCTCTAATTCACATTGGCCCTGAGCCTGCAATGGGTTGAACATTGTTCCGCTGGATCCGCAATCCTCGTTTTATGCTTTGTGAATGTGTGTTGCGTGCTCTAGGTTGTTCCCACATCCCTGCCCCCCCCCCACCCCAGACACACAAGGGCACATACACACAAGCACAGCGGCATCACCCGCCCGCGAGCGCCACCGCGGGGTCTGGGGCCGGTCAACAACCCGGTAAGCCTTGGGACCGGACACCCAGGTACGGCCGCCCAGCGGGGTCCTGCAGGGAAGGCAGCGCAGAGCATGGGTTGGCTACCAGGTGAGGCCTTGACCCAACCCAACCCAACCAATTTGTGGCCTTCATCAATTTTTACCCCAAACCAGCTCACTTGGACCGACTTTTACTTCCATGCAATCGAATATCTTGACGTCAATGTTGTCGTCCCAGGTCCCATTCTTTGCATCACCTTGCGGCCATCATTTGAATTTGGTCCCTCTGTTTCGCAAGTTGTCTACTGCCACAGAGTTGCTGCGCGACCACAAGCAACCTGATGCGTATAAGCAGTCATACCCAAGTGGTTACGGGGTTCGACTCGAAATCAAATGTGATCTTTACGCGCAGGTTTGTATCTTGCTGACTGAAGACCTGCAGCACAATGTAGAGGTGGTAAAAAGCGAAATGGTATGCAAAGGCTATTGCAACTCCTGGTGGAAACCACAGCTCGCACGACATTTGTCCAAATGGGGGGTAGAGCAATCTGTACTATGTGCCTCAGGGTTGTGATCTGCCACGTGAACGCTCAGCACTGCCCCAGTGTAACAGCCGGAACCAGAACCAGAGCATACACGAGACAGCCACACTGCACTGTACCGCCATACACACAGCCCACCATGTGTCATAGACCATGTCACTGCCACACATACGTCCTGCACCCAGCTACAACCGGCCCCTGCCCTGCTCCCTAGACCTGTCCTGCCTCCCCCAGCCGCATCCAGCGAGCCTTGGCCCTGAAATTCTTCCGGTAGCCAGGAGTCATTTGACTTTACGATTTTGGATCTTTCATTGGGTTAATGGAGTGATAACATGGTGTGCCCAACATACGTCGCACTGTGAACCACCCGCATCTCTGTAGAAAGCTTTCGCTCAGGCCACTTGGCTCTTTTGCATGTCTTTTGCCTGCACTGTGATTGAGTCGTGGTAAATTGAGCCCATTGCAGCGCAACCATGTGATTGTGTGGTTGTGTGATTGTGTGGTTGTGGCCAGGCGACTACAAGTACCCCTGGTGGAGGGGCACCTCTTCGCGCGCCACCGCGTCTTGTTGCGTAAACTATTTGGACACAATGCCCGTATACTCTTGCAGCATGCCAATTATGATGTAGCGCCCGCGTGGTTTCCATGCGTGAGTTGCGTAGAGTTATATGAAAGTAGGAGTCTGAAGTGCGTGGGCCTGGTGTCGAGTGGGGGGTCGTTCGAAAATTCCCCCTATAGCACGGTACAGAGATAACACCCTTGCACGTCTGCGAGCAGATGCATCAGGTATGACCCCACAGGACACACTGGAGCACACCAACAATGCCTACACAGCAGCCACGGGTCTGACCTTTACGGTAGAAAACTGCCCCAGCAAGATTCAGTTTCTGGATGTAGAGCTGGGATGGGAGCCGTCAGGGAAACCTGCGTTGAATGTTAAGCAACCGTGCTTTTTCTGAAACTCCAGGACAACCCAACCCACCAGCCCACGAGCGTCTGCTCCATGCGCACAGCCCCACAGCCTCCACCATGCTCCAGTCTTATATTCTGCCTGCATGAAACATTGTGCACACAACGCCATTCCAGATTCACAGTATCCAGAGAACCTGTCAGGTGTAGCCACGCTGTGCTTAGCAAAATTGTACCCCCCTTCCTGGTGGTGACCCATAATGCTGCTGCACGCGGACAACATCGGGAAACTGAAAGAGGCGGTCCAAGGGCTGGCATGCAGCTGTGCTTCTGGCATCTGACCGCTATGCATGTGTACATGGCATATTGTTGCACCTGACGTATACGCTGTCCTTTGTCCGGGAATTCCATGGGTCACAGGGCACAGGTGGAGGCCCTGTGCAGACCATCAATGTTCGGGGCCTGGGCACTCGGTAAAGGTGTTCCTTCCATTAACCATTGCTGTTTTTGTCCTACCATCTGGTTGACATTTTTACTCATCAGTGTACATTGGTGCTTGCACCCTGGATGTCGCTCCCATTGTCTGCAGAAAGGCCTAGCCTTGTGTTCCATTCCTTCTTTTGCTGCTTTGTTTGCACTGTGAGGGAGTGGGGCCGCACCTGCCAATGCAGACGAACAGATAAAGGGTATGCTTTTGAGAAGGGTGGAATATCCGGTGCACGCTCATCAATAGAGTGCTTCTAGAACAGGTACGTGTACACCGACGGTCTGAAGTCTTTTCCACAAAGCGCAGAGGTTCTCCACGCTCGGGTATCGCTGGGAGGCAAACGTTACTACCGTCTGCATTGTGCATGCTGGTAGATGGTGGTTTGAAGTTTGCGATAAAAACACGGGGAAAATGGTGGCACGCGTGTCTGGCTTATAGGTCTAGTGAGCGGTGTCCTCTTGTCCTGTTATTACCTCCTTCTACTCATGGTCATCTGACAAGGTTTCAAGTGCTTTTCGTTCCGATTCTTGGTTTGCTTAAAAACACACTTGCATGGCATGTACAAGTACCAGAGCCCCGCACAACAGCGCTGCAGGGTTTGCAACACAAAAAAACAGCCATTGGCTACAATCACCGAGCCCCCTTCCTTCCCCTTCCCGGATCATGCTTAACGCCAGTGTCCGGGCACTTGGAAGGTGGTGGGCTCCTACTAAGACAAGCAGAAGATGCAGGGAGGTATTACGAAGACAAGCATGAGATATAGGGTGCGAGGGTGTGCATGCACAAGTACCACAACCCCACGCCAATGCATTGCACACACGAGCACAACCTTGCACTAGTACATTGCATGTACAAGTACCACAATCAGTCACCACGGCACTGCACGTACAAGTGCCACACAAGGGTGCGGGTACGCGCAAGGCAGTGGTGCGGGGTTGTGGTACGCGCAATGCGGTTGTTCGTGCAAGCAGTGGTGCGGCCGTTCTGCAAGCTGCATCCTGTGCGTTGCTTGTTTTGCGGCCCCCTTTCACGTCCCGTTCCATGGCTTCACTGAACCCTTAACCTGTCCGTTTCCATGGCTTTTGCGTACAGTCATCATGTTAGCGATGGAGGCATACGGTCGGAGGTCCTCAGGTCCCCGGAGAACCTTCACTCCTTACCAAGAGCAATACATCCATACAACACCACCAGGGCTGCACCACCCCCCTGGGGATTCTTACCACTGGCCGCGTGTGGAGGTTTGCTATGACCGTTCCCAAGGCAGTGGTGGTCCGGTTGTGCCAGCGGAGCCCATCCCCGCATCGAACCCCTCATCGAACCCTTCACCGCTGCGTCGAGCGTCCGACTATGGCAGAGCCCGAACGTCCGCCAAACCGGATGCTGCGCGCGTTCATTTCGCGGGTTCGCCTGCATCGCGCCCGCGCGCGGCTTCGCCGCCTGCACAGAACACTGGACAGAGCCCCGAGCGCATCAACGTCTGCGTGCGGATGCGGCCCCCGCCCACCGCAGCGGAGGGCTGGTGCCTGGCGAACTCCAACAAAGTGCAGCGGGCCACGAAGGGACGGGAGATCTACCGCAACGACGGCACCGCTGCCTGGAAATGGGACGCGGACAGCATCGTCTTCAACCCGGCGAGGCAGGACCATGGGCAGCACCGCGGGGCCCAGCAGTACACGTTCTCCCAGCTGTGGGGCATGCACGTGCAGACTACGCAGGTGTACCAGGAGGTCGGCCTGCCGATCGTCCGACGGGTGTTCGAGGGCTACAACGGCTGCATCATGGCGTACGGGCAGACCAACAGCGGGAAGACGCACACCATCAGCGGCACCGGGAGCTCCGTCGGCCTCATCGCGCTCGCCGTCAACGACTTCTTCGACCACATCCGCGCAACCCCCGACCGCGTGTCGCTGCTGCGGGTGTCGTTCCTGGAGGTGTACAACGAGCAGCTCAAGGACCTGCTGGCGGACGAGCAGCCCACCCTCATCATCACGGACGACAACGAGGGCCGCGTGAAGGTCGGCAACGTGACGGAGACCGTCGTCGGGTGCCTGGACGACGTCAAGCAGCTGGCGGCGAAGGGCGAGGCGCGGCGCATGTTCGGGCGCAACAACGTGCACGAGCACGCGTCGCGGTCGCACACGATCTTCCAGTTGATCTTCGAGAGCCGGCACGTGGACGAGGCCATGGTGCGGGTGTCCACCCTCAACGTGGTGGACCTTGCCGGATCCGAGCACACGTCCCTCCCCATGGACTTCTCCCGGATGAGCGACAAGAAGAAGGACCCGGAGCAGCGGGCCCTCCTGGAGACCCGCGAGCGGGAGGGCAACAACATCCGCAAGAGCCTGTTAGCCCTTGGGAGGGTGGTGAGCGCCCTCGCCACGGGACCGAAGGAGCACATCCCGTACCGGGACTCCAAGCTGACCCGCATCCTCCGACCGGCGCTCGGAGGGAACTCGTCGACCGTGATCATCGCCACCATCAACCCGTGGATGTCGGACACGGACGACAAGGAGACCAACGCCACCCTGCGGTTCGCCTTCACCGCGCAGCAGATCAGCAACACCCCGTACCGGGTCGCCCTGTCGAAGGACGACGGGCTGCTGGACTACTATCAGAACGAGCTGCGGGAGCTGCAGACGCAGATGCTGCTGGCGAACACCGAGAGGCTGGGGGCCTTCCAAGAGAACAAGAAGCTCGCGTCGGAGGTTGAGGCGCAGGAGGCCAAGCGGGCGGCACTGCTGCAGAAGTACAACAACTTGTCCAAGTTCATCCTCACGTCTAAGTCCGAGGGTCTGCAGGCGGAGCCCGCAGAGCGCGACACGCAGTCCAACGCGAGGCCAGGGCTGCGGCGGTGCAACTCGTTGGAGTCCATGCTGGACCGCAAGAAAACGGCCGCGGACGGGCGAGCGGGTGGGGCTGGGCAAGGCAAGGCCTGCGCCGACTGCCCGTTGAAGGACGCGATGGTGGCGTCCCTCCAGCGACAGGCGCGCGCCGCCACCGCCGCGGTGGCGCAGAGCGCGGAGATCGCGGAGAGCGCCTCCGAGAAAGAGAGTGAGCTCCTGGTGACTTTGGAGCAGCGCAACAAACTGCAGGAACAGGCCGACCAACTGGAAGCCGCCAAACAGCAGCTGGAGGACGAAGTGCAGCTGAAGATCCGGGAGCTGGCGGAGAAGGAGGGCACGCTGAAGGAGGCGCAGCACGCGGTGGACGGCAAGGTGAAGGAGATCGGCGCGAAGCAGAAGGAGCTGCGGGCGGCGCAGGCGGCGACAGTGCGGCTGGAGGGCAAGATCGCCGCGCAGGAGCAGGAGAACAACGAGCTGGAGGCCGACCTGAAGGCGCTGTGCGGCGAGAAGATCGCGTTCGAGCGGTACTACGAGCACAAGAAGCGGAACCGCAAGTTCTCTTCCGTGCGGAAGCTGTTCGAGAAGGACAAGCCCCAGGAATATAAGCCCTGGCTGCAGCACTTGCCGAGCGAGGGCACTGTGGAGCGAAGCATGTCCACCAGCAATGTCCGCGTGCAGCTGCCTCCTGCCAGCCTCCCCCGCTCCGGGCACTCGGCAGCCAGCCTGCGTTCACGGTCGGGTGTATGAGGCTCCTCGGACACTGGGCCTGCCTCGGGCCGAACCATGACGATGTGTTCTGTGTGCGCATGCACTGGAGGAGCTCGTCTCAAGTGCAGTCAAACAAGTCAAACAGGGAGAATGAGATCGGTTTAGTTTCATCGAAAGCCTCCATCTTGGAACAAGCCCTACATCGCAGTCAGAGTCGTGCCATTTCTGTAGTTTGCAGAGAACTAAAGTTCGGACTGAATGGACTACTGCATGCCACATGTGCCCTGTGCATGACATAGTAGGGCTGTTGATGTCTGATGTGTATGTGCATTTTGTATGTTACTGACAGTGTCAGGTTTTACTGATGACTTTGCTGAGGGCCATTGCTGAGCTGGTAATGCTGGAATGTCTGCAGTTGTGCATGTTTGCGGGATACGGGATGCAGTAGTGAGTGATCCAAACCTACGCTCCCTTCACAGTACTATTCCAACTCTCCTTTGACCAAACCATGCACGCAGAGTGCAACAGCATTGTCTGAGCAGTCAACGTGCTGCAGTCCCAGGAGGCCTCCGTACCCTGCGGTGACCCCTCTGGGACTGCCTGTCACATGTTGTTACCCATATTTTAAAGACAGCGCACCGTCCGTCCTCAGCCCCGACCTTGCAGCCCCTCTTTGCCATTCCACCGCACTCCTTGGCACTGTTGCGGGGGCCCAGGTCGCAGTCGAGGCTTCGGCACCATCGAAGGGAACACACTGCAACAGTACTATCCTGAGACCGTCCCCTGCCCCCCAATCCACGATCCTAACGCCCCGAGCAATGCCTGACCTCCTGGGCCATCTCAGCGGCCTCGGCCTCTGCCGCCGCTTGCGGTCCGCTTCAAAGTGTTCTTTCTTTTTTTGGACATGTCACAGATCCGGAAGTGGGATGCAGTTTCGAGCACATGAAAACCCGAGCACTTTGAAGTCTGGGCCATTGAAGAATATGTCCGCTGCCTTTATCCCAGGCGCCATCCTGCACGCCGGAATGGTCGGCGCCACAGGCTGCGGCCAGTCCTGCTGACCGATGACCCCATCCCGCACCCCAACCCTCGTAGTGGGGCTTCCGGCATTCGGCACACACCAACCACATCCACATGCCACACACCACACGCTAAATGGGCATTGTGTAGACGAACATCCCCTGTGCCTTGTTGGCACGACCTCGCCAGCTCTCGACGAATTCAAAGACCCGATGCCAGGGCCAGTGCCAGTCCTTCTGCCTCTGCACCGGCCTGCCACGATGGGTAGCACCCACTGGCATGGCATGGCCACCAGCATGAGAGGCTGCCCCGTAGCCCACCCCCTCTGAGCCATGTGCTCCCAACCCCACCCCCGGGGCGGGAGTTGCACGAGCCTTCTCGCTTCCGTGACCCGGGCCCTCCCTTGGGGTGCCCCACCCAGTCCCACTATTGTAGATACTATCCACTTTCGTTTTGCCCTCCATCATCACCACGGTGACTCCTGCGAAGCACCAGGGCCAGTCAGGCAGGGCTGTGGGGCTTGCCTGATGATGATGCACTGCAGATGAATGCACTGCAGCTCTCTGCCCCCACTTCATCCACCCACCCCTGAGCTGCCCCCTGCTGGCTCAGGGGTGCGTCCCGAGCGTGGCCCTTTCCCGCCTCTCTCAATAAAAGTGTCCCAGGGTCCGAACAACGGATTGGGACATGGCGCTTCAAGTCAACGTTGTTGTCCTACTTGATAGGCCTGTTTTGCCTCTGAGCGCATGAGTCATTATCTACACCCCTTGAATGGTCTCCGGCCACGCGTGATGGTGTCCCCATCCCCCATGAGGATGCTGATCTGAAATGAGGGTGTTCCTCATCCCCACCTGGAGACTGCGCAGCTCCGCAGCGTAGCAGTACAAAGCAGCATAGACTGCACGAAGAAGAGCACAAAATGCATTGGACAGTGCTTGTAGTGCTTGAGGTGCGCAGTGTGCCTACTGATTCACTGGCTATCTATGCCAGAAATCGGTTTTTTCCCGCAATTACAACCCTGAAATGCAATGGTTTCCTGCTCTACATGATCAACGGACACTGTTTTTGGAACATGCACTTGTCAAATGGGGGGTGCCATGGGCCCCCGGCAACAAAAAATCACCATTGTTGAGCAAAAAAATGCCTAACCAGTTTCTTGCTTCGACTTGGCACACCTCGGAACTGCTGAACAGGTTCCACAAGCATTCCAGTTTTTGTGCTGGTTGCGAGTTCACAGTGAGTTTTTCGCTCGAACTGCTGAAAGCAGGCCTGGCATGCAAGTTGAACATAGCCTGCATTAGTTCAGGTACTTCAGCGTGTGACAGAATTGATTGCTGCCCATAGCAATACAGCCCATTTCTACCAATTTAAAACAATGCAACTCCACCACTACATCCCATTTTGTAGGACACTTTCCAATTCCGAATAGTGCCACTACAGCAATACAGCTCATTTTGCCGGACAACCGGCAATTCCCAACAGCCCCCTCAAACCTCCCACCCCCTGCCCCATCCCTATACCTCCCTCCCATACCTCCCGCGCCCCATACCTCCGGGGGTGGTTCGTGCCATGCCCTATATGCCTCAACAATGCTGTTTGTTTGGAAAAATGCACCAGTGATGGTGTCTCCGCCTCCCTATGGTGTCTTTGCCTCTGTGGCCACCGTGCAAGGGCGGGGACTCAGATGAATAAGGGTGAGGTCGTCAATACACTGAGCAAGTCTAGCACTGCTCTCTTACCACACCGCTGCATTGCATTTTTCCGATGGCTCCACTTCTGGGTGGTGTCACAGTCCTAGACACATCTACTAGCGATGATTTGGGACACAACACCGAAAATAGCTGCCGGGCAGCGGTGTGACAAGAGAGCACCGCTTGACCCAAGAAGTGGTGTCCTGTACACAGGGAAGTGGTGTGATAAGAGAGCACCGTTCGACCCAAGAAGTGGTGTCTGTACACAGGGCATTGGTGTGATAAGAGAGCGCTGCTCGACCCAAGAAGTGGTCTCCTGTACACATGGTTGTGGTGTGAAAAGAGAGCACCGCTCGACCGAGGAAGTGGTCTCCTGTACACATGGCAGTGGTGTGAAAAGAGAGCACCGCTCGACCCAAGAAGTGGTGTCTTGTACACAGGGCAGTGGTGTGAAAAGAGAGCCTTACTGGACCCAGGAAGTGGTGTCCTGTACACAGGGCTGCGGTGTGATAAGAGAGCACCGCTCAACGCAGGAAGTGGTGTCTTGTACACATGGCAGTAGTGTGATAAGAGAGCACTGCTAGACCCAAGAAGTGGTGTCGTGTACACATGGCAGTGGTGTGCTAAGAGAGCACCACTTGACCCAAGAAGTGGTGTCGTGTACACATGGCAGTGGTGTGATAAGAGAGCCCCGCTAAACCCAAGAAGTGGTGTCCTGTACACATGGCAGTGGTGTGATAAGAGAGCGCCGCTGAACCTAGGAAGTCGTGTCCTGTACACATGGCAGTGGTGTGTTAAGAGAGCCTCGCTCGACCTAGGAAGTGGTGTCCTGTACACAGGGCAGTGGTGTGATAAGGGAGCACTGCTGGACCCAAGAAGTGGTGCCCGGTACACAGGGCAGTGGTGTGATAAGATAGCACCACTCGACCCAAGAAGTGGTGTCTTGTACACAGTGCAGTGGTGTGATAAGAGAGCACCGCTAGACCCAGGAAGTGGTGTCCCGTACACATGGCAGTGGTGTGATAGGAGAGCACCACTCGACCCAGGAAATGGTGTCCTATACACACGTCAGTGGTGTGATAAGAGAACATTGCTCCACCTAGGAAGTGGTGTCGTGTACACAGGGCAGTGGCGTGATAAGAGAGCACTGCTCAACCTAGGAAATGCTGTCCTCTACAGAGGGCAGTGGTGTGATAAGAGAGCACTACTCGACCTAGGAAGTGGTGTCTCGTACACAGGGTAGTGGTGTGATAAGAGAGCACTGCCCGACCTAGGAAGTGGTGTCCTCTACACAAGGTAGTGGTGTGATAAGACAGCACCGCTCGACCCAGTAAGTGGTGTCGTGTACACAGGGCAGTGGTGTGATAAGAGAGCACTGCTCGACCCAAGAAGTGGTGTCTTGTATACAGGGAAGTGGTTTGATAAAAGAGCACTGCTCGACGTAGGAAGTGGTGTCCTGTACACAGGGCAGTAGTGTGATAAGAGAGCCTTACTGGACTCAAGAAGTGGTGTCCTGTACATAGGGTAGTGGTGTGATAAGAGAGCACCCCTCAACCCAGGAAGTGGTGTCTTGTACACAGGGCAGTGGTGTGATAAGAGAGCACTGCTCGACCCAGGAAGTGGTGTCCTGTACACATGGCAGTGGTGTGATAAGAGAGCACCAGTCCGACCCAGGAAGTGGTGTCCTGTACACAGGGCAGTAGTGTGATACGAGAGCCTTACTGGACTCAAGAAGTGGTGTCCTGTACATAGGGTAGTGGTGTGATAAGAGAGCACCCCTCAACCCAGGAAGTGGTGTCTTGTACACAGGGCAGGGGTGTGATAAGAGAGCACTGCTCGACCCAAGAAGTGGCGTCCTATACACAGGGCAATGGTGTGCTAAGAGAGCACCAGTCCGACCCAGGAAGTGGTGTCCTGTACACTTCGCAGTGGTGTGATAAGAGAGCCTTACGAGACCCAGGAAGTGCTGTCCTGTACATAGGGCAATCGTGTGATAAGAGAGCACCCCTCAACCCAAGAAGTGGTATCTTGTGCACAGGGCAGTGATGTGATAAGAGAGCACCGTTCGACCCAAGAAGTGGTGTCTGTACACAGGGCAGTGGTGTGATAAGAGAGCACCGCTCGACCCAGGCTGTGGTGTCTTGTACACAATGCAGTGGTGTGATAAGAGAGCACCACTCCGACCCAGGAAGTGGTGTCGTGTACACAGGACAGTGGTGTGATAAGAGAGCAACCCTCGACCTAGGAAGTGGTGTCATGTACACGGGGCAGTGATGTGATAAGAGAGCACCGCTCGACCCAAGAAGTGGTGTCCTGTGCGCAGGGCAATGGTGTGATAAGAGAGCACCCTCGACGCAGGAAGTGGTGTCCTGTACACAGGGCAGTGGTTCGATAAGAGAGCACTGCTAGATCCAAGAAGTGGTGTCAGGTACACAGGGCAGTGGTCCCCCCCCCCCCTTGCGCAAGCACGGCCTTCTCTAAGCACGCAGACCCCGTGTGACCGTTGTTTTGATTGGTTTTCTGACCACGGTTTTTATCGTCAGATTTTCATTGTTTCGTGATGGTGCGCTGATTGTACAGGGAAAGAAGGGCTGGGTCATGTTTTTGATGGTTCCTCTTGCTCACCACAACATTCTGAGTGGTAGTGCAACCCAATGGTAATTGTTTTGCTTTGGTTTTTAGCCACGAAAAATGTTGCTATTGTTGGCTTGGGTGTCACATACATACAATCCACTGGTGAGCATGCACCTACCACCATCGTTGGTCCTTCTACGCGTGGAGATGAATCCAAGAATAGGAAGCCTAAACCTATTTTCAAACCTGCAGCCAAGCCTGCTCCAAAGCATGCCCCGAAGGGGAAACATGTGCTACTATTTAAGATGAAGCGCAAGGTTGGAAAGGGTTTCTATTCCGTACCCGTTGATGGGCACTGAGGACACGAGGACCATGCTAAATGTTGCCTACACGTTGTGTTCTAGTGCCATGTTTGTGAGTGATGTGCTTGGTGTGAGGTACGGGAAGGTTTTCTGTGTAGGTTTTCTGTGTGCAGTGTCTCTTTGTGTTGCGCGTGGCGCGCAAGCACGTGCTTGTCTAAGCACGGGGACCCTCTGTGACCGTTGTTTTTCTGACCTTGGCCGTGCTTGCGCAACGGGGAGGGGGGTTGTGATAAGAGAGCATTGCTAGACCCAAGAAGTGGTGTCCTGTACACATGGCAGTGGTTTGATAAGAGAGCACCACTCGACCCAAGAAGTGGTGTCCTATACACACGGCAGTGGTGTGATAAGAGAGCACTGCTCGACCTAGGAAGTGGTGTCGTCTACACATGGCAGTGGTGTCATAAGAGAGCACTGCTCGACCTAGGAAGTGGTGTCCTGTACACAGGGCAGTGGTATGATAAGAGAGCACCGCTCGACCCAAGAAGTGGTGTCCTGTACACAGGGAAGTGGTGTGATAAGAGAGCCCCGCTAGACCCAGGAAGTGGTGTCCTGTACACAGGGCAGTGGTGTGATAAGCGAGCACTGCTCGACCTAGGAAGTGGTGTTCTCTACAAAGGGCAGTGTTGTGATAAGAGAGCACCGCTCGACCCAGGAAGTGGTGTCCTGTACACAGGGCAGTGGTGTAATAAGAGACCACTGCTCGACCCAGGAAGTGGTGTCTTGTACACAGGGCAGTGGTGTGATAAGAGAGCACTGCTCGATCCAAGAAGTGGTGTCCTATACATAGGACATTGGTGTGATAAGAGATTCGCGCTTGACGCAGGAAGTGGTTTGTGGTACACAAGGAAGGGGTGTGATAAAAGAGCACCACTCGACCCAAGAAGTGGTGTCCTGTACACAAGGCAGTGGTGTGTTAAGAGACCAGCGCTCGACCCGACAAGTGGTGTCCTGTACATAGGGCAGTGGTGTGATAAGAGAGCACCACTCGACCCAGGGAGTGGTGTCTTGTACATAGGGCACTAGTGTGATAAGAGAGCACCGCCAGACCCAAGAAGTGGGGCCCGGTACACAGGGCAGTGGTGTGATAAAAGAGCACTGCGAGACCCAAGAAGCGGTGTCCCGTACACATGGCAGTGGTGTGATAAGAGAGCCCCGCTAGACCCAGGAAATGGTGTCCTATACACAGGGCAGCGGTGTAATAAGAGAGCACCGCTCGACCTAGGAAGTGGTCGCCTGTACACATGGCAGTGGTGTGATAAGAGAGCACTGCTAGACCCAAGAAGTGGTGTCCCGTACACATAGCAGTGGTGTGATAAGAATGCACCGCTACACCCAGGAAGTGGTGTCCTGTACACTGGGCTGTGGTGTGATAAGAGAGCCCCGCTGAACCTAGGAAGTCGTGTCCTATACACAGGGCAGTGGTGTGATATGAGAGCACTGCTAGACCCAACAAGTGGTGTCCGCTACACATGGCAGTGGTGTGATAAGAGAGCACCACTCGACCCACGAAATGGTGTCCTATACACCCGGCAGTGGTGTGATAAGAGACCCCCGCTCAACCCGGTAAGTGGTGTCTTGTACACAGGGCAGTAGTGTGATAAGAGAGCACCACTCGACGCAGGAAGTGGTGTCTTGTACACAGAGCAGTGGTGTGATATGAGAGCACTGCTAGACCCAGGAAGTGGTGTCTTGTACACATGCCAGTGGTGTGATAAGAGAGCACCGCTCGACCCAGGAAGTGGTGTCCTGTTTACATGGCAGTGGTGTGATTAGACAGCACCGCTCGACCCAAGAAGTGTTGTCCTGTACACAGGGCAGTGGTGTGATAAGAGAGCACCACTCGACGCAGGAAGTGGTGTCTTGTACACAGGGCAGTTGTGTGATAAGGGAGCACCGCTGGACCCAGGAAGTGGTGTCTTGTACACATGCCAGTGGTGTGATAAGAGAGCACCGCTCGACCCAGGAAGTGGTGTCCTGTTTACATGGCAGTGGTGTGATTAGACAGCACCGCTCGACCCAAGAAGTGGTGTCATGTACACACCGCAGTGGTGTGATAAGAGAGCACCACTCGACCCAGGAAGTGGTGTCCTGTACATAGGGCACTAGTGTGATAAGAGAGCACCGCTCGACCCAGGAAGTGGTGGCCTATACACAGGGCAGTGGTGGGATAAGAGAGCACTGCTGGACCCAAGAAGTGGTGTCATGTACACATGGCAGTGGTGTGATAAGAGAGCCCCGCTCGACCAAGGAAGAGGTGTCCCGTTTACATGGCAGTGCTGTGATAAGAGAGCACCGCTCGACCCAAGAAGTGGTGTCCTATACACAGGGCAGTGGTGTGATAAGAGAGCACTGCTAGACCCAAGAAGTGGTGTCCTGTACACATGGCAGTGGTGTGATAAGAGAGCACTGCTAGACCCAAGAAGTGGTGTCTTGTACACAGGGCAGTGGTGTGATAAGAGAGCACCACTGGACGCAGGAAGTGGTGTCCTGTACACAGGGTAGTGGTGTGATAAGAGAGCACCGCTCGACCCAAGAAGTGCTGTCCTGTACATAGGGCAGTGGTGTGATAAGAGAGCCCCGCTGGACCCAGGAAGTGGTGTCCTGTACACAAGCCGCTCGACCCAGGATGTGGTGTCCTATACACAGGGTAGTGGTGTGGTAAGAAAGCACCCCTCAACCCCACATGTGGTGTCTTGTACATAGGGCAGTGGTGTGATAAGGGAGCAAGAAGCGGTGTCCTGTACATAGGGCAGTGGTGTGATAAGAGAGCCCCGCTCGCCCCAAGAAGTGGTGTCCTGTACACAGGCCGTTCGTCCAAGGAAGTGGTGTCATGTACACAGGGCAGTACTGTGCTAAGAGAGCACCCCTCAACCCCACATGTGATGTCCTGTACACAGGGGTGTGATGTGATAAGAGAGCACTGCTCGACCCAGGAAGTGGTGTCCGGTACGCAGGACATTGGTGTGATAAGAGAGCACCTCTCAACCCCGCATGTGGTGTCCTCTACATAGGGCAGTGGTGTGATAAGAGAGCCCCGCTCGACCCAGGAAGTGGTGTCCTGTACATAGGCCGCTCGACCCCGGAAGTGGTGTCCTGTACACAGGGCAGTGGTGTGATAAGAGAGCACCACTCGACCCAAGTACTGGTGTCCTGCACACAGGGCAGTGGTGTGACAAGAGAGCCCCGCTCGACCCAGGAAGTGATGTCCTGTACACAGGGCAGTGGTGTGATAAGAGAGCACCACTGGATTCAAGAAGTGGTGCCCGCTACATAGGGCAGTGATGTGATAAGAGAGCACCGCTCGACCCAGGAAGTGGCGTCTTGTACACAAGGTAGTGGTGTGATAAGAGAGCACCGCTCGACCTAGGAAGTGGTGTCCTATACATAGGGGTGTTTCCATTGTGATATCTGTCTTCTAGTGTGACATTTGTCCTCCATTGTGATATCTGTCTTCCATTGTGATACAAGTCTTGCATTGTCATATTTGTGTTCCATTGTGATATCTGGCCTCCGTGATAAGAAGCACTGCTCGACTCGAAGAGTGGTGTCCTGTACACAGGGCAGTGGTGTGATAAGAGAGCACCGCTCAACCCAGGAAGTGGTGTCTGTACACAGGGCAATGGTGTGATAAGAGAGCCTTACTGGACCCAGGAAGTGATGTCCTGTACACAGGGCAGTGGTGTGATACGAGACCCCCGCTAGACCCAGGAAGTGGTGTCGTGTACACAGGGCAGCGGTGCTTCCATTGTGATATCTGTCTTCCAGTGTGATATGTGTCTTCCATTGTGATACTTGTCCTCCATTGTGATATCTGTCTTCCATTGTGATATCTGTCTTCCATTGTGATATATGTCTTCTATTGTGATATTTGTGTTTCATTGCGATATCGGTCTTCCGTGATAAGAGAGCAACGCTCGACTCAGGAAGTGGTGTCTAGTACACAGGGCAGTGGTGTGATAAGAGAGCACCGCTCGACCCAAGAAGTGGTGTCCTTTGCCCAGGGGAGGTGTTTGAGGGAGAGCACCGCTCGACCCAGTAAGTGGTGTCCTATACACAGGGCACTGGTGTGGTAAGAGAGCACCGCTCGGCCCAGGAAGTGGTGTCGTGTACACAGGGCAGTAGTGCCGACTTTAATAAGAATTTACATTGCACAATGGTTTGGTACTACTTTCTTGTGTGTTTCATTGTGGAACATCTAATAAAGACACGATCTTTGCTCGTTGGCCTTTGGCATTGCGTGTTGGGAGTGTTCGGGATTGCAGAGGTCCTCAATCACTATCTCAGTAAAATCATGCCACCAGGAGCACCCAAAACGCCTTCATCAGTTTTTACCCCAAACCAGCTCACTTGGACCGACTTTTACTTCCATGCAATCGAATATCTTGACGTCAATGTTGTCGTCCGAGGTCCCATTCTTTGCATCACCATTGTGGCCATCATTTGAATTTGGTCCCTCTGTTTCGCAAGTTGTCTACTGCCAAAGAGTTGCCGCGCGACCACAAGCAACCTGATATGTATCATGATGTAGAGGCCATTGCAGCGCAACCATGTGATTGTGTGGCTCTGGCCGGGCGACTGCAAGTACCCCTGGTGCATGCCTATGTCCTTGAGGTAAACATGTGACTCAGGTTTCCTCAGCTGTCCTCATGCCAAAGTGCACTCGGGTGAGGGGAGAGGCATTGCGAACCCAGCTGGCTCAGCGAAGCATGTGAGGGGGTGAATGCAAGCCGGGTACGGAGTATGGTACGGGGAGGGTGACGCCTGTAAGTTTGCGGCACACGTGCCGGTGCATGAGCTGGGGGTACTGCAGGCGCTGCTGCCGCGGGGTAGTGCACGTCTGGCGATGGGTCTTGACTCAGAGCACGTGTATTAAGTGGATAGCCGAGTGATGGACCCGGTGCCGCAGGCATGGCGGGCGCAACTCGTCAGGGGAGGTGGTGTACAGGGACGTGTGGGAATAAAATCTGTGGTTGCGAGAACAAGCGGGGGATCACGTGCAGATGAAATGGGTGCTGTCCCACCTCAGTGCGGAGGGGAATGGTGGTGCAGATGAAATGGCCAGACTGGGCAGCTTAAAGCATATGAACAATTTGCCCCCTCTGTCTATGCGCCATGGTGTGACGGAGTGGGACGCTTTGCGGCTAGAGCTGATAGCAGAGTCAGAGGTGCAGCTGGTGACGTCAGACGTGGATTCTACTGACCCAATCGGTGGGGGCTCTTGACGGCGCCTTGCTGAACAGCATGCATAGTTGGGGGGGGGCTCATGGTGCCTTACTGGACAATGCGTGTTGCGGCTGCGGTGCATTGTATCTGATTGAGTACGCCAGAGTGATTCTAGAGGGTGACAACCATTGTCAATTCATGGCCAAGCTGGCCCTTGTTGTATGGTGTTGAAGATCTTCGTAGGGTGAGGCAACCATCGCTGCATTATGGCCAAGCTCGCGTATCTTCAGGGACCGCATTAATTTTGATTTGGTAGATAATTTGATTCGGTACCTTTTGAAGAGAAGCTGTGGGCATTCAAAGTTTTGTCCGCAATGTGATTATTTTGCTGATCTGTGGCTCATGTAGGGCCAATGTCCAGCCTGTGTATGCCCAAAGCAGCCCATTTCAGTGTAGACTTCTTCTCACAAGGTTACGTACACACAGTGCAGTAAACACTTGTGGCACTTGGCGCCGCACGTAAGCCTGCCCTTGTCGAAGCCCACGTACCTCGAAGGACTGGATTTGGCTCGGCGCTCGACCAGGGCGAAGGTGGGAGGTGCGTAGTACGAACTCAAGGCAACATCTGGAGCGCTGGCAGGCAGTTGTGGTCCTTAGGGATCGATCAGGGAGATAGCCAATGATGCATTTGGTTCAGCTAGAGCGAGTCAGTGAATTGATCATGGCCCATCCCTCATCCCTCTGACACTACTGAGTTCCTGCCATTTCCTGCCATGTCATTGAGGCAGTGGGACGCCTCATTACCTCAACGAGGCAATGGCAAGTGGCGTCAGTGCATCAGTGTCTGGTGCCTTGCCGCAGTCACACTCTGGTTTGAAGTGCTGTATGGCCCTTTACTCTCCGCCCCGCCCCCCCCTCTCCTTGTACCTCCGAGGTGCTATGGGGACGATCTGTGCCCCGCACGGGGTGGCACACTATACCACTTGCAGTGTTGATGGCCCTCACTGTTGGCAGCCTCGTGCTCGTGGACGGTCAGCGCCCGGCAACGTTGGCATGCGACAATGACGACGGGAGCTGGGATTGTATCTTCGACGACGGCACCGACGAGGATGCCGTCGGGCTCAACCGGCTTGAGCTCGCAGCCGCACAGCCGCCGCGGCCAACGGCGCCCTCAGGCGGTTCTCTTGCAGCGGCGGCGGCGTCGCTGCGCCTCAGCCTCACGCCAGATCCTGCCGGAGAGGAAGGTGACACCGCCGCGGCAAAGCATATGAGCCGAATCAAAGACGGGGCTGGCAGCGAGAGCAGCGGCAGCCTGTGGCTGGGCTCCGAGCAGGCGGCGCGACGACGGAACTGGCTGCGTGCGCGGGGCATCACCGCCGTGCTGAACGTCACGCGGGACGTGGCCAACGTGTTCGCGGCCGAGCCCGCGTTCGAGTACCACAACCTCCGCTGTGACGACGCCGAGAGCGAGGCTGCGGCGCTGGACGCGCAGTTGGACGCCGCGCTCGCGAGGCTGTCGCAGTGGCTGGACGCTGGGCGGCACGTGCTGGTACACTGCCACGCGGGGCGCTCGCGGTCGGCCGCGGTGGTACTCGCGCACCTCATGTACGCGCGACGCATGGGCCTCCAACTGGCCGTTGAGCACGTGCTGGCGCGGCGGGCCATCCTCCCCAACGCTGGTTTCTTCGAGGTCCTCGTGCGGCGGCAGGAGCGCTGGTTGGCCGCGGCTGGCTTCGTCCCGCCGCCCCCAGGCTATCATGACCAGCTCACACGGCGTTTCGTCCATGCGCTCAGGCAGGCGGCCGACGCAATGACTGAGGCGCAGCGGAAGCAGGAAGAACCCAGCGATGGTGGCGACGACGAAGATTGCAGCCGTCTGGAGGCGATTTTTTAGAAGCGATGAGCCAAGTGAAGGTCGGACCAGGGCACCGGGTCGGGGGTCACAGTCGAAGCCAATCCGACGTCGACCGCGGCGGAAGAAGTCTTCTAGTGCCAGCAATCCTACAAAAGAGGCAGACGCCGAAACAATTAATGGCAACACGGACGACCAGACCGCCCCACAGGCCGTGCACAACCTCCACTGCAAACATATATCAGTTGGGTCCGCGGCGGTGGCGGTTGGAATCTTGTCCACATGGGGACGGGGCTCTTCTGGTCAGTGGGTCAGCGACCTCCAGACCACTTAACAGGCCACGGAAGCAAGACAACCAGGTCAGGCCGCTGACGACAGGCAAAGAGTGTGACGTTTTCCCTTGTGCTTTTACGCCCATCTGCTCTCCATTTGGCTTCAGGAACTGCCCAAAGTGATCACTCCACTAAAAAGTAGGTTTTTTCTGTTTAATATTCCTCTTATCCCTTCATACCTTTGCTGCTTGTGGCTTGTTTTGACTCAAGGCCTGAGCACAGATAATAAGGAGCTGAAACAGGCCTATGGTGCGTCTCTTGGCAGTGGTTTCCCACCCTGATTAGCCTTGTAACTGCAGCTGTCCTTTGGTGAAGTTTGGCTCGCCATGAACGCTTGCTCGGCCTGTGCTTAGTCTGTGTCCTCCAGCACCCAGTTAGCACCAGGTTGCTGTAAGACGTATCCCCCCTTGCAAGCACCACCTTGTGCAGTCACCACTACCTGGTGAAAGCGTCATTTTTGGACCTTCAATTTGATGGTTGCAATTGGGTTTTCAGTTTGTTTTGTGTGGGTTTGTGCAGATGTCGTGGCTGAAAAGTATATGTTGTGACTGAAGAACGATTCCTGTTGTGCAGTCCTGCAGTCCCAAATGCGTTTCCTTCCACCTGGCTCTCCTTTGAAGTGCAGGCAGTCCACTGGGGAAATGGCAGATGGTGCTCTGAATCGCCCCCTGGCAGTTGACACCAGTACAGTTTTGTACGGCGGGGCGCATAGTCACCGGCATTGCGCAGTCACCGCTTCCAGGTGAAAGCGTCATTTTCAGGAAATCGTGCTGCCTGAAGCCCTGCCTGCGCATTGGGGGGGCTGGCCGGATTTTCGTTTCCGGGGGGGGGGGTTCGATAGAGCCCTCCGGCCGGACCGCCCCCTCCCAAAAAGGGGCTCAATTGACCGGACCCCCAAAATACCCCCAAAACCGACCCGTGGACGTCCGTGGTTCCATTGGCTGTGGTACTTGTGGTTAAGGACACAAGGCCCCCGGTTAATTCCGGCTACATGTATGTAGCGCCGGGGGTATGGGTGATCGGTCTTATGGCCATAGGACCAAACCCAAAAACCATGTGGATGACCGCCCCCTTTGCCCAGTTGCCATTGGGGAGTACCTCACTTCTGAGGAGTCAATGTGACTCACTGATGACAAGTCACTGAGGACGAGTCAGGTTCTAGGCATCCTCCGGGAGCGGCTAGCGGTAGTAGTCACGACCAGGATCAAGGTATCAAGAAATGGGTGCAGGTGATGGGTTCAATTTCCACACGACCACCTTTTCTACCCCTCAGCACTGCGTTAGTTGCAGCAGCGCTGCAATGAATACTGTGTTCCCCGCTGCTTCTGAGAACACCCCTTATGAAGGATGCTTTTGTGGCAGTGTGCTGATTTCTGCCATATGCAGCAGGAAGGGAAAGCACAATGCTTCAGCTGCTTCTGTTTTTGTTGCCTGAAGTGGAAGATCCCTCACAGAATTAGTACCACCACTATGAGCGTATTGTCAACAAACATTATTGTTCTAGTAAGGTGGAACAAATTGTGTGCGTGAAGTTTGTTGGTCGTGCTGCAAAAAGCAACGATTACAGCCCCCCCCCCCCAAAAAAAAACAAAGATCTCAGAAGATTTCAGAGATGGAGCAACAGATTTCATAGAAGATGACCGTGTGTGACCGCCACAATTACCTTAACCATCCGGCTCAGAATCCATTTAACTTTTGACTTTTTGACCTCCTGGCCTCATGCCACTCCACACAAGGTGTGCGCAGTAGGGGGGCAAGGGCCTAGGGGGGGGGGGGGGCATACGGACATGTTGGTCTATGGTATGCCGACCTTGCCTACCCCAAGTAGACATTGTCAGCATGTTGTCGACGCCATGTGGCAGCATTGCAGAGGGGTCCTGTGTCTCGAGCGATGCAAATGAGCCAGCAAGGCGCCTAGGGGCAAGTTTTAAGGGAGCGAGGAAGGGAGCCCAAAGTGCGCCGGCGGGGGGCGGATGGCAATTTTTTGGGTTGGGGCTACTGAGGCGCACAAGGTGGGTGCACCGGCCCAATTCTACGGAAAAGCTTGGGCCTCGGTTAGGTGGCCGTCCCCCATGATGTTTTGTATTCGTGCCTTTTTTCAGTCATGGTTGCACTGAAAACTGTTTGTTGCATGTCATGGGTGCTATTCATATCTCTTTGTTATTTCCTTCATCTGATCTTGCGCCCTTTGTTTATTGTCGGGAAACCATTTTGATGGATGCTGTTCATTCTCGGGACACATCTGCATAATTTTGGGACATCATTGTGTGGTATGATGTTGTGGGGCACCTGAGTTAAAAGCGGTATGCGCACGGCGAGAAGGGGGCGGGAGGGGTCTATTGAGCCCCTTGAACGATGACTTCGGCTTTGGGGGTTGGGAAAGTGTCTCAGGGGACAAGACTGTTTTGTTGTTTTGTTGTTTTGTTGTGTATTGGTATGCTGCCCCACCATTTCTGGAACCCTCAATTTGACCCCTCGAAATGGATTTGAAGTCTGGGGTGTTCTGCAATTGTTTTCGGAGAGAAATGTATTGGTATGCTGCCCCACCATTTCTGGAATCCTCAATTTGACCCCTCGAAATGGATTTGAAGTTTGGGGTGTTCTGCAATTGTTTTCGGAGAGAAAGTCTATTTGCTCTTGAAGAGCTGCACTACTTTGCGTGGTGTTTCGCAAAGTTTGTTGCCGGAAGCTGTACTCTTGGTGAAGAATTACTCCCATCGTGTGTATTGCAGTCCCAAATGTTTTTTCATCCACCTGGGTAACCTCTAAAGTACAAGTGATCCATTTGGATCACGGCAAATGGTGTCCTTATTGGTTCCTCGCTACGTGGTGACAACTTTGTTAACATCGCATATGAGCGTGGTGGTGAAGTGGTGAACCATGTACTTTGCTAAGAAACTAAGGTTCAGACTGAGTGAACCTTGCAGGTATGCATTAGCACTGGCGGTACTGTTTTGCAACTGTCTCTTTGTGCCTGTGACACTGTGATTTACACTGTCACATAAGTGACAGTGTTTCGGCTCAACCTGGCACACAAGCAACTATGTGATATGTGGCTGCTTGTACAACTCGTATTCTTTCGGGCCGCAAACTATCAAGCATGGTTAAATGTCCTGCCTAACGACCCTCCTCAATTTAGCCATAGACCACCTCATTCAAAGGTTTGGGACCCAGGATCAACCAAACGTCTTGATTGTGGAGCTCCAGAAGTTGTGCCCTGTGATACAACTCCACCAGTTTTGGATGATGATTGCAGCGTACGAGCTCATGTCTTGTGGGGTGCTGGACCCCAAATCAGTTTAGTTTGTGTAGGGTATGTTAGCCAAAACCATGCCGGAGTGGGTGGTGGTAGAGGAAGTGAAAGCCCAAGCGGGGCGCGAAAAACATGTGTAGAGGCTGCGGCAGACTTCAAAGAAGAGACTCAAGAATGCGGACCCGCTAGGAAAATGGCGACGATGAGATGGATGGGAGGCAGTCTCACCCCCCCATTTGCCTGCAGCGGACCCGTTGGAGCTGTGCACGGCCAATTTCTGAAAAGTGGGGAAGAGACCAAGCTTGCCAAAATGGTTTCGATCCATTTGCAAACTGCTGCTGATGCTGAATCAGTTGGACGCAGAGTGAGATGCAGGGGAGATCCTGTTCGCGGTTTGGAAAATAGGTCCAGAGAGTGACACGGCAGGGCACAGCTGGTTGAATGAGCAAGCAAAGAACAAGAAGAGAACGGAGAAGGAAAAGGCCAAAAAGAAATTCGGCAAAGAGAAGAAACAGGCAAAGCAAGCTGCTCGTGCACATGAAGGTCAAAGAAAGTTGCTTTCGTCCACTAATGGTGACAGCTCATTTGATGAATGGACATCTAGCTCCGACGACTCCTCTTCCGACAGCCCAAGGCATGACGACTCGCTAGACGAACGTCTCAAAAACAGAGGAAAGAAGTACGTCCTTGCTCACGCCGTGCATATTGTGGAGTTCAAACTGATTGGAGGTCCCTGTCACTCTAAAACCAATGCTGCAAAGGGGGCTGCTCTGTTCCTCCGATTAGGGCTTGCAACCAGTGTGGACAGTGCCATTGGTTCTTCCGGGGACAAAAGTACGGGCGTCGGTGAAGTAGCGACCTTGGGCTGGAGTCATTGCGGGCCGTAGAGGGGCTAGTGGCCCTACAGGCGCACATGAGGACCTCTTTGACGCAAGAACAGAAGTGGGATCTGTGCGGCAAGGCACGGCGCCACCGTGCAATCAAGCCTTCAGGGGCAGTGTATGGTCTGCAGTCAATCTGGCCGACAAAGAAACCGGAGATTCGTACATGTTCACTGTATGCGGACACCTCTGATGAAGCACCCTTGAACGATATGCCGATGGGCTCAAAAACCTTTTCAAAGTGGGACGCCATAGGCCGAAAAAGATACCGCGCATGGCTTTGGAACAAACGATGCTCTTCTCGATATGCAGGGGGAACTATGAGGGGCCATCGAAAAGCTACTCTCTGCTGTATGGCTCTTGGAGAAATAGGGGCGCATCCCTCCAATGGTGCATGCAGGAGACCGCGGGCATTCGCTACAACTTTGGACCAACTGCAATTCTCGTCCGGTGGAGCTACGTCACATGGGCGCCGAGCTGTATATTCGACGACATTAGCAAACCGGAAAGGGGATGGTCCTTGGAACAAGCGGAGGCATCGGGGATGGGTGTTACCTCGGCAACAAAGCTACTTAACATTGCAGAGGCACTCACCCGCTGTTGGGGCCCACATGGGTCCTTGGTTTTCGATGGAGAAAAGTCCTAGAAGGGGGTCCACCACCAGCCGATAGGGAAGCTGGCGAACTAGATAACAAGAGAGCGCCGAGCACAGTTCGAATTTCGCCATCACAGAAGCCCTGGCATGCCCCATGACGCCCGGGTGCAGCTTAGATACGGTCATGTGGAATTATTGGGCCCTCTTTGCTGCTTGCGGGGGTTGGCAGTCTCCCGAGGTGGCCCATCATTACGCAAAACCCCTACATGCTTGGCAATTCTTCAAGATCATGGAAGTACCAATCCGCGGTCGTCTCCCGGAACGTCAATGTGGAGAGAAATGATCATCCATTGCCTCGGGGGCATCGTGGATCTAAATGGAGGTCCACACGAATGTGACGCAAGGATAGGCCGGCGGTGCGATGTGGGGAGCGGAAGAGAAGGCCAACCATAAACGGAGGACATGATCCATGCCGCAGGTGGCCACCGAAAGTGCGGGTGTAAAGCTATTTGGTGGCACGAGAAGATTTTTCAGAATTCTATTTTTTCAAAAACCTCTTTGTCACCCCTGGAATATGTTTGGATGATCATCCTTGTGCTCATACCGCCCTCGAACAATCACCACTACCCGGTGAAGGTGTGTTTTTTGGTCATCTTGCCGGTGGCAACCGAGTTTTTGATTTGTTGTATGAGGTGTTTTACCCTATTTATCGCTAGAATGTGTTTTTCTTTGCCGAACAATTGTGTATGTCCTGCAGTCTCAAACAGGCCCTTCTTTAGTGCCTTGCACCCCCCCCCCCCTGCGGGAGGTGTGTGTGCCTGTCTTGTTCAAAGCTTTCGATGCCTGGCACCCCCAGCGCATCCGGGGGGGGGGGGGGGGGGGGGCAAGGGAGGGCTGGTCGCCTTGAGGGGAAAGCCTATACTTTTGGCGCTCAAGGTTTTTTCCCCTTATAGTTTCCTTTTCGTTGGTCAAGTGGTAAGTGGTGGGTGCCTTTTGAGCTGAACCCCTCCCCCCCTCCCCTTGGGTTTAGGGTAAGTGATGTGGGTCCCGAACGCTTTAGAGCAGGGGATGCCATCACCCTGGGCTGACAGAAGGGTTTGGGGAAAATGCAATTTTTCAGAAATTTAGAGGGCACTCAGGTGGCAGAAATGACACTTCAAACCAATGTGTTTTTTAGCAACGCAAGGGGAGGGGCCTGAACCAAAAAAACAGGCACCCACGTGGGGTATATCGCCAATCTGCCCCATTTTCGGCGGCCACTGATGTTTTCCCCACTTCGCAGCGTTGGGCACGCCCCAAGACGGTAGGGGTTGTGTAGCCAATGTGCCCACGTGTGGGCCATCTCTGCCCCCCCCCCCCCCCCTGCTTCGAAGCCTGGGGACCCCCCAAGTGGCAGGTGCAGGCACTCTACCCACTTTTTGCCTTTATGTCCTCCCTCGCTCTAAAGCATTGGGGACCCCCCGAACGGCAGTGGTTATGTAGCCCGCATTTCTGATTAATCCCCCGTTCCGAAGGGGTGGCGAGCCCCAAGGATGGCAGGGGTTCTTCAGCCAATTTGACCACACGTGGGGTATCTTTGAGTTTGATCCCCGCTGCGAAGCGTTGAGGACAGGGCGGTCCTTAAGGGACAAGATTTTTTTTTTGTTTTTTAAGGACCGCTCATAAGGACCGCCCCTAGAGGCCTTTTTGCGCTGGCCCAACGTGGGCCATGTCTATCCCCCGTTTTTGGAGATCGCCGAGGAAGCAGGGGTTACGTGGCAATTCCACCCTCTTTTGGGCGCCACGAAAAGGGGTTATGTAGCCACCTTGCCCAGTTGTGGGCCATCTCTCCTTTATCCCCCGCTCTGAAGCGGTGGGGACCCCCTAGGCGGCAGGGGTTATGTAGCCACCTTGCCCACTTGTGGGCCACTTCTGATTTTGCCCCTCGGTCTGAAGCGGTGGGGACCCCCTAGGCGGTAGGGGTTATGTAGCCACCTTGCCCACTTGTGGGCCACTTCTGATTTTACCCCCCGCCCTGAAGCGGTGGGGACCCCCAGGCGGCAGGGTTATGTAGCCACCTTGCGCACTTGTGGGCCACTTCTGATTTATCCCCCCGCCCTGAAACGGTGGGGACCCCCTAGGCGGCAGGGGTTATGTAGCCACCTTGCGCACTTGTGGGCCACTTCTGAGACTGCCCCCCGCTCTGAAGCGGTGGGTACCCCCGAGGCGGCAGAGGTTGTGTACCAACCTTGCCCACTTGTGGGCGACTTCCGATTTTGTCCCCCGCTCTGAAGCGGTGGGGACCCCCTAGGCGGCAGGGGTTATGTAGCCACCTTGCCCACTTGTGGGCCAATTCTGATTCTGCCCCCCGCTGTGAAGCGGTGGGGACCCCCTAGGCGGCAGGGGTTATGTAGCCACCTTGCGCACTTGTGGGCCACTTCTGATTCATCCCCCCGCCCTGAAGCGGTGGGGCCCCCCTAGGCGGCAGGGGTTAGGTAGCCACCTTGCCCACTTGTGGGCCACTTCTGATTTTGCCCCCCGCTATGAAGCGGTGGGGACCCCCTAGGCGGCAGGGGTTACGTAGCCACCTTGCCCACTTATAGGCCACTTCTGATTCTCCCCCCCGCCCTGAAGCAGTGGGGACCCCCTAGGCGGCAGGGGTTATGTAGCCACCTTGCCCACTTGTGGGCCATTTCTGATTCTGCCCCCCGCCCTGAAGCGGTTGGGACCCCCTAGGTGGCAGAGGTTGTGTAGCCACCTTGCCCATTTGTGGGCCACTTCTGATTCTGCTCCCCGCTCTGAAGCGGTGGGTACCCCCTAGGCGGCAATGGCTATGTAGCCACCTTGCCCACTTGTGGGCCACTTCTGATTTATCCCCCCGCCTTGAAGCGGTGGGTACCCCCTAGGCGGCAATGGCTATGTAGCCACCTTACCTACTTGTGGGCCACTTCTGATTTATCCCCCCGCTCTGAAGCGGTGGGGACCCCCTAGCCGGCAGGGGTTATGTAGCCACCTTCCCCACTTGCGGGCCACTTCTGATTTATCCCCCCGCTCCAAAGCTGTGGGTACCCCCTAGGTGGCAAGGGTTATGTAGCCACCTTGCGCACTTGTGGGCCACTTCTGATTTTGCCCCCCGCCCTGAAGCGGTGGGGACCCCCTAGGCGGTAGAGGTTATGTAGCCACCTTGCCCATTTGTGGGCCACTTCTGATTCTGCTCCGTCTTGATTGTGGAGCTCCAGAAGTTGTGCCCTGTGATACAACTCCACCAGTTTTGGATGATGATTGCAGCGTACGAGCTCATGTCTTGTGGGGTGCTGGACCCCTAATCAGTTTAGTTTGTGTAGGGTATGTTAGCCAAAACCATGCCGGAGTGGGTGGTGGTAGAGGAAGTGAAAGCCCAAGCGGGGCGCGAAAAACATGTGTAGAGGCTGCGGCAGACTTCAAAGAAGAGACTCAAGAATGCGGACCCGCTAGGAAAATGGCGACGATGAGATGGATGGGAGGCAGTCTCAACCCCCCATTTGCCTGCAGCGGACCCGTTGGAGCTGTGCACGGCCAATTTCTGAAAAGTGGGGAAGAGACCAAGCTTGCCAAAATGGTTTCGATCCATTTGCAAACTGCTGCTGATGCTGAATCAGTTGGACGCAGAGTGAGATGCAGGGGAGATCCTGTTCGCGGTTTGGAAAATAGGTCCAGAGAGTGACACGGCAGGGCACAGCTGGTTGAATGAGCAAGCAAAGAACAAGAAGAGAACGGAGAAGGAAAAGGCCAAAAAGAAATTCGGCAAAGAGAAGAAACAGGCAAAGCAAGCTGCTCGTGCACATGAAGGTCAAAGAAAGTTGCTTTCGTCCACTAATGGTGACAGCTCATTTGATGAATGGACATCTAGCTCCGACGACTCCTCTTCCGACAGCCCAAGGCATGACGACTCGCTAGACGAACGTCTCAAAAACAGAGGAAAGAAGTACGTCCTTGCTCACGCCGTGCATATTGTGGAGTTCAAACTGATTGGAGGTCCCTGTCACTCTAAAACCAATGCTGCAAAGGGGGCTGCTCTGTTCCTCCGATTAGGGCTTGCAACCAGTGTGGACAGTGCCATTGGTTCTTCCGGGGACAAAAGTACGGGCGTCGGTGAAGTAGCGACCTTGGGCTGGAGTCATTGCGGGCCGTAGAGGGGCTAGTGGCCCTACAGGCGCACATGAGGACCTCTTTGACGCAAGAACAGAAGTGGGATCTGTGCGGCAAGGCACGGCGCCACCGTGCAATCAAGCCTTCAGGGGCAGTGTATGGTCTGCAGTCAATCTGGCCGACAAAGAAACCGGAGATTCGTACATGTTCACTGTATGCGGACACCTCTGATGAAACATCCTTGAACGCTATGCCGATGGGCTCAAAAACCTTTTCAAAGTGGGACGCCATAGGCCGAAAAAGATACCGCGCATGGCTTTGGAACAAACGATGCTCTTCTCGATATGCAGGGGGAACTATGAGGGGCCATCGAAAAGCTACTCTCTGCTGTATGGCTCTTGGAGAAATAGGGGCGCATCCCTCCAATGGTGCATGCAAGAGACCGGGCATTCACTACAACTTTGGACCAACTGCAATTCTCGTCCGGTGGAGCTACGTCACATGGGCGCCGAGCTGTATATTCGACGACATTAGCAAACCGGAAAGAGGATGGTCCTTGGAACAAGCGGAGGCATCGGGGATGGGTGTTACCTCGGCCACAAAGCTACTTAACATTGCAGAGGCAATCATCCGCTGTTGGGGCCCACATGGGTCCTTGGTTTTCGATGGAGAAAAGTCCTAGAAGGGGGTCCACCACCAGCGGATGGGGAAGCTGGCGAACTAGATAACAAGAGAGCGCCGAGCACAGTTCGAATTTCGCCATCACAGAAGCCCTGGCATGCCCCATGACGCCCGGGTGCAGCTTAGATACGGTCATGTGGAATTATTGGGCCCTCTTTGCTGCTTGCGGGGGTTGGCAGTCTCCCGAGGTGGCCCATCATTACGCAAAACCCCTACATGCTTGGCAATTCTTCAAGATCATGGAAGTACCAATCCGCGGTCGTCTCCCGGAACGTCAATGTGGAGAGAAATGATCATCCATTGCCTCGGGGGCATCGTGGATCTAAATGGAGGTCCACACGAATGTGACGCAAGGATAGGCCGGCGGTGCGATGTGGGGAGCGGAAGAGAAGGCCAACCATAAACGGAGGACATGATCCATGCCGCAGGTGGCCACCGAAAGTGCGGGTGTAAAGCTATTTGGTGGCACGAGAAGATTTTTCAAAATTCTATTTTTTCAAAAACCTCTTTGTCACCCCTGGAATATGTTTGGATGATCATCCTTGTGCTCATACCGCCCTCGAACAATCACCACTACCCGGTGAAGGTGTGTTTTTTGGTCATCTTGCCGGTGGCAACCGAGTTTTTGATTTGTTGTATGAGGTGTTTTACCCTATTTATCGCTAGAATGTGTTTTTCTTTGCCGAACAATTGTGTATGTCCTGCAGTCTCAAACAGGCCCTTCTTTAGTGCTTTGCACCCCCCCCCCCCTGCGGGAGGTGTGTGTGCCTGTCTTGTTCAAAGCTTTCGATGCCTGGCACCCCCAG
Organism: Eutreptiella sp. 'Long Island Sound 2002'; assembly: GCA_964036045.1. Classification (NCBI taxonomy): domain Eukaryota; phylum Euglenozoa; class Euglenophyceae; order Eutreptiales; family Eutreptiaceae; genus Eutreptiella; species Eutreptiella sp. 'Long Island Sound 2002'. Next base: position 41,657,821 of record OZ038396.1, read on the forward strand.
CGCATCCGGGGGGGGGGGGGGAAGGGAGGGCTGGTCGCCTTGAGGGGAAAGCCTATACTTTTGGCGCTCAAGGTTTTTTCCCCTTATAGTTTCCTTTTCGTTGGTCAATCGGTAAGTGGTGGGTGCCTTTTGAGCTGAACCCCTCCCCCCCTCCCCTTGGGTTTAGGGTAAGTGATGTGGGTCCCGAACGCTTTAGAGCAGGGGATGCCATCACCCTGGGCTGACAGAAGGGTTTGGGGAAAATGCAATTTTTCAGAAATTTAGAGGGCACTCAGGTGGCAGAAATGACACTTCAAACCAATGTGTCTTTTAGCAACGCAAGGGGAGGGGCTTGAACCAAAAAAACAGGCACCCACGTGGGGTATATCGCCAATCTGCCCCATTTTGGGCGGCCACTGATGTTTTCCCCACTTTGCAGCGTTGGGCACGCCCCAAGACGGTAGGGGTTGTGTAGCCAATGTGCCCACATGTGGGCCATCTCTGCCCCCCCCCCCCCCTCTGATGGACCTCAATGGACCACAAAATCCATGGCTTTGTTCCTCTGTTCCACAACCTCCCTGGCACCAAGGCAACCACCTGAGGTTTGGAAGGCCTTTCACCTTTTCAACATTCCCGCACACCACAAGGACTTCATCAGACAGGTGCTATGGCTCCGCCTCCCTGTGGGGGAGCGGCAAAAAGATTGGAAACCAGATGACGTGTGGTGCCCAATTGACGGTGAGCTAGAGACAATTGACCACGCACGCGCGGAGTGCTCCTTGCTCAAAGTTGCTTTTGACACTATTTCCAAATGTTTCCCCACGGCCACTGTGGAGGAACGTCCAGCCGCCCTGCTTTCCTCCTTCCTACAGTTTTCCTTTCAGTGCCCAACAGGCTTCCTGGCCTGGGCGGCGGTATACGCCAATTGGCAGGTCCGCCAAAAGAAAAAATATCAACGACAATATTCAGCTACCTGGTCCCGCTTTGGTTCTATCTGGATTGCCACTTTGAAACTATGGGCCACATGTCCATCGAGCATCCCTATTTCAGATCATGACCTGCATCTTTTCATCGGAGCGCTACAGTCGCTTCTCCATGATGGTGTGCTACAACACCCCCATCTGCGTGTCACACCTCCCACTCCCCCGCCCAGCAAAAAACAACGCAAAGAAACAGCGCGCCGACTGCGCAAACAGCAACGGGCGGCGGAGCTGGAAGGAATTTTTGACACTCTCTCCGCGGACGGATACACCCTGGTTTTCACGGATGGCTCATCCGCCGAAACGGAAGGTGTGGGCCGGGTAGCAGGATATGGCATCTATGCGCACCCTGACATCAGCATCTCTGCATATGTTCCGGTACACTTCCGGCAGACAAACAACACGGCAGAACTCCTGGCCGTGGTTCGGGCATTGCAAATCCTCTCTTTTGGTAAAGTCGCTATTTGCACAGACAGTGAGTACGTCTTCCTGGGAGCCACTGGCGCGGCGCGCCGGTGGAAACTCAGGGGATGGACGGGAAGCAGCGGTCCGGTTTCTAACGTTCCCCTCTGGGAACTTCTTCTGGACACCCTCAGTGCACACACAGGCTCCATCAAGTTTATTAAAGTGCCGTCCCATGTGGACATTCTAGGGAACAACGAAGCTGATAGATTGGCTGAACAGGGAAGGCTCTCCCATCCCAGATGCCCTGTACTTAAGACCCCGTCGCGGGACTTCACCATGCTTACGTACACCCCTCCCACCAAGCGACTGCGCAGGTCCACTGCAGCCGAGCTGGATTCGATTGTGCAAGTTTTGAATTTTTCCCCTTACAAAGACAATATGGGAGGCAGTGTGGTATAGTGGTTAACACCGTCTGACGTCGTCACGTAGATCGCCGGTTCGAACCCGGCCTGTAGCAGTGCTCCTCCCCACCGGCCTCGCCCGACAGGGGACTGGGGCCCCTCCCGTTGCTTTCTACTTTTTCTCACCGGCCTTAACTATTTTTCCCCACTGAGCTGCTACAGCTCCCCTTTTTACAATCATCAATTAGAAAAATGTGCCCAGGCGCCTGCAGCAGTGCGCCCCGCCACCGCCCACGCCCGATGGGTGGCTGCCACCCCACCCGTTGCTTGCCTTTGCCCGAGCCCCCGCGGCTCGGGCAGTGGGGTTCGAACCTGGGGCCAGCGCCGCTGGCATCCAGGGTGCTTCCACTGAAGCACGGGGCACCTCACTAGAAATACGATTCCATAAGCACACAGCCACGTAGCACACGTGCATCTGCAACGCATACTGATTTCTGAGTCTTAATGTATGTTACTCCCTTCACTCTTTGAAACTAAACAGCGACAGACGGGGTAAGGCCGAATGAGTGCCATGCTTTGCAGCCCGGTCAGCTCGCATGTGACACAGTGAATGCAGTCCACATTTACGGACGACTGCTTATATTGATTCAGGTTGTTCGCTAGAGTCAGCAGCAAAGGACAAGCACACAAGTGACCCACGAAGCTAACCGCAACGCCTCGCTGTATTTTACATAGTGGAGCACCCCAACCAAGAAGGGGACACGTGCATTGATTGGATTTCGCAGTACTGCTGGACTAATGGCTGGAATTGTCTATGGCGGGGACATTCAGTCTATCAGAACCGACCATTGATCCCCCTCTGCTTCGAAGCATGGGGACCTCCCAAGTGGCAGGTGCAGGCACTCTACCCACTTTTTGCCTTTATGTCCTCCCTCGCTCTAAAGCATTGGGGACCCCCCGAACGGCAGCCCGCATTTCTGATTAATCCCCCGTTCCGAAGGGGTGGCGAGCCCCAAGGATGGCAGGGGTTCTTCAGCCAATTTGACCACACGTGGGGTATCTTTGATTTTGATCCCCGCTGCGAAGCGTTGAGGACAGGGCGGTCCTTAAGGGACAAGATTTTTTTTTTGTTTTTTAAGGACCGCCCATAAGGACCGCCCCTAGAGGCCTTTTTGCGCTGGCCCAACGTGGGCCATGTCTATCCCCCGTTTTTGGAGATCGCCGAGGAAGCACGGGTTACGTGGCAATTCCACCCTCTTTTGGGCGCCACGAAAAGGGGTTATGTAGCCACCTTGCCCAGTTGTGGGCCACTTCTCCTTTATCCCCCGCTCTGAAGCGGTGGGGACCCCCTAGGCGGCACGGGTTATGTAGCCACCTTGCCCACTTGTGGGCCACTTCTGATTTTGCCCCCCGGTCCGAAGCGGTGGGGACCCCCTAGGCGGTAGGGCTTATGTAGCCACCTTGCCCACTTGTGGGCCACTTCTGATTTTACCCCCCGCCCTGAAGCGGTGGGGACCCCCTAGGCGGCAGGGGTTATGTAGCCACCTTGCGCACTTGTGGGCCACTTCTGATTTTGCCCCCCGGTCCGAAGCGGTGGGGACCCCCTAGGCGGTAGGGGTTATGTAGCCACCTTGCCCACTTGTGGGCCACTTCTGATTTTACCTTCCGCCCTGAAGCGGTGGGGACCTCCTAGGCGGCAGGGGTTATGTAGCCACCTTGCCCACTTGTGGGCCACTTCTGATTCTGCCCCCCGCCCTGAAGCGGTTGGGACCCCCTAGGCGGCAGAGGTTATGTAGCCACCTTGCCCACTTGTGGGCCACTTCTGATTCTGCCCCCCGCTCTGAAGAGGTGGGGACCCCCTAGGCGGTAGGGGTTATGTAGCCACCTTGCCCACTTGTGGGCCACTTCTGATTTTACCCCCCGCCCTGAAGCGGTGGGGACCCCTTAGGCGGCAGGGGTTATGTAGCCACCTTGCCCACTTGTGGGCCACTTCTGATTCTGCCCCCCGCCCTGAAGCGGTTGGGACCCCCTAGGCGGCAGAGGTTATGTAGCCACCTTGCCCACTTGTGGGCCACTTCTGATTCTGCGCCCCGCTCTGAAACGCTGGGGACCCCCTAGGCGGCAGGGGTTATGTAGCCACCTTGCGCACTTGTGGGCCACTTCTGATTTTGCCCCCCGCGCTGAAGCGGTGGGTACCCCCAAGGCGGCAGAGGTTGTGTACCAACCTTGCCCACTTGTGGGCGATTTCCGATTTTGTCCCCCGCCCTGAAGCGGTGGGGACCCCCTAGGCGGCACGGGTTAGGTAGCCACCTTGCCCACTTGTGGGCCAATTCTGATTTTGCCCCCCGCTCTGAAGCGGTGGGGACCCCCTAGGCGGAGGGTTATGTACCCACCTTGCGCACTTGTGGGCCACTTCTGATTCTGCCCCCCGCCCTGAAGCGGTTGGGACCCCCTAGGCGGCAGAGGTTATGTAGCCACCTTGCCCATTTGTGGGCCACTTCTGATTCTGCTCCCCGCTCTGAAGCTGTGGGTACCCCCTAGGCGGCAATGGCTATGTAGCCACCTTGCCCACTTGTGGGCCACTTCTGATTCATCCCCCCGCCCTGAAGCGGTGGGGACCCCCTAGGCGGCAGGGGTTATGTAGCCACCTTCCCCACTTGCGGGCCACTTCTGATTTATCCCCCCGCTCTGAAGCTGTGGGTACCCCCTAGGTGGCAGGGGTTATGTAGCCACCTTGCCCACTTATGGGCCACTTCTGATTTTACCCCCCGCCCTGAAGCGGTGGAGACCCCCTAGGCGGCAGGTGTTATGTAGCCACCTTGCCCACTTGTGGGCCGATTCCGATTCCGCCCCCCGCTCTGAAACGGTGGGGACCCCCGAGGCGGCAGGGGTTATGTAGCCACCTTGTCCACTTGTGGGCCACTTCTGATTTTGCCCCCCGCTCTAAAGCGGTGGGTACCCCCTAGGTGGCAGAGGTTGTGTACCCACCTTGCCCACTTGTGGGCCACTTCTGATTTATCCCCGCGCCCTGAAGCGGTGGGGACCCCCTAGGCGGCAGGAATTATGTAGCCACCTTGCCCACTTGTGGGCCACTTCTGATTTTGCCCCCCGCTCTAAAGCGGTGGGTACCCCCTAGGTGGCAGAGGTTGTGTACCCACCTTGCCCACTTGTGGGCCACTTCTGATTTATCCCCCCGCCCTGAAGCGGTGGGGACCCCCTAGGCGGCAGGAATTATGTAGCCACCTTGCCCACTTGTGGGCCCCTTCTGATTCTGCCCCCCGCCCTGAAGCGGTGGGGAGCCCCTAGGTGGCAGGCATTATGTAAACACCTTGCCCACTTGTGGGCCACTTCTGATTTTGCCCCCCGCTCTGAAGCTGTGGGTACCCCCTAGGCGGCAGGGGTTATGTAGCCCCCTTGCCCACTTGTGGGCCACCCCTGCTTCTGCCCCCTGGCGAGTCTCCTCTAGACGGCAGGGGTTATGTAGCCACCTTGCCCACTTGTGGGCCACTTCTGATTTTGCCCCCCGCCCTCAAGCGGTGGGGACCCCCTAGCCGGCAGGGGTTATGTAGCCACCTTGCCCACTGGCGGGCCACTTCTGATTTATCCCCCCCCCCTGAGGCGGTGGGGACCCCCTAGGCGGCAGAGGTTATGTAGCCACCTTGCGCACTTGTGGGCCAGTTCTGAGTTATCCCCCCGCCGTGAAGCCGTGGGGACCCCCTAGGCGGCAGGGGTTACGTAGCCACCTTGCGCACTTGTGGGCCACTTCTGATTTATCCCCCCGCCCTGAAGCGGTGGGGACCCCCTAGGCGGCAGGGGTTATGTAGCCACCTTGCCCACTTGTGGGCCAAATCTGATTCTGCCCCCCGCCCTGAAACGGTTGGGACCCCCTAGGCGGCAGGGGTTATGTAGCCACCTCGCCCATTGGTGGGCCACTTCTGATACTGCTCCCCGCTCTGAAGCGGTGGGTACCCCCTAGGCGGCAATGGCTATGTAGCCACCTTGCCCACTTGTGGGCCACTTCTGATTTATCCCCCCGCCCTGAAGCGGTGGGGACCCCCTAGGCGGCAGGGGTTATGCAGCCACCTTGCCCACTTGCGGGCCACTTCTGATTTATCCCCCTGCTATGAAGCGGTGGGGACCCCCTAGGCGGCAGAGGTTATGTAGCCACCTTGCCCACTTGTGGGCCACTTCGGATTTATCCCCCCGCCCTGAGGCGGTGGGGACCCCCTAGGCGGCAGAGGTTACGTAGCCACCTTGCCCACTTGTGGGCCACTTCTGATTTATCCCCCCGCCTTGAAGCGGTCGGGACCCCCTAGGCGGCAGGGGTTATGTAGCCACCTTGCCCACTTGTGGGCGACTTCTGATTTTGCCCCCCGCTCTGAAGCGGTGGGGACCCCCGAGGCGGCAGGGGTTATGTAGCCACCTTGCCCACTTGTGGGCCACTTCTGATTTTGTCGCCCGCCCTGAAGCGGTGGGGACCCCCTAGGCGGCAGGAATTATGTAGCCACCTTGCGCACTTGTGGGCCACTTCTGATTTATGCCCCCGTCCTGAAGCGGTGGGGAACCCTCAGGCGGTAGGGGTTATGTAGCCACCTTGCCGACTTGTGGGCCACTTCTGATTTTGCCCCCCGCTCTGAAGCGGTGGGGACCCCCTAGGCGGCAGGGGTTATGTAGCCACCTTGCCCACTTGTGGGCCACTTCTGATTTTGCCCCCCGCCCTGAAACGGTGGGGACCCCCTAGGCGGCAGGGGGTTTGTAGCCACCTTGTCCACTTGTGGGCCACCCCTGATTCTGCCCCCCGCTCTGAAGGGCCGAGTACCCTCTAGGCGGCAGTGTTATGTAGCCACCTTGCCCACTTGTGGGCCACTTCTGATTTCTCCCCCCGCCTGGCAGCGGTGGGGACCCCGGAGGCGGCATGGGTTATGTAGCCACCTTGCCCACTTGTGGGCCACTTCGGATTTATCCCCCCGCCCTGAAGCGGTCGGGACCCCCTAGGCGGCAGGGGTTATGTAGCCACCTTGCACACTTGTGGGCCACTTCTGATTTTGCCCCCCGCTATGAAGCGGTGGGTACCCCCTAGGCGGCAGAGGTTGTGTACCCACCTTGCCCACTTGTGGGCCACTTCTGATTTATGCCCCCGTCCTGAAGCGGTGGGGACCCCTGAGGCGGTAGGGGTTATGTAGCCACCTTGCCGACTTGTGGGCCACTTCTGATTTTGCCCCCCGCTCTGAAGCGGTGGGGACCCCCTAGGCGGCAGGGGTTATGTAGCCACCTTGCCCACTTGTGGGCCACTTCTCATTTTGCCCCCCGCCCTGAAATGGTGGGGACCCCCTAGGCGGCAGGGGGTTTGTAGCCACCTTGTCCACTTGTGGGCCACCCCTGTTTCTGCCCCCCGCTCTGAAGCGGTGAGTACCCTCTAGGCGGCAGTGTTATGTAGCCACCTTGCCCACTTGTGGGCCACTTCTGATTTATCCCCCCGCCCTGAAGCGGTGGGGACCCCCTAGGCGGCAGGGGTTATGTAGCCACCTTGCACACTTGTGGGCCACTTCTGATTTTGCCCCCCGCTCTGAAGCGGTGGGTACCCCCCAGGCGGCAGAGGTTGTGTACCCACCTTGCCCACTTGTGGGCCAATTCGGCTTTTGCCCCCCGCTCTGAAGCGGTGAAGGCCCCCTCGGTTCTAGGGTTTATGTACCAACCTTGCCCACTTGTCGGCTACTTCTGATTCTGCCCCCTAGGCGGCAGAGGTTATGTAGCCACCTTGCCCACTTTTGGGCAACTTCTGATTCTGCCACCCGCCCCGACGCGGTGGGTACCCCCTAGGCGGCAGGGGTTATGTAGCCACCTTGCCCACTTGTGGGCCACTTCTGATTTATCCCCCCGCCCTGAAGCGGTGGGGACCCCTCAGGCGGTAGGGGTTATGTACCTACTTTGCCCACTTGTGGGCCACTTCTGATTTTGCCCCCCGCTCTGAAGCGGTGGGGACCCCCTAGGCGGTAGGGGTTATGTAGCCACCTTGCCCACTTGTGGGCCACTTCTGATTTTGCCCCCCGCCCTGAAACGGTTTGGACACCCTAGGCGGCAAGGGTTATTTAGCCACCTTGCCCACTTGCGGGCCACTTCTGATTTTGCCCCCCGCTTTGAAGCGGCGGCGACCACCCAGGTGGCAGGGGTTATGTAGCCACCTTGTCCACTTGTGGGCCACCCCTGTTTCTGCCCCCCGCTCTGAAGCGGTGAGTACCCTCTAGGCGGCAAGGGTTATGTAGCCACCTTGCCCACTTCTGGGCCACTTCTGATTTTACCTCCTGCCCTGAAGCGGTGGGGACCACCCAGGCGGCAAGGGGTATGTAGCCACCTTGCCCATTTGCGGGCCACTTCTGATTTATCCCCCCGCCCTGAAGCGGTTGGGACCCCCGAGGCGGCATGGGTTATGTAGACACCTTGCCCACTTGTGGGCCACTTCGGATTTATCCCCCCGCCCTGAAGCGGTGGGGACCCCTAGGCGGCAGGGGTTATGTACCCACCTTGCCCACTTGTGGCCCACTTCTGATTCTGCGCCCCCCTCTCAAGCGGTGGGTACCCCCTAGGCGGCAGAGGTTATGTAGCCACCTTGCCCACTTGTGGGCCAATTCTGATTCTGCCCCCCGCTTCGGAGCGCTGGGTACCCCCCAGGCGGCAGAGGTTATGTAGCCACCTTGCCCACTTGTGGGCCACTTCTGATTTTGCCCCCCGCTCTGAAGCGGTGGGGACCCCCTAGGCGGCAGGGGTTATGTAGCCACCTTGCCCACTTGCGGGCCACTTCTGATTTATCCCCCCGCCCATAAGTGGTGGGGACCCCCTAGGCGGTAGGGGTTATGTAGCCACCTTGCCCACTTGTGGGCCACTTCGGATTTATCCCCCCGCCCTGAAGCGGTGGGGACCCACTAGGTCGCAGGGGTTGTGTACCCACCTTGCCCACTTGTGGGCCCCTTCTGATTCTGCCCCGCGCCCTCAAGCGGTGGGCACCCCCTAGGCGGCAGGGGTTATGTAGCCACCTTGCCCACTTGTGGGCCACTTCTGATTCTGCCCCGCGCCCTCAAGCGGTGGGCACCCTCTAGGCGGCAGAGGTTATGTAGCCACCTTGCCCACTTGTGGGCCACTTCTCATTTTGCCCCCCACTCTAAAGTGGTGGGGACCCCCTAGGTGGAAGGGGTTATGTAGCCACCTTGCCCACTTGTGGGCCAGTTCTGATTTATCCCCCCGCCCTGAAGCGGTGGGGAACCCCTAGGCGGCAGGGGTTATGTAGCCACCTTGCCCACTTGTGGGCCACTTCTGATTTATCCCCCCTTGTCCACCTATAGGCCATTTCCGATTCTGCCCCCCGCTCTGAGGCGGTGGGGATCCCGAAGGCGGCAGGGGTTATGTAGCCACCTTGCCCACTTATGGGCCACTTCTGATTCTGCCCCCCGCTCTGAGGCGGTGGGGATCCCGGAGGCGGCAGGGGTTATGTAGCCAGCTTGCCCACAAGAGGGCCGCTTCTGATTCTGCCCCCCGCTCTGAGGCGGAGGGAATCCCCGAGGCGGCAGGGGTTACGTGGCCACCTTGCCCACAAGTGGGCCACTTCTGATTCCGCTCCCCGCTCTGAGGCGGTGGGAATCCCGGAGGCGGCAAGGGTTATGTAGCCACCTTGCCCACAAGTGGGCCACTTCTGATTCTGCCCCCCGCTCTGAGGCGGAGTGGATTCCCGAGCCGGCAGGGGTTATGTAGCCACGTTCCCCACAAGTGGGCCGGTTCTGATTCTGCCCCCCGCTCTGAGGCGGAGGGGATCCCCGAGGCGGCAGGGGTTATGTAGCCACCTTCCCCACGAGTGGGCCACTTCTGATTCTGCCCCCCGCTTTGAGGCGGAGGGGATCCCCGAGGCGGCAGGGGTTATGTAGCCACCTTGCCCACAAGTGGGCCACTTCTGATTTTGCCCCCCGCTCTGCGGAGGAGATCCCCGAGGCGGTAGGGGTTATGTAGCCACCTTGCCCACAAGTGGGCCACTTCTGATTTTGCCCCACGCTCTGCCGCGGAGGGCATCCCCGAGGCGGCAGGGGTTATGTAGCCACGCTGCCCACAAGTGAACAACTTCTGATTCTGCCCCCCCCTCTGAGGCCGTCGGGATCCCCGCGGCAGGGCTATGTAGCCACCTTGCCCACTTATGGGCCACTTCTGATTCTGCCCCCCGCTCTGAGGCGGTTGGGATCCCGGAGGCGGCAGGGGTCATGTAGCCACCTTGCCCACTTAGGGGCCACTTCTGATTCTGCCCCTCGCTCGGAGGCGGTGAGGATCCCGGAGGTGGCAGGGGTTATGTAGCCACCTTGCCCACTTATGGGCCACTTCTGAATCTGTCCCCCGCTCTGAGCCGGTGGGGATCCCCGAGGCGGCAGGGGTTATGTAGCCACCTTGCCCATACGTGCGCCACTTCTGATTCTGCCCACCGCTCTGCGGCGGATGGGATCCCCGAGGGGCAGGGGTTATGTAGACACCTTTCCCATAGGTGGCACGCTTCTGCTTCTGTCTCCCGCTATGCGGCGGAGGGGATCCCCGACGCGGCAGGGGTTATGTAGCCACCCCGCCCACAAGTGGGCCACTTCTGATTCTGCCCCCTGCTCTGAGGCTGTGGGGATTCCCGAGGCGGCAGGGATCATGTAGCCACCTTGCCCACAAGTGGGCCACTTCTGATTCTGCCCCCCGCTCTGAGGCGGAGGGCATCCCCGAGGCGGCAGGGGTTACGTAGCCACCCTGTTCACAAGTGGGCCACTTCTGATTCTGCCCCCTGCTCTGAGGCTCTGGGGATACCCGAGGCGGCAGGGGTTATGTAGCCACCTTGCCCACTTAGGGGCCACTTCTGATTCTGCCCCCCGCTCTGAGGCGGAGGGGATCCCCGAGGCGATAGGGGTTATGTAGCCACCTTGCCCACTTATGGGCCAATGCTGATCCCCCCCCCCCGCTCTGAGGCGGGATCCCCGAGGCGGCAGCGGTGATGTAGCCACCTTGCCCACAAATAGGCCACTTCTGATTCTGCCCCCCGCTCTGCGGCGGGATCCCCGAGGTGGTACGGGTTATGTACCCACCTTGCCCACTTATGGGCCAGTTCTGATTCTGCCCCCCGCTCTGAGGCGGAGGGCATCCCCGAGGCGGCAGGGGTTACGTAGCCACCCTGTTCACAAGTGGGCCACTTCTGATTCTGCCCCCTGCTCTGAGGCTCTGGGGATTCCCGAGGCGGCAGGGGTTATGTAGCCACCTTGCCCACTTAGGGGCCACTTCTGATTCTGCCCCCCGCTCTGAGGCGGAGGGGATCCCCGAGGCGATAGGGGTTATGTAGCCACCTTGCCCACTTATGGGCCAATGCTGATCCCCCCCCCCCGCTCTGAGGCGGGATCCCCGAGGCGGCAGGGGTGATGTAGCCACCTTGCCCACAGATGGGCCACTTCTGATTCTGCCCCCCGCTCTGCGGCGGGATCCCCGAGGTGGTACGGGTTATGTACCCACCTTGCCCACTTATGGGCCAGTTCTGATTCTGCCCCCCGCTCTGCGGCTGAGGGGATCCCCGAGGCAGGAGGGATTATGTAGCCACGTTGCCCACAAGTGGGCCACTTCTGATTCTGCCCCCCGCTCTGAGGCCGTGGGGATCCCCGAGGCAGCAGGGATTATGTAGCCACCTTGCCCACTTATGGGCCACTTCTGATTCTGCCCCCCGCTCTGCGGCGGAGGGGATCCCCGAGGCGGCAGGGGTTATGTAGCCACCTTGCCCACTTGTGGGCCACTTCTGATTCTGCCCCCCGCTCTGAGGCGGAGGGGATCCCGGAGGCGGCAGGGGTTATGTAGCCACCTTGTCCACAAGTGGGCCACTTCTGATTCTGCCCCCCGCTATGAGGCGGAGGGGATCCCCGAGGCGGCAGGGGTTATGTAGCCACCTTGCCCACCTATGGGCCACTTCCGAATCTGCCCCCCCGCTCTGAGGCGGTGGGGATCCCCGAGGCGGCAGGGGTTATGTAGCCACCTTGCCCATAAGTGCGCCACTTCTGATTCTGCCCACCGCTCTGCGGCGGATGGGATCCCCGAGGGGCAGGGGTTATGTAGACACCTTTCCCATAGGTGGCACGCTTCTGCTTCTGTCTCCCGCTCTGCGGCGGAGGGGATCCCCGACGCGGCAGGGGTTATGTAGCCACCCTGCCCACAAGTGGGCCACTTCTGATTGTGCCCCCTGCTCTGAGGCTGTGGGGATTCCCGAGGTGGCAGGGATTATGTAGCCACCTTGCCCAATTCTGGGCCACTTCTGATTCTGCCCCCCGCTCTGACGCGGAGGGCATCCTTGAGGCGGCAGGGGTTATGTAGCCACCTTGCCCACTTATGGGCCACTTCTGATTCTGCCCCCCGCTCTGAGGCGGAGAGGATCCCCGAGGCGATAGGGGTTATGTAGCCACCTTGCCCACTTATTGGCCAATTCTGATCCCCCCCCCCCGCTCTGAGGCGGGATCCCTGAGGCGGCAGGCGTTATGTAGCCACCCTGCCCACAAGTGGGCCAGTTCTGATTCAGCCCCCTGCTCTGAGGCTGTGGGGATTCCCGAGGCGGCAAGGGTTATGTAGCCACCTTGCCCACTTAGGGGCCACTTCTGATTCTGCCCCCCGCTCTGAGGCGGAGGGGATCCCCGAGGCAATAGGGGTTATGTAGCCACCTTGCCCACTTATGGGCCACTTCTGATTCTGCCCCCCGCTCTGAGGCGGAGGGGATCCCCGGGGCGATAGGGGTTATGTAGCCTCCTTGCCCACTTATGGGCCAATGCTGATCCCCCCCCCCCCGCTCTGAGGCGGGATCCCCGAGGCGGCAGGGGTTATGTAGCCACCTTGCCCACAAATGGGCCACTTCTGATTCTGCCCCCCGCTCTGCGGCGGGATCCCCGAGGTGGCAGGGGTTATGTACCCACCTTGCCCACTTATGGGCCACTTCTGATTCTGCCCCCCGCTTTGCGGCTGAGGGGATCCCCGAGGCGGGAGGGGTTATGTAGCCACGTTGCCCACAAGTGGGCCACTTCTGATTCTGCCCCCCGCTCTGAGGCCGTGGGGATCCCCGAGGCGGCAGGGGTTATGTAGCCACCTTGCCCACTTATGGGCCACTTCTGATTCTGCCCCCCGCTCTGCGGCGGAGGGGATCCCCGAGGCGGCAGGGGTTATGTAGCCACCTTGTCCACAAGTGGGCCATTTCCTGTTCTGCCCCCCGCTCTGAGGCGGTGGGGATCCCCGAGGCGGCAGGCGTTATGTAGCCACCTTGCCCATAAGTGGCCACTTCTGATTCTGCCCCCCGCTCTGAGGCGGTGGGGATCCGGGAGGCGGCAGGGGTTATGTAGCCAGCATGCCCACAAGTGGGCCGCTTCTGCTTCTGCCCCCCGCTATGCGGCGGAGGGGATCCCCGAGGCGGCAGGGGTTATGTAGCCACCTTGCCCACTTATGGGCCACTTCTGATTCTGCCCCCCGCTCTGCGGCGGAGGGGATCCCCGAGGCGGCAGGCGTTATGTAGCCACGTTCCCCACAAGTGAGCCACTTCTGATTCTGCCCCCCGCTCTGAGGCGGAGGGGATCCCCGAGGCGGCAGGGGTTATGTAGCCACCCTGCCCACTTATGGGCCACTTCTGATTCTGCGCCCCGCTCTGAGGCGGTGGGGATCCCGGAGGCGGCAGGCGTTATGTAGCCACCTTGCCCACAAGTGGGCCACTTCTGATTCTGCCCCCCGCTCTGCGGCGGGATCCCCGAGGCGGCAGGGGTTATGTAGCCACCTTGCCCACTTATGGGCCACTTCTGATTCTGCCCCACGCTCTGCGGCGGAGGGGATCCCCGACGAGGGAGGGGTTATGTGGCCACTTTGCCCACTTATGGGCCAATTCTGATTCTGCCCCCCGCTCTACGGCGGAGGGGATCCTGAAGGGGGCAGGGGTTATGTAGCCACCTTGCCCACAAGTGGGCCACTTCTGATTCTGCCCCCCGCTCTGAGGCGGTGGGGATCCCGGAGGCGGCAAGCGTTATGTAGCCACCTTGCCCACAAGTGGGCCACTTCTGATTCTGCCCCCCGCTCTACGGCGGAGGGGATCCCCGAGGCGGCAGGGGTTACGTAGCCACCCTGCCCACTTATGGGCCACTTCTGATTCTGCCCCCCGCCGTGAGGCGGAGGGGATCCCCGAGGCGGCAGGGGTTATGTAGCCACCTTGCCCACAAGTGGGCCACTTCTGATTTTGCCCCCCGCTCTGCAGCGGGATCCCCGAGGCGGCAGGGGTTATGTAGCCACCTTGCCCACTTATGGGCCACTTCTGATTCTGCCCCACGCTCTGCGGCGGAGGGGATCCCCGACGAGGGAGGGGTTATGTGGCCACCTTGCCCACTTATGGCCCAATTCTGATTCTGCCCCCCGCTTTGAGGCCGTGGGGATCCCCGAGGCGGCAGGGGTTATGTAGCCACCTTGCCCACTTATGGCCCACTTCTGATTCTGCCCCCCGCTTTGAGGCGGAGGGGATCCCGGGGGCTGCAGGGGTTATGTAGCTAGCTTGCCCACAAGTGGGCCACTTCTGATTCTGCCCCCCGCTCTGAGGCGGTTGGGATCCCGGAGGCGGTAGGGGTCATGTAGCCACCTTGCCCACTTATGGGCCACTTCTGATTCTGCCCCCCGCTCTGAGGCCCCGGTGATCCCGGAGGCGCTAGGGGTTATGTAGCCACCTTGCCCACAAGTGGGCCACTTCTGATTCTGCCCCCCGCTCTACGGCGGAGGGGATCCCCGAGGCGGCGGGGGTTATGTAGCCACCTTTCCCATAAGTGGGTCACTTCTGATTCTGCCCCCTGCTTTGAGGCGGAGGGGATCCCCGAGGCGGCAGGGGTTATGTAGCCACCTTGCCCACTTATGGCCCACTTCTGATTCTGCCCCCCGCTCTGAGGCGGAGGGGATCCCGGGGGCTGCAGGGGTTATGTAGCTAGCTTGCCCACAAGTGGGCCACTTCTGATTTTGCCCCCCGCTCTGAGGCGGTTGGGATCCCGGAGGCGGTAGGGGTCATGTAGCCACCTTGCCCACTTATGGGCCACTTCTGATTTCGCCCCCTGCTCTGAGGCCCCGGTGATCCCAGAGGCGCTAGGGGTTATGTAGCCACCTTGCCCACAAGTGGGCCACTTCTGATTCTGCCCCCCGCTCTACGGCGGAGGGGATCCCCGAGGCGGCGGGGGTTATGTAGCCACCTTTCCCATAAGTGGGTCACTTCTGATTCTGCCCCCCGCTCTGAGGCGGAGGGGATCCCGGAGGCTGCAGGGGTTATGTAGCCAGCTTGCCCACAAGTGGGCCACTTCTGATTCTGCCCCCCGCTTTGAGGCGGAGGGGATCCCTGAGGCGGCAAGGGTTATGTAGCCACCTTGCCCACTTATAGGCCACTTCTGATTCTGCCCCCTGCTTTGAGGCGGTCGGGATCCCCGAGGCGGCAGGGGTTATGTAGCCACCTTGCCCACTTATGGGCCACTTCTGATTCTGCCCCCCGCTCAGAGGCGGAGGGGATCCCGGAGGCTGCAGGGGTTATGTAGCCACCTTGCCCACAAGTGGGACACTTCTGATTCTGCCCCCCGCTCTGCGGCGCAGGGGATCCCCGAGGCGGCACGGGTTATGTAGCCACCTTGCCCAGAAGTGGGCCACTTCTGATTCCGCCCCCTGCTCTGAGGCGGTGGTGATTCCGTAGGCGGCAGGGGTTATGTAGCCACCTTGCCCACAAGTGCGCCACTTCTGATTCTGCCCCCCGCTCTACGGCGGAGGGGATCCCCGAGGCGGCAGGGGTTATGTAGCCACCTTTCCCATAAGTGGGCCACTTCTGATTCTGCCCCCCGCTCTGAGGCGGAGGGGATTTCCCGAGGCGGCAGGGGTTATGTAGCCACCTTGCCCACTTATGGGCCACTTCTGATTCTGCCCCCTGCTCTGAGGCGGTGGGGATCCCCGAGGCGATAGGGGTTATGTAGCCACCTTGCCCATTTATGGGCCACTTCTGATTCTGCCCCCCGCTCTGAGGCGGAGGCGATCCCCGAGGCGATAGGTGTTATGTAGCCACCTTGCCCACAAGTGGGCCAATTCTGATTCTGCCCCCCGCTCTGAGGCGGAGGGGATCCCCGAGGCGATAGGGGTTATGTAGCCACCTTGTCCACAATTGGGCCACTTCTGATTCTGCCCCCCGCTCTGAGGCGGAGGGGATCCCCGAGGCGATAGGGGTTATGTAGCCCTTGCCCACTTATGGGCCACTTCTGATTCTGCCCCCCGCTATGAGGCGCAGGGGATCCCCGAGGCGATAGGGGTTATGTAGCCACCTTGCCCATAAGTGGGCCAATTCTGATTCTGCCCCCCCGCTCTGAGGCGGTGGGGATCCCCGAGGCGGCAGGGGTTATGCAGCCACCTTGCCCACGAGTGGGCCAATTCTGATTTTGCCCCCCGCTTTGAGGCGGAGGGGATCCCTGAGGCGGCACGGGTTATGTGGCCACCTTGCCCAGAAGTGGGCCACTTCTGATTCTGCCCCCCGCTCTGCGGCGGAGGGGACCCCGAGGCGGCAGGGGTTATGTAGCCACCTTGCCCACAAGTGGGCCACTTCTGATTCTGCCCCCCGCTCTGAGGCTGTGGGGATCCCCGAGGCGGCAGGGGTTCTGTAGTGACCTTGCCCACTTATGGGCCACTTCTGATTCTGCCCCCCGCTCTGAGGCGGTGGGGATCCCCGAGGCGGCAGGGGTTATGTAGCCTCCTTGCCCACTTGTGGGCCACTTTTGATTCTGCCCCCCGGTCTGAGGCGGAGGGGATCCCCGAGGCGGCAAGGATTATGTAGCCCCCTTGCCCACTTATAGGCCACTTCTTATTCTGCCCCCTGCTTTGAGGCGGTGGGGATCCCCGAGACGGCAGGGGTTATGTAGCCACCTTGCCCACTTATGGGCCACTTCTGATTGTGCAGCCCGCTCTGCGGCGGAGGGGATACCCGAGGCGGTAGGGGTTATGTAGCCACCTTGCCCATAAGTGGGCCACTTCTGGTTCTGCCCCCCGCTCTGAGGCGGAGGGGATCCCTGAGGCGGCAGGGGTTATGTAGCCACCTTGCCCATAAGTGCGCCACTTCTGGTTCTGCCCCCCGCTCTGAGGTGGAGGGGATCCCTGAGGCGGCAGGGGTTATGTAGCCACCTTGCCCACTTATGGGCCACTTCTGATTCTGCCCCCCGCTATGAGGCGGTGGGGATCCCCGAGGCGGCAGGGGTTATGTAGCCACCTTGCCCACAAGTGGGCCACTTCCGATTCTGCCCCCCGCTCTGCGGCGGAGGGGATACCCGAGGCGGGAGGGATTATGTAGTCATCTTGCCCATAAGTGGGCCACTACTGATTCTGCCCCCCGCTCTGTGGCAGAGGGGTTCCCCGAGGGGGCAGGGGTTATGTAGCCACCTTGCCCACTTATGGGCCACTTCTAATTCTGCCCCCCGCTCAGAGGCGGAGGGAATTCCTGAGGCGGCAGGGGTTATGTAGCCACCTTGCCCACAAGTGGGCCCATTCTGAATCTGCCCCCCGCTCTGAGGCGGAGGGGATCCCCGAGGCGGCAGGGGTTATGTATCCACCTTGCCCATAAGTGGGCCACTTCTGATTCTGCCCCCCGCCGTGAGGCGGAGGGGATCCCCGAGGCGGCAGGGGTTATGTAGCCACCTTGCCCACAAGTGCGCCACTTCTGATTCTGCCCCCCGCTCTGAGGCGGAGGGGATCCCCGAGGCGGCAGGGGTTATGTAGCCACCTTGCCCATAAGTGGGCCAATTCTGATTCTGCCCCCCGCTCTAAGGCGGAGGGGATCCCCGAGGCGGCACGGGTTATGTAGCCACCTTGCCCATAAGTGGGCCACTTCTGATTCTGCCCCCCGCTCTGAGGCGGAGGGCATCCCCGAGGCGGCAGGGGTTATGTAGCCACCTTGCCCACAAGTGGGCCGCTTCTGATTCTGCCCCCCGCTCAGAGGCGGAGGGAATTCCTGAGGCGGCAGGGGTTATGTAGCCACCTTGCCCACTTATGGGCCACTTCTGATTCTGCCCCCCGCTCAGAGGCGGAGGGAATTCCTGAGGCGGCAGGGGTTATGTAGCCACCTTGCCCACAAGTGGGCCAATTCTGAATATGCCCCCCGCTCTGAGGCGGAGGGGATCCCCGAGGCGGCAGGGGTTATGTATCCACCTTGCCCATAAGTGGGCCACTTCTGATTCTGCCCCCCGCCGTGAGGCGGAGGGCATCCCCGAGGCGGCAGGGGTTATGTAGCCACCTTGCCCACAAGTGCGCCACTTCTGATTCTGCCCCCCGCTCTGAGGCGGAGGGGATCCCCGAGGCGGCAGGGGTTATGTAGCCACCTTGCCCATAAGTGGGCCAATTCTGATTCTGCCCCCCGCTCTAAGGCGGAGGGGATCCCCGAGGCGGCACGGGTTATGTAGCCACCTTGCCCATAAGTGGGCCACTTCTGATTCTGCCCCCCGCTCTGAGGCGGAGGGCATCCCCGAGGCGGCAGGGGTTATGTAGCCACCTTGCCCACAAGTGGGCCACTTCTGATTCTGCCCCCCGCTCTGAGGCGGAGCGGATCCCCGAGGCAGCAGGTGTTATGTATCCTCCTTGCCCATAAGTGGGCCACTTCTGATTCCGCCCCCCGCTCAGAGGCGGAGGGGATCCCCGAGGCGGCAAGGGTTATGTAGCCACCTTGGCCATAACTGGGCCACTTGTGATTCTGCCCCCCGCTCTGAGGCGCTGGGGATTCCCGAGGCGGCAGGGGTTATGTAGCCACCTTTCCCACTTATGGACCACTTCTGATTCTGCCCCCCGCTCTGAGGCGGCGGGGATTCCGGAGGCGGCAGGGGTCATGTAGCCACCCTCCCCATAATTCGGCCGATTGTGATTCTGCCCCCCGCTCTGAGGCGGACGGGAACCCCGAGGCCGCAGGGGTTTTGTAGTCACTTTGCCCACTTATGGGCCACTTCTGATTCTGTCCCCCGCTCTGAGGCGGAGGGGATTCCCGAGGCGGCAGGGGTTATGTAGCCACCTTGCCCACAAGTGGGCCAATTCTGATTCTGCCCTCCGCTCTGAGGCGGAGGGGATCCCCGAGGCGGCAGGGGTGATGTAGCCACCTTCCCCACAAGTGGGCCAATTCTGATTCTGCACCCCGCTCTGAGGCGGTGGGGATCCCCGAGGCGGCAGGCATTATGTAGCCACCTTGCCCACAAGTGGGCCAATTCTGATTCTGCCCCCCGCTCTGAGGCGGAGGAGATCCCCGAGGCGGCAGGGGTTATATAGCCACCTTGCCCATAGGTGGGGCACTTCTGATTCTGCCCCCGGCTCTGCGGCGGAGGGGATCCGCGAGGCGGCAGGGGTTATGTAGCCACCCTCGCCATAATTGGGCCAATTCTGATTCTGCCCCCCGCTCTGAGGCGGAGGGGATCCCCGAGGCGGCAGGGGTTGTGTAGCCACCTTGCCCACAAGTGGGCCAATTCTTGTTCTGCCCCCCGCTCTGCGGCGGAGGGGATCCCCGAAGGGGCAGGGGTTATATAGCCACCTTGCCCACTTATGGGCCACTTCTGAATCTGCACCCGTGCATCCCCGAGGCGGCAGGGGTAATGTAGCCACCCTCCCCATAATTGGGCCGATTGTGATTCTGCCCCCCGCTCTGAGGCGGAGGGGATCCCCGAGGCGGCACGGGTTATGTACCCACCTTGCCCATAAGTGGGCCACTTCTGATTCTGCCCCCCGCTCTGCGGCGGAGGGGATCCCCGAGGGGGCAGGGGTTATGTAGCCACCTTGCCCACTTATGGGCCACTTCTGATTTTGCCCCCCGCTCTGCGGCGGAGGGGATCCCCGAGGGGGCAGGGGTTATGTAGCCTCCTTGCCCACTTATGGGCCACTTCTGATTCTGCACCCCCGCTCTGCGGCGGAGGGTATCCCCGAGGGGGCAGGGGTTATGTAGCCACCCTCCCCATAATTGGGCCGATTGTGATTCTGCCCCCCGCTCTGAGGCGGAGGGGATCCCCGAGGCGGCAGGGGTTATGTAGCCACCTTGCCCACTTATGGGCCAATTCTGATTCTGCCCCCCGCTCTGAGGCGGAGGGGATCCCCGAGGCGGCAGGGGGTATGTATCTACCTTGCCCATAAGTGGGCCGATTCTGATTCTGCCCCCCGCTCTGAGGCGGAGGGGATCCCGGAGGCGGCAAGGGTTATGTAGCCACCTTGCCCACGAGTGGGCCAATTCTGATTTTGCCCCCCGCTCTGAGGCGGAGGGGATCCCCGAGGGGGCAGGGGTTATGTAGCCACCTTGCCCACTTATGGGCCACTTCTGATTCTGCCCCCCGCTCTGAGGCGGAGGGGATCCCCGAGGCGGCAGGGGTTATGTAGCCACCCCCCCCATAATTGGGCCGATTGTGATTCTGCCCCCCGCTCTGAGGCGGAGGGGAACCCCGAGGCGGCAGGGGTTATGTAGTCACTTTGCCCACTTATGGGCCACTTCTGATTCTGTCCCCCGCTCTGAGGCGGAGGGGATTCCCGAGGCGGCAGGGGTTATGTAGCCACCTTGCCCACAAGTGGGCCCATTCTGATTCTGCCCCCCGCTCTGAGGCGGAGGGGGTCCCCGAGGCGGCAGGGGTGATGTAGCCACCTTCCCCACAAGTGGGCCAATTCTGATTCTGCACCCCGCTCTGAGGCGGTGGGGATCCCCGAGGCGGCAGGGGTTTTGTAGTCACTTTGCCCACTTATGGGCCACTTCTGATTGTGCCCCCCGCTGTGCGGTGGAGGGGACCCCGAGGCGGCAGGGGTTATGTAGCCACCTTGCCCACAAGTGGGCCAATTCTGATTCTGCCCCCCGCTCTGAGGCGGAGGAGATCCCCGAGGCGGCAGGGGTTATATAGCCACCTTGCCCATAGGTGGGGCACTTCTGATTCTGCCCCCCGCTCTGCGGCGGAGGGGATCCGCGAGGCGGCAGGGGTTATGTAGCCACCCTCGCCATAATTGGGCCAATTCTGATTCTGCCCCCCGCTCTGAGGCAGAGGGGATCCCCGAGGCGGCAAGGGTTGTGTAGCCACCTTGCGCACAAGTGGGCCAATTCTTGTTCTGCCCCCCGCCTGGAGCTGGTGGGGACCCCCGATTTCAGACTGCAGGGAGGAGTATCCAGGTGTTTAGTTGGCAGCCAAAGAAGAGGTCGACCACCACAGCATATGATTCTGATAGCTCATCAAGTGAAGGTGAGTTATTCAAATAAGGACCTTCTCCTTTGCCCTTGTTTGCCGGTGCCCCCTATCCCTGTTAAGTCGATGCGTAGAAAATGTTCCAAGGAGCCACTCTTGGTCTTAGGCCCCTCCCCCTGTTAGGTCGATGCATAGAAAGTGGTCCAAGGAGCCACTCCTGGTCTTAGGCCCCCCCCTCCTTAGGTCGACCCGTAGAAAGTGTTCCAAGGAATCAATCTTGGTCTTAGGCCCTTCTTTTTCATTCCTCGAAACGTTTGGGGAGAAGGCTGGTGCAAGTGTGGTGTAAGCGGGGAGGGGTGATGTACCATCATGGCGGTGTGGTCCCGAGTTGCTATGACCACACTTTTGCAGTTGCATTCCAACCCCTATATATATATTACTACACCCCTGTCCCCTTAAATATATACATATATTACTACACCCCTCTTCCCTTAAATTTAGCTAACAAGCAACAAGCAACAACAACAACAACACGTCACCGTTCCGTTTTGGCCATTGCACCTTCCCAACGCCTCGGGCCTGACTCTGCTTTAGCCATCTAGGTGGTGCCCTTGCGAAATCCAAGGTTTGAGCGAAAAACTCACCGGTGGCGCCCCGGGGCATGGGCGCCAAGTCGGGAGGTGCCCTCCCAAATCTGCGTAGTTTTGGGCCAAAAACAGCCATTTTTTTGCTCAAAATAGCCCCAAAACCCAGGCGAAGCGCCCAAATGATGGGAAAAGGTGGCTACAATACACGTGCGGCTTGACTTCACCGTGTCAAAGAGCCCTCTAGTGCCCTTCAACTCCACGATATGTCCAAGAAACGGCCCAAAAAGGTGCCAAAAAGCCCCAAAATCTGCGCAATGTGCACCAACACCCCGAAACCAAGCACGGGCCGTATCTTGGGCTACGTGGCTCAAGACCGAATTCCAAGGGCACATAGTCCACCCGCAACCCTCCACTTTTTGTGGTTTCCAAGCCTCAGATTCGCCCAACGAGACACCTAGACCCCCTTACAAGTGGTCACTTGGTACAGCCGGAGGGCAGCCCGGCCCGTGCACGGCGGGGGCCAGCGGTGGGTCCAGCGGGTTCCCCGGGGCGAAAAAGATCATCTTATTCGAAGTTGTTCCTAGACCACTTGGAATGCTCAAACACGTGTTTTTAGCCCGTTTTGAGCCTGTGGGGGAGCGTTTTGGGCCCTGGAAAATTCCAAAATGCCTTGGAAATGGGTCTTTTTGGGACCAAAAATGGGTCAAAAATGGGTCAAAAACGCGTTTTTCTAAACTTGATCCTGGACCATTTGGGATGCTCAAACAACTATTTTTAGCCCATTTTGAGCCCATGGTGACACATTTTGGCCCATGGAAAATCCCAAAATGCCTTGAAAATGGGTCATGTTGGGACCAAAAAAGGGTAAAAAATGGGTCAAAAACGCATTTTCCCAAAAGTGATCCTGCACCATTTGGGATGCTCGGACAAGTCCCATTGGGACGGGTTTTGGCCCATGGAAAATCCCAAAATGCCTTGAAAAGGGACCGTTTTGGGAGCAAAAATGGGTGAAAAATGGGTCAAAAATGCGTTTTCCCAACCCCGGGCGAAACGCCCAAACGAAGGGAAATGGTGTGTACGTCACACGTGCGGCTTAACTTCACCGTGTCAAAGAGCCTTGTAGTACCCTTCAACTCCACGATATGTCCGAGAAACGGCCCAAAAAGGTGCCAAAAAGCCCCAAAATCTGCGCAATGTGCACCAACACCCCGAAACCAAGCACGGGCCATATCTTGGGCTACGTGGCTCAAGACCGAATTCCAAGGGCACATAGTCCACCCGCAACCCTCCACTTTTTGTGGTTTCCAAGCCTCAGATTCGCCCAACGAGACGCCTAGACCCCCTTACAAGTGGTCACTTGGTACAGCCGGAGGGCAGCCCGGCCCGTGCACGGCGGGGGCCAGCGGTGGGTCCAGCGGGTTCCCCGGGGCGAAAAAGATCATCTTTTTCGAAGTTGTTCCTAGACCACTTGGAATGCTCAAACACGTGTTTTTAGCCCGTTTTGAGCCTGTGGGGGAGCGTTTTGGGCCCTGGAAAATTCCAAAGTGCCTTGGAAATGGGTCTTTTTGGGACCAAAAATGGGTCGAAAATGGGTCAAAAACGCGTTTTTCTAAACTTGATCCTGGACCATTTGGGATGCTCAAACAACTATTTTTAGCCCATTTTGAGCCCATGGTGACACGTTTTGGCCCATGGAAAATCCCAAAATGACTTGAAAGTGGGTCGTGTTGGGACCAAAAAAGGGTAAAAAATGGGTCAAAAGCGCATTTTTCCAAAAGTGATCCTGCACCATTTGGGATGCTCCGACAAGTCCCATTGGGACGGGTTTTGGCCCATGGAAAATCCCAAAATGTCTTGAAAAGGGACCGTTTTGGGAGCAAAAATGGGTGAAAAATGGGTCAAAAATGCGTTTTCCCAACCCCGGGCGAAACGCCCAAATGATGGGAAATGGTGCGTACGTCACACGTGCGGCTTAACTTCACCGTGTCAAAGAGCCTTGTAGTACCCTTCAACTCCACGATATGTCCGAGAAACGGCCCAAAAAGGTGCCAAAAAGCCCCAAAATCTGCGCAATGTGCACCAACACCCCGAAACCAAGCACGGGCCATATCTTGGGCTACGTGGCTCAAGACCGAATTCCGAGGGCACATAGTCCACCCGCAACCCTCCACTTTTTGTGGTTTCCAAGCCTCAGATTCGCCCAACGAGACGCCTAGACCCCCGTACAAGTGGTCACTTGGTACAGCCGGAGGGCAGCCCGGCCCGTGCACGGCGGGGGCCAGCGGTGGGTCACCGGGGTCCGCGGGGCGAAAAATTGGGGTGAGGGGCGGTGCGAACCGTCGGATCACACCTGGGCCGCATAGCAAACCGTTCGGAGGTGCCCGACAGAGGTGGTGGATTTGGGTCCACCAAGGAGGGGGACACCTCTCCGCTTTTCCACAACCCACACACAACACGACATGGGGTTTGAGCCAAAAACTCACCTGTGGCGGCCCGGGGCGTGGGCGCCAAGTCGGGAGGTGCCCCTTCAAATCTGCGCAGTTTTGGGCCAAAAACAGCCATTTTTCGCCCAAAATAGCGCCCGAAACACATCGCCACTCCCTCAACCAAATGATCGTCTAGGACACCCACGCACCCTTGGCAACGCCGGGCGAACCGGTCATCATCCCACCGAGTCCCGGCAGTTGGCATGCCTGGAGTCTATCGATGATGCTGACTACATCATTCAAAATGAAGTACTACCGCACAAAGGAGTGACTAATGCTCCTTCTTTGTCTTTTTCCATCTTCAGCGGTTGCGATACTACCGAGAAAAATGCTGCTATACTGTATGGATCATGATCCAATGTGGTGCCTGCTGGTGACATGTCAAACTACGAATGCAAATGCAAATGCAAATGTCCACGAGACACATCACACAAGATCTCAAACATATTGGGAAACTCACAACAGTACTCCTGGAACCCATGGATGACTCAACCACCCACCCGGCGACGTACCTGGCCAGGGCACTGGCCCTGAATAACAACTTGCCTTTTGGTTTTGAGCGCATCCAACTAGTCGACAGGGCTCCGATGCACCTTACGGCCATCACATCTGCCCCCATTGGGCGGCCGGGATTGCAAGGGCGCAGGTGTGGGCGCACATTCACATGGTCATCCGTTCTGTTTGCACCAAGTTGCAAGTTTGCAGTTTGGTCTTGTTTGCAAGAACTGCTGAAAGCAAGCCCCAGCAAGGGCTGGGACCTTGGGGTTGGGATTGGTGGGTTCAAAGAGAACTGTATGCTTACCAACAGGCCCTTGTTAGGAGACATGAGCTTACCCAAGGCAATACCTGCCTAACTACCCACAAGCCCTGTCAGCAAAGAAAGAAACCGAGGTCTGGTGTGCAGCGGATGTACCACATGTTACAAATGCATTGCACGCGCATGTGTGTGCATCCCCTGCGCATAAGTACGGGCTTGTCTACGCACGGGCACCCCTTCACACCGCATTTTCCTGCACCTTGCCCGTGCTTCTTCTGTAAGGGGGTGGGTACTTTTGGTGCTGTTGTTTGCGCAAGGGGAGAAGGTGGTAGGACTGCAACTTATCCTATCAATTGAGCATCCGCCACGGCACGGACGCACAAGGGAGCCATTTGGTGCCGCACTCAGGGCCCATGGCCACATGCCATGACCCTATGAAAGGTGCAGTGAAACTTGCAGAAACTGCATGTGCCACACCGCTCGTTCTTTCATGTAATGTGCTTTGTGTTGGACATACGGCCACCACAGATTCTTATTCTTCTCACTCCAAATGATTGCAGAGTTCCCCCCTGAGTTAC
Organism: Eutreptiella sp. 'Long Island Sound 2002'; assembly: GCA_964036045.1. NCBI lineage: Eukaryota > Euglenozoa > Euglenophyceae > Eutreptiales > Eutreptiaceae > Eutreptiella > Eutreptiella sp. 'Long Island Sound 2002'. The sequence continues at coordinate 41,683,178 of OZ038396.1, forward strand.
TGCTGCAGATTGCCGACTTTTTGCAGTCGCCAGTCCTTAGTTACATTTGCCAATCAACATGGAGGCGTCTGCAGGGCCGGCATTTGGTCTGCCAGGCCAATTCTACGAATGTAGGACGCCTTATGCAGCTCAGGGACGACGTTCGGATCCGAACACTTTCCCTTCGTTGTTGCGGAATGGCCCTCGACACTGCAGTTCTTGCGGCGTTGAAGGATGTGCCCCACCTGGAATCTCTCCATTTGGATTTGGCTGGGTGCCTTATAACGAACTCCGGTGCAACACACCTTTCGCAGTTGAAGGAGGCGCCGAAGCTCACCATGCTTGATTTGAATCTCGCGGGGAATGCAATAGAGGTCGAAGGTGCGGAAGCTCTAGCAAAGCTGAAGGATGCATTTGCATTGAGGCGTCTGAGGTTGAACCTACAAAACAATGCATTCAAACTGCACCGCGCCTTTGTAGCGCTGTTTTCCATACAAGGGGCAGGCTCGAAGATCACACTTGAGCTAACTGTGATGAACAGCAATGCACCTCGGTTGCTTCACTCTTGCTACGCTGGAGATGTAGCTGGCATCCAGACGGCACTGCAGATGGGGTCAGATGTGCACATGACTGATGATGATGGCCTTGATGGCTTGATGTATGCATCCCTGAATGGGCATGTGGCTGCCGTTACGGCACTTCTACAGGCCGGGGCAGATGCGCGGTTTGTGGACGGCATGGGCGCCACACCGCTCATGTTTGCGTGCTTGAATGGGCATGTTGGTGTCATGCAGGCACTGCTGCAGGCCAACGCAGATGTACAAGCTCGAAGTAGCGATGGCTTGACAGCCTTGATGATGGCTTCAGTCAATGGTCATGTTCCTGCCATTCATGTCTTGGTTGAAGCCGGGGTAGATGTGCTCAGTGTGGAAGCTGCGGGGCGCACAGCTTTAATGGCCGCTTCACACAGCGGCCATGCCTGTGCCGTGGAGGCTTTGATGGCGGCTGGAGCCAATGTACAGGCTGTTGATTCTGAGGGCACTACAGCTTTGATGTTAGGGTCACATGATGGGCATGCTCTTGTGGTTGAGGCTTTGATTGCGGCTGGGGCCGATGTGCAGGCTGTGGAATCTGAGGGTTGGACAGCTTTGAAGTTAGCATCATGCAATGGGCATGCTCTTGTGGTTGAGGCTTTGATTGCGGCCGGGGCTGATGTGCAGGCTGTGGAATCTGAGGGTTGGACAGCTTTGAAGTTAGCATCAAAGAATGGACATGCATGTGTGGTCGAGGCTCTGATTGCGGGTGGGGCTGATGTGCAGGCTGTGTGTTCTAACGGCTGTACAGCCTTGATGTCTGCATCATGGAATGGGCATGCATGTGTGGTTAAGGCTTTGATTGCGGCTGGGGCCGATGTACAGGCTGTTGATTCTGAGGGTTGGACAGCTTTGAGGTTAGCATCAGAGATGGGGCATGCCCGTGTGGTTAAGGCTTTGATTGCGGCCGGGGCCAATGTACAGGCTGTTGATTCTGAGGGCCGCACAGTTTTGATGTTAGCATCAGACAGAGGGCATGCCCGTGTGGTTAAGGCTTTGATTGCGGCTGGGGCCGAATTGCAGGCTGTTAATTCTGCGGGCTGCACAGCCTTGATATTAGCATCATGGAATGGGCATTCACGTGTGGTTACGGCTTTGATTGCGTCTGGGGCCGATGTGCAGTATGTTGATTCTGAGGGCTACACAGCTTTGAGGTTAGCATCAGTGACGGGGCATGCCCGTGTGGTTAAGGCTTTGATTGCGGCTGGGGCCGATGTGCAGGCTGTTGATTCTGAGGGCCGCACAGTTTTGATGTTAGCATCAGAGAGAGGGCATGCCCGCGTGGTTAAGGCTTTGATTGCGGCTGGGGCTGATTTGCAGGCTGTTAATTCTGAGGGCTGCACAGCCTTGATGTTTGCATCAATGAATGGGCATTCGCGTGTGGTTACGGCTTTGATTGCCGCTGGGGCCGATGTGCAGTATGTTGATTCTGAGGGCTGCACAGCTTAACTGCTTGCATCAAAGAATGGGCATGCCCGCGTGGCTAAAGCTTTGATTGCGGGTGGGGCCGATGTGCAGGCTGTTGATTCTAAGGGCACCACAGCCTTGATGATGGCATCATGCAATGGGCATGCATGTGTGGTTGAGGCTTTGATTGCGTCTGGGGCCTGTATGCGGGTTGTTCATTCTGCGGGTTGCACAGCTTTGATGTATGAATCAATGAATGGGTATGCATGTGTGGTTACGGCTTTGATTGCGGCTGTGGGCTGTTGATACTAACACTTGTTGGCAAGAAAGTACCCAGCAAGAACGTCCAAGACGAGGCTAATGGTTTCTATGCCCTTGTCCTAGGGAAGGGGAGGGTATTCCCTATGGGATTTGGCGAACGAGGGGTACATCTTCTGGTCTTTTGTAGGGAGGCTTGTCGTGAAGGTAGCTGAACAGGTAGAAGAATCCACTGTGGTTGAATGGAAATCACCTCGAAGAGAGGTTGTTAGATCAAGCACAGGCGCGGGCGTCTTATACCCCCTTTTTGGGGGTCGTTCGCGTAGCATACCCCAAGGTATGGTTTCTGACGTCTAACCCCTTGTAAAATCATCATTTTAGGATCAAAAATGATCCCCCAATGATTTTTTGGATTTTGACCCCCGTACCCCCCGCACCTGGGTCCCCTTTTTTGGGGGGCTGGGGTGGGGTGGGGGTCAAAACTTCTTTGCGTATTGTGGCCGCTGTGTGTATATTTGGACCTGGGTCCTGCAGAACTTTTTTCTTTTATACGGAACCCCTAACCCATGGCGGGGGTCCGGGTCCCAACTCTGGGTAGCCCCAAGTTGGCCCCCCCCATATGGCCCCTTGCTACTGAGGACCTACCCGATTTCACGGTGGGTAGGTTGTTTAGTGACGCCGGAAAATCACCTTGCAGAGGTTGTTAGATCATAGGCACGCAGGCCCGTATATAGGGGGAAACACCACATACCCCCCCCTTTTGCGCCTTTTTGGGCCTATTCGCATAGCCTACCTCAAGGGGTTGCATTGTTTCTTTAACCCCTTGTAACATCATTATTTTGTCCAATAAACACATCCCCCAAGGAGGTTTTGGTCCGGACCCCCCCCCCCCCGCCTTGAAACCCACTTTTTGGAGCTTTTGAGGGAGGGGTGGGGGGTGGGGGGGTGGGGGGAGGGGTCAAAAAAAGATCCCCCCTTTTTTAGGTCGACAACCATGAATCTTTTGGTTTTTTTTAATTTGAGCCAAAAAAGTTTTTCCGGGTCCTGACTGCATGGGGTTTGTATGGGGTGGAGTGGGATGAGCGCTCATACAGTTTATGCACTTTTCAGCCATTTTTGCTATGTTGGCGGTTGTGGCGACCTCGATGACCCCGTGCTACCCACTCTGAGGGGTGTGAGTGGGGATGTTGTGACAGTATATGCCAACTAGGATACAGAAGGACGTTGTTTGCAGTCTGTAGCCTTGCTGAGGGCCCGTCAAAACCATTGCCAAACACGCGAAATGACTGTTTCCACCAATAATGGCTTACATGAGAGCTCAAAAATCGAATTTTTCAAACTTTTTTTTGATATTGTGATAACCTAAAATGACCATCCAAGGTATGTAAACCATGTTTTACGCCGTATTAATGTAGTTTTTACCCTATTTTGGTTTTGTGTTGCTTAGGTAGATTCTGTGCGAGGTGGACTTGCTGAAGGCAATAGAATTTCCATATCTTATTTCTTTGATTTTGTGATCAAAAGGTACGTGATGCATTTTTTAGCCCGTATTTATGTAGTCTTTACCCTATTTGGGTGTGCGTTACTCAGGATAGATTCTGTGCAAGGTGGAATTGCCAGAAGCAATAAATTTTTGGGAAAATTACCCTCCCTTTTTCTTGGGGTCAAAAAGTATGAATCTTTTGGTTTTTTTTTGAATTTGAGCCAAAAATGTGTTTCCGAGTCCCGAATCTTTGGGGTTTGTATGGGGCGGAGTGGGACGAGCGCTTATACAGTTTATGCATTTTTCAGCCATTTTTGCTATGTTTGCGGTTTTGGCGACTTCAGACACCCTGTGCTATCCACTCCGAGGGGTGTGAGTGGGGATGTTGTGACAGTATATACCTACCAGGATAAGAAAGGACGTTTTTTTTTGCAGTCTATAGCCTTGCCGAGGGCAGGTCAAAACCCGTGCCAAACACGCAAAATGACTGTTTCCACCAATAATGGCTTACATGAGTGAATGGGCCGGTGCACAACCTGCTCATGCAGTTTTTCACGTTGGGTAGCTCAAAAATGGAAGTTTTCGAAACTTATGTTTTTGATACCGTGATCACCTAAAATGATCATCCAAGGTACGCAAAGCATGTTCTATGCCGTATTTATGTGGTTTTCGCCTTATTTGGGCATTGGGTGGCGGGTTCTCCCAAGGGATTGGTACACAAGCTGCTTGTGCAGCTTTTCACCCTGGGCAACTGAAAAATTGAATTTTTCGAACTTTTTTTTGGTGTGGCGATCACTTAAAACGACCATCCAAGGTATGTGAAGCATGTTTTAGGCCGTATTTACGAGATTTTCACCTTATTTGGTATTTGTCGGGGGGGGGGGGGTCCTCCCAAGTGATTGGTACACAAGCTGCTTATGCAGTTTTTCACCCTGGACAGCTCAAAAATCGAAGTTTTCGAAACTTATTTTTTTGATATTGTGATCACCGAAACTGACCATGGAAGGTATGTAAAGCATGTTCTAGGCCTAATTTTGTGTGTTTTTCACCCCATTTGGGTATTCAGTGCGGGGGGGGGGGGTTAAACGGGATTGTTACACGTTACACAACCTGCTTATGCAGTTTCTTAGGCTATACAGCTCAAAAATAGAAGTTTCTGAAACTTATTTTTTCGATATTGTGATCACGTAAAATGACCATCCAACCTATGTAAATCATGTTTCAGCTCATATTTATCCAGTTTGTACCCTTTTTTCGGTGTGTGTTGCTTGGGGTAGATTTTCTATGAGGTGGATTTGCCGAAGGCAGTAGAATTTTTCAATATTCGTATGAAACCCTTCCGTTGCCCCGAGGATTGGTTTGGGTGATTATTTGGTGACGCTACATGTAGTTCAGCATACATGGGGACCCACGTAGTGGCTGCTAGGCCTATGTAGCCTGTGCCATGGCCTCCCCAAAAGCCCCAAAATCACCTCGCAGAGGTTGTTAGATCATAGCCAGGCAGGCCCGTGTATAGGGGGAAACGCCACATACCCCCCTTTTGGGCCTTTTTGGGCCTATTCGCGTACCCTACCTCAAGGGGTTGAATCGGTTGTTCAGCCCCTTGTAAAATCATTATTTTGTCCAATAAACGCATCCCCCAAGGAGGTTTTGGTCCAGACCCCCCCCCCCCTCGACCCCCCCACTTGAAACCCACTTATTGGAGCTTTTGAGAGAGGGGGTGGGGGGGGGGTTAAAAATGTTGATAAATTGCCCCCGCCCATTCTTTGGGTCGAAAATCACGAATCTTTTGGTTTTTTTTGTTTTGAGCCGAAAAAGTGTTTCCGGGTCCCGACTCCTTGGGGTTTGTATGGGGCGGAGTGGGACAAGCGCTTACGCAGGTTATGCCTTTTTCAGCCATTTTTGCTATGTTGGCGGTTTTGGCGACCTCGGTGACCCCATGCTACCCACTCTGAGGCGCCTTCATGTCCTCTTTGGCCCAGTAGGGCTGCGTCGCCGCGAGGGGGTGCGGCGGGAAGCACTCAGGGGCTGCAATCCCCGAAGGTCCAATGCAGCGGCACCCAGCTCGGTGCCTAAGGTGGCGGGGCGCATCGCCTTTGCCCTCCCAGAAGCAGGCCGTTCAGGGGGATACCTGGCGCTTGCGGTCACGTTGACATCCAGTCATCATCCAGCCACCGGGAGCTGGATTCCGCCGCGGCTGCGACCGTGGGGCCGCTGGCGCAGCAGCCAGTGCGGGAGCGCGCGGGGCAGCTGCAGCGGCCCGTCGGAGCTTAGCAGGCGTGCCCGCGGGCTCGCCTCGTGCCGCTGCCGGCTCCTGCCGGTGCAGGACTACGGTCTTGTGCAGTGCTGCGACCTGGCGCTGCATTGCCGCGATGGTTGCGGCTTCGGCAGTGGGCAGGGCAGCCGGTGCTGACGCCTCGCCTTGTGCCCCCCGAGAGCAAGAGCGCCCGGCCCGCGCTGGAGGGGCGGCAGCAGCAGGATGCGGCGCAAGGTGGCCGGCATCCCCTGCCTGTTGGGCAAGAAAGGGGGCAAGTGTTGCCCCCAGCGCAGCCAGAACTTCCGGCTCGTAGCGCTCGGTATAGATTGAGGACACCCCCGCGGGAACCGCGCAGAAGGTGGTCAAGATGTGCCAAACGGCACTCAGAAATTGGTAACCCCAGAGCACGGGGCTGCCGAAGCCCAAGCGGGCTGCCACTGGGGCAAAAAACACCCAAATACGGTGAAAAACACATAAAGAGGGTCTAAAGTATGCTTTACATGGGATATTTGATCATTTTGGATGGTCAGAATATAAGAAGATTCAGTTTCGGAAATTTGCATTTTTGAGCTGCCCGGGCGGGAAAACTGCATAAGGAGGTTGTGCCCCAGCCTCCTTGGGAGCACCCTCCCCCCAAAAAAAAACACCCAAATAGGGTGAAAAACACACAAAAAGGGGCTACATCATGCTTTACATAGGATATTTCATCATTGTGAACGGTCACAACATCAAAAAAAAATAAAATTTTCCATTTTGGAGCTCCAGAGGGTGGAACACTGCTGAAGCAGTTCGTGCGCACACCAAATGCCACTAACCCACCAACAAACAGCAAAATTCAATTGCCTTCAGCAAGTCCACCTTGCAGAGAATCTACCCCAAGCAACACCCCCCCAAAATAGGGTAACAACTACATAAATACGGACCAAAACAAGCTTTACTACATATCTTGGATGGTCATTTTAGGTGATCATAGTTTCAAAAAAATTAGTTTCAGAAACTTCAATTTTTGAGCAGTATAGGCTAAAAAACTGCATAAGCAGGTTGTGTACCAATCGGGTTTGGCGCCCCCGCCCCACACTGAATACGCAAATAGTGTGGAAAACTACGTAAAGACGGGCTAAAACATGCTTTACATACCTTGGATGATCATTTTAGCTGATCACGGTATGAAATAAAAATAGTTTCGGAAACTTGATTTTTGAGCTGCCCAAGGTGAAAAACTGCACAAGCAGGTTGTGTACCAATCTCTTGGGAGACCACCCCCCACCCCAACCTGCGCACCCAACACCCAAATAAGGTGAAAAACACACAAATACTGCCTAAAGCATGCTTTACATACCTTGGATTATAATTTTTGGTGATCATGATATCAAAAAAAAAGTTTCGAAAACGTGGATTTTTGAGCTGTCCAGGGTGAAAAACTGCATCAACAGGTTGTGTACCAATCCCTTGGGAGAAACCCCCCCCCGCGCGCCCAATACCCAAAATAAGGTGAAAAACTGCATTAATACGGCCTAAAACATGCTGTACATACCTTGGATGGTCATTTTAGGTGATCACAGGATCAAAAAAATAAGTTCGAAAACTTCGACTTCTGAGCTGTCCAGGGTGAAAAACTGCACAGGCAGGTTGTGCACCGGCCCATTCAGTCATGTAAGCACACCCCTCAGAGTGGGTACCATGGGGATCACCCAGGCCGCCAAAACCGCCAACATAGCAAAAATGGCTGAAAATGCATAAACTGTATTAGCGCTCGTCCCACTCTGCCCCATACAAATCCCATGGAGTCGGGACCCGGAAACGCTTTTTCGGCTCAAAATTGAAAAAAAACCAAAAGATTCATGATTGTGACCAAAAATCATGCACAGGGGAAGAAGCTATTATATGTTCTGAGAGTGTACTTATATCCCGAGATTGCCTGGTGTTGCATCCCTATTGCAGCTTCGTCCAAAAAAAGGAGAAATCTTCTCGTGGCGATCGTGTGTTTTGGGCTGGGGCTTCAAAAAACGAAGCATGGCAGAGAGAAAACGGCACAGTGTATGCACAAAATGGACGACTGTGCACCAAAGGGATGCCTCAATGGCAAGAGGCTTCATAACCGCAGATTTCAACTGTACTCCATCTACAAATGCTCAGTGTGTGGAAACGGCAGCTGTAGGATGAGCAAGGTTTCAAACCGGGTTTACGTCACACGGCAGCCTGAAAATTACGTGGGAAATTTTGCACGAAATTGAAATGCAAAATATCCCACGCAGAAAGTTCCCGCGCGAAGTTCCCCCCATCAACAGGCCTATGTGTGCACCCCTGTCGCACTCCACTGGGTGGCACGTATGGGCCTGTGTGTGTGTGATATGTTTGTCACGAGAGTTGGTGGCTGCCATACAGAGCAGAGCCGCGAGCGTGGGTTGCTGCAGCGCCAGGACCAGGAGTATGCCCTGTTGCTGTGATGCAGATTACTTTGTGATATGAATGGCTCAGGATATCTTCCGGGGCAAGAGGTTGCTGTCTTTTCCAGCAGCCGCAACTGATGGGTTTCGGCTCATGTTACTGCAGTGCATCGTGATGGTTCTGTAACGGTCAAGTATCACGGCCTACCGAAGCAGAGGGACATCCCCCTTGCAATGCAAACTCCGAGCACCATCATGCTAGCGCAGTGCAGCGGTGATAAACCTGGTGTGTGTGTGTTTGTGTGTGTTTGTGTGACATGCACAGCACGGGTTGTGCCACAGATAGTTCTTGGGATCATGTCATGGGTGGGGGGGGCAGCGGGCACATTACACAACCGCACAGATGCCATAAAGGGACCACCGATGGGCCAGCAAAAACCAAAACGACTGAACCCACACCCACCATGCAGCCAAGTAGGCACCAGGGACCAAACACACCTGGCGAAGGGAGTAGCCAGTGACGGTCCAGCACCCGTCATACAACCAACAACAGATGGAATGTCACAATGGGGGTTGGTTTGGGTCTTCGCCTTTTTTTGTGGTCGAGGTCCACTGCCGCTGATGCTCAGTGTCTGGGGGCTGTCAACAAACTGGCAGCCCTGTGACCAGACAATGACATTGGTTGTTGGTTCATTGCTTCCGTCATGATCTGTGTGGGAGGGGGTTCCCGCACAGTGTGTGTGTGTGTGTGTGTGTGTGTGTGTGTGTGTGCGACAGGATGGTTACGTCTCGATTCTTCGGTTTTTTATGTTTGCCTGTCCTTCCCAATGAGAATGAAATATCCGTTTGGTGGGGTGAATACTGATACTCCTTCCTTCCCTTTGCGCAGGGTAGTGACCTCAGGGTTTGCTTGTCTTTCTCCTCAAAGGTGGACAGACACACAGGCGTTGTGGACTGCCCTATCGGCTTTGCCTGCATCCTCCTGTTCCTGTACCCTGCAAAAACGCGCCTAGCCGCATGGCATTGTATCATGGGGCCTTACGAGGAGTCATCGAACAAATCCTCCACACAATGCGAAGGTGGATGCATGGCCAATGGCCGAGCAAACGATGGACATTTTAGAAATGCGGAGCATCTGCGGTCCCCGATCCAGCGGCATCCCCCCTCTTCAACGTGGATTTGCACGGCCTCTTTGTGGCGATGAATGAAAGCATTCGGAGCAAACCCAATGCGGCATACATCATGCTCGATATGACCCCTACCAAAAGTTTGCTCCAAGGACACACAGTTGTTTTCTGGCGCTACAATGAAAGGGACTGCAAGGCACTAATTTGGGATCCAGCTCGGCAGCCGACACATTTGGATACTAGCAATGCAGTTGCAAACAATTATTCCCAAAAAGGTTGGGACATTGATCCGATTTTGTGGTCGGTTATTAGGGGGGAATGATACATCGCGCGTGTAGGCACCATGCCATGAGACATATAACGGGGTGCAAGGAGTCATTGTGCTACCCCCACGGCTCTGGTTATGTTTCGGCATTTCCTGCCCAGTTTCGGAATTGTCAGCCATTGAGTTTGTGCTTCCGATGCATCTTTTCGCCGCCCAGCGTGCATCCAAAAAGAAAATGCAAAATGTGTCTTCTTGCTTTTAGAATTTCGGCAACGACAAGCACAAATTCCTTCATGTATCTCCTATTCTCGCCCATTTTTTGCATGGCACAAGAGGGACCACTAGAGGCTCAATTCATGAGTTGGTCTCCCAAGCATGTAGGGCGGGTGCACCTATTGCACGCCCATTTAATTGATGCTAAAGGCAGTGGCTCAAGGCGTAGCGATTTAAGGACATGGCTTGAGACCGACAAAGCCACCAAGATGCTTCTGCCGGTGCCATTTCCATGAGGATGCGAGAGTGATTCTTGAGGATTGCACCTGTAAGAGTTGAGTTGAGTTTGTTAATTAATGTAAACAAGGACCAGGAACAGCCTGCGGCAAAACAAAGGCGGCACCACCACAAAACATTTGGCGCAGGGGGGCGGGGGGCGGGGGGGCGGGGTGTCTGAACCTGATTCCGCAATGCTGGTTTGAACCTCGCCAAGTTGAGGCAGGTTGTCAAACCTGTTGCTCAGCCCACTGACGTTTTTTTCCCATTGGGCTTGAAAAGTATGCACTGCATGGGGCTGCAGCCTTTGGTTAGCTGCAGGTGAGCTGAATTTTTGCCTCAAAAGCTGAACCGTTGCTTCAAATCAGAGATCAATGTACTGGAACTTGTTTTTTGCCCCAATGGGGGGCAGGGGAAAATCACCTCGAAGAGAGGTTGTTAGATCAAGCGCAGGCGCGGGCGTCGTGTACCCCTCTTTTTTGGGGTCATTCGCGTAGCATACCCCAAGGCATGATATTGGATGTCCAACCCCTTGTAAAATCATTATTTTGCCCAATAAGACCACCCCCCAATGGATTTTTTTGATTCTGAGGCCTCTATCCCCTAATACCGGACATCACTTTTTTTGGGGGGGGAGTGGGGGTGGGGTGGGGTGGGGGTCAAAAGTTTTCGCTTAGAAGGCTGCAAGCAATGGGGAAGCGGATCGTTGTCACACAACCGCCGGTCGAATGGTAACGCAGCCGATGCAAAGTTTTTTGGTCGGCAGTTCGAATCCCGGTCGGCCGACTGTTGGCGGCGACGGCGGCGGCGCCGCATTCACCCGACCAGGGATCGAATCGCCGACCAAAATGGCTGCAGCTAGCCGCATTACCATTCGGCCACTGCTTGGTCTGGGGTGAAGGGTCTCCCCACTGCTTGAGGCCGCATCTGCCACTGACAAAAAACCCAAACTATGTGTTTCTGTCTGACTGACTGCTGGCCTGGCTAAGGGACGGATCGGCTGACTATCAACCTCTCTTCGAGGTGCACTGCCGAAGGCAATAAAATTTTGGGGGGCGCGGTTTGGTTTGGTGCAGAAATCTTCCCTCAAATTTTTTGTGCTTTTTGTGTAGGTTAGCGGGTAACATGTTTTTTCTTTACAGAGGGACCCGGGGCCATGTATTGCATGCCAAGATCAGACTTCATGGCAGTTTGTATCCAAAAAAGTCGTTTAGTATCTTGTGCATACTGAAGAATGGTTTTGTATACCCAGTGTGTACCCCAAATGCTTATTTTAGTGTGTATCCACTGCGTACCCCAAGGTCTGTGATTCCCGCAACTGTGCACAAGGCACTAGATTTTGGTGGTGCCAACATTTGCCCGACCTGAGATTTCCCCTCCGAAAGTCCCCCACCCAAAAATATTGGTCCCCGTCGTATCGTCTGCCAGCTGTCTTTTAAGGGAAATTGTAGAAACAGTGCTCTGTGAGTAACAAACACTATTTTGACAACAAAGGCAACAATCCTTTTTTTGTCCCGAATGCTTTGCAGCGTGGGACAAAATCAACAATGGCCCACAAATGGACAGATTAGCCGCATCACCCATGCCGCCCCGCATCCTTCTTTCCCTCCTAGGTGTAGTTGAGTCACTCGTGGTTGAGTTGCCCTCAAGATAGGATCTTGTGGGGGTAGCTTGGGGCCGAGGAGGGGACTCACGCTACCCCCCACTCCCAACCCCCACTACAGGTGAACGTGCTGAAACACCATGGGGGCGTCAAACATTTCGCACCGTCACCAGGAATTTTTGGTGTACTTGCGCACGCCTTGCATCCTCCTCTCCCATTTGGCTATAGTTGAGTCACCTGTAGTTGCGATGCCCTCTGGGGGGTAGCCTGTGGGGTTAGCATGGAGCTCAAGAGGGAGTTCAGCCCCCTCCCCCCCCTTGCCGGGGTGAGTGCACAAGCAAGCCGCTTGGGGCCCCTGCCGATGTAGGGCGGTCTGGCTCCCCCATGGACGGGGGGGAGGGAACTTGGAGCCCGTAGGTGCTCTGCAGGTGGTCCTCCTCTCCCTACACGCTCGCCCTCCCTCTCGTTCTCGACGGGTGCTTCATGATCATTATCACGGTCTATTGGGATTGATGGGCTAGCTATCTTTCAAAGTGGGCGGCATTCATGACTGGCAGCCTGTGCCCCTGGCCGCCCCATCCATCCATCCATCCATCCATGGCGCTTCAGCGGGGCCCAACGCGTCAAAGTTGGGGACAAAATCAGAAGTGGCCCACAAGTGGGCCTGGTGGTGACATCACCCTTGCCATTTCGGGGGTCATCAACGCTTCACAGCGGGGTAGAAAATCAGAAGTGGCCCACAAGTGGGCAGATTGCCTACATCACCCTTGCCGTCTGAGGGGATCCCCAATGCTCTAAAGCGGGTACAGAAGCAAAAGTGGCCCACAAGTGGGCGTGAGGGCAACATTAGCTCTGCGGTTCGCGCGATCCTCAACGCTCAAGAGCGGCAAAAAAAGTCAGTAATGAGTGGCCTCAGTGGCTATATTAGCCTTGCCACCTGGGGGTCCCCAACGCTTCAAAGCTGGGAACAAAAGCAGCAGTGGCCCACAAGTTAGCAGTCTACCCACTTGTGGGTAGACTCATAACTTCACCCCTGCCGTTTGGGCTATTTTTTAGCCCTAAATTGCAGTTTTTGAAACGGAGGTTTGGTACTCGCGTGCACCCGTTCCCGGCCGCCACCGTCAAATTTCTAGCTCATACCTTGTGTGAATGTCCCTCACACCCATAGGTATCACCCACCCAAATTTCAGCCGAATCTGATGCACCACGACGGAGTTGTGATTTTTGCCCATTTCGTGTGTGCTTGCTGCGTCCTTGCTTGCTGGCTTGCTTGCTTGCTGGCCAAACTTGGTAGGTCTACCCTACACCCTAAAGACGGTTACAAAATCTTATTGGCCCCACAAGCTCGGTGACCCTAGCCCCTGCCCCTAGCCCTAGCCCTAATCCTAGCCCTAGCTCGAACCCCAGCTCAAACCCTACGCTAGGGTCAGAATGATTGTTGGGTCCAAAATGCAGAGCAATGAAGCAATGATGTGACAATAGCTGCCATGAATGAAATCACCTCGAAGAGAGGTTGTACATCAAGCGCGGGTGTATGTGTCATATATCCCCCTTTTGGGGGTCGTTCGCGCAGCATACCCCAAGGCATGGATTCCAACCTCTTGTAAAATCATTATTTTGCCCGACAAAATGATCCCCCACCGGATTTTTTGATTTTGAGTGCCTCTATCCCCTAAAATTGGATACCATTTTTTGGGGGGATGGGGTGGGGGTCAAAAGTTTGTGCTCAAGTGGATTTGAACCAATGCTGGTCAGAGTAGTACTGGGCGCCAAGCATGACCGCCGGCGCCTTGCCAACCAGGAATCCAGCTGCCAAACTTCGGTTTGTGGGTCAACTGCTCTTCCACTCAACCATTGAATGGTATGATATGAGCTTTGTGGCCCACTGCTTGTAGCCGAATTTTGTGTTTCTGCCTGCTTCGTCTGTCTACATGGTTGCTTGACTGGCTGAGTGGCTGGCTGCTCGCCTCTCTTAGATGTGCACTGCCTGAGGCAATAGAATTTGGGGGTTCTTTGGGGGTTCAAATGTTAGGGTTAGGTTTTGGGGTGAGGGGCACCGAGCCGGTGGAACCAGTAAGGTTTTATCAGCCTCTTTAGTGTCTATGGGGGACCTTCCAGGTTTAGCAAGCAAGCAAGCAACTAGCAAGAAAGCACGCGCGAAATGGACAAAAATCATTTGGTCGGATCCGGCTGGAATTTTGGTGGATGATACCTATGGGTGCGAGGGACAATCACGCAAAGTGTGAGCCAGAAACTCAACGGTGGTGGCCGGGAACAGGTGTCGGGAGTGGCAAACGTGCGTTTCAAAAACTGCAATTTAGAGCCAACAATGGCCTTTTTTTGCCCAAAACCGCCCTAGAACCTGCTCAAAAGGGCCAAACAAAGGGAAATGGTGGCTACCCTACACATGCAACTTGAGTTCCCGGTACCAAAGGGCCCTCTTGGGCCCTCTGGCACTACAATACGTCGGCAAACTGCCCCCAAAAGACCCCCCAAAGCCCCAAAATTTCTGCACATTGGCCGCCGACAGCCACAAACCAAGAGCAAACATATCTTGGGCTACGCTCAAAGCGTGATTTCGAGGGCACCCAGTCCACCCGCAACCACCCACTTCTGGTGGTTTCCACCCATAAAAAATGCCCCGGCGGACGCCTAGACCCCCGTACCTGGGCCCACTCTGCCACGGCAAGCTGCAAGTCGTAGCCCAAAGAGGTGGGTGCCAAAATGGGTCAACAAGGTCCACCAGGTGCAAAAAAAAATACGTTTTTCACAAATGATCCCGCACCGTGTGGACTGCCAAAACAAGTGTTTTTGGCACGTTTTGAGCTTGTATTGGGCTATTTGAACCGTCCAAAATGCCTTGAAAATGGGCTGTTTTGGGACCAAAAATGGGTCAAAAATGGATCACAAATGTGTTTTTCCGAAAATGGTCACGGACCATTTGAGGTGCCCAACCAAGTGAAATGAGCCCATTTTGAGACCATTGCAAGCCATTTTGGCCCCTCCAAAGTGACAAAATGCCTTGATAATGGGTGCTTTGGGACAAAAAATGGGTCTAAAGGGATCGAAAATCTGATTTTCCAAAGATACCTTTGGACCATTTGGGGTGCACACACAAGTGAAATGGGCCCACTTTGGCCCATTTTGAGCAATTTTGGCCACTCTCAAGTCCGAAGGAGCCTTGAAAATGGGCCAATTCGGGACCACAAGTGGCTCAAATATGGGTCAAAATCACCGTTTTTCAAAAATGATCCTAGTCCGATTGTCGTGCCCAAACGGATGAGCAGGGCTCATTTTGAGCCCATTTTGAGCCGCTCCAATCCAGTTTCTTGGGCATATATCATTCTTGGTGTCCTTGAACTCTCCGAAATGATGTCCCTTCCCCCACCAGCTCGCTCCCAATATTCAATGTTGGTATTGTTACAGGGAGGGCAAGGGGAGGTAAGGGGAGCCTGTGATGGACCAACGCTTGGCCTTGGGGGCATTTACCCCACATGAAGCCCCCAATGAGGCAACCCTCCTGGACCCCCCCCCCCTTAGGCAAAAGCCCCCCCCTCCCATCACCCCTCCCAAACCACCCCCCTCCAAAGCTCCCACGCCCAGGGAACCCGGGGCCGGTGACCTTGTCGAGGTGTGGGGTCCCAAATGGCTGTGGCCATCGCGAACAGACCAGAAAAGAGGGTTCCGGCAGCCAAGGGGGGCTCTGGCTGCTTCAAGTTGCCCAGTATACGGCGCTCAGGGGGGGGGGGGGGCGGGGGCTGATCGCCTTGAGTTGCCCAATGATGCCGGCCCGCCTGCCTGTGGACCGCTGGGACCTGCAACACTGCCCAGCCGGGATTCCGAGCGCAGGTTTTGCCCCCTCCTCTCCTCCACCCACCTCTCCCCTCTTCTCTGCACCCGGTTGCCCTGTTGCCTACGGCACCCATAGTGCGTTGCCCCTAGTTGAGTTGCCCCTTGGGGAGAAGCCTGGGGGAGTAGCCTGGGGTGCTGCAGAGCAAGAGAGGCACCCAGACACGGTGCGTGTACATTAGTAGATCCCTCCCTCCCTCCCCCACCCACCCCACATCTGTCCTATATGCCCCTCCGCATGAAGCTCTTGAGTAGAGCCTAGACCTATGTTGTGCTGCGTCGCTTCGTGTGCATGTCCTGCGGCGAGCTGAGAGAACCTGCATTGCGTGCATGAATTGCGGAATCTGCTTGCCTCGCACTGGGCGCACTGGGGGCCCCGTGCGCTGTCATTTCCTGCTTGGGTGCTCAGGGGGGGCCCAGAGCACTGTCACTGCCCACATGGGTGCTCTGGGGGGGGGGGGGGGGCAGAGCACGTTGCTGCCCACAGTCTGCTGCTTGGCAGGGTCAGGGACGGGAAGCGGGCAGAGCCTTTGAGCCTGTGTCCTCGGGATGTGACCCCCCGGATTGCTTCCCTCATCTATCCATCCATCTATCCATCCCCCCCTCCCAAGCCCCCCCCCCCTCCCCCAAAGGGGGCCTCCGGCGAATGGTTAGCCGGAGGGGTAGTTGTTGTCCAGAACCAAGCAGTCGCCCCCTACCGGGTCCGCATAGTGTGTGTGTCGCCCGGCATCTTTGAAACAGTTTTGCAGCCCTCGCTGACATACATTACCACTTCAAAGCTCTGTCCACACTGCAGCAACGGTTGGAATTCTATGCCCGGCGAGTCCTTTCCTCCCTCCCTGTGTATGATGTGCCATCGTGCGGCGTGGGTTGGAGATGCTGATGCATACCTGTGCCTATTTCCAATTTGGTGAGGTGCTGATTGCCGGCACTGCCGTGCCAAAAGAGCCTTTTCAGACCTCCATAATTTTGGGGCTCCATGTGCAGCCAACCCCGCTGGGGGTTAGGGGTCGGGTTAACCCTCTTTGGGGGGTGGGGGCTTACAGCAAAGGGGCCCGATTCCCCCCCTTTCCCGTCCCGCAGTTGGAAGCCTGCCCACCCTCCCCCTGGGTCGGGGCTGAGGCATACGCACAATCTGACGTCATTTCTCCAGCGCTCAGCTCCGGCGAAATCAAGGTGCACAAAGAAGAGCCTATTCCAAAGGCGGGCCCAGGTGTGGGCCCTATCTGTGCCTGTAAGCGTGAGATGCACATGCGACCAGTGGAATGTATGCGGCTGGAATATATGTGCACAGGGGTCCCTAAGGAGGCCTGCAGTCGCGTTTGTTTTTTTTGCTGTATTGAGGACTGGCCTTCGGGGGCTTCCGTCGATAGCAGCGGGTGCGGTGGTGGGGGGCTGTGTTCGTGTGGTGGAGTGCGGGGGGCTGTGTGGGGGGGGCAGGGGGCTGCTTGGGTCAGCCACAACCAGTTCGGCAGGCGCGGGACAGTTCCCACTGCTTTTGCATGGCATTTTGCACTCTGGCGCGCGCCAGTCCACTGGCTGCCTGTGATGGCTTTAAGGCAAGCCGCATGATACCGCTGCACTCCACGTGGGGAGATTGGGGATACATGATGCACCGCAGAGAAAGCAAAATACTTACTGAAGACAATCAAAGGGAAAGTGTCAACTAGGAGCCAAAAACGGTGGAAGTCACCGTCATGGCATGGCATGATGCGAGAAGCGATACACCTCCTGGTGCTGTGGCGTGTCAAAATACAGGTCACGGTGCCGAACCAGTCCTATTGATGCCCGTTTGATCCTAATCTTGCCATCCCCAACAGATGCAGTGGAACGGGCGCAATCAGAATATGATCATACTCCAACTATAACAGGACCCTGTGCAATACAACAAAGCAACGTCTCCATCATGCAGAGTTGCTGTACTTCAGAGCACGTTGCAAAAACATCTTCCGGGATCTGACTTCGTGAGCCATTGCATCTGCGATCATCGCGACTGTGCTGGCGGCTACACACCCCTCCTAAGCTGCAAGATACCCCATCTTTTTGTTGGGATCCAGGACGCTTCTGCCACATAAAGTTACTGAATCCCATTGTATCACATAACCACGTGTGCATTCAGTGCTGCCGAGACCATGAAATGTAGATTTGCCACAAACAAAGCAAAGGAGCCAACATATACACTACATGCACATGAGCCGTCCCTATCAGAGCAGAACCAAATCATTCAAACGGCAAGTAAACGAATGCCAGCCTGTGAATTAGGCTCTGATCTGGACTCCTGACCTGCGAATACGGACTCCATTGAATGCAGCCTCACTCCAACCCATTTGACATCTGCACAAAGATTGGAAGCAAAAGAGGAGGAGGTGTAGTGGCAAAGAGTGGTTAGGACATAGCCAGGATGTCATCCACTGTGAAATGCAAACGCTGGCGCGCGTTAAACTCTTGCCACTCCTTCTCCAGTTTGTTATAAAAACTGGACAACCGACATATAGAAAGCTTCTGACGCGTCGGCATGGCAAAGCGCCTTTGGCAACCGGTCAATAGGGCAAGGGCAAGCAAGAAACACGCCTCTGCACTTGACAGGGCACTCCAGACGCAAACCACTTTTGCACAAGGCGCAGTGCCATGTCCTGGGGTCTTTTTCGGTGTTTCTACAACATTAATCACATTGCTGCTCCCCCGCATATTTTGCTGGCCATCCGTACTGCATTAGCATTGGATGCAGCCCAGAGCAACACTGAGGGGCCCCACCTATCAAGAACCGGATCATAGCATGCGGGTCAGACGCTTATTGGACGAGACACTGGGCTGAAATTAGGCACAGGTAGGCATAGAAATCCAAGTTGACCGCTGTTGGCCATGGGAAGGGGGCCTGTCCTGACACCCCAGCCCCGTAGAGAAAAACGCAGATACACGGCACCTGTTAGGCCACCTGTGCACTTGGCCCTCGGATGTCCGAGAGCCATCCAACCGAATCCCAGTGATGATGGTGGATGGAGCATTAGAAGGACAAACCCACATGCATTGAACTAGCTCCGGACCTGAGGTGAGGATACTGAAGAATGGATTGAGGACGTCTATGGCTCCCCAACGGACTACAGTGTCAAGACATGGCTCCCATTTAGGGACAAGGTAATGCACCACCGTCAATCCGTGCGATTGGGGAGTATGCATCCCCCATACTAGTGGCCTAGTTTGGACCTGCGAGGAAAGGAATATATGTACTCCGGAGTCTTCACACTCCGTGAACTAGAAGTCGCAGGCTGCCCTCCGTCGAGTTCACCCAACTTTGCGTGGGTTGGGTGAGTTCATGTTTTTTCTGTTGTCGCCACGCTAGTGTCCGGCTCGATGATGTGCAGATGGCACTACCATTCTTGGGACACTACCACCCCCTTCAACGTTAAGTACCCCATCTTGTATTGTAAGTTGTATTGTAGGTATAGTGCCGGAGATCTGATAACAGATCGATTTTCGGATGAAGAGCAATCTAGAACACGCGCGACATTAATTGCGATATTCTGATTTCATGAGCTGATCACTTGGCAGTCTTGAATTTGTCAAAACTTTAACAATTTTTCTATTTTTTTTATTCAAAACCTCTATTTTATTTTACTGAGGGTGTGCGCCATTTGGCGATTCTCAATCATCCCAAATTTGGGCTGAAAACTCAGCACTATCGTCACGGTCATGTCCTGTCTTGCATGTGTGCACACCAATTGCGGGTAAATTTGGTAAAATCTGTATTCACTAACTTTTTGTTATCAAGGTATAAAGGCATATACTCATAGCCAAGGCATAGCATGGCATGGGTGTAGTATACATACATACATACATACATACATACATATATATTACTACACCCCTCTCCCCATAAATCTAGCTAACAAGCAACAAGCAACCACAAGCAACAAGCACTTCTCCTTTCCATTTTGGCCATTGCTCCGCCTCATTGCTCCGGGCTCTACTCTACTCTAGCCATCCTAGAGCCTAGGTGGTGCCCTTGCTAAATCCAAGTTTTGAGCCAAAAACTCACCGGTGGCGCCCCGGGGCGGGGGCGCCAAGTTGGGCGGTGCCCTCCCAAAACTGCTCATTTGGTGCCCCAAAACAGCCTTTTTTGGCCCAAAACGGCCCCGATACCAAGTCAAACGGCCAAACAAAGGCAAACGGTTCCTACACTCCACGTGCGCCTCAATTGCCCCGTGACCAAGAGCCCTTTATTGCTGTCCAGCTCCACAATATGTCTGGGAAACGGCCCAAAAATGGCCCAAAATGGCCTGAATGTGCGCTGTTTGTGTCAAACAAGCCCGAAACAAAGAACGGGCCGTATCTTGGGCTACGTGGCTCAAATTCCGAATTCCGAGGGCACCTAGTCCACCTGCAACCCCCCACTTTTTGTGGTTTCCAAGCTCAGAATCACCCAACGAGCCACCTAGACCCCCGTACCAGTGGTCACTTGGTGGAGCCGGAGGGCAGCCCGGCCCGCGCACGGTTGGGGCCAACGGTGGGTCCACCAGGGTCCCCAGGGCGAAAAAAAGATTTTTTCCAAAGTTGTTCCTAGACCACTTGGGATGCTCAAACAAGTGTTTTTAGCCCGTTTGAGCTCGTGGTGACGCGTTTTGGGCCATGGAAAATCCCAAAATGCCTTGACAATGGGCCGTTTTGGAACCAAAAATGGGTCAAAAATGGGTCATAAACGCATTTTTCCAAAAAGTGATCCTGGACCATTTGGGATGCTCAAACAAATGTTTTTAGCCCATTTTGAGCCCGAGATCACGCGTTTTGGCCCATGGAAAATCCCAAAATGCCTTGAAAAGGGGCCGTTTTGGGAGCAAAAATGGGTGAAAATGGGTCAAAAACGTGTTTTTCCAAAAGTGATCCTGGACCATTGGGGGTGCACGAACAAGTTTTTTGAGCCCATTTTGAGCCCGCTTTGATCAATTTTAGCTCCTTCCGCCACATGTATGCACCAAGTTGTACCCTTCGCATGCACCTTAGAGCCGTATGGTGGAGCCACCTAGAGTTGGGGAGAGGGGTGTAGATAAGAGGATATATATATATATATATATATGCCATATATATATATATATATATATATATATATTTCCCAGTTGTGGGTGGGCAAGCCTCTGTGACCAGCCTGACCATTCAGGCAGTCAACCTGCCACGTGCCTGCCTGCCCAGATGGGCTACAGAGGTATACCCCGGGCTGATTGCAGCTGGTCAGGGTCTGTGCATATAGGAGGGATGGAGTATTGTTGCTATGGCTAGGAAGTTGTGAATCAGTGTGCTAGGGGCCCCTGCCAAGCCCACCATAGACCGAGAACACATGGTTTGGCAGCATTGCAGGAATGTAGGCATGTTGAACGTCGCCGAATGGAAGCCTTGGTATATATATAATATTATCCATCTTGTGTGTGCGAGAGAAGGAAAGAACCCCAACCCTTTTTGTGTGTTGCATTCGGATGTGGGTCTTGTGTTAGGGAAGTTTAGGTTGTTCTTTTTGAAAGAAGCATAACTAGAGAGAGCAAATGTGAAGTCCTGTGCGGCCCACGGCCCTTCGCTTCCCCGCCGTCAACACACATCCTCCACAATCATTGGATGCTACCAGCTCCACTTCAACCCCTGCACACCCACGGTCTCTGTCCCTGTCCCTTCCTTGTCCCCACCCACCCCACTCTGCTTGCATGCTGTCAACACACCTCTTCCACAGGTGAACTGCGGCACACTCTGCAAGGCCATTCAGGCTGGGTCGAAGCGCTGGCCATCTCGCCCAACGGGGACTACATTGTGTCCGGATCGTATGATCGCACGGTCCGGGTCTGGGACTCCACATCGGGTACATATGCATGTATATCGGTGTTGAATGTTGAACCTTGCAGTTTGAGCATGATTCGAATGGAGGCCTTGGTGTACATC
Source organism: Eutreptiella sp. 'Long Island Sound 2002' (assembly GCA_964036045.1). Lineage (NCBI taxonomy): Eukaryota > Euglenozoa > Euglenophyceae > Eutreptiales > Eutreptiaceae > Eutreptiella > Eutreptiella sp. 'Long Island Sound 2002'. Next base: position 41,704,794 of record OZ038396.1, read on the forward strand.
GGCGCTCGTAGTTGGCCTACCTGATGCTTGATTTTTGGGAATGGGGAGGGAGCGAGCGAGCGAGTGAGGGAGGGAGCCAAGCCCTCCCGGTGCCGGGGGGACAGTGGGTGGCGGCCGGGCTGTTGTCCATGAGGGCATGTCTGGCGGTGTGCGCACGTGTGTGTCTCTGTGTGTCTGCGTGTGTGCACCGTGGCGGTGGTGGGCGTGGGGCGCGCGTCGATCCAACAATCACCGAACCTGCTCCCCTGCAACCCCAACGCCCCCACGGTCTCTTTCCCTGTCCCTGTCCCTGTCTCAACCCCCGCCCCTCCGCTTGCCCGCTGTCAACAAACCTCTTGCACAGGTCAATTGCGCCACACTCTGCAAGGCCATTCAAAGGATGTCAAAGTGGTGGCCATCTCGCCTAACGGGGACTACATCGTGTCGGGATCATGTGACCACACGGTCCGGATCTGGGACTCCGCATCGGGTACGTATGCATGTACGCCGGCGCTCGTAGGTAGCCTACCCGATGTTTAACTTTTTAGTTGGGAATGGGGAGGGAGGGGGCGAGTGAGGGAGGGAGCCAAGCCCTCCCGGCACTGGGGGGCCGGTGGGTGGTGGCCCGGCTGTCGTACCAGGAGGGCATGTCTGGCGGTGTGGTAGCGTGTGTGTCTGCGTGTGTCTGCCTGTGTGCGCCGGGGCGGTGGTAGGCGTGGGGTGTGCCTCGGTACAACAACCGCCAAACATGTTTCCACAACCTCTGCTTCCATGAAACCTATTTCCCACCATTGTAATACGGGTTTTGTCCTCTCTGAGCACTGAACGTTCCGTTTGTCCTCCATTTTGTATACTTTTCATGGTCCCTGCAAACCTTCAAATCCATTTCATGGCACTATTGTATTTTCTTTTCACTGTAATACTTGTCTCGATTGTCCCTGGGGACTGATTATTTACACTGTCTATGTGCATGGCTTGCTGCCACTTCTGCCCTCCTTTCTCATATCTCCCGCCCCCCCCTGCGCTAACACGGGCTTGCCCAAACACGGAGACCCTGTGTTTCCGCGCTCTTGGGTCGTTTTTGCGGTTCTAATCCGCTATGGAATGCGGCCCAAAGCTTTGTGCAAGATGCAGGAAGGGTCAGTATGAGTGGCAAAGTGTTGCTGCAGCTGTAATTCCATGTGCTCTTGTACTCTGGGGTGTATGCTGGTCTGTTGGACATTCTTTTGTAGTCATGAATGATTCCCTTTTTCGCTGCCAGACAGCCTGTCACATACCAGCGTTACACCAACAACCAGTTTGCGCCTGCACGAGTTTTGGGTCCGTCAACACAAGGTGAGCAGTACATTCACACCGTGTATGAGCGCAACGGGCATGAACAAGCGCATGATGCACCTCTGGAGCGTGTCTCCTTCCCCATACGATCACCTTCACGGGTCACCCTCGCCACCTCTTTCACCTGAGCGTTGCCGCTCCCCCACGTGCACCACTACTCCCGCAGCGCGCACCGCCCCCCCCCCTCCAAAATTCCCCAAAATTGAAGAGACAAAAAACTGGTCTAGCGACATTCTAGCGACATTCTAGGGAGTTGGCTAGCAGACCGCTAGAACATCTCGCCTAGAAACAAACTAGAACGAAAACGTTCACGCAGGCTTGGGAAGTAAAGTACACCCAAATGTGTGTATTTGGGTAGGTGAGGGGGGTGCAAGCACATATACACACATAGAAACTGAGGAATTTACTGGCTTTGTTTGTTGGTTGGTTGGTTTGTTGGTTTGGTTTGTTGGTTGGTCGGCTGTTTGGTTGGTTGGTTTGGTTTGTTGGTTGGGTTGGGTTGGGTTGGTTGGGGGGTTCGGCGGTTGTTCGGGTGGTCCGTTTGGCGGTCGGTCTGTCGGTCAGTGGGTCGGTGGCTGGGTGGCTGGATTGATTGGTTGGCAGGTTGGTTTGTTGGTTGGGTGGTGGGTTGGTGTTTTGGTTGGTCGGTTGTTTGTTGGCTGACTTGTTGATGAGTTGTTGGTTGTTTGTTGTTTGAATGGTTCTTGGTGGGTCGGGTGCTGGTGGGTTGGTTGTTAGTTGATTGCTTGTTTGTTTAGTTCTTTGCTTTTTGGTTGTTGGTTGGTTGGTGGGTTTGATTGGTGGGTGGGTTGGGTTTGTTGGTTAGTTGGGGTGGTTGACAGTTGGTCGACACTGGTTGAGAGGTGGTTGACACTGGGTGACCGGTGGTTGGCAAAGGTTGATAGTTGGTTGGCACTGGTTGACAGGTGGTTGACACAGGTTTGATAGTTAGTTGGCAGTTGGTTGACCATGTGGTTGACACTGGTTGAGAGTTGGTTGACACTAGTTAACCGGTGGTTGACAGTTCGTCAACAGGTTGTTCACAGGTGGTTGACGGTTGAATCGCACTAGTTGACGGGTAGTTGGTGGGTTGGGTTGTGTTGTTCCATGATGTGATATGTTGTGCCTGTTCGTTTCCATGTAGGTGCAGCCATTGCAAGGCTCTTTGGGGGGGTTGTCCACATTTGATGATTTTATTCTAGCGGCGTTGTAGCGAAGTGTTCTGGCGACATTCTAGCGACGTTCTAGCGAGCGCCAATCGGTCGCTAGAACGTTGCTAGAACATCGCTGGAACGTCGCTAAAACACTTCGCCAGAGCACCGCTAGAAGAAAAACATTAATTGTGTACAAGACCCCCACCACCCTACCAATGGCTGCACATACATGTATACCCACAGACACAGCATCTCACACCATGCAACACCACACCACACCACACCACACACCAGGGGCTGTAGATGCAACAACCCACCATTCAACCAACCAACTAGCCAACCAACGAACCAACCAACGCACCCACCAGCAAACACAACATGCAGGGGGGGCGGGGGGGGGGGGGGGGCAATGGCTGCACACACAGGTGTACACACACACACACACGGTAGAAGCACAGACGCCACCCCCGGTTGTTGCATGTTGCGTGCCACCTCAATCCAGTTTCCTGAAGCCTGCCAACAGGGCACATGGACATCGAGACTCATGGTTCGGTCGCTTAGTGGTAGGATGTAGTTGTTGAACCTCGCAGTTTGAGCATGATTTGAAAGATTTTGGGCGTCACACACACACACACACACACATCCGGGCAGAGAACTGCCCAGAGAAGCGCCAAAGGCATGAACTGATTACGCGAGTAACGACCCCCATGGCAGGGCAAGTGGCAATTGGCACACACCTGCCTTTCATTCAGCTTTCATTGGAATTCTTCATTCAGAGGTATCAAAGTGGCTCGAGATGCCTGCATTGTCGATTTGCCACAGTGCTGTACATCTTTTTCTGAAAGTGGTTCAGGGGTGGCTAACCGATGGCAATATCCCCGTCCTGCCAGGGTCGGAAGTGGATACAGCGAAATGGCCGTCTTGACCCGGTGGGGGCAGCTCGCCGCTCTGGTGCAAATATGTTCTGTTTTTCGTCTCGTGGAAAGGTGGGGAGTAAGTGGGAGCGTGTGGGACAAGAAAACCGCGAGGTAGCATCAATACATATTCCTGATGTGTATATAGATGGATCCTATGCGGCAGAGACGTCGGGGGAGGGATTTGCAGGCCACGGGGTCTGGTTTGGCTCCACGAACCCACACAACATTTCAGCTCCGCTCTCAGGGCTGATTCAAACAAATAATAGGGCAGATTTGACTGCCTGTATTGAGGCACTGCGTGCGGTACCATTGGCCCAGCCACTGCGGGTCATTACGGACAGTAAATACGTTCATGATGGAGTTACAACCCACATGCTCCGCTGGGCGCTTCATGGTTGCCGAGTGGTAACTCAGGACCTCTGGGGGGAGCTGAAACTCTTGATTCAGTCGCGCTCAGGTGCGACGCTTTGGCTTCACGTATACAGTCATGTAGGCGTTGTAGGCAACGAGCGGGCATATGTGCTGGCTAATCAGGGCCGGTACAAGCGTCTTTGGCATAACATCGCCCTCCCGTAATGCCTCCGCCACAACCCCTCAGCCATCCCATAACGCCTCCCCACATCCCTTCCACAATGCCTCCCCCACAACCCCACAGCCCTCCCATCATGCCTCCTCCAAAGCCCCACAGCCCTCCCATACTACCAACCCAGCAGCCCAACGGCCCTCTCAAAATGCCTCCACCACAGCCCCACAGCCACCCAATTACGCCTTTCCGACGGCCCCACAGCCCTCCCATTATGCCTCCCTCACAGCCCCACAACCCTCCCATAACGCCTCCCCAACAGCCCCACGGCCCTCTCATAATGCCTCGGCAACAGCCCCACAGCCCTTTCATAATGCCTAGGCAACAGCCCCACAGCCTTCCCATATCTCTCAGGGACGCCCGGAATTGCGCCAACTCGGTGGGTTTTCGGGAGTCGGCGCCACTGTTCCCTCATTTGTGCCCACTGAGTGTCCCGTAGGTAGGGGTATGTGGGAAATATATACATATATGTGTGTGTGTGTGTGTGTGGTATATTCGGAAAGCTTTTGAGAAGGGCTAATTGGATCACCCTGGGTCTGCATGTTGTACTAACGGTATGTTTGAGATTTTCGTCCGTTTTGGACCGTGCCTGTGTTGCTTGCTGCCTCTGTTTGTCAGGAGGCAGCTACCATGTCTGCATAAAAATTCACACCACGTGCTGTTGCTTCCCCTGATGCACCACAGAAACCTTTGGTGCGCAAAAGAGCCCGCTCTGGTGGTGCAGACTGGGTGAAGATTGCTCGAGAGACGACCCCTAGTAAAGCAAAAAGGCCTCGTACAGCCGATTCGCAGCAGCGTGCATGCACCCACAAGGAACCTCACAACTGATGGCCTGTGGGCCATGCCTCTCAACACAGGGTGGGTGCCTGTGAAGGCACGGAGGCTGCAGGACTGGGAAAAATTGAAGAAATATGTTCCCATTCACAAGCAGGGCGATGTGTGCCCCAATGGAGTCCCAGCCGTTGTGGAAGGGGATAACAATGCGGACGATTCGGGTTCGGAATAATCAGCGGTCCCCTGTGCATTGCTCCGTCCCGTGTATCGTCGAGTTTCCAGTTGTTTGCTCAAAATTATGGTCACCTACCCCCCCCCCCCCACCCCATACATTTCTGAAATGGCCTTTTCACACAGATTTCAAAAAGTATACATATAACCTCCCCAAGGGAACGATATTTCGGCGCATCGGATGAAAAGTTCAAAAACCCTGGGAAAAAGGCCAAAAACCCACCGAGTTGGCGCCACCTGAATGTCCCCGAGAGATATTGCCTCCCACACAGCACCTCAGCCCTCCGGGTAATGCCTCCCCCATAGCCCCACAGCCCTCCCATAGAGCCTCCCCAACAACCCCAAAGCCCTCCCATAACGCCTCCCCACAGCCCCACAGCCCTACCAAAATGCCTCACAAACAGCCCCACAGCCCTCTCATAATGTCTCCCCAACAGCCCCATACCCCTTCCATAACACCCCCCCAATAGCCCCACAGCCCCCCCCCCCCCACGCCTCCCCAACAGCCCCACAGCCCTGCCATAACACCTCTCCAAAAGCTCCACGCCCCCCAATAACGCCTCCCCAACAGCCCCACAGCCCTCTCATAATGCTTTGGCATCAGCCCTGCAGCCCTTCAATAATGCCTCCTCGACAGCCCCACAGCCCTCGCATAACGCCTCCCCAACAGCCCCACAGCCCTCCCACAATGCCTCACCAAATTCCCCACAGCCCTCTCACCCCAACATTCCCACATCGCCCCCTTAACGCCTCCCCAACAGCCCCACAGCCCTCCCATAATCCTCGACAGCTTCCCTGTAAGCCAAACGCTACCCGCTCCCCTCCAGCCCCTGCACTCTCATGGTGTCTGTCCCTGTCCCTGTCCCTGCCCCCACCCATGCCCCTCTGCTTGCCCACCGTCAACACACCACTTCCACAGGTGAACTGCGCCACACTCTGCAAGGCCATTCAAAGGTGGCCATCTCGCCTAACGGGGACTACATTGTCTCTGGACCGCATGACCACACGGTCCGGATCTGGGACTCCGCATCGGGTACGTATGCATTTACGCCGGCGCTAGGGGTAGACAACCCGATGTTTGATTTTTTAGTTGGGAATGGGGAGGGGGGGGGGCGAGTGAGGGAGGGAGCCAAGCCCTCCCGGTGCCGGGGGCCGGTGGACGGAGAAGGGACAGGGACAGAGACTGTGGGAGCGCAGGGGTTGGAGCCCAGCCGAGCGGTAGCGTCCAATGATTGTTGGGTCAATGCGCTCTACAAGGCACCCTACGCCTACCACCGCCCCGGTGCACACAGGCAGACACACACAGACACACACGCTAGCCCACCGCTAGACATACCCTCATGGTACGGCAGCCGGGCCACCACCCCCACCCACCCCACTCCGCTTGCCCGCCGTCAACGCACCTCTTCCACAGGTGAACTGCGCCACACTCTGCAAGGCCATTCAGACTGGGTCAACGCGGTGGCCATCTCGCCCAACGGGGACTACATTGTGTCCGGATCGTATGACGAAACGCTACGGATCTGGGACTCCACATCGGGTACGTACGCATACGCGCCGGCGCTCATAGATAGCCTACCTGCTGCTTGATTTTTTAACTGCGAATGGGGAGGGGGTGTGCTAGCGAGGGAGGGAGTCAAGCCCTCCCAGTGCCTGGCAGACGGTGGGTTGCAGTGTGCTCGCCTGTGTATCTGCGTCTGTCTGCGTGTGCGTGCCAGGGTGGTGGTTGGTTTGGGGCGCGCCTCATTCCAACAATAGCCGGACGCTGCCTGCTCGCCTCCAACCCCAGCGCCCTCACGGTGTCTGGCCCTCCCTCACGGTGTCTGTCCCTGTCCCTGTCCCTGTCACCTGCGCGTGCCTGAGGTCAACACATCTCTTCCACAGGTGAGCTGCGCCACACTCTGCGCGGCCATCGAGATCCCGTCCAAGCAGTGGCCATCTCGCCCAACGGGGACTATGTTGTGTCCGGATCGAATGACTGCACGGTCCGGATCTGGGACTCTGCATCGGGTACGTATGCATATCTCTCAGGGACACCATCCATAATGTGCCAACACGGAGCAAATTCGCAATTTTTCGGGGTTTTCTCAATTTTCCGTCTAGTACACCAACATTTTGTTCCGTAGGTGCGTGTGTGTGTGTGTGTGTGTGTATACGTTTTGAAATCTGTGAGAAAAGGCCATTTCAGAAATGTATGGGTTGGGGGGGGGGAGGTGGTAGCCGTGTCACCTGCACCCAATTTGCACCCCCAGAGCCCGCTCTTTTGTGCACCAAAGGCTTCTGCGGTGCATCGGGGGAAGCAACAGCACGTTGCGTGAATTTGTATGCGGACATGGCAGCTGCCTGTTGACAAGAGGAGGCAGCAGGCAATACAGGCACCGTCCAAAATAGACAAAAATCTGAAACATGTCGTCAGTACAGCGTGCACACCCGCGTGTTCTAAATAGCCATTTTCAACGGATTTCTGAATATACCCTACATACCCCCCCTTTTGGGACACACAGCGGGCACAAATGAGGCAACAATGGCACCGACCACCGTGTTGGCACGAAACGCTATATCCCCGAGATATATATGCTGGCGCTCATAGATAGCCAACCTGATGTTTGATTTGATTTAGTAGTAGTAGTGGGAGGGGGGGGGGGGGGCAGCGAGCGAGGGAGGGAGCCAAGCCCTCCCGGTGCCGGGGGGACGGTGGGTGGCGGCCGGGCTGTTGTATCACTCGTTGGACGCTACCTGCTCTCCTCCAACCCCTGCGCTCCCACGGTGTCTGTCCCTGTCCCTGTCCCCACCCACCCTGCGCCACTTTCCCGCCGTCAACACATCTCTTCTACAGGTCAACTGCGGCACACTCTGTACCATTCGGGCAATGTCTTTTCGGTGGCCATCTCGCCCTGCGGGGACTACATTGTGTCAGGATCGTATGACCGCTTGGTCCGGATATGGGACTCCGCATCGGGTGCGTATGCATATACGTCGGCGCTCGTAGTTGGCCTACCTGATGCTAATTTTTTAGTTGGGAATGGGGAGGGAGCGGGCGAGTGAGGGAGGGAGCCAAGCCCTCCCGGTGCCAGGGTGATGCTGGTTGGCGGCCGGGCTGTTGTACCATGAGGGCATGTCTGGCGGTGTGGTAGCGTGTGTGTCTGTGTGTGTCTGCCTGTGTGCACCGGGGCGGTGGTAGGCGTGGGGTGCGCCTCGGTACAACAACCGCCAAACGCTACCTGCTCCCCTGCAGTCCCCGCGCCCCCACGGTGTCTGTCCTTGTCCCTCTCCCTGTCCCTGTCTCCACCCAACCCCCTCCGCTTACCTGCTGTCAACATACCTCTCTCACAGGTGAACTGCGCCACACTCTGCGAGGCCATTCAAGCAATGTCTTTGGGGTGGCCATCTCGCCCAAGGGGGACTACATTGTGTCCGGATCGTATGACCGCACGATCCGGATCTGGGACCCCGCGTCGGGTATGTATGCACAGCACAAGGCGACACGCCCCCCCCCCCCCTCCACGGACCCACCAGCCAGGGTTGGGTTGGGGTTAGGGACCTCACCCCCCTATTTTGAGGTCGACAATCGCCAAAAAAAAAAGGTTTCAGGTCCATTTGAGGCAGTGGGGGGTCGCCATGACCCTTTAAAGTTGATACAAATAATTTAATCTTACCGATTGACATCATCCCCAATAATAGCCTCAAAATCCCAAAATAGCGCGCTCTACGTCACAAAACCCACCAACACCCCATACCATTGCCGTCAATGCCCTCCCTTGGATCCATTCCTCACCCTTTTGCCCCACTAAGGCCAAGGGAGGGGGCACCTACAACCCACCGTACCATTTTTGTTGCAACTCTTGCATATTTTGCTATTTTGGTGACGTCATGGGTGACCTTAATTTTGGTGATGTCATAACCTATTTTTAGCCCTAGCCACACCTTTGTGAGGCCAAAAGCTCCCCTCCAAGCATCCAAAAACACTCTCAAAGGTGTTTATTTCTGTTCCCCACCCTTAGATTAGGGGATATGGTCCTTATTTGCCCTCCAATACTCCGCAAGTAATGGGGGTGGTTGGGGGGGGGCAGAAAGCAAAAGAGCAACAACGCAACACACTCACCCCAGAACAACCCCAACAAACACTAGTGACAGGTCAGTTTGTAGATTTGGAGACATGTGCAAAAGTGCCTGGTGCCCCTTGCAGCACCCAACTGCGAGTGGGACAACGCAACAGCCACAATGGGATGCAAGGAGCGACATGCTACCCCCCTGGCGCCGCAGACCAGAAGCAGTGAGCATGCGAGCAGAAAAAGAAAGAGCCCGAAACTGGGAGGAACACATGCAGCAAAACAGCTGGGCACAAGGCCGCCCTACACACGGCAGGGAGACGAGCCCCCACAGGACACACAACAAGACACAAGGGAACCATGAGGTGCGTGCACTGCAGCAACCACCAAATGCAGCGCACGCCGAGCGAGCCATCAGCAAACACCCCCCTTCCCTCTACAAGGTGCCCACGTACTCCACAAGGGCGGGGGCTGCGCCCCGCGCGCCGGAAGGTGCCCGCCACGGGGGTGGCAACAGGGCCGTGAACAGCCAACCGGGCACGGGGCAGTCCACGTTGTATGGAGAAGTGAAATCCACGTACAGGGGGGCAGGCGGGTGGGACAGGAGGGGGTGCGCGACATGGGCACCCAGCAGCGCCACCAGACAGGGGGAGGAGCAACACAGACACACAAAACACGGGAGCCACACCAAGGGGGAAAAGGGCGGGCACAGCAGACAAGGAGGAGGGGCACAGCAAGGCAGGAGAGGCTACCAGAACGGCGGGAAAAGGGAACCAGAATGGAGCAAATGGTGGAGCGTGTGCATGGGAGGCAGCGACAATAAAGGGGATGGCTTGGCCAGCCAACCCCGTCGCTACCGGGTGCCAGGGCAACCCCTGCTCAACCGGCATCAGGTGGGGGGGTGTCTCCTGCAGCCCAGATGGGCTGTTTGCGCAACAGGAGCGGGAGCCCATCAGGGGCAGACCAACCGTGAGGGGGAAAAGGACATATGGTGGACGTCCCGGACAGCTTGTGGAGGAACAGGGCACCTGGGCTGCACAGAAACACAGCGAGGCAGGCTATGGACGGCCTGTGGACAGAGGTGTGTGGACAGCAAAAACAGTCAAACGACCCCGGCAACAACCAACACATCCTCAATACGCCAATTATTGGGCGCCGCTGACACGCAAACGGCACACCATGCCACATTCAGCACAGTCCCAACACGCCAACTACTGGGCTCCACGAACGCGGAAACGTCACCAGCAAGAGCACCGGCCGCAGCGGCCGACAGAAAGTAGCGACCCGACGCAACAAGCGAAGGGAAGAACGGGGGACTGTCCAGGGCCCCGTAAACGAGCAACAACCCGACGGAATGTCACAAAGGGGGCGTGTGGCCTTATGCCGCTTGCACATATGCTGCCGCTCATAGGTACCCGATGTTTGATATTTTAGTTGGGAATGGGGAGGTTGCCAGCAAGGGAGGGAGCCAGGCACGGGGGCGCCCAGGTGCAACCCGCCCCCCCCCCTCTGGAGGAGGTGGGACTTGTGCAGCCACTTCTGATTTCGTGGCCACATGGATCTTTCACAAGTGGGGACAAACGGGGACAAATGTTGTATGGTGCTCCTTGAAGATGCCACCCTCGAACCTTAGCCCCGTCACAAGGTAGCGGTTGCCGGGCCAATTTACTGTCGGACCCAGTGCTCGTTTCGCTGAAGGTTTGCCAGCCCTATAGCCGATGCTGTAGAGTTGCTTTCAATCTGTAGTTTCAAGCGCCACAACCCCTACCTCCTCCATTGGCCTCTGTAGGGGCTCCCAAAAGTGCATCCGGTAGTGGGAGCAATAGTAGCAGCACCTGCAGCACTGAGTAGCAGCAGGAGCAGCAATATCAGCAAATATCAACAGTAGCAGCAGCAACACCTCTGCCCCAGTGGTTTAGAGTATTGCCCTTCTGAGAGGGCATCAAATGCGGGACCGCGAGTGGCCACCCTTCATAGCAAACAACCCCTGAAAGGCAATGTTCCGGAACACCCCTGCACCAAAGCGGCTGAAGATTGCCACGGAGGCTCGTCCTACACCAACCCGCCCCAATTCCTCTAATTCAGAGTGAGATGTGTTTGTATGTGTGATACTTGTATGTTGTATGTATTCGTTCTAACAGTTGAGTGGCATGCGCGGTAGGACTAGTTGGCCGCACACAATAGCATGGGGAGGGAATCTTGGCCCACCATAGCCATACGGGACTCCCGAGTTGCGTTGGCCAAGTAAAGGCTCAAAAGGCTGCCACAGGTAGAAGTAGGTGTGAAACGCGAACTGCTGCAAACGATTGCCTCAAGGGATTGGGCACCCCCTGAGGTGGTGATACGAAACGTGAAACGGTTGAAACGGCCTCACAGGCTTGGGCACTCTGTGGGGCACCTGCCAAAGAGGTCTCCTTATTGTCAATTCCTCCTCCCCCAGGCAGGGGGTGTGCGCGGCTACAAACGACAGTGGTGAGGAGACCTCCGTTGTTGTACGCTAACCCCTAGGCCACCCCACTTTCCTCATAGCAAGGTTTATGACAAACCACATTAGTGGAGATCATTATGAGATGATCAGCAATGTTGCTTTTGGCATGAGTAGACCAAGAGGCAGCTGCATGGGGTGCGTGTGTGTGAATATTGCATGGATACCATGGTGATTCAAAGAAAGGGGTGGTTTTTGGTACCAACCCTCTCTCCACCCACCCCCACCCCCGCTCAAGTGACCAAAATGTTTAAGGGGTGTTGGGGTCAAGGACTGCATCTGAGCGGCCCCCATGGAGCCAAGCCCTCCCGGTGCTGGGGGGACAGTGGGTTGGGAGCCGGGCTCTTGTACCCCCCCCCCCCCTTGTATAAGCTACGCCCTTGTCCAAGCTACAGTAGGCGTAGGGACCGTAATAATTGTGTACGTAATTTTCATTACGTACGGAATGTAGTGCGGCCACATAATACATGGGTTTGTCGTCACATTTGCCAATTACATGGAGCCATGGACACATGCAACATGCCACATACAAGGCAAGCTCATTCCCAAGAATTTGAAGTTGTCCGAGCCCAAACCAGCCCCTAAGCCTCAGCCAAAGGCATCTTCAAGTGGTGAGCATGTGCAATTGTTCCGCATGGTGTATGGTCGCAAGAAGGGTTTCCAAGCCGAACATTTGTAGGCTTCGCATTCTTCATTGCTTGTGCCAACATGGGTGTGAACCTGAAATTTTCATGTTCCCAAGGCTGTCTTGTGTTTGCATACACTTGGAAATGTGGGCAGAGGTCAAGGTGCACTCATACCATGCGCGCGCACACGTGTGTGTCGGTAGTTGTATGTGTTTCGCGCAAGCTACGCCCTTGTCCAAGCTACAGTGGGCGTAGGGACCGTAATAATTCCGTACATTGGCGTAGCTTATACAAGGGGGGGGGGGTACCATGATGGCATGTCTGGTGGTGTGTGCGCGTGTGTGTCTGTGTGTGTCTCCGTGTGCGTGCCAGGGCGGGGGTTCGTATGGGCCGCCTCGATCCAACAACCGCCAAACGCTACCTGCTCCCCTCCAACCCCTGTGCTCTCACGGTGTCCGCCCCTGTCCCTGCTCCTGTTCCCACCCAACCCCCTCCGCTTGCCCGCCGTCAACACACCTCTTTCACAGGTCAACTGCACCACACTCTGCAAGGCCATTCAGATGAGCATCTCAATTGGAACATAGAATCAGCATATCTCCCGGCAATCGCCATCTCGCCCCATGGGGATTACATCGTGTCTGCAATGAGTGACAACATGGTCCGGATCTGGGGCTCCACTTAGGGTATGTGCCCCCCAACCGACCCTCCCAACCCCCCCCCCATCGCCCCTCCCTGGACCCCCCCCTCCAATCTCCCCCCCCCCCCCCCCTGGGGGCCTTCGGCCCACTTCTACTGCGGGGGGGGAGTCGCGTATAAAAGCGAGGAGACGTCCCCCCTGTGGTGCCGGCACTCACCACTTTTCTTTTTGCTTTTTGCTGGATGATGCCTGCTTGTAGGCTACCGACCCCGTTTCGCTGACGGGGGAGGGTGTTTGTGTCCCTGACTTGTGCATGCACATGGCTGTCGTGCTAGATGAGGCACTGCAGCCAGGCACGGGCTCCGCAGCGAATCAACGCAACTACCCTGCACCGCAGCGCACGAAGTGCAGCTGCACCTCGCACATACGAGGCAGCACATCCGCACTGCTGTACTTGTGGTGTGTGTTGCAGTGACCAAAAAGGCTCGGGGCCGCCGCTTGGGCTCCAGCAATGGATTCCTGCTGCCTTTGGAATGCCACCACAAACAACACAGCAACTAGTGGGCAGCAGCCAGAGATTGGAGGCAGGGGCGATTCGTCCACAGCGGGCAGGCACATCGTGTCGTCGCAGCACCAGCGCCAGATCCTTCCTTCTCGTTCTTTCTGAACGGATTGGACGGCCCCCCATCCTCCCCCACATGTGATGTTTCGACCCGCCCCCTTTAACCCTGACTCATGGGGCGGACAACCCACCCACCCATCGGCGCGCATGTGCTTTTGTCCGGAAATACCAACCAGCACACTCACTCAGCCTTCATGGAGGCCCGTTACAAAATGGTGACGCCCGGGGTGGGTGTGGGCTCACCGTCGGGCCCAAATTCCAGCAAACGAGGCTGCCCCACCTGCCCAGGGCCGATTCTGAGATTGTGGGCTGGCATTTGCACCTGACCTGCACAAAAGGCGCTTTCTTTGACTGGTGCATTATGAATGTTGTATGGTGTTTGTAAGGCATTTGTGAATGTTAGAGCCAGCAGGTCATGTGCAATTTATTGAGTGTCAGAGACCAAAGCCTGGGCAACTCGGAAACACCGCAAGGTTTTCCTTTTGCAAACAGGGCCAAAGGGTTAGCACCCACAACACAAGTGCACACACGGCAGTGTGATGGGCTGTTGGGGAGGCATGATGGGAGGGCTGTGGGGCTGTTTGGGAGGGATTACGTGAGGGCTGTGGGGCCGTTGGGGAGGCATTATGGGAGGGCTGTGGGGCTGTTGGGGAGGCGTTATGAGAGGTCTGTGGGTCTGAGGAGGAGGTATTTTGGGGGGCTGTGGGGCTGTCAGGGGGGCATCATGCGAGAGTTGTGGGGCTGTTGGGGAGGTGTTATGGGCGGGCTCTGGGGCTGTTAGGGAGGCATTATGGGAGGGCTGTGGGGCTGTTTGGGAGGCAGTATTGGAGGGCTGTGGGGCTTTGTGGGAGGAGTTATGGGAGGGCTCTGGGGCTGTAGGGGAGGCGTTATGGGAGGGATGTGGGGCTGTCGGGGAGCCGTTATAGGAGGGGTATGGGGCTGTTGGGGAGGCGTTAGAGGAGAGTTGCGGAGCTGTTAGGGACGCATTTTGCGTGGGCTGTGGGGCTGTGGAGGAGGCACTATGGGAGGGCTGATTGAACCCAAAGGGAGCATCGTGGAGAAAAAAAAGAGATTAGAATTAGGGACAATCTGGTCCGGCCTTTTTGGTACACAATGTTTTGACCCCGCCTCCCCCTCATCCCCCTTTTAAGCACACTCCTGCGACGGCGGTTGGCCGGTGACCTTCTGGTGCAACGCTGAGGCTGCTGTGTACCGGAGTCCGCTCCTTTTCTTGTTTTGGCACCCAGCACAGCCCTGCCTTCCACAGCTGCTCTCGGATAGTGATGCATTGGAAGCCCCCCCCCCCCCCCACCCCACCCCACCCCTCCAGGGCGCCCAGCCTACGCCGAGCCACTGTCTCTGTGATGCCAAGGGCCTGCCTTAAAGGCGTTTGTAACCGACAGTAACCGCCCCGAACCGCTTTGGCAACCCCCTCCAACCGCCTGTCCAACCGCCTCTGAGCCCAGCCTGAGGCCCCTTCCCTTCTGATGCTCCCTGCTCTCGGATTCCTGCGCCTCCACAGGTTCGGCAAGCTGGACTTCGGGCCTGCTGAGTGCCAGCAGCTCCCAGAGCTCTGCTTCCCGCCGGCCTCGGGCTTCACGCTGCCCCCCGACATCGTACCGGACGCTGGGGCCCGAGGAGGCGTGGTACCGCGCGGTCCTGCGGGGGCTGCGGCCGCGGCTCCCACGCCTGGCGCTGGTGTGTAACCGGCTATACCTCCGTATACCCCAATCCCACAAGTACACCAAGAGGTTGACTGATTATGACGCAGATCGACAAATGCTTTGTCCGGGTCTACATCATATCTACAAAATGAGATAGTAACACACAATGCTTTTTTATAATACAACTTTTGTAAAACATACAAGAAATCTCGTAACAAATCTTGAATACTACGCACACGTGCGCGACCTTTAATCTACAGAGTCCGCGTCCGCATAAGCTGCAACTCAATCCCATTACACTCCCCTCCTAAAACCTGACATACACCTATGGAAGGGTTTGATAATCCACAAAACTGATGGGATGAGTTGCTGTGCCGTATATAAAACTGATGGGCGCCGCATAACCCTGAAGTTGGCTCAAATACACCATGGGGTTAAATTCTTAGACCTACACACTCCCCTACCAAGCCTCAGGACCCCTGCCCCTAGCTGTCTAAGGTGGGCCTACCTTGCTTCAGGGCCTAGCTGTCCAAACTTATCAACAACATGCTTCAGTGACCTTAGCTTTCTATAGACTAGTGTGCTATGCCTCAGCCCCTAGCTGTCTAGGCCGGAGTGTGTATCATACAATATTTTGCTAAGTTAGATTGAGAACTTGTGTTGAATTGTACAAAAACTGGCAACCCATATGGCACAATAAATTAAAGTACAACATCAGTGGGGGTCTTTGTATGTTTCCAGTGGCTTGTTTTCTCCTGCTGCACCTGCACAAAATATTTTGCTCCAAAAATCCACTGCTGGAATTTTCCAAACAGTTTTCACAAAAAAAGTACCAGCAGTGGCATGGCTACTCATATGCAAAAACAATGGTCCTCTGGGCGCACATCCAGAGACCAAAACTGTTTCCATGACCCGTAAAAACAGTTTCCATGCCCCCACGTGACAAGGGCAGAGTGACCCGGGTTCCAACCAGCGCCACTGTCAAAACCAAATCCCTGCAATCCCTGCAAGGACAAAAACACAAACAAAAAGGAGCAAAAAGTCCACACAAACAGTGCAGAATTCCAAAGCTGGGCAAACACGCCAGCGCAAGGACTCACCAGAGTCCACTGAAGGCATGTCCATAAAAATAGAACATGCTGGGTGCAAAACTTCCAAACAGGGCACTGCACTGGCAGTCCCTTCGCGAGTATATAAAAAAAAAACAGCCACTGAAAAACAGATGCAGTCCCCAAACTGCAGCCCAAGTGCCCAGAGCACAGGAGGGCTTCTTGTAAAAAAAAATAAGGCAAACCTGACAATATGTATATACCACCAAGTGCAAAACTCTTGGCGGCTGAGGCTGCCGGCGCCTCCGTGACATACCTGTTTTTCTCATCAACTCATTTGCAATCAGATGCTCAAGACAAAAGGGAGCACCTTTGGGAGCTGAGCGTGCATGCACACAGGACGCGCACGCACATCAACCACACACCTACACCCACTCGTGGACGTGCACGCACATCAACACACACTCCTAGTGCGAATATACCCTGTCCTCGCGCCCGTAGGTACTGTAACACACTCACGTGTGGACGTGCACGCACATCAACACACGTGTGCAAGAACATCTAAACCTTCTTTTTTCGGCACCGTATTCTTTTTCTTCTAGCCTTAGTCTGCTCACTAGCCATCGTAGCGTTCATCGCCTCCAGCGAGCTCACGAAATTTCTGCAAAACTCCTCTGTTCTTTTGGTAACTGGCGACATGGTCCCTGGTGCCCCATGCACACTTGGTTGCAGCGCGCTCTGCTCTTCGCGTCGTCTGTTCGGTGCCGCGCTCTCCTTTGGCTGGATGCCTGGTTGCAGCGCGCTCCTCTCTTCGCTTGGTTTGTTCGGCACCGCGCTCTCCTTCTCGAGCAACCTGCAAAACCTCTCAGTCATCTCATCCTCGGAGCGCTGTACCAAGAGCGCTTGCTCAAGTCCACCATAGCCGCGCTCCCAGCTTGTAGTACCACGCGAGTAGCGTAGGTGCCGGGCACACCTCAGCTGCTGTTTGAAGTCCTCAACGGCATCCTGCTTGTTCAGCCTCCTGTGCTGCGCCGACACGAGACATGCCCTCACGGCTGCATCATTGAGCTCTGCGGAAGCTACAGGCCCTGAGGAGTTCGGATTGGTGAGTGCAGTGCAAAAATTGTCAGACGCCATTCGTACTCTTTGTACTGGTGCCTGCTCTGAGCCTCGATGGCTGCGATCTCCTCAGCTGAGCTCACTCAACACAGAGCACATCCAGAACCCCAGACCCGTACTTAGGTGTCGATCTTGTAATCGGCCATACCTCCGTATACCCCAATCCCACAAGTACACCAAGAGGTTGACTGATTATGACGCAGATCGACAAATGCTTTGTCCGGGTCTTCATCATATCTACAAAATGAGATAGTAACACACAATGCTTTTTTATAATACAACTTTTGTAAAACATACAAGAAATCTCGTAACAAATCTTGAATACTACGCACACGTGCGCGACCTTTAATCTACAGAGTCTGCGTCCGCATGCGCTGCAACTCAATCCCATGACATGGTGCTGGCGCCCGTCGTGGCCAAAGGGGACACGCTGCGGGTGCGCGGCGCGGCGGCGGCGGTGTGGGATTGGGCTTCGGAAGGCGGCGTCGCGGCGCTCGTGGTCGACGACGGGCTGTCCGCCCGCAAGGGGCCTCTCGTGGACGGGGCGTGATCGGGTTGGGGCCCGGGCACGAATTGGTCCCTGCACTGAGGCGTGATCGGTAAGGCCGTCACCGCCGTCGGCCGCGGGGGGGGGGGGGGACAAAAGGCAGACACCTGGGGTTGAGAGCCGCCACCCCCTAAGTGTTCTCCGAGCTCGTTTTTAACAACTTTGCACAACGGTGGGGGCGGGGCGTGCTATTGCTGCTGTGTGACGTCTTGAAGTCTTGCCTGGTGCCTGGTGGTATGCTCAGCCGCCTGGTACGGACCAGAATTTAGTCGTAGGACCGTCGATACAGTGGAGCAGACTCGCTTACTCGTTGTCTCTTTCGCTACAGTGAAAGGCGCCTATGACATGCCACTGAAGATCTCGTCTTTCTTTGCTTTTGCCGTGTAACACCGTCCTTTGCTCGCCAGTGCAGAGTCGTGCACACGCATCTGTTTCCCATAGTGAATGGGGGGGGGGGGGTCGTATAGTTTACCCTCGACTCGCGAGACCATCTAGTGACCCGACGCAACATGCGAAGGGAAGAACGGGTGACTGTCCAAGGCCCCGTGAAGGGGCAACAACCCGACGGAATGTCACAAAGAGGGGGGGGGGGGGGGGGGGCAGAGGCCAAAACAAGTTCATGCACTCAATTCTGACCTCTATGTTCGCGCCCCTTTGATAAATGTCATTTTTTCCTTCTGGACAAATTTTGTGATGGAGATTGGGTGGGGGCGGACAGCCAAACATCTCCGGGGGGTCCAATCCCAAGATTACGAGGCGATGGCCTGCCGCAGTGGGGGAGGCACATGCTTTCCCATGGCTAAGCTCCCCCCTCCCCCACCTCCCAGCCGCCCCATGAACAGTCCTCCACAACCTGCCACGGTCCCCCCAGCCCCCGGGAGGCACGTCACCAAATGACGGCCCCTCCCCCTCCCTGGGCGGGGGCGGGGGGGGACCCACACCTGTCCTTTCCGCTCTAACTCCGTTGCAACCAAACGACCAAATTCATTCGGCGCCTTTGGGGCCGTGGACGTTTGGGGGAAGTTACGCCCGCGCCCCCCCTTCCCAGTGATTTATTCGGACGGCCGTACACCGGAGGAGGAGGGAGGACACCCCCCCCCCCCCTGGAACCCCCCTCCTCCCCTTCCAATGTTTGAGGCTGGCAGCCAAAATTTTGCTTCGGTACCTCGGCACCAAGACGATCTAAACTTACAGTTTTTTTCGGCCTGCCCTTGGCGGAGACCGTAGGGGAGCCCTGCGAGGAGGGTTGTCCCAGCCAGACCCTCCTCCGCCCCTTTCCTTGAATCCTCCACCCCCAGCCCCAGAGGGGCTGTGGTGGTTTTTGCACACGACCATGAGCCGACCTTCCGGCGTTGCTACATACCACTGCAAACTGACAACCCCCTGCAGGGCAACGCGGTATTTGCCATTGTGGAAGGTGCTGCATACCGACTGCACAGTGCCGGAGCACGGGACCACGGAACATGAATGTGACACGGAATCGGCTAGACCCCTGCCACTCCAGCCCCCCCTTACCGCCAGCACACGATTGCAAGGGGCTCCTGCGCTTGTTGCGCCGGCCCAGCGAACCGGACCAAAGACGGAAGACACCAAGTGGCAGAAGTCAGTGGTGTCAGGGGGGAAGGGGGAGCAGGCCGTTGCTTAGTGGCAGCCCCCGTCCTCTCCCCCTGCGGGTGGTGCAGGGATTGCGTCGGACGCCAAAGAAAGGTTTGTGTACCTCAAATCGGCCTCCAACTTCGGAACCTCTTCAGTAACCTTTAAATTTTTCTCTGGTGACATTCTTTCTAGCGTGTGTGTGGTGGGGGGGGGGGGGGGGGCACAAAGCATGTGGGGAGAAAGCAGGGCAGCTGGGCCTTGCGAACACGGAAACACAGCAAGGCAAGCCGTGGACGGTGTGGCCCATTCATCAACTCAGTGCGTCAACGGATTCCAATGTCTATTCGCTTTACTGCTGACAACATGTGCTTTGCTATTGGATTTATTGCCGCCGATGCGTGTTTTGGTGACTGGCGGTGCACTGGTGAACACACTAAAGCGTTAAAACTCTTGTTGTTTATTGATGCAATGAATAACAGAGTTAGGTAAAAAGGCTGACTTCAAAAAGCTCCCAATTTTGAGGACGGAGGGTTGTGGGCAACAAAAATAGTCAAACGACCCCCACAACAACCAGCACAACCCCCGGTACGCCAACCACTGGGCGCCGCTGACGTGCAAATAGCACATCCTGCCACATCCAACACAGCCCGAGCACACCAACCACTGGGCTCCGCAAACATGGAAATGAGACCACCGGCCGCAGCGGCCCAACAGAAAGCAGCGGCCCAACACAGCAGCAAAGGGAAGAAGGGGTGACTGCCCAGGGCCCCGTAAAGAAACAACAACCCGACGGAATATCACACACGGGGGGGGTGGAGGCCAAAGACAGGAGTGTGTACGTCCTTGGGCCGCAAATGACTCCCCCCTCACTCTCAAGGTCTGTAAGCAATCACCCTAGGGAAGCCCCCCCAAACTGGGAGGGTGCGGGGTTTGGGAAAAGAGCTCAATTGACAGGCACCATTCATCAATTGTTTTGAACTCTGGCGCCGAAGACACCAGAACATTTTTCTGGCATTAAAAATGGTCAATTTTTTTGGAGGAAAGACATGACAAATGATGATATTTCTGAATCTCCTCGACCAAGAATCCGATTGTAATTTTTTGTCGAATTTTGGGTCCTGACCGCCTCGGGGGCCAGCAGGTTGGTCTCGGTAGGATTTTGGGGGTCCCACTGCTTGCTTTGTGTTTAGTTTCGCAAAATCCAAGGCTGCTCGTAGGATCCACAACACAGACAGGCGCCGGCACTACATCAACGCAATCATAGCTCTTGAGATTTGATCTACCTCCGTGAAATTTGAAAAACATAACATATAGGGTAACCCTGTATACAACAAGAATCACAGCTATAAACACTGGCATCTAAAGGCATATATTATGCAATGGTGGCACAGCTGCGCGATAGATCGGACTCTGTTGCAAGGAAATGGTTTCCTTTAGCAACGTAGGCTAGAAATCACATGCTATTGCTCAGGAGTTGGTGGGCTATAGGGTTTCCTCCCTAAGGAATCCCTGAGAATGCTCCACAAAACTGATAACCAAACCTGCAGCTTTTGCTGAGGACATCAGTAAAGAATTCGAGGCTGGATATGGGAGCCTCTATTCCCAAAAAATTCTGCCCTTTGTCTCTACATAGGAGAAAAGTGAGACACAAGTCACTGCACACTAGAACAATGTGATTAATGTTCAGGGTTGCGACCAACGCCGTGGCAAAAAACAGTTTAGCACACCTGCATTTTGACCACACAAAGGTTTTATCCATGGCAAAACTCCAAGTAGTTTTTTGGTATCTTTGTCCCACAAACCCCATTATCTGTGTTTATGTATTTATTGACATCTGGTGAGGCCTAGTGTCTTTTTGTGTCCATCGTTCTAAGTTTATATAGTTGTCCTAGGTGTCTGCATCCAAGGCCCCTCTTTTTGAGAGGTCTTGGGTTCAAGGCCCGGTAGCTCAACTAGGTAAGAGGGATCCGCAAGTGACACGGCTGGCATTGCATTAACCTTATTCGCCACAACCACGCCACCAGAGTACAATTAGGACCGAATCCAGTGAGGCCACATCCCAAGGTGACGGTGAAAGTGAGAAGGTGTATTTCGGCACAATTGGTCCCGGGACACATTTATTCGCAAGAAATCAGCAACCTCAGCTTGTCTACGGCGCAGCAACTGAGTGGCACCCTTAAGAACATGAACCGTGGAGGAGTGGGTGCAGGACACTGGTGTCATGTGAGGACACTTTGGTTTTGTTGTGTGTTCATGCCTCGTGCAAGGGAGGGAGAGCTAGTTCGATGGGGAATTTGGCTTCATGAAGGTACACATCTGTACAGAAAAAGACATCAAAAAATATCTAGGACTTGGCTCTGAAAACGCACTCAGAGAACCACACTTAACCACAGTGGCGGAAAATGTGGGTCCTACCAGAAGCGTAGCAACTTTCATAGGGTCGTTTTGAGTCGTCTAGCCAAAGCCTGGGGGGTGGGGGTCCTTTGAGTCTACGACAAGCAAGGTTTCCAACGTGCCCAGGGCCATCTTGCACAAGCCCGGCTATGGTACTACGAGAATGAGTCTGCTGCTGTCAAATAACGAGTTGTTGTTACTGATTCTTTTGTGCTTTGCATTCCAGCAAGCCTTATACTGTTCAAAAGCTTGCTTTTTTTCAAAAACTTCTACTACTACAAGCATTGATTTGAAACAACCGCAAAAACAAGAAGGAACGACAAAGACACTACACATTGCCCCAAACTCAAACTCAGGCGGCTAAAAGTGGTACACTTTTTTTCGAGAATGGCGGCCGCTTTGTGGTTTGTCATGGATGGCCCCTGAGAAGACTTTAAATCCAACGTGGATCTACATCAAAAGTTCCCTGGATGGTTTGTACAATTCAGTCAGTTTCGTCAGGTGCTGCCAGGCAACGATTCGCAGCCATCGAATCGCGATACCCCGCTTTACCATCATGGTATGGCTACACACGTATTTGCTGTCATCTACAATCTTAATTGACAGGTTGGGCAAGGGCTGTAGGTGTGCCTTGGGGCCGGTCTCAGGTTTGCAACCCACTCCCGTAAACACAGACGTTATTTGTGTTTTTATTCCGCGAATGCTCACATCGAATGGCCGTCGTCCGTTGCGAACACCGCGAGTGAACGTACAAACGTCAACACGCGCTCTGCAGCGCAGCAGGATGCGCGACCGCGATGTGTCGGTGGGGTGGTTAGACAACACCCGAACACTGCTCATCCCAAAAGGTATGCTTCGGGCATCGGAGCCATTGATAATGTTTCACGCACATAGCAGTAACCCTGGCCGCTTAATTGAATTTCCAGCCGAATTTGACCTAGTAAGAAAAAGTGCTTTTCCAATGCTTTAGGGTATACTTTAGTTGTATTAGAGGTGCTCTAAGCACACAGGCATTTCTATCTTAGTATTGGCCCAACCAAAAGTGGTGATAACACATTTTGACCTATGGAACCAAACACTAAATCAGGTTATGGAGTGGACCCCTTAATCACCTATCAATGTGAGGCAATTCATCTTTTCCTGAGTCGACTGAGAACTGACATATCCAGGGCAGAGCCTATGAATTTATCTATGTTTTCTCGTGAATTCTTAGCTATCCTAGTGGTATGCACCCTAGGGGGCTGGGCACCTCTTTTTGAGAGGTCCTGGGTTCAATTCCCGGTCAGCCTAGCTAAGTAGGAAGATCCCATGTGACATGGCAGTGACCTCATCGCCACATGCCCTGCAACCTCAGCACATATGGGACTCAAAACAAAGAGTGCACATCTCCTGAGATGGCACTATGGAGATTGAGTGACCATGGGGCAGTTTTCCAACTCTTTTTCCAAAACATTTCAGCTATCTTTGTGAATATGCAATCCGATTTGCCCTGAGTTGCAGTTTCTGTGAATATTCTAACATCTTTCACTGTTTACACTGCAGCCCTTCATGCTTTGATCCTGATTCTCTTCTACTTGCTTATCGCTGGCTTGGGCTATCCTGGATTGGTTGTATTTCAGCAAATAAAACATTTTACTCATCAAAAACAAGCAGCAGGAAACCCTACAGCAGCAGCAAGCAGCACGAGAGGCACAAACACAGTGTTGAAATCACTATAAAACTTTCTGGTAGCAGAGGCAGACTGTCTCTGCGTACCGGCAGCAACCCCGTGCCGTACAACCAGTGCGCCGAGATCAGTCATATATAAGCAGAAGGGCGAACGAAGATGGACACAAAGAAAGAGGACACCGACGTGAAGACAGCGCTTGAGGTACCAGCAATGCCAGCACCTGGTGAACCTGGACCTGGACCTAGCGCTATACCTTCTGAGCCCTTACATGGGCCAGTGGACTTGACGGAGGATTCGCTGGAAGGACTCCAGTCGGCCTTCCGGGGCCTCTCAATCGAGGAGGTGGACACTCAACCTGTGAAGAGAAAGAGAGAGAGAGAGAAGGATGCTGGAGACGAAGCACACGAAGGAGCAGACCAAGGACAAGACCCGACGAATAATCCTACCTTCGAGGGCGCACCAAGCGCTTCCGGCCTCCACGCATCACCCTCTCCTATAACCACCACACTCCCAATTCCAGACCCAGCCGCTGCAACATCCACACCCATAACCAACCCGCCTATGGCTGAGGGCACAGGCTTTACTGGTATGCCTACCTACCCTGCCTATGGTATGGGCCCACCTACCACTGCGTTCCCTGAGGCAACTACTGCCAGTGAGCCGGTGATCTCCAGTTCTGCGCCGCGATGGTATGCGGCTGACTATCACCATCCTCTACCCGCTACGGGAGCCTATGTGGATGCTCCTGGGTATGCAACCTTGAGTGGGTTGAGGAGAGGACCTGAGTCCCTTGGAGGAAGAAGTAAAGGATCAGGGAGATCCTCCAACAGGTCCCTGACGCGGTCGGAGATCAACGAGGTGCTCCGAGGAGCCACCTCTAAAATTGTGGGCGACCTCACTCAAGGGATTCGAGATAAACTGGAGCCCCTGATGATACCGCCCCAAGCGTCACCTACCACTGTGGGAGTGTCACCCCATCGAGTAAAGGCCAACCACCTGGTGGTAGGGCTGACAAACACCCTGGGGAGCCTGAGGAGCCGACCGATGCCTACCCCTGCAGCGATACCGAGAAGCCCTTTCGTAGCGAGAACGGCCCAGCCGCCCTACAGCCACGTGACGAATTCTACGAGAGCCGAGCTGGACCGGCTGGGGCTGACAGCCTTGAGGGCAATGGTTGACGTGGAGCCCTATGGCTCTAGTGATCTAGGCGGAGACCCCTCCGATGATGAGCCGCCGTCGATGACTTCTGCTTCGCCCTCAGAGGACGACGACCCGGAGGACCCCGAGAACCCAAGTGGGAAGAAGAAGAAGAAGAAGAGGAAGACCCGACGCCCTAAGGGACGCAGGTCTCAGGAGGCTAAGGCTATTGCCAGCTCCAAGATCGTGGTGAACCTGCCTGAGTTCACAGGCAAGGACCTCAGCGAGTTCGCTGAGAATTTTGGCCGGTTTCTCCGATTGACCGGCCAAACCCACGCTCGTGGACGGGTCAAGTGCGATCTGCTCCTGCAGTGCTGCAAGATCAAGTACCTGGAGAAGCAGGTCAGATAGATCGTGACTAATTCCGCCACCTTTGGCGATGTGTTGGTTGCCTTGGAGAGGCAGTACCCGACCTATGAAACCGACCTCTCCATCAGGGCCGAGATCCAGAACCTGCCCGTGCTGCCCAACAACCCCAAACCTGGCAGGGTCTCTGAGCTGTTGGCTGACCTGGATCACTGGGCTGGACGATTGACGCCCGGTTCCTACAGCAGCGACGACCTGCTTTTCTGGTTGGTGGCTAAGCTCCCTCGAGAGCTGTGGGACGAGTGCCGTTCGACGGCAGAGCGCAAGGCTAGATCCCTCCGCTACGAGGATCTATGCATGCTACTCCTGGAGCTGGCGCTGGAGAAAGAAAGCGACCAGCACCTGAACAACTACCGTCCTGGAGGTGGAGGCTCTGGAAGCCATGGCAAAGGGTACCAAGGATCCAGACCTGGGCAGGGGACTACCCCCAAACACGCCCACGCCCGTATCATGGAAAACGTCAAGGAGCTCTTCTGGTGTGATGCCAGAGACGAGCAGGGACACCTGCAGCACGCCCCCGACTGCGAGCAGCGAGACTGCTTCGTAGTCCAGGGGAAGCAGCAGGAGAAGAACACCGGCGCCAAAGCGAAGCTGCCGGATCATTACAGGTGCACCATCACGTTTGCCTTCTGTGGGAAGAGGAAGCACTACGAGGATGAGTGCTACCACAAGCAACGCCTATCGGCGAAGCTTAAGGGTGAGGATCCTGGCAAAGGCTCAGGCAAAGCTGGAGGCAAAGGCAAAGGCAACGACTCCGGCAAGGGCAAGTCGAAAGGACGTGGACAAGGGCAAGACAAGAATCAAGGTGGACGAGGAGGAGGCGCTAACCGCCAGCCAGACAAGGACAACAAGAACACGGACAAGAAGGGAGGCAACCCCAACCCTAATCCAGGGGGGAACTCCTAGCCCTCTGGAGGCCAGTCTGGTCCCACCACACGCTCACAGACACAGGCCCAGAAAGAACAAGGGGCCAAGCGGGAGCACGAAGGTGGTGATGACGGCAACGCTAAGAAGAGAAGCCGTTTCATGAGGATGGCCCGCAAGCTGCGGAACAAGGGGTTCGAGGTGACGTGTCCCGCGGAGTTCTGACGGGGACGCTCCGGTGGCACCCAGGACCTGGTGTTTTGGGTACGTATCCGACTAGGGGGACGCAAACACCTGGGGGTATTGGATACTGGCGCCACCATATCTATAGTGGCCAAGAAAATTTTACCTTGTGGGAGCCTGAAGAACACCATGACCACCGCGGCTATACGAATGGGGGATGGACATGTGGTGCACAGCTGCGGGGACTGTGAAGTGGAGGTACCTATGGGCTCCCGGAATATCGCCCATCTGTTCTATGTGATGGACACTGAGGCCTTCGACTTTGTATTGGGGACTGACTTCTTCGTGCAGCACTCCCAGATACAATCCCTGACGCTGCAAGCGCCCTACCTCCTCTATGTGGACCACGGCAGTGGCAGAGAGTCTGTGCCACTGGAGCAGTCGGAACATACCTCGAGCTACCTGAGGCTATCAAAGGGGGAGCCTTCGAACATGATGGCGGCCTCCAAAACTGAGGACTATCAATTATTGGGGGAAGTCCTGGACCAAGGTCTGAAGGAGTTGCGTTACTCTAGAGAAGACCTGAATGTGGAGTTGTTCGCCAGCGACAAGCAGCATGTACTGGACCTTTACTGCAGCAAGGGGAAGAACTGCAGCTACAAATTTTACTGGCCCTCTTTCGGGATGGCCCACGGGAATTCCAGGTTCAGTGAACTGGGCAAGGGGCTGGGCAAGGTGGCCTTGGAACGTTCCCGTATGGTCCTTTGTTCCCCCGATTGGGGAGCCCATGGGGGCAACAAGTACTGGCGAGACCTCCTGGACAGGCTGACTATCAGCTCTGTTCGGTTACCTGATGAGGCCATCTACGTGCCTCTGGGGCGAAAGACGCCTATTTGGAAACCCGGATGGGGGAGTATGCTCAGCGTGGTGGACGGAGGTCTTACCTCCATCCCCTGGGAGGATCTGGACCCGACTCTGGTCCAGGCTATACAACGAGAAAGCGATGGACTCGCCTTGGGTGACTTGAAGGATCGACTACGACCTCAAGATACTATTGAGACTATACCCGGAGGAGATGAGTACGTTGTGACTGACACCAACGCCCCCAACTCACCCTGCCATGTACCTGTTCCTGATGGAGTCTCTGAACGTGGACTATCCGAGCTACCTAGCTCTATCCACTCAGATGACGAAACTGAGCACGACGCCTTCTTCGTGCAGACCTGTGTGGAGGAAGTGGAGAACGCCGAGTACGTCGCCCCACTAAAACCCCTACTCTCCATGAGGGTGGAAGACCCCGTGGACGAAGAGCTGGACCCTCGATCCAGGCTAAGGGAGTATGTGGACTCCAAGAGGAAGTTGGTGGCGAAAAAGCTATGCTACGCTAAGCCTACCCGCAGCTCATGGCCACTGAAGCAAGGACGTATGGGAGATCTATCCCAATTGAAGGAGGACCTCGAACAGAAGATCACCACCTGGCAAAGGGAGGTAGATCTTAAGCTCATGAAGAGCGTGTGGGGCGCCCATGTGAGGACCCCAGAGGAGGACGACCTCTCGGAGGAATGTGTATCTGAACCCCCTCGAGCGTGCCTATGTTGCCATCGTCCATCGGAGATGGTTGAACAAGACCTCCTATATGCCTACCAAGGGTTGAAGGACACTACCAAGGGCGAAGAGTCGGTGGAGGATCACCTCCCGACGTCTATTACTCAGGGGGCAAGCAACTTACACTCTGACGAGGACATGGAGGACAAGATCAAGCTATTGGACCCGTGGGTGCAGAAGCTTA
Source organism: Eutreptiella sp. 'Long Island Sound 2002' (assembly GCA_964036045.1). Taxonomy (NCBI): domain Eukaryota; phylum Euglenozoa; class Euglenophyceae; order Eutreptiales; family Eutreptiaceae; genus Eutreptiella; species Eutreptiella sp. 'Long Island Sound 2002'. Next base: position 41,732,623 of record OZ038396.1, read on the forward strand.
TAAGGACCTATCTGGAGGTATTCGGAGAACTACCCCCTCCAGCCTCATGTGACAAGCTGGTACAGATGGACCTCAAGCTGAAACCCGAGTTCGTGGGTCACAAGATCCGGAGGAGACCCTATCCAGCTCCTAAAGAGCAGGCCGACGAGATCGAGCGACAGATACAAGAATGTATCGACGCTGGCGTAGTTCTGGAGTACAAGGACGGGGACTACCCCCTACACTGCAGCCCCAGTTTCCTGGTGGCTAAACCTGGGTCTACAGCCAAACGGCTGGAAGTGGACTACGGAGAGCTGAACAAGAAAACGCTGAACCACTCAGGGTCCATTCCTAATATGGAGTCTACCCTTGAGAAGATAGCCTCCTGTCGCTACAAGACCAAGATGGACAAGAGGAGCGGATTCTGGCAAGTGGACCTGACGCCCAACGCTCAGGAGCTACTGGCCTTCATCACCCTTCAGGGGAGGGTGTTCAAGTGGAAGGTCATGCCATTTGGCGTGGCCAACGCACCCGCTCTATTCCAAGAGCTGATGAACAAGATCTTGTCCATCCTACGAAGGAGACCTAAGGTGCAGGAGCTTATATCCCGTGGGGCCCAGATGGAAGCTCACATCGACGATGTATGCCTCGGGACCAATACCCAGGAGGACCACCTAATCCTCTTGGGTGAGTTCTTTGCGGTCTGCCAGGAGAACCACACACGACTCAAGCTGGAGAAGTGTGAGTTCATGCAGGAGACCATGCAGTACCTGGGGTTTGACGTTGGCTATGGGTGGTGGACCCCAGCGGCCTCTAAGGCCAAACCCCTGATGGATGCTAAGGTACGACACGAAGACCCCAAGAAAGGACTTCATGATGTACGCAGTTTCATTGGGGCGTGCAACTTCTATCACCGCCATATCAAAAACTTCACCTACACCAGCGCCATTCTGACGGACTTGATCAAGAAGAGTACTACTTGGCGCTGAGGCCCACAAGAGCAACAAGCGTTTGACGAGCTCAAAGACAAGGTGGCCAACGCTAAGTGCTTGGGCGTGCCTAGGGTACAAGGGGAGATTATCCTGGTGACCGACGCCATCAATTTGCGCGGTGGTGGAACGTTGTTCCAATGGCAAGCACTAGAGAAGGAGGAGTTCAACTCGGCCATTTCCCAATGGGGGACGGAAGGTCTCAACCGAGATGGAACCCTCAAGCACAGCTACCCTGACGACAAGTGGGTCCTAGTACCTCTGGGCCACTGGAACTGGAAATGGAACCAGGCCAGGGGGAACTACTCCACTTATGAGCAGGAATTGCTCGCGGGTATGCTAGTGCTATCCTCACAAGCACGACTGTTGGGGAGTAACCCTGTGGTCTGGCTGTGCGACCAAGAACCGGTCCGCAGTTTCCAGAAGGGCCCCCCACCTGAGAAGGCCAAGCTACGGCACTGCTGGACCTACCTCAGTCAACTACGGCTGACGGTACACCATATCCAGGGAGTGAAGAACGAGTGTGCAGACTACATCAGCCGTAACAACTTCGACGCCCTGATTGGTGCCCGGTCTGAAGCGCTGGCTAAAGAAGCGTTCAGCCGTATGGACGTCCACTTGGACCTCAACATGACGATGATACGCCCCCTGGATGGACTCCAACAGTCGGAGTACCTGAAGGAGTTTGGGGATATCTACAAGCGCCTGGAGAAACGCCTTGAACCCCTCCTGGTCAACCAAGATCAGTGGAAGAACGACAAGAGCTACCTCTGGCACGAGGACCGCATCGTGGTGCCTAGTGACAGAGTCCCAGCGCTGCTGAAGTGGACCCATGACTCCAGCGGTCATGTGGGTGCTGACCGTACCCTGAGGCTGTTCAAGCAGTGGTTCCACACTACGTGGACTGACGATCAAATGCGGAAAACCCTCCAGCCTATCGTGGACAAGTGCCCGTGCAGGTCCTGTAAACCAGGGGATATCAGGGACAGAGGTCTCTACTCGACCCTGCCCATCCCTCACTGTGCTAACAGTGTTCTATACGTGGACTACACGGAGATGCCGAAGTTCGGGGGCTATGACTTTGCCGTCGTGGTAAACTTTGGGTTGACCAGGTTTACCAGGGTGTTCCCATGTACCAAGCACATTACCGGGGAGGAGACTATCAAGATACTCTTGGAGGAGTGGTTTTGTGTCTATGGGGCGCCCAAGGAGATCAACTCCGATGAGGACGTACGAGTACGCTCAGATACCGGTTGGTACAAGAGGGTCCTGAGATCCCTCAATGTCCAGGTGTCTACGGGGATCCCCTACTCGCACACGAACAACTCGCTATGTGAGCGACAGATCCGTGTCCTCAAGGAGAATGTAAGGATATGGTGCAAAACTGAACGCACCAGAGACTGGGTGAGACTACTCCCCGTCATATCCTTGATGATGAACTCCCAAGAGAGTTCAGCTACTGGCTACTCGCCCCATGAGCTATTCCTAGGGCGCCCGGCGTGGTTCCTACATGCCCCCTATCCAGAGGACACCCATTCTTCTGCGGGTGAATGGGTCTAAGAGCAACAAGCGAAGGTGGACAAGGCCAAGGCTATGCTCCAGAGAGTGAGGGAGCGTCAGTGGAACAAGAAGAACAAGCACCGAGTACCGGCCACCTACCAAGAGGGGGACTGGGTGCTGGTGCACCACAGTCGACTACCCGCCTGGCCACGCTCTACCAGCGATGACCCATACTTCGGGCCGTACATGATTCTATCAGTGGATGGACACCGTATCACTGTGCGGTGTTCTCCCCAACTAGGGGGGACCCTGGTGTGCGCTGCTCAACACCTGAAGCGCTACTATGATCCTGAAGACTTCTGTGGGGAGGAGTGCGAGCTGAACGACGAGGAATTCGCCGCCCTAGACCTACAGAGGGCTGCCAGCCCTATGGAAGTTGAAGGGGAACTCCCCGACATGAACGCCGAGGAGATGGCTAAGGAGGGCTTCTACCTGGTGAAGTCTGTCCTACGCCACCGCTATCGCCAGGGTTGGCGCTTCCTCACCCTCTGGGAAGGGTTTGGAGTCGATGAGGCCACCTGGGAACCCTTCTCTCCGTTTGTTCTACCTGAGGGACGCCTAAACTCAGTTCTGGTTGACTACTTGTCCCAGAACAACCTTGGTGAGTTGCTGAGGCTCGCTGAGACGCTTGCCTCCAAGACTAAAGCTAGGGACTGAACCTTACCCCTAAGTGTGCTACGTATGTCTGTGTGTGTCTCACTTCTCTCCCGGGCGTGGCTCCCGGAAACCGGGCTTCGCTGATGCCGGACCCAAGGTCCTAGTCAGGTACTGGTACCACTCCTAGGGCGCCCAATTTCTGTGCTGGCGCCTATCCTTGGGGGAAGACGGCAAAAGCCCTACCTACTAGAGGGGAGGGGTGGCCAAGTGTGCTAAGGGCATACAAAACGCCCACTTTTGCTAAAGGCCAAAAGCTAACGCACTCCCCTGCCCACGAGGAAAAGCACGCGGGACAGGAGACACCACTACACTACACACCCTACCTACAGTGGCACCATCCTGGTGGGCGAGCACTTCTGCAACTGGCCCAAGCCCCCAGTCAGGATTACCACTCCTACATTCACGCTCTACTGGGTGTTGTTGGAGGTCAAGTCGTGAGTCCTAATGACCCTCCTGTGAAGAAGACAAGAGAACACAGCGCTGCTAAGCAACTGTGGCCTAACAGGGGACGCCACAACGCGTTTCCCCTGCAAGGGCTTGGAGGGAAGAGGTGCTCTTGATGCGTGCACAGCGTGGATGTCGATTGAGTCGAACTGCCCTCGCCACTCCTGGCGGAGGTGCAGTCAATTGATTCTGTGATCAGCGCCCTTGTTTAGCAGGGCAAGAAAAAAATGGGACGCTGCTGCACCAATCACCCTACCTGCCCACCTGTAAAGCAAAGGCCAATGAAAGGGTGTTTGCGGCTGAGGAACCAAGCCACGGTCCACGTATTATACGCTTCTCAGTGTGACCTATAATACACTGTCCTCAAACACGCCCTGTCAAGCAAGCAAGCGTTAAGAGACTCCTCAGGTTCTCGTAAAGAACGTACCGAGGAGCCCCTGGATAACGTAAACAAGGTTTACCGTGCGCATTTCGCGTGGCCTACCCTTTAATGCGCGTGTGAATGCACGAGCATGCACGAGTTTGCGAACAACCTGTTCCAATCACTGTTTTTCCTACAAATCTAACCCATGATCACGAACTCCACCAGGGGGTGGCCCCACCCCGGCTTACCTACCTTACCTACCGCTGGAGAGAGAGAGCAAGTGGGAACGTGAAACGAGGCGCAAGCGAAAAACATCGCTATGCACTTGTGTGTATGTCTAATCACCCTGATCTGACCTCTAATCATCTGCAATCTTTCTAACCTAGCCCTCTATCGTTTGTTAGCGCAGCTACAAGACTCGTTCACGGAGACACGAGACGAGCAATGTGCATGCTGCATACGAGACGAGCACACCTGTGGTTTATACCTGATTCATTGAAGTCTTTTCGTTGATTATGGAATTCTTGGATATTTGATTCTTACTGTCAGTGTGGGTGGAATCTGTATGTTTATTTATTAATGTGTGTCTCGTCATTTTCCAGTCTACTTGAGACATACGTTTATAATCTCATTATTTCTTTATTTTCCGGTGCTTCGCTAGGAGCCGCTCCTGCGCGCCGCCTTTTTATGCGTAGGAATTTCTTGATTTCAAAAATCGAGAGATGACTGCAATTTTTATAAAAATGTGCTTCTGATGCACAATTGGATTCTGCTCAGGTGTGTTGTCTTAGAAAAATTCTAGGCCGTCATTTGACGGATTTAGGTGTTGTCGCTTCGCGCTTGCGTGGATTCGTCCATAATTCTCCCATTCCTGCCTCTGCAGATATCCTCGCGAAAGCGTCGCTGAGTAGGCCGCTTTCTGGGCCGAAAAGCAGCAGCCAGGAGACTGAGCAGAACCCAAGACCCGACCAAGGGGCAATTTAATTTCCTAACGACTCTCTTCGCCCTAAGATCAGGACAGCAGGTTGCCAGCAGGTTTTCACAACCAGAGCGGATGTCCATACAGAGTCTGGCGTTGGGTTAGTGTCGCGCTGCGTCTGGGAGGTAGGGATGCACATGCATATGTTTTTCGCATGCTCCAAAACTAACCCAACCAAGCCACAGGAACCCCGGCAGCGCCATGAGCGCTGAGCTTTCTATAGGAAATGTTACGAACAAAGCAGCAAAAAGGCGCCAGCCATGGTGAGCGCCCCTTTTTCTGTGTGAGGGAAACTATAGGTATTTTAAAGTAGATGTGGAAACCAAGGAAAGGCCAAGAAAAAATCCCTTTTTCCTGAACGGGCGACAGTGGTGGCCACCACAGCACAAGGGGGGAGTAAGAAAAAGTGCTTTTCCAATGCTTTAGGGTATACTTTAGTTGTATTAGAGGTGCTCCAAGCACACAGGCATTTCCATCTTAGTATTGGCCCAACCAAAAGTGGTGATAACACATTTTGACCTATGGAACCAAACACTAAATCAGGTTATGGAGTGGACCCCTTAATCCCCTATCAATGGTGAGGCAATTCATCTTTTCCTGAGTCGACTGAGAACTGACATATCCAGGGCAGAGCCTATGAATTTATCTATGTTTTCTAATGAATTCTTAGCTATCCTAGTGGTATGCACCCTAGGGGGCTGGACACCTCTTTTTGAGAGGTCCTGGGTTCAATTCCCGGTCAGCCTAGCTAAGTAGGAAGATCCCATGTGACATGGCAGTGACCTCATCGCCACATGCCCTGCCACCTCAGCACATATGGGACCCAAAACAAAGAGTGCACATCTCCTGAGATGGCACTATGGAGACTGAGTGACCATGGGGCAGTTTTCCAACTCTTTTTCCAAAACATTTCAGCTATCTTTGTGAATATGCAATCCGATTTGCCCTGAGTTGCAGTTTCTGTGAATATTCTAACATCTTTCACTGTTTACACTGCAGCCCTTCATGCTTTGATCCTGATTCTCTTCTACTTGCTTATCTCTGGCTTTGGCTATCCTGGATTGGTTGTATTTCAGCAAATAAAACATTTTGCTCATCAAAAACAAGCAGCAGGAAACCCTACAGCAGCAGCAAGCAGCAGGAGAGGCGCAAACACAGTGTTGAGATCATTATAAAACGTTCTGACCTTACTGTATTATCTACCATTGTGAATCTGTGTTTCCGGTGCGATGGATCACTGGACGCCAGGGTAAACATCGTGCTGCGATTCTTCCGCGGAGGCGGCAGGCTGGATGCGCTATGGCAGCACATGGATATGCTTGACCTGCTGGGTCGATGCCATGTGGTAAGGGATCTGGTATTGACGCCCGCGTTGCGCGGGGTCGAGATCCTGTCGGGGCTCAAAGTGCTCAGGTCGAGCGAGGTGTTTATGTCCGAAACCTATACTTCCCCGAATCATGCGACCGGATTCAGCGTTGCATGGCGTCAGGACGGTGCCTATGTTGCCCGCGTGATCGATGTTGATCGACCCTATCATTTTGTACTATGGTGCCCATACTGTCGGATGTACACGGTCGTGTTGAGGGGCGACCGACGGCCGAAGGTGTACCGACTTGTCGACGCGGTCGCCGTGTTGTTGTTCACGGGGGGGGGGGGGACCAAATGCCCGAATACTAACATCAGACGCTAAAGGCGGTTGATCCTGGGTGTGAGGGACTTGTTGATTTCGTGTATGCCCATGATGCGTGTAATCTCTGGGTGGCAGCCGCAGCATCAAAGGCACGGGACCGCTTGTGTTCCTGTTGTTTCACCCATGGCTCCCTGTCGCCCGTCATACCGACTGATGGTACGGAGGCGGTGCATGTGCCGCGTCGACTGCTGGAAGACCCCGTTCTTACTGCCAATTCCCCACGCCAAACCACAAATCATGGTATATTGGTCGTCCGATTGAAGAACACTGATCCGGCACACCTCGATGGCCTGCGGTTGATGATGGACGCACTGAAAGGCGATCCCTTCGGTTGGAGTCTGAACGGCAGTCCCCGTGATGTTGCGATCAGGCCCGCGATGACCATTCTGATCAATAACGGGCTCAGTGAGCAGACCCGGTATTTGCTGCGACACTACGGCCTCCTCGATCACCAATCGGCGTATACCATGTTGGACGACGTGTTGTCCTTGAGGTGTACGTATTCAGAGTTGTCGAGAGGTCTGCTAGGTGCAAGGCCCGAGGACGAGCAACTGCGCATGGGCATAAGCCAAAACGGATTTCCTGGTGATGACCTGGTGCGTTGGATCGTTGACTTGGGGGACGAGTGCGTTTGTGAAGTTGCACTGCGGCCCAGGGGTTCGGACTTGGGAAGAAAACGGGAGACGTGGATTGCAGCTGGTCGCAGCTTGCGTACATTACATCGTAATGTAATTGTCTTAGAGCAAGATGAGTCTACGCGGAAGTTTTGGTTGTATGTCCTGCTCCACAAAGAGAAGTCCACACGCAATTTCTACGTCGGATCAGACCCCCCATGCTGGTCACATACTCGGGTGCGTAATGGCGACGGGCTGTTGACACACATGGGCATGCTGCTTCTGGCTGGTCGGGTTTGGGAGGGGGTGACACCCAGTACCAGTACGTACTACAATACGATTCGCATCGGCACTGAATTGGACAGAGATGTAATTCATAAGGTGAGCCAGACGATGCCCTATGAGGCATACTCGGCGGTGTTCGGGTATCACACAGAGAAAAGCGATCCCTTGGGTCTGCGGTTGAGGGAGAGTCCCCAGTCCCGGGATTACCATTCTGATCAATAACGTACGGCAAGCATGCTAACCTAAGATAATCCTAATCAAGACTGAATGTTGGGAGAATACAAGCTGTAACACGTGTATGCCAAATAGAATGACGCCCCAAACATTTGCCCCAAGGTCATCACCACCACCAGACAACGCCATCGGCCATTCAGTAACATACAGAGTAAGAGGCCAGTAACAAGGAGGGGTGGGTCCGTGTTTTTATTGTTTTTGCGTGATTTGTATCGTGCATGTTGCTCGTCACTCCATTGAGACCCGGTGGTATTTCTCGTCAATTACCCGGGTTTCTAAGGGGAGCTGAATGGAATATCCAATCTTTTGACTGAATTACCCTCATTATTGCATGAATTCATGGCCAAAAAGGGTAGGATGATTGTTTACCTACTGTTTTTTTTCCGGTGTGTATTTTCGGAGGTATTGTCCGCTCAAAAAACTTGGTTTGTGTTTTCTGTTGTGTCTCGCAACTTTTTCCATTCCTTTTTTTTTCCTTCTTTCAGTTGTCGAATGCCACAATGGAGAAAGCATGCCATTCTCCCAAGCCTATTGCGAGGCCTTGCAATGAAAAATATAAACTAGGGTAATTGACTTGAACTACCCACATTTTCATGTGGATTTTGGGACCTCGCATTCCAAAGATTCCAAAGAAGCAAATTTACCTCACTCGTCAGATTGCTTCACAAAAAAGGGCAAATACTTACCCCAATCTTCACAATCACAACACAAATACAACAGCATCCGGTTTTGAGCCGTACTGCGAGGCCTCTCATTACAAAAAGAGGGTATTTTACCCAAAGCGGTCATAATTTTTATTTTGGATTGCGAGGCCTCGCGTTCTTCGGTGATGATGTCACTTTTCACTACCAAAATGCCCTTAAATGATCGTACATAAGGGTTTCTTCCCTTGTTTACAAGTCTGAAAAGCTATTGACCAAAGAACATTTCACCTACTGTATATTTTTTCGGCATTTTTCTCTTGCCTTTTGTACAAACGTTTTGTACCACTTTTGGCCGCCAAATCAAATTGCGGAAAACAAACTGTGGGGTACATGTATATGGCCAATTTCTGAGATCTACAAGTAAAGTACTCAGTTCTTACCATCAAATGATCCAAGCCTGACTTCGACTCACCTATACACCACCCAAAGTTTAGCACAAAAGCCTTGCAAAATTTAGCAGAAACTGCCCAATTTTGCCAAATAAATCATTACCCACAATCTCCTAGAGTTTGCCTCAGCAAAAGACCACCAAGACCTAACCAAAGAACATTTTTGGACTGTTTTTTCTTGTAAAAAGCGGGTTGCTTCTTTTTGTAAAAAGTTGTTGGAAACGGTACAGTTTTTGGAATGAAAAAACGGAGTGTTTTTTTGGTACCAACCAGTGGGGTAATTGGGTGGGAGCAACATTGAATAGGCAAAAGAAGATCATAGAAAGGCATTCTTTGATTTCAAGGTACATTGAGGCTTTGAAGTTTGTAACCTGCATAAGCAATGGGCACATTGCCCAAGCTACGAAGCCCATTTGGCATAAGCAGAGCAATCAAGGAACATATAGCCAGTACAAACTGCATTTCTTGCATGAGACAGCGTGCGGTATTATCTATTTCGCCGCTTTTGGAAGAGTTTTGTAAGTTTGTCTGCGCATACCCATCCGCCTTGCTTTTGGTGGGTTGTGTCGGGTTGTCACTTTACATATTTTGCATCTTTTATTTATATCTCACAATTTGTAGGAAGTCTGTCGAGGTAAAACGGGGCTGCTGAAAATTTGATGCAGGGGGTAGCAATGGCGTGCATGACCTGACAGAAAGGATGTCTGGGTCATTGAGACATGGTTGCTTAGATTGTCCACCTTGCGTACACTTTTGCGAACCAACTTACAAATGAAGAACAGCTTTTGTGGCACATGATCAAGTTTCTTTGAATTTCAAATTTCAGGATTTTGGTCAAAAAATCAAACAAAGCACACTGGATATTGGCTAAATGTTTTGTATTGGTCAGAATACTTGTATCTATCTATTGCGGCCTCATTTTTGGCCTCCCATTGGCCGCAATGAACCTGAACTCCATGGGTTGCCTTGTCTCGCTACAACTCGCCCTATGAGCATATTGTATGTGTCTGGTGTTCTCGATGGTGGACGGGTTGTTGAGGGCACTTGTTAATGGTGCTAAATGTTGTTGTTCTTCTCTTTGGCCCTTAGTGACTTGTTTATTGGTGTGTACATGCGATCTTTATGGCGTAGAACTGATGTAGTATTACGGTTGCTGACTGGCGTTTTTGGCCTAATATGGAGGTTGGTGGCCGTTTACCATGGAACCGGACTTGCTACACGCACACCTTCATTTGTCTTCGACATTTTGCGTCACAAGTAGGTAGTTGTTGCAGGCTTGTAACTTGCTTTGTTCGGCCAAGACGTGGGCCGCTGGGCCGCTGAGCATTGTCACCTAGAAAAGTATCTAATTGCTTGAGACCTGTTTGGTGTTGGCGTACATGCTCCTTTGGTAAGCCGAAATCATCAGTGAGTTTTACTTATGGCTTCATTTTTTTGCGGGTTGAGTTTTGCAACGTGTGATGATTGCTTGTAGTCTCTCACCTCTTTGGGTTTGTATGCAGCGCCAACTTGCGTTGAGTCGTCCATTGTGTGTAATCGACTTAGCATGATGTTGATATGCTGGATGTGATCCGTGCTAACACGGGCTACATACCTGTAGGTTGGTTGTATACATGTCTGCATACCAATTCTATTGTCAACGGAGTCCGTTGTAAAAGTGACACCTATATATTGTGATGTTTGCTTCATCATTGTGACCAGCTGGACAGTGTGGCACTTTTGATGCATGTGTATTGTTTTACCAGCGCAATTTATTTGCGGTTTACACACTGTGGTGAACGTGCACACTGCTTTGTCTCAGCCCATACCAATATCCATTGCCATTGTCTCAACATGGGTCTGGAGGGTGAGCTAAGAGATGGTGCTGTATCATCTATTTACAGTTGGATAGATGTCTGAGTCATTGAGACATGGTTGCTTTGATTGTCTACCTTCCTTGCAGCGTTGCGATCCAACTTACAAAAAGAGAACAGCTTTTGTGGCACATGATCAAGTTTCTTCGGATTTCGAGTTTCGGGATTTTATCAAAGAATCAAACTATGAACTATGAGGCAAACTAGATGTTGGTATTGATATTGAAAGTTTTGGTATTGGTCAGAATACTTGTATTGTGTATTGGTGCCAAATGCGCGCCGCGCATGTGTTATGGAAATATGGTAGATGACATCGACGATGAGCCGCAGATTGGCTGATTGGCTAGCACACTGGCAGAAAGGGTTGGCGACAGGCCGCGGTTGGAGAGTGCCTTGTCGAGCGGCAACAAGTGGCAACAAACAAAAAACGGTTGAAAAAATTAAGATGACCTCACTGCATTAAAAGGTAGCGATTGGAAACATATTTTAGAAAAAGATGGTTGCATCCTTTTCATTCGCTGAGAACCAATGCCTTCAGTGCCCACACAATTTGACAAAATCCGTAAACAAACCATGTACAACATGTGGAAGAGCACTGAGGGAGAAAACGTATTTGCCATATGCGATCAAATAGCTGGATCCAGTGCTAAATCGTCCTATGAAAAGCTTTCGTAGCCATCTTGTAGCAGTAACGAAGACCCAGCCACGCGCCGCTGCTGCAGTGATTTGCCCATCGCTATGATTGCACTGTGCGTGCACTCCTCCGGAATGTGGCCAACTCGTGTATTCTCTGTGTTCTTGCGACAGTTTTTCTTTATAATTTGAACCTTTTTTGAAAATTCCGATTGCAATTAGTTGAGACATTCGGGGATCTTCACTTCCAACCCGAACTTCCCGTCTTTTCGGCGGCAATCGAAACAGGGCGCCTAGCGCCTCAGTTTCTAATTTGAAAGCAATTTTATGCATTTTCATTGGGTATGCGGATGCATGGTGAATTCTTCATGAAAGCTGTAGTTGCAATTCATTTTCTGCAAAAATTTGGAGTGGCTTCCGGGCGGCCCGAGGTAAGGCAACAGTGGGCCTTTTTAACAATAATATGAACAGCGACAGCTGCGTGTCCATAGGGCCCCAGCCAGTGCGTCAAGAGGGGAGCATACGTCCATTGGGCAAAAACAGTAGCAAAGAACATCAATCCAGCATTTTCAATGTGAAACATGCCTGAATGAGATGTTGTGGAGTAAGAATCCGAGCAGTCCTAAGTATGGAAGCACAGTCGTCATTGTAGTTGTTGCGGTCTGGAGAAAATCTGGGTGTTTGGGCGGGAACCTGAAGGTGTTTGCTCCTACCGTCTTCCATGGCCCTTCAGGCCACAATGTTTTGCTGAACTTGAGAGCCATCAGGTGTTTCTTGGCAAGTTTCTCTTAGGAAAAAAAGGGGGGCTTTGGAAGCTATCCGCTCCACATTGCCTATACCATCCACTGTGCAGACTGAGGGCCCATGGCTACAACGGGCTTCCCTCAGACAAAAGCATCAGCGGAACGCAGCATAATAGTCACAAATCATACCGCCCCTTTCCTCCAAGCCAAAAATGTCGCCACAGACCATTGAAAATAGCCACTTATCAGAGCACCTAAAACTTCAATGTCAGTGCACACGCACAAAACCTGTACACGGCACAAGAGGCCCAAATCAGGAGCACAAAGCAGGCATGGAGGTCTAGGTTCCCCAAACATGCCAAGTAGTCACCGTCTCCTCCTGACTGATCACCTTGACGGTTGTCCAACACATGGCAAGGGATATACAGAAGGGGATAGCTGTTGGGTCAGAACAGCGTCGTGTGAATTTGATATAGACTATCAGGGCACATAGTCCCACAAACCACCGTCGGTCGGCAATCGAAAGGTGAGTGCACATCTACAAAAGCCTGCACACCACGTTGTGGTAGATGTAGTCTTAATCAAGATGCTCCAAATCCAAGTCTCTTGGCCGTCCCAGAACATGTGTCGGTGACGGGGCATCAGTGACCGACAACTATGATCCCAACTGTTGCCAAAAGCACACCAAGTATCTGCAGTAGGGTGGTGAGCAATAATTACAAGTCTCGCAATTGATTGCCCGGGCACACAGCAATGGACCGTTTGAGTCACAGTGTACAAGATGTCATGGATCTGCAGTGCCGAAGGCACCTGCTGCAGCCTCCCACCCGCAGCTGCGGAATCGATCACCCATTCTCTTGAGAGCACTCAGCTGTTGCTGCCAACTCCAACACCAGCGGTAGACGATGACATTCTGCCCAGTTAGTCCATAGCTCGAAACAAGGAGACAATGAGACAAAATGACTCTGACAGGTGAGTGATGGAAGGTCATTGGGGTCATTTGAGCTGGTGCGAAAGCTGCAAAGCGAAAAGGGTGTAAATGGCGAACGGGGAGGGGACCAGCACCAGGCGACAACTCTCCAACAAGGCAAGTCTGCCTGCGCCTGTCAACCCTCTTTCCATTCCCAAACCCTCAGCACTACAGCAGAATGATGATCCAGAGGCTTACGGCCAGCCAGGATATATAATCGTAATGGATATCAACTAGCAAGAATTGGGGGAACAGCTCTGCTCCATCGGATCACCGTAACCGACGTGATACGCGCCAATACCTGTTGGATTGCAATAGTACCTACCAACTTATCCCAAATCCCGAAATCTTTCCCCTGATTTTGAGGTGAAGTCTCATCCTGGCTGCAAGCCGGGTGAAACACTGGCCAATATACCCTTTTTATTCGGCGCCAGTGTTGGCAGCCATTTGTGCCGCCACTCCAGCATCATTGCTGGCATATGCCTCATCCAAATATGCCTGCGCACCAGCATCCAAAAGCATGTCTGCAACCTCAGTTCCAAGCTGCTCCGCAATGGGCTTGATCTCGGCCCATGGCTTGGACATGTCGATCTCAATCGTCTTCTCCTTAATGATAAGAGGACCAGCACCAGAAATGGATCCAACGCGGGCCTGCATGTTCAGCTCGTTACCATTCAAACGGGCAAAGCCAGAGATGGGAACCTGACAGCCACCCTGCAGCCGGCGATTCATTGAACGCTCACAGCAGACGGTGGTGGCATCAGGGATATGGTGCAAAGGCTGCAAAAGGGCCAGCGTCTCGGGGTCATCCGAACGGAGCTCAATAGAAAGAGCACCCTGGCCACACGCTGGCAACATGAGGTCCGGGTCAATGATATTTGCTTTCCCTGGCATCACACGATCAGTAAAGCCCATGCGCTCCAGACCAGCAGCAGCTAGAATGATGGCATCGTAATCCCCACTGTCCAGCTTTGCCAAACGGGTGTTGACGTTGCCACGGAGCTCGACAAACTTCAAATCAGGGCGCTTCAGCAGCAACTGGGACTGACGTCGCAGGCTCGAAGTTCCCACGGTGGCCCCTTCAGGCAGGTCATCGATAGTGGCCTTGGTTGAGCCCTTAGGGAAGCACAGGGCGTCGCAGGGGTCGTGTCGCTTGCAGATGATGGAGAGGTCAAGGCCATCGGGCAGCTCCATGGGGACGTCCTTTGTGGAATGAACAGCAATGTCTGATCGGCCCTCCAATAGCGCATTTTCCAACTCCTTCACAAACAAACCCTTGCCTCCGATTTTGGCCAAAGGGGAGTCGAGAATCTTATCACCGCGGGTCGACATGGGCTGCAGCTCAACAGTGATGCCGGGGTACATCCTCTTCAACTCAGACTCGATGAACTCGGCCTGCCACATGGCCAGAGGGCTCTTGCGAGTTGCAATGCGAATGGTCTTACTGTCACCCGCAGATGGGTTGGGAACGGCGGATGCCATTGCCCACTTGGGACTCCTCGCAGGAGCGCTGTGAAGATCCACGGTCTGCAACAGGGCCTGTGGGGTAGGCTTCGAGAACCACCCGCGGAGGACCATGAATCCACCAATAAGGATAGCTCCCAAGCCCACGATGCTGACGGCTGGGTTCATCACCGCAGGCTCATTTGCGACTGAGTACACCGTTTGCATGGCTGGGGGCACCGCGATGTCGGCCGCATCGAGCTGCTGTGCGGCGACGGCTGGGAATCTTGGTCTTGAAATGGCAACACTCGGAGCGACAGTCGTTGTTGCACGTGATGAGGTCAGTGGAACGGCGGCTGTCCATGCCGAACTACTCGCGGGGCTCGATGCGATATATCCGACAGCGAAGCCAAGGGAAAGGGCAACTGCACCCACAATGCCGAACAACTGTTTGTTGATGGATCGTCCCTCATCGGCGTTCAGGGCCACAGTGTTGTAGGCAATAGGAGACATTGTAGGTACAAGTTTGTCGAACTGTTCGACCCCTGAAAAAAAAACGCAGAAAGAAAGAAAGAAACCGGGGGATGGGGAGTGGGGCGTGGTCCAGCCTGCCCTCTTAATCGCCCTGTAGAACTGGGGCAGACCAAAAACGACGTCACACACCAAACAACATCACTCAAAGCCCATGTATTTTGTCTTTGTGATTCCTTGGCCGTGAAATGGAGGGAATACCCAACAGCAGGAGAGGGCGTGGACACGTCACATGTCATATATTGTGCGCCCCTTGAGGCTATGCGACGTTCCTGAGCACCTTGTTCTCCAGAACACGAGGAGGGGACTTCCATAAATCCCGATAAATGCCGATAAATGCCCAATCCGTCCACATGTCTATTGCTGAACACGGAAGGTTCGTTAATCACAAGCGCGAAGACACCCAAACAAACGCATGCCTTCTCCCTGGTGGGTTTGCGAGGGGGGGGCACTGATACCGGTTGACCTGCAAAGTGCAGCCCTGCAAAGGAACATTGAACGTAGAAAATGGATCGCCACGTTCGCCTTTGTTCCCACACATTTTTTCGCCCCCAACAAAACCGTGATTTGCGACGGGGAATCCAATGAAATTGTCAAATCTGGGGGGTTTTCTTGGGATTCAGAAGATTTTTGTACCATTGAGTACCAATTCACAATTACATGTTCTCATGGCGGTAAAGATCCCTCACCTCCCAAATCAATTGATTAATGAGCAACCTGCTTTCGGTTGCATGCGCTTCATTGATCATTCCCAAGCTTCCAGTGCCTCCCATTTTGCTCTACTTTATCTGGTCATTATTTCTCCATTTTTGAATGGCCTCTCCTTGCGACCTGTTTCACATTGAAGGAATACCACAGTGGCTTTCATCCAGTTCAGCCCAAATGTAGAATGAATTTTGCGTACCCTCATGAGTCCAAGTACCCGCACTATCAGCGGAACACGCAAAAGCCAAGTACACTCATGTTGGAGATGAAACCTGCACAATTGGAATAGATCGTGAGTACTCACGGAGAAATGTACAAGAAGGGCACATGGAGAAGGGCATATTGCAATGAACTAATGCAATAGAGCCCTAAGCAAACCCCTGGGTGAACAAAGCATGGGCAAGCACAAATGGCACACACCACGGACAGTCAAAGGTACCTCAATGATCATGAACGGGTCAAGGGGATCCAGCACCAGCTATTGCCCTAACCTGGCGCTTTGAAAGTCAATTAGCCCAGCCTTCCCCTTTATTATTGAAGAGGAATACACCACTATGCTCGAACATTTAGAGATTAATGCACTGATCAGAGCATGCCAACAATTGCAGATTAACAACCCATCACACCCGCCATTCAAGAAACTGTTGAAGTGGGATCTGGTATGTGCGTGTCCAGGCGCCCTGGCCCTGTAGTGGCCCTGTAGATCTGACAGAAACCTCGGAAAGGGACCTGGTGTCTGGGTGTCCCGGCGTGTTGAGGGAGTACTCGCACCGTGCGCGACAGTGGTTTCCCATGCCGGCAGCACAAGCACCAAGAGATACGCGGGAACAACCAGCAGACTATATTCCCCACAAACTGACAACGCCTTGGCGGGCATAGAGGTAGCCAAACCCACAAGCGTAGGGATCCCGTCAACAGACATTAGCCCCACTACCTCCCCAAAAAACAAACATTACATCAACCCTCTTTGTCGCACAGCACGTCCCTTAGTGTTGACACTTGCAAAGCAATACTAACCACTACACCCAGCTATGGCAAAAGCGAATGGTCGCAAGGGGCACGTTCTGCAGACGGAGCCGCATACTATGCCAATCACCCGTCGTAAACCCGCAGCAGCAATGAGGGCTGCTTTCAAGCGGCAAACGCGAGCAAGGAGGGGTGGTGCCGCAAAGGCAGAATTTCTAATACCCAAAAGACGACAACAAAAACAAAAGAAGCAGGGGCATACGGGTTGTTGCAAGCAGCCGCATCCCATGGGCCCAGGGAGGCAATCGCCAGCACCGGGCGAGACCCCCACAGCCAGCGTCACAACCACCGTTGTGATTGTTTAAACGCCACGAGGCGTGCCCAAAGCCAGACCCACTGCCCCCCAATCTCAAACCCCTGAAAGGTGCGGCCCACCAACAATACATAACTGAAATAAACTTTTTTTTTCATCAAATAGGCCAGTTCAAAAGTGCCAAGGGCCGCTAAGGGCCAAGTTCGATGCAGAGTACAGATTTCGGCTTAGTCAGGGTGTGCATACGGGCTGCAGCTCATGACTGCGCCCCCATGGTTTCCCGTTGGGGTGGTACTGGTCATGTCATTCGTATTTCCCACTCGTTTGGATCCCAGTGCGTTTTGTGGCGTTTCGGCAGAGGCTGCATCGGTACTTCCCACAAGGTGGGGTCCCAATGTTCTCGTGGCCGTTTGCGTATGAGGTATATCGTCTGTCGTGTTTGTCGGGTTGTTTGCCAGTATTGTGTCGTCTTATGTTTGCAGGCGTCATGGTAGCACTGTGTCATGTTTGCCAGGTGTTTCTGCCGGTCCCACATGCAGAGTGCCTGTCTTAGGTGGAGGTCCAGCATCTTATCAGTGCCAGCGCACATCCTCTGGTAACGCCCGCAGATCAGTAATAGCATTTTTGCTTCCGCATACCACATCCCTGTGTCGTTCTTTGCTTGTTCATACCATTGCGTGCGTATTTGGCACATGTGTGCGTGCGTGTTGTGCAGTCGTTGTGCTGTCATCTGGTCTTCGATCAGTTTTGTGACTAGGATGTTATAGTCCGTTTTGGCTGTTAGTGTGTTGGTGTAGTACGTGTGCAGGGTGCATAGGTGCTGCCGTGTGACCTCAGCGGCGTGTGCGCTATGGTATATGTCTCGTGTTTGCTGTGCGTGTTCCTGTGTCAACCTGTCTGCTGTCTTTTTGTATTGTTCCCATCGCTGTACGTCAACGCTGAGGCGCCGACGTTTCTGGGTTGGTTCGTCTTGTGTTGTGTCAGTTGCTCGCATTCTCGCTAACCATGCCACTGCCTCGTTGTCGTTCGCGGCGCGCGCATCACGTATCCATTGGTCGGGGTCGATGGGCGCCGCCGTCGCGACCTCGGTCCTACGTTTTCGTTTCGCGCCGCTCCGCATGGGCGCCCCGACGTGATTTCGGAGGTTTTGCGGTGTTTCTCGCGGTGGAAGCGCCTGAGCGACATACTTTGTCAGCCATAGGGGCGACGGTGGCTGGTGAGGTGTAGGGTCAGCGAATTTTCGTCTTAGTGTTTGGACAGACTGGATCATGCGAAACTGAAATAGGCCCACCTCCGTCCGTAGTTTATGCCGTTCTGTGGTGGGTATGGCGAGGATAAGTGACAGTGGTATGAGCAGCCTGGCACAGAGCCAGAGTTCCTGGCTGGTGGCCGTTTGCTGCCATTGGTAGGTGTGTGGGGCCCAATCAGTCCAGCTCCTGCGCCACAGGTCCCAGAAATCGCCCCAGGCGGGACAGTAAGCCAATCTTGACTGAACTGATGCTCCGTGTTGTTGGCCACACTGGGAACAGAGGGTGGGTGTTCGTTCCCAAGGGGCACCTATTCCCCACCACCTTACCTGTCCCCACAGCCATGGTGTCCACGCATTTTGTCTGTAGTGTTTCATGGGGAGCCAGCTCACCCAGTGCACCTCTGGTGTTTGTTTTTGTCTACGCACTTGCATAATCCATGCCTTGGCAGGCGTGGGCATGATTTGTCCGGTGACGACAATATCATGGGGTTGTGGTTGTTGGGAGTCCATGGGCAGGTTGTCGCCCATATTGGCAAGGACATCGGAGTGGTTGTTCCCCTGTATGTCCTGGTAGTCTTTATACGTGGTGGCTTGTTCTAGGGTACGGTGTCCCGGGGTCCAGCGTATCGTCAGCCGTTTCGAGGAGGTGTTGAGATAGCCTATGTCGCGGTAGTCCTGGTCTTTGACCACTCCTTTGCGTTTTATAGGCGTGGCTTTCACCACACTTTGGTTGTCAAGAATGATGTCGTCCCTGGACTGGCTAGTTCAGAGGCCAACGCGCAAGCGATTGTCTCGGCCCGATACACTTGCTGAGGCCCATGTACCCGGAAAGGTGCGCGGTAGGACCCGTTGTATATACCCCCTCCCGCCCGTCCGTGTCGTTTCGACCCATCTGTATACCACCGTGTGGTGGTGGGTTCACCCGTGTAGTGTACGGTGATCCCATGGATCTTCTGCTGATGGGGCAGCGCCTGATAGACCTCGTGGGTCTCCTCGGGGGTTGGCTCGTCTGGCGGGTTCAGCCAGCCGTAGTCCAGACGGTTGGTCGCCGGCCGTGTCTTCCCGGCGTGTGTCTCTTGATCCTCCTCCGAGCTCTCCGAGTCGTAGAGGCCCGCCGACAGGGGTCGATGTTGCCTAGGTTGGGATATACGCTGACCCACCGTGCCCCCTAGGGCTCGGACGGCGTCTATGTATTTATATTGGGTTGCAGTGAACTGCTGCGATGGGCCGTTACTCTGCAGTTCTTGCTGACCTAGTGTGACCCACCGGGTGATGTAGGACCACCATAACTGACGGAGGCCTAGCCCCCCGTGGCTGAGGTTGGTAGTCAGCCGGTGCTTATTCATTTGTTGCTCTATCCCGGGGGTGTCCCTGATGTACTGTAGTAGTATGTCATCCCAATGTGCCATCCTTGTTCTGTTCCTGAGAAACAGCCCTCTGTATGTCCACCGAGGGATGAGGACGGCGTTTATGATGGCCACCTTTTCGTAT
Organism: Eutreptiella sp. 'Long Island Sound 2002'; assembly: GCA_964036045.1. Lineage (NCBI taxonomy): Eukaryota > Euglenozoa > Euglenophyceae > Eutreptiales > Eutreptiaceae > Eutreptiella > Eutreptiella sp. 'Long Island Sound 2002'. The sequence continues at coordinate 41,752,408 of OZ038396.1, forward strand.
GCGTTTAGCGGTAGGGTCCTGTATGCCGCTATGTCGTGGTGCAGTTGTGTGGTGACCATGTCCCATGTTGTGTCTTCTTGTGTGGGGTGGGCGAGCACGTGCCCCAGGTACGTCATTATGGGTGGCCGCACGGGGATGAGATGTTGCTGCCATGTGATGGGTGCTAGGTTGTAGTCCTTAGCCCAGTGGTACACTTCCGTTTTGTCCTTGTTGAAGCGTAGCCCCATTGTGTAAGCCACGTCATGGAGTGTATCTAACGTTTGTAGTAGTGTTTCCTCCGTGGGTGCGCGCACTGCAATGTCATCCACGAACACGTATAGTTGGGCTCCCGGGCACCGCTCTTTGGTTTCCCGTAGGAGTATGTCGTAGTATAAGAGGAATAGTGTGGGAGAGAGGGGGCACCCCTCCTTCATACCCCTGGTGGGACGAATGGGGAGATCCCTTCTGTGGAGGGTCAGCACGGCCGGTGTGTGCTGGTATATTTCCCCCAGCATCCGAATGATATTTTCTGGAGCCCCTGCCTCCTTGATGATCCCAGTCAGCATGGGCCGAGGGATTGAGGGGAATGCCTTGGCCACATCGAGGAGGGCCACGTACCCGTCTTGTGCGTGTAAGTCGTTCAGTAGCATTGTGGCTAGAGTCGTGGTGTTTCGGCCCTGTGTGGCGCCGTGTTGTATGTCTAGTAGTCCCGGGGTCATGGCCCTAGATATACGCGTCAGGAGGAGGCGTGTGAGTATGCTATATATGGCTGTGGAAACGTAGATCGGCCTGTAGTTTCGTGGGTCTTGGGGGTCTTTCTTTTTATATATGAGCACTACCCTGGACTGCAGCCAAGCCACTGGGATGTTTTGTCCGTTCCAGACAGCGATGATTGCCTGGTATAGTTGTTGTTGTATGTGGTTAGGTAGGTGTCGGAGCAAGTGCGGAGGTACACCATCGGGCCCGGCGGATTTATTCTTTGGTGCCTGTAGGCACCGCAGGTACTCCTCATATGTTGGGGTTGTGGTGTTCCATGTGTGGTGCCGTACATGTTTCCGTATGAGTCGCCGGCACGCGTCCTCGTCGTATGTTGGGTCGCCCGCAAAGTGGTTGAGGGCGTGCTGTGTCCCTCCTATCGGAGGTTGTGGGGTGTCTTGGCCTATGAGTCCGGTGCGCCATCGTTTGAACATTTTATAGAAGTAGCCTGATCTGTGCACGGCTGCCCGGCGCAGTTTGCCGATTTGCCTCCGTATGTGTTGTTCTTGTGCCTCCCCGTATTCGCGTAACCGTGCCGTGGGGTCCGTGGTGTCCGACCAGGTTGCTGTGGCTGATGTCTTGGTGCGTGTTGGTTGTTGTGGTCGTGCCACGTGTGCTATCGCCGATAGGATGCGCCGTGCTGTGTGTAGGGGCGGGTCGGTGTTCTTTACGGGTAGTGTGGATATGGAGTTGGTAAAACGTTGGAAGTGTGTGGTATACCACTTTGTGACCGTGGGTTGTGGTTTCCTGCGTGGTGGGTCGGGGGCCCCTATCCTCCACCGGATTCCTAGAAGGACCAAAGCATGGTCCGATATGGGCATTTGTATGGTGTCATAATAGGTCCAGGGTATGTTGGGTATTTGTTGCCTGATCAATATGGCGTCTAGGCGACGTGGTCGTCCATGCCTTGGTATGCGGGTGTAGTACTGTCGGGGGTCGGGTGGCCGGCTACTCGCGTGTAATGGGTCGAGGAACACTCCGTTGGCTAGGTCTTCCTGCCACGGGCGTGTCGGGTTTGAAGACCAGATATCATCGTTGTAGTCCCCCATTACAATGTCATATGGCTGGAGGGACTGTGGGAAGAGGTCCACCTCTTGCTTGTCTTGGCGGTTGAATTTGGAGTACACGCACGCTATGGTGCGGCGGGGGCTATTGGGGAGCTGCAGCCTAATGGCCCCTGCTAAACCGTTGGGTGAGTATAACGTTTCGAGTATATGGGGGACCACAGTGTTGCGGACGATGAATGCTACCCGTGGTTTGGTCCCAGGTGCAGCGTAGCACTTGTAGTGGTTGTTGAGTGCTGCTGTGGCTGCCTCCGGCCTAGGGAAGCTCGGGTTATATTCTTGAATGCCGCAGAGGTCGATACGGCACTGACTGATCAGATGGAGAGCACTGACCCATCGTTGTAGGGTGACAGAGCCTTGTGCTCCTTGTATGTTCCAGGTAGCCAGTTTCATGTCGTGGTCCTTGGCGGTGGTCGTGTCGTCTAGGCTGTCGTATCTTCGATTTGTGTTGACCACCAGGTGTTGTGCGTATTCCTCTACGTCGAGCAGCGGCACGGGGGGTCCCGGCACGTCCCGGCAACCGCGCCGGAGCTGGTAAATCCTTCGGTGTCCCGGGTTGGGGTGGACATCCCCACATTGGAGGACCCAGTTGTTGTTGTACTGTGGGTTGTGTGGGCTGGTTACCGTAGCGATGGATACCGGTGCGCGGTAGTAGTGGCTGGGTACCCCAGTGTCAGGGGCGGTCGGGGTGTGGAAAAAGCAGGCAATGTAGAGGAGGAACAGGCAGTGCTGCCACATTTGGTAGCCGTGAGGGGTTGGGCCCCGTATATTGCCGTGTCGGTGTCGTAGCGACGGGGTGTATCGCCTGCTTACTCTCCGTGTCACAGGGAGCACGTATACTGGTCCCCCTATATGTGTAGTGGGCACCAAGAGGAGGAGGAGGGCCATGGTGGCGATGAAGGGCATGAGGAACAGGCACCTCACTTTTTTCCTTTGCCCTGTGGGTTTTTTGACGGCCCCTTTCCTTTCCCTTTGTGCTTGGTGTCGGCGATGAAAACAGCCGTACCGTCTGCTTGCTGGTTGGTCTGTGGTGATGTAGGTGTTGCCTTCTTCTTTTTGGGTGGCAGTGTTGTTTTTGTGGGGGTTTTTTGCGGTGTTTTGTTGTGGGCTTTGGTTTTCTGTGCATGGTGTGGCAGTCGTGGATGTGCGGGTGTGGTTTTGGCTGGGTTGTCAGGTTGTTGGTTTTGGGGTTCGTCCGTGTCCATGGTGGCCAGGTGTGGGTGGAGGTCCGTTGGTGTGACGTCGTCGTTGGTATGGCTGAGTTCGGTCAGGATGGCCTCGTCCCAGTCTGCCACGTTGATGGGTTCAGGTTCCGCGAGTAGCGGTTTTTCCCTGTTGATTTCCCTGATGACTCGTTCTGTCATCATGTCTGCGGCCAGTTGTTTTCCAGCCTTCATTCGTCTCCGGAAGGCCGCGTCGTCACCCGTCTCCTGTGGCATTTTTTGTGAGAGCATCTGGTCGATGCGCTCTGTTACCTGTGTGTCCGTAACTGAAATAAACTACCCACCCCACACCACCAAATGTTCATAATTGAAGTTGTTCTGGCAGGGCTAGGGAGCCTCCTTCTCTGCAGCATCTCTGATGGTGTCTCAGCAGTACCATCAACTTTATCCTCTGCAGCAGCTGCGCTACTGCTGTAGCAGAAGGCTAAGTCTCCTCCTCTGCATCAATTCTGCCTCAACGGCAAGCTCCAATGCTATCTCAATAACCTCAGTGTTTGCCTGTGCAGCAGGTTCCGCTTGCACCTGAGCAGCACATTGAGTCTCCTCCTGTGCAGTAGGTTGTGTTGTTGCTTTTTCTTGTTTATCAAATGGGCTAATATGAATGTACCATGGCCTCAAGGGCAAATTCGTGGTACGAATAGATCGGTAGTGCCTGGGTGAGCATACGGCAGTCAGCTGCTGGTTGATCCCCAATGGTTCTTTTTTTTTTTTGACTGACTCTGGAAGTTCAAACAATACTCCAGACTGTACTTGGGAAAGTGAACGTCTCCGGCATATGATACAATAGATCCCCGCAACGCGGGGCACATGGCAAAGACCCAGAGTTCACATGCGTAGACCATAGGGCTCTCTGATGCGGTAGGCAAAACCGCCACGCCATATGGCAAGCCTATAATGCGTAAGGGTAAAGGGGGGGAGAAAAGACATGTAGGATCACGCGTGTGCCATTCCCCACAGGTCCTCAAGGGTGACAAGCTTTCGTCGCTTTGCAGGGGCCATATCCGGTGGCGGGCGTTGGCCAAGGATGCCGGGCCTTGTGCGGCACTGGCGTTTAGGCAGAGGTGACTCCACCCGGTGGGCGGCGCGCTCAGATGCCCACAACTGGCTCATCACTGAAAAGAGCTCAACCCTTCGGTTATGCCGCTCGTAGTGCCCGTCTGCGGAGGTGGTCCACACTGTAGCACGTCGCGGAAGGGAGTGCCAGTGCTGTGATTGCTGCACCAAATCATCTAGCACGTCGCGGTATGAATCCATCAGTGAAGCCCCGAGAACGGTACGTTGATGCAAAAACCAAGGCTGGGCCAGATACTGCATTGCCGATGCTACCTGTTGTCCCCCTTGGTCTGCGGCAGCGGAACACAGGCACTGGTCGAGATATTTCACCGCCCATGACCTGGTGTGGTATGACTGCGGCCGGTCCCATGTGTGCACCGCTCTGCGGTGGGATGCCTCTTGAGAGGCGCGGCCATCCCGCCGCGATGTTCTCTCCCGGGGCCCTATATACCCTACTTGATTGCGGAGGACACAGTCAACCAGGAGCTCAATCAATCAATCACCTCCTGGTTGATCCCTAGGGGTTCCCTTGTCAACGTTGGTGTTAGCGTAATTGAATTTCCCACTCATTTGGGTCCCAGTGCCTTGTGCCTTTTCGGGAGTGGTCGTAGTCGGATTTCCCATAAGCTGGGCTCCCACTCTGCCCTGGGTCTTTTGCGTTGGAAGTATATTTGCCTGTGTATCGCTCTCGTTTCTTCGTCGTATAGGGCCAGTTGGGCCCTATACGCTTGTGTTTCCAATAGTTGGCGGTTTAGTCAAGATTCTTGCTGCCATTGCAGTATTGTTGCATGGCGTCGGTGCGTGTTGGTGTGTGCCTTCAGTCGGAGGATGTGAGATGAGTATCTCCGGTAGAGGCGTAGTGTCGTTTTCCTGTCCGCATGCAGTTGGCGTGTTGTACGTTTGGCTACCTTGTACTGATAGTGTGCTTCCGTGTTGTGGCAATTCACTCTATGTGCCAATTGCAGCGCATGTGATCTTGCAGCTGAGAGGAGATCAGAGTGCGGTATGCTTGTTTTGCCTTTGAGGCTTGGTCGTATAATGCCCTGAGGTGTCTCAGGTGCTGCATGGTGTTCTATAGTGCTATATTACCGCCGCCGCCGCTTTGAACATGGAGCACTCGACCATAGCGTGCTTGACCGACTCCTTCTGCGAGCATATCGGGCACTTGTCCGTGCCCGACCTCTTGTAGACCCTTTCATGTACCGTTAGTTTGTGCCACAACACTCTTTGTGCAAAGTCCTTCACCCTTGGCGGTAGCTGCGCATTTGCCCACTGCTCCCACACCTCAGGTGTTTGTGGATCGCACACCCCCGGTTGTGAGGCATAGAACTGCAGCAACCACGCCCAGGTGCAGTTTTGAACATGGACCGTGGGGGTATCAAACCCCCCTTTCCATGGGATTTTGTTTAGGAGCCGTCCGCCATGATTGTATACCCCCTTCCAGGTTCGAGGCAGTGCATTCATTAGCCTCACATCTTCCAGAGATTGAAACCGACCCCACATCATTACGCCCCGCCGGATCATTTTCATGTTGTAGTAGGAGCAGTTGAACTCATTCCGGAAGTAGACAGAGTGCCACAGTGGCAACTGGTCCCGGTTTTTCGGGGGGGCCACCTGCGGGGCCACCCGCTGGATATATGAGTGTGCCTTCGCCGACCATCCCAAGAACGTTAGTCCCGCAGTTCGAACCATGCCCAGTTGGATATATGGAAGGTTGTCTTTGGACGGTGTAAACCCAATTGACGCCGCCCATGCATAGAAGGTCTCGACTGCCCTGTTGGGATATTTTTGAGGCTCTCCCAAGAGGCTGACGAACGGAGCCGCTGCTTGGTGCATGAGAAACAGCTCGGGCTCCGGCAGCGCCAGTCCCCCTTGCAACCGTGGTCGCGAGAGGATTGGCAGCGTGATTCCCCAACTGTTGGTACCCATGGTCACGTGGTAGACTAACTTCAGCTGTCTGATCACCGGGGTTGGGGCGTAGTATGCCTTGGATACCCAGGCCACCACTGGTAGAATCCATGATGCTAGCATGAAGGCGCGCTCGTCCATCAACAATTGCAGCGTTGACACCACCCTTGCGCGCCGAAAGGCTTCTTGTAGTGCTGGTGCAAAGGCCTGTTCTATTGTCAACCCCCATCCCTGGTCATCTTGATGGTGTCGTATATTCCCCAAGTGTACCCCAAGTTACTTGACGAAGTTTTTAACGTCCACCCCAAATTCTCCAAAGCACTTTGCCCACGCTGGTCCCCCACAATTTCGAACTATCGCTGCCGTTTTGTTCAGGTTGACCTTCAGTCCAGAAAACTGTCCAAAGCAGGACACCACTTTCCATATTTTCCCCAACAACCGTGGGTTGGCCTGTCCGTCTAGAAAGATGATGAGGTCATCCGCATACATCATGACAGTAAGTCCTGGGTCTAGGTCTTGTAGTGGAAAGATTACAAAGGACGCCACCAGGGAGAATAGCGCTGGGGAGAGTGGGTCCCCCTGGCGCATACCCGCGTGCGGGTGGTGGTAGACCCCTGGGACGTATCCTTTGCCCACGGAGTACAGGTATGGTGCACGCAGAAGATGCAATATCAGCCAGATGTACAGGAACGGTATGCACATGAGACCCAGTGCCGCCGCCACCATCTCGTGTGACATCGTGGGGAACGCATTCTTGAAGTCCACTGACAACGCCGCTCCTTCCTGCAAGCCATCCCAGAGAGCCCGCGAACCATAGACATGTTGGATACTTCTCTGACGAAGGAAGCCCGTTTGCTGTGCCGGGATGCAGTGGAGAAGCACATCCTCCAGCTGCATCAGGAGGATGTTGGTGAGCCACTTCTGTCGTGTTGTTTGCAATGCGATTGGCCGGAGAGAGTCTGGAGTTTGCATTGCTTTCGTCTTGGGGATCATAGTCACCACTCCCGACGTCCATGTCTCCAGCATGGTACCCGCGTTGAGAAAACGTTTCAGTGACTCATGCATTTGTGGTTCGAAAATTTCTGAGAACCTCTTGAAGAACTTTGCCGAGACTCCGTCCAGTCCCGGAGCACTGGTGCTGTTCAATCTCTTGAGACCCTCGTGTACTATGTCAGGGGAAAGTTGCTTGAACAGTAGTTGACCTGCTTTACACAGCCGCTGTTCCACTCCTAACGCCTTAAGGTAGGCCACACAGTCTTCCTTCGTGGCTCCCGTTGGGGTGGATACTCGGTCCCAGTGTTCAACCAGCTCTTGGGCCTCTGTCTTTGCCCCGCGTACTGCAGTGCCTACCCGAGACACCAGCTGCTGGAGTTTCTGTCTTTCCTGCGCTGTGCTTTTTCATACACCCCAACCAAGAGGGTGTAGGCTATTGTTGCCTCTGTTGCTGCTATTCCCAGTGATGAGAGGAACTAGTACACCGCCGGCGTGACTGAGTCCCTCGTGGAGACTCGTGCGAGCCGCAGCGCCTATAGTTCGACCGACTGCTTCTTATTTTTGTGTTCCCTTTGATAATTGACCGCATTTTGTTGGATGCAGCCCAGTGCATCTTCCCACGATTGGTCTCCCGTCGAGGTGATAGATTTGAGGGAGGTCTCCAGCTCTTCCATTGCCTCGGGGTCTTGCAGGATAGCCTCTGGACAGTAGAATCTGGGAATCGTGCCCTCCGTTTCGAAGGAGGGGGGCGTGAATTGAGCCGGGGTCGCTTTGTGGTCTGAGTTGGCAGCAAACATGGGGTATACACTAGTCGCCAAGCTTAACATTTCCGACGTCGCATGGATTCGGTCGGTGCGGCGTAGTCTCTGTGGATCGAGTCGCTCTCCTTCCTGAGGGAAGCCGTACGTGAAGCCCGTTGGACACAATGACTCTTTGTCCTTGATATCCGTCAGAGTTGGACAATGGATGTCCACCCAAACATCGTGCAGGCCCGCTTTCGCCAAGGCTGCAACCTCTTGCTCTCTGGCACGTAAAAACGTGTCATGTTCGAACTCTGGGGGCGCAAAGGCGTCCCTATGTTTCACTATCAAAGTGTTGTGATCAGCACATAAGATTAGGTTTGGTCCATGCAACTTTTTGGCGATTTCTTTCCACTGCGACTGTCGCCGTGAGTGCTTGTGGTGGAAGTGCACCACCACTAGAGTGATCTCCAGAGGACCACTCGACAGTGAGGCTTTCAGTGCCCTGGGGGACAGGAATTGCATAGCCTGTAAGGTCCATTTGGATGTTTTCCACGCCAGTGCCACTCCTCCCCGTCCTTCTTCATGGAGTGGCCTGTCAAATCCGTACCCGTACTTTGACAGGCACCGCGCGCCCGCCTGGCGATCCTCCGCCGTGACGAAATGAGGCTCTTGGATGGCGAAGAAATCCACCTCCAGGGACCGAAGTAGTGACCCTAAGGCCACTATTCGAGTTTGCTTTCGCTTTCTCAGGGTTACTTTCGTTTGAAATCCATTGACATTTTGGGATAGGACTCTGAGCGTGCTGCTAAGAGGGATGCTTGATGCGGACATCATCGTGCCACTCCATTGGACGACGAAGCCTCGTCCTCCTTCAAGTCTCGTGTTCTTTTGAGAGAGCTGATGACCGTGTCGACTTGATCGTCCAATTCCATTGCCTTGGCCATTTCACCCGCCGTGATTAGGCCTTGTTTACGTGTTTTGGCGTCATCTGTATTCCTGGGGCGGTCTGTGATACGCTTTTTTCGCGCCTCATAGTCCGCCTCTGAGATCACAAACATTGGGGGCATTCCAGAGTCCGATAAGTAGACTTTCCCAACCAGTTGCGACACACATTCCCCGGTCACTCGCCATGTGGCCGTGCGCATTTCTCCAACGCTCCACCTGACGCGGTCCGCAATGTACCGGCATTGTACCGGGGGAGCAAGAGCCTCCGTCATATCCGAGAGGTACCACCAGGGCGCTACATCCAAGATGTATACTGTGCCCACCAGCTCCTTCTTCCACGTCCACGGGACAGTAGGCTTGGAGATGATGTCTCGGTCGAGGAACTGCCCTGTCTTCAGGTCCTTGAAAACAGCCCCAATGGCTGCCACCAGTTCACGATACCTGGTCTTCAGCAGCGAATGCCCAGTTTCTGTGAGACCCAGCAGTAGCTTACTTGGGCCCAACACGTGGATTTTCACTGGTGACTGCGATTGCAAGACGCCTGGGACCGTCCAGAAAAGTGCAAGAACTGAGGCATACAGCTTGGGCGACCATGTTTCCTTGTGTGTCTTGTTTATCCAGACCTCATAGACAGCATACATGTTCCTCAAGTTGGCCCCACGATACCATTCCGCTGGCTGGATCTGAAACCTTGGCTTGGATCCGAACTGCGAGACCACGGTATTCACTTGTTCCTCGTTCAACTCCGTGAAGAACAACTTTGAGTTCCGTGGGTCTGTTCCTGGAAGGAGGTGGACTTCATCAGTGTTCAAGCCAATAGCTCCCAACAGACCATTGATCAGGTCATTGTGGACCTGGATGCCGTACTGGTTGTCCCGCACACCTGGCTCATGAAACACCACTTTATCGACTTCTGCCCCAGGTGTGCGAAGTCGCAAAAGCTTGTAGGTTGGAGGCGGCGACATGTTCCTAGAGTCCCTTGAGCCGCTCGCTATCCAGACATCAAATCGACCATGTGTGCGTATGTGCATGAGAGACCCGTCCGCCATTTGCAGCTTGTCGCACCCGAATGGTTGGTTGGAGTTGAGGGCGAGCGCTCGATTGAGAAACGATGGTTTGTCATTGTCATCACTAACAGGCTCAAGCAGGATGGCAACAAGGCGTCCCAGCATAGGCAAATCGGTAAGCAGCCTCTTGATTGCATTCTAAATTTTGTCATATTTTGTCATTTCCCCAACGAGGACAACGTTGGGGCGAGTGCCGTAAAGAACGGCGGCTAGTTTTTGGGACGAGTCGCAGTCCTTGAAGAGGTCGAACGACAGGGAGGCAGCCTCTGTAACTCCACTCTTCGGCACCACTTCGTCCAGGATGATGTAATCGGCGTCATCGATGGCTACCAGGCACGCCAATTGTCCGGCGTCGGTAGAGACGATGACCTCCTCGCCTGGCGTGGCCAGACGGGCCTGGGTGTCCCGGACACTCATGCGGTCAGGGGATAGGGAGGTGACGTCGGCGGCAGTTTGTCAAGGCCCAGCGGCCTGTGCAAGCATGGACAAAAGTACAGCAAAAAAAATAGACACTCAGAAAGTTCTTTCAAGGTGCAGGCACTGAGCCAGCTAGACGCCATAGCGGACGAAGGGTTGAGAGCAGTCAATGCCGAGCTGACCACTATGGCCTGGGCCCGCAATCAGCAGATCTGGCTCCTACTGGACCAACCACACAGCACCAGGATGCACTGTGAAACTTAGGAGGCCTCAATTGCCCGGGGGGTCGGGGGGGGGGGGGTCTGCGAAATGAAGGACATTCATGGGGTGAAAAAAATGGTGAATTACTACCCCCTAATTGCACACAGCGCACAACGTATGAATTTTTTTTGCTGAAATCATACCCCATATTGTCCAATTGGACCATTTTGCCTGCAATTGAGGACACTGCAAATCATGCAAAACAGGCATTCAAATTCAAAGAAATGGCACTCAAGGACTAATTGCATTGTCCACAGAAGGGGTTCTGTTGTGTCGAGATGACACACTGTGAAACAGTACACTGATGTATGGTGAAACACACCCCCATTTTAAGGAAATCGCAATGAGACGCGAAATTTCGCCACATTTGGCAAAATACAGTATATTGAGGTATGAAATACTGTCACTGCATTGCCTGCTTGCCACAGCACAAGACTGATACAAAATATCACATACATACGAATCGAACCATAAGGAACTCTTTATAATCAATCAATACACAAACATGTATCACAGAAACTACCAAATATTGCCTACAAAAGGCAATTCTATGTGCCAACACCCACAACGGGTGTGTCAGAATGACAAATCAAATAAAGTCGGACACAAATTAAAATTCAACATGACTGCTCAGAGGATGGTTATTCTGCAGTCACCATCGTCTCATCATAGCAGTCAACACCAAATCACCGTCGTCGTTTGTTCCCCAAACACATTCCTTTTTGAGCTTGCTGCTGTGGCTGGGCTGCTGGTGCAGTCCCACCACTCACCAAATTTGCAAAGTTCTCCAATCCCTCTGGTGACGGTGACTGTCCTTTCGGCTCAAACAGTGGATGTGTATTGCCTTTGTTCGGCGTGACCAATTGCTGACTTTGCTGCTGTGTCTGTTGTGTCTGCTCCTCATCATCTTGCGCCGCTGGAGCCTCAACAGAGGGGGATCGAGCCCTTTTGGTAGGCGTTGCTTGGGGCTCGGCACTGCCACCTGCATCGACACTGGGGGGATTGCTGGCTGCCCCCTTCTTGGGCCTTGGCTTAGCTGCCTTCGGGTTTGGGGTTCCCTTGAAATTGGCATCCATGTCCGTCATACTATCCATGCAGTCCTGCTCATCAGGGTCATCAGGTACATAAGCCATTCCAGTCCTGTCGACAGGCACACCCTTGTCCAGTTGTGGCAACACAAACTCCCAGTAGATTGGGGCCAGAGAGTCAGCCTCTCTTAAAGTACCAGTTGCGAGCTCAATAGTTTGTTTAGGTAGTTCATCAACCGCAGCTTTGAGGAAACCAAATACAACCGAAATTTCCGACTTGAGACGAATGTGAAGCTGAACAGCCAAATTTGGAGAGGAAGACCCCACCAGCACCCAGTTTGTAAGATTCATCGGGACTTTCAGAACATCCAGCACCCATTGAACAGCCTTAGGACACAGGGTACTAGGTAATGGGCCTTCACTGAACGTAACGTACATCGGCAGCTAAACAGATGGTGCAAATTGGGCAAAATGGCGGGAGTGGCGAAATTTCGCTTCATTTTTCGAATTGGGCTGATTTGGGGTACCGATTCACAGGGGGATGTGTACCTTCCTTGGAATTGGAGTCAACGTGACAATTGTCATCACTGATTGCATCATAGTGAAATTCGGACTGCGGCTGCCAGTGTTGTACACCATGACACTCACTTGATTCACTCCCTCCTCAGCCAGGTCAGTCTGCAGCTGGCTCATGATGATTCGAACGTCTGCCAATTCACCAGCAACCACCAGTGGTTTCCCCATTGAAACATGTCTCACAGCAAGAGGTGGTAGACCCATGGACCAGCCCTTTGGAACCTCAATGATAGCCAGTATGAACGGCAACCCAACGACAGTAGCATTCAAAATGGTAGTAGGATTCAGAAGACAAAGCTGAAAGGGGGACTCACCGCCGATAGCATCTGCACCAGAACCAGAGACTGTCTTCAAGTGAACCACATTCCCTTCGGAGCTGGCAATGTCAAAGGAATTCCGAGGTCTGGCGAGGTGGCTCCTGAAGTCTACATATTTTGAGGATGTCCAGAATTCAGCCTTGCACACAGAGTCCCAGGGAGGCATAGGCATGTCATCAGTGTAAACCCAGTCTGCACAGCGGAACTTCAATGCACCAATCCCCTTGATATGACGCTGCAGGGTAGCAATCTCGGATGTATTTCCTGTTGTAGAGAAAAACTGGGTGTCCAGACCATGTTTCCACCTGAGACGCGAAATTTCGCCACTATCAGCAGAATTCGATGATTTCATAGTGCAATTCAGGATGCCTGCACAACATACTGCGGGATGGGTGAACCAATTCCTCTGGACAGTCAGGATGCATAACAATCCAGCCCCATCGCATTTCCCGTTGACATTCACGTGCCACTTTAGCCAGGCCTGCAACAGTAGCCCGTGGAGTCTCCATGCATGTGGCACACTGTGCAAGGTATGGTCCAATAAGCCCCTTCAACGGTTTGAATGATCCAAGTGACAAGGGTATCCTTCTGTTCTCGAAATTGCGTATTCCATCAATTGCAGTATAGCCAGTTGCGTCAATCATTCTATCCAGGGGTAGCCAGCGTGCTCCTGTGCCTGACAGCTGTGCTGTCTGCTGGTGGCCGGCTAGGCGTCTCCTCTAGCGCAAGGGGGTATCCCATACACTCAAACTCCAGTTGCCATCTCTAAGGGTCCAGATTCTTTTTCTCGCGTTCACTGGCCAGTCTCCTCGCCGCACAAAAGACAAGCCGACCACCAATGATCCAGAAGCTACCCACTGAGGTAATAACAGACAAAAATTGGTCCCCAGGTCAGTACACAGACAACAGAGGTGTCGCAGCAAGTGCAGTAACATACAATTGTCAGGCCAGACCAGTAATCCCTTGATGATCCCCACGGGAGGTACCCTTGCCAAATCCTCCAGCCGCAGCTTTAGTCTAGTCTCGCTGACCTTCCGGATTTGCCCATGCTCGCGGTTGACATCCACCCGCAGGACCTTGTGGGATAACACCATTGTCTTCTGTACGGCATCTGCTAGTGTGACTGTTTTCGCAGCGGCCTTCTTGTTCCCCCGGCTGTGCGGATTCCGTTGACTGGGGCCCTCAGAGGACCCCAGCGAGGGTTGTGATGATACGGGTGGCTCCAGGGCCACAGGCACATTGGTGTTTGATTTTGGGGGTACAGATAACATTACAGTGGGGGCCTGGAGGAAATCAGGGTGCTCTGGGCAAGGATCACATTGATAGACAGCGGTGATTTGCTTGTTTCCGGACCAGTTATTCTCAAATTTTAGCCTCCGCAAGGGGAAATCTAGGAATTCTGCTCAGAGCAGCTGAAATCACACATCAAGAAAGTCTCAGCAAAATGTAACAGGCAAATTCATGAGAGTCGGGATCACACAAAAAAATGAATAGCACATCAGTGGTACAAGTGGCAGCAGTGTAACAATACCCTGTGGGAAACAGTCTCAGAACACACAAAACCCAAAAGGAAGCGAAATTTCGCGTCTCATACCAAAATGTGCTAAAAGCAATATTGAAAACACCAAGTATCTCAAATGTGGCGAAATTTCGCCACTCCAAGCAAAAACACCAGAATCAAGGGATAGTATCTGGTACATTGTGAAGACAACAATCTATGTCAGTCCCATTGTGAAGTATCCTGTCCAAAACCTCCTCTTCATCCAGAATAGCTACTACGTCGTCATCATCTGACACACTACTGCTATCACTGTCACTGTGCACTGCAAACAAGGCCACCTCGGGGCCCTCATCCTCGTCATCGCTCGCATTGTCCGCACCCGCCACCCCCCCCCCCCATTCGGAGGCTGCACCCTATTCTGCGGTTGCTGTGGGCCAGGTTTGGCTGGTGGTTTTGGATGCCTTGGGGCAGGTTTGGCGATGGGTGCACCGTGTCTGGGGGGGGGGGGTGTGAGGGGCACCTGGTTGTGCAACCGGTTTCCCTGGTTTGGGTTTGGGTTTGGGTTTGGGCTTCGGCGGGCGGGTAATTTGCATCACTCTCTGGATATCCACATTCCGTTGCCCGGCAATCGTTGATGGGGGCACTATTTGCTGTAGAACCGTAAGAAGGTCATTGCTTGGGGGATTCTTACGGAGAAGGGTCCTAATATATTTGTGGAACACACTGAAAAGAACGCTACGTGGTGGTACGGCTGCAAATGGACTGGGAAACCGAAGGTCATCTACACTACGCAACACAACTGCTTCTACTACCCGAAGGGGTGGCGGCTTCCATTGTACAATGGGCAAAGATGCAACAGACACACTCAGAATAAACTTCCGCAGATTGGACCCATACCGCTTCACACACTTCTCTGTCAGTGAGAACCGCGGGTTCTTCCTCCCTGTCAGGGTCTGACGCAATGTTACAAAATTTTCGGAAGTGCCACTCAGGGATGTGATGGTAGTCCATATCCGGCACTGTGCACACAACCTGCTCAACATAGCCTCCCCATATTCCTCACTGTGAATACAACCGGGCGTTCGAGAGTGCCAACGCTGCAATGTGACCAGAGCACCAACTAATGTCTTGATGTACTCCACATTCTCCCATTGATCCCCCACCAAATAAAGCATAACCAACAAACAGGACTCCGGCACTCCCAAGGCATTCTTCCCACTTCCCGGATCTCTACCAGCCCAATTGCAGTCTCTCACAAGGACACAAATCCTAAATGCAGCAGGGCAATACTCCTTCAACAACACCTTCAACCCCAAAAGTAGCTCCTTGCTTTTAGACTGCATGTCGTTCAATGGTCCATTCTGCGCCGCAACGGCGAATGCATCAAGTTTGGCTTGAACTCTTGGTAGAAAAGTGCCAGCATTAAGACAAAGCGCCAGTATTGTCTTCTCCATATGAAGCAGCTTAACCTTTGTTGGTACCGCATCCCCTTCCTTGAAATCGGTGTGTACTCTCTCAATCAGACAGATAATGGGCATAAAGTTGCGGTAAAGCATGGTGATCATATGCTTGTACGGGTGCCAAACTCCGTAGATGAGGGGGAGGCTTGACCAGTGCAACTGGAAGTTCCAGGATGTGTAACTCTGCCCATACAGGTATTTCAAGAGCTCATAGTGAATCTTCATATCCACACACAGTGGTAAATCATGACAAGTTGCCTGCTGCACATGCCGAATTGTATTTAGCAGTTTCAAGTGGTCCAGTTTGGTTCCACACCGTAGCTGTATTAGTGGTGTAGCGGCCATGGATGAAAAAGGATGGGTGCCGAGCGTGGTCCGCCTTCAGGTTAGGGTCAGTATTCAAATGCCGCCTAGCCCCAGCCAGTGGCAAAACGTTGTAGCGGTGGACTGGAATGGTAGAATTGTGGCCTCGGCCGAGAAAAAAAGCATAAAGGGGGGGGGGGGTGACCTAGAGGGGCCATAGGGGCGGTAGGGCTGATCCATGCATGGCAAGAGCGGGGCATGATTACCGAGGGTAAGGGCTGTGTTATGTATATGAACTATTGACGTACAAATGCCAAAAAAGAGCTTGAGGATCGGGTGACATTTTCAATTCATGGGTAAAGCCCTTGCGAAGCCAAATAAGATTGATCTTATTGGTAATTTGCCAATGCAATATTAAAATTGCTCCTTTCGGCTTTGCGTCATTATCCGTGTCCAACCCCGTACGAAAGCAATGCGCAGCTGTGAAGTTCAGGAAGTTGCAGTTAAAAGCACGAAGGTGAAAGCGCCCATTCCAACGTGCTATATGCGGTACCTTCTTGTCTGCAATCCTCACAATCCTGATAGGGCGAGCTATATCTGAAACCAGAAGATTAAAAGTCTTCTTTTGCTAAAAACAGAGCACTTCATCAGAGAAGAGCGCTGTGGTGCAGCCGGCTATAATTTCTGAGGGACGCGGAACAAGGTATGTCGCCTGACAGCCCGCTTCTACGGCAAAGGTGATGAACGCCGGCAGCTCTGAAATTTGGAAAGCCCATTCAGTTTCTAGAAGGTGGGGCCTCATGGTGACGGTTGTCACATAGAATGCATCATTCCTGTTTGTCAAGTGCCCGATCAGCTTCGCATGTACGGAGTGCGGACGCACGATGCAGGAAAACAGTTGTAGACACAGGTGACAACCCCATCGTGCACCACAGCATCGAATCAATTGGAAATGTACCAACGGCTCGGATAAAAATGTGTCAATTCTGTAAGACGCGCTCGGTTCGGAGAATGTAGTTTGATATACAGGCGTGAAACTTGGTAGACTTGCCGAAGAGAACACTGATGTGGGAGAACGCACGTAAGTCCATGATGTCATCAACTTGGATTCATTAGAAGTGACCCAGCCATGATTGACAACACCAGACCTTCTGTCAATAAATTGAAGGCAGCACCAAAATCTTGATGCCCATCCAAATAGACCACATCAAGAACATGCAGTTTCTCATCCAAAATGCTCACGGTCATGGCTCCCAATGGGTTTTGGAAGATGGTGAACGTGTTGGCATTGTAGAAGGTCATTCCATGGTACATTGGGCGCACCTTTCCACTCCCCGGGCCTCTCCACTCACGGGGAAGACCTGTGCACCACCCGTCCTTGCTCTCCTTCACCTGCGGCATAATGACGGCCTCGGGATCGTAGAAGGCAGAGTTGTTGTACTTCTGGGCGGCGGGTTTGTCGTTCACGGTCTTAGGCAGTTGCGATACATCAGCTCCTCGGGGCATGGTCCCCGGGGAGCGGCAGAGGCACAAGAGATCGAAAAAAAAATAGACACCAAAAAAATAGACACTCAGAAAGTGAGCTCTACCTTTGTATTGAGCATCCTATCTCTAGCCCCAAGTTTAATCTCGCCTTGGCAAGTCCCCCAAGTAGACCGCACTAGACCGCAAACCTTCTCTGCAAGGCACCTTGTACAAGCCGAAAGATGAGAATTCAACAACACAAAATGTCACTCCCACCACTTCCAACCACCACCCTTGCCATCATCATAAACTGGGTGCAAAGGATGGGCCAAATTCTTAGACACGGCGAGAAGATACTCCAAATTGTGTGGTGAAGAGGGGGCAAAAAAACCAATAGGGAATGGTAAGAAAAAAAATTTTCCCGGTGCGCGCCCGGTGCGCTAACGCTTCCCCAGACGCATATGGCATCACGGGGCAATTCTTGCACCGCGCGCTACTTTTAGACTAGTTTCCCCCCCCAATAGCCCCAAGACACGCCCCTTCCAAACACCCTTAAATTAGGCGGACCCAACTACCCTAGCCTTGGGGGTGCAAAGTAGCCGAAGGGTGCAAATTTTTTTTTTGACTGACACCAGAAGTTCAAAGAGTACTCAAGACTGTGGTTGGGAAAGTGGGCTTCTGCAGCACATGATACAGTGGATCCCCGTAACGTGGGCACATGGCAAAGACCCAGAGTTCACATGCGTATACCAGATGGCTCTCTGATGCGGTAGGCAAAACCGCCACGCCATATGGCAAGCCTATAATGCGTAAGAGTTAAGGGGGTTAAGGCATGCTGGATCACTGTGTGCCATTCCCCATACGTCCTCAAGGGTGACAAGCTTTCGTCTCTTTGCAGGAACCATGTCCGGTGGCGGGCGGGCGTGGCGGGCGTTGGCCCAGGATGCCGGGCATTGTGCGGCAGTGGCGTTTAGGCAGAGGTGACTCCACCCGGTGGGCGGCGCGCTCAGATGCCCACAACTAGCTCACCACTGAAAAGAGCTCAACCCTTCGGTTATGCCGCTGGTAGTGCTGGTCTGCGGAAGTGGTCCACACTCTAGCACGTCGCAGAAGGGAGTGCCAGTGCCGTGATTGCTGCACCAGATCATCTAGCACGTCGCGGTATGAATCCATCAGTGAGGCCCCGAGAACGGCACGCCGATGCAGAAACCAAGGCTGGGCTAGATATTGCATCGCCGATGCTACCTGTTGTGCCCCTTGGTCTGCGGCAGCGGAACAAAGGCACTGGTCTAGCCGCATGGCATTGTATCATGGGGCCTTACGAGCAGTCATCGAACAAATCCTCCAAACAATGCGAAGGTGGATGCATAGCCAATGGCCGAGCAAATGATGGAGATTTCAGAATCTTCCGCATTTGTGCGGTCCCCAATCCAGCGGCATCCCCCCTCTTCAACGTGGATTT
Source organism: Eutreptiella sp. 'Long Island Sound 2002' (assembly GCA_964036045.1). NCBI lineage: Eukaryota > Euglenozoa > Euglenophyceae > Eutreptiales > Eutreptiaceae > Eutreptiella > Eutreptiella sp. 'Long Island Sound 2002'. Next base: position 41,770,928 of record OZ038396.1, read on the forward strand.
GCACGGCCTCTTTGTGGCGATGAATGAAAGCATTCGGAGCAAACCCAATGTAGCATACATCATGCTCGATATGAACCCTGCCGAAAATTTGCTCCAAGGACACAAAGTTGTTTTCCGGCGCTACAATGAAAGGGACTACAAGGCACTAATTTGGGATCCAGCTCGGCAGCCGACACATTTGGATACTAGCAATGCATTTATGTTTCGGCATTTCCTGCCCAGTTTCGGAATTGTCAGCCATTGAGTTTGTGCTTCCGCGCTGCGAATCCAATGCATCTTTTCGCCGCCCAACGTGCATCCATGCAAAATGTGTCTTCTTGCTTTTAGAATCCCGGCAACGACGAGCACGAATTCCTTCATGTATCTCCTATTCTCGCCCATTTTTTGCATGGCACAAGAGGGACCACAAGAGGCTCCATTGATGAGTTGGTCTCCCAAGCATGTAGGGCGGGTGCACGTACTGCACACCCATTTAATTGATGCCAAAGACAGTGGCTCAAGGCGTAACGATTCAAGGACATGGCTTGAGACTGACAAAGCCATTAGGATGCTTCTGCCAGTACCATTTCCATGAGGATGCGAGAGTTATTCTTGAGGATTGCGGCTGTAAGAGTTGGGTTGAGTTTGTGAACTAATGTAAACAAGGACCGGGAACAGCCTGCGGCAAAACAAAGGCGGCACCACCACTAAATATTTGGCGCGGGGGGGGGGATGGGCGGGGTGTCTGAACCTGATTCTGCAATGCTGGTTTGAACCTCGCCAAGTTGAGGCAGGCTGTCAACCTGTTGCTCGGCCCACTGACGTCTTTTTCCCATTGGGCTTGAAAAGCATGCACTGCATGGGGCTCCAGCCTTTGGTCAACTGCAGGTGAGCTGAATTTTCGCCTCAAAAGCCGAACCGTTGCTTCAAATCAGAGATCCTTGGGGGACGGTTGCCAAGTGACGGTCCCCCAACCCCCTCTGGGGAACCGCACTACCACCGTACACGCACATCTTCAGGCACAGAAATTGCAATGCAAAACGAAGGAATGCAGCACAAGATGTGTTCAAAGGGCTGCCAATGTACTGAGACCTACTCCTTGACCGCCTCGGTGCAAAATTTCTTGGTCGTGCTCCACTTGACCTCGAACTCCTGAAGATGCTCACCACTTTCCGCTGAAATGCTTTGGGCAGCACTCTTGGATGGTGGCTTGGCCCTTTTGGGAGGAAGCTTGGCAGGTGCAAGCAATTTTTCGCGAACCTTGCCTTCACGCTCATAAGAGATGCGGCAATATGCATCAGCCGTGCTATCAATATCCAACGACCTGCGCCAAAACAGGTTCCCCTGCGGAGCGGATGAACATCACATTCGTCCAGGGGGTAAACATGGTTGTGCTGTCACGTTCCATTTCAGCGAAAGTGAGCAAAACGTCTTGCCAAGAGTACAAGGAGTACAAGTGGCGGTGCCTCACAACACAGTCACCCACACAACAACTTTTTTATTAACTCGTGACCGAAGTTCAACTAAGTGTCCATCGAGTGTACCTGTAGCAGGTCATGGGTCAGTGACAGGGCAGGTTTCGGGTGTGGGATGGGCCACCCACACAACAACACAGTGAGCGGTGACAAAAATTCTTGTGTTGACCAAGTGACAGTCTCCCCCGCCCCCTGGAAGGACAAGGGGTGGGGCAGGGGGGGGGGGGGTTGTATGGTACTCGAGACAACCTGTTGGAATCAAGGTTCAGAGCTGTCCGGTGCTACGGTGATCTCACAAATGACTATGGTAGCGGATCTGACACGTTGTAAGGAATAGCTGAGTCTGAAACCAGGTTATGAAGCGGGCCGCAAGCAGGTCACAAAGCGCTCCACACATGCACGTCCTGGCATGCATATGCAGCAATGTTCAGCAGTTCACTCAATGAGACAGCAATAAGATACAGCCATTTGCTTTCTACCACACAACATGCAGTGGGAGACTGCCACGCCCGTCGAATTCCCAGTGTGCATGAGGCACAGTGACTGTAGCCTGAAAAAGACAGCGGTGTGAAGACTGAAGGCTGAGATGAATCAGCGGGTTGCATTGCATGACCACACGCAAATGGCGCATGTAATCCTCCGGAATGAAATGGGGAGGGCCAAGACTCAAAGGACGCTGCAGGAGTTGATCAGAATGACAGGGCTGAGGGCCGACAATTGGGCTGCCAACTGGGCACACGGCCTGCGGCAGGTGCGCCAAGGCACTGCGTTGGTGGGCACCAAAATGCAACAAGGGCCCGTGAAGGCCAACTTGATGATGGTGGTCATGGATATTGTTGCACATGGGCATTCCAGGAACTCATGGCTGTACAACAAAAACCACAGAGCACACCTGCAACAAACCAATAAACAACAACAACAAAAGCAATGCAACCGCCCCCAAAACACATGAACAAAGCCCCCCAACCAAACACCCTCCTCGAAACCCACCAACATTGAGTCTAAAGAAGTCGAATGCAAGAGTTCAGTGCTGAGGTGGCACCCAAGCCCTGTGAATAGCACGGGGGGTGATGGTTGGTATTGTTATTGCTGCAGCTGCAACTGTTGTTCCTGCCGTTGTTGTTGGTGCTGTTGTTGCCACTCATTGCCAGGGGTGGTCACTCGTGATCACAAGCACCGAAGCCCCTCTGCGTATCAAATTCCAGGTCAGGCCATACTAATTCAGAGGATTGCGAGATTCCGCAGATTGCGAGATTACGCGGCGCGCGGGGGGCTGGGGGCGGGGGGTGAATAAGCGACACCGAGGGGGTCCCGCAGCACAAGGTCGGCTTGGGTTGGCCACTCCCACCCCGCTGAGCCTCAGCGCAGTCCTGCACGTAGGCCGCCGATACGAGGGCACACCGTGACAGGGGGGGTGGTCTGCCGCCGTGTGTTGCTCCGCAGGAATGGCTGCGGTGGGGGACCTGACGCCTCTTGCAGAAAAGGCTTCAGGGAGGATGAGGACTGGTTTTTTTTGGGGGGGGGGGTGCCATCTGCCAGTCCTGTAAGCGGCCCCTTGCGGGGAGTGGAATCATGGATATGCCACGGTCCGCAATGGTTTGGCTGATGTCCCCTGATCCTGCCCCCCCTACACAGGCACAGTTCAAAGCAGTCGACCAATTGACGGGCGGGAGCGCGCGGCCCCGCCCGCAATGGTTTGACGTGCTGGTCTGTTCGGCGTGTGCCGTTCGCGGGGATTGACACAACGGCCCCAAAGTCCCAGGGATAATATAAACAACCATCAGGGGATGCCTTGCGGCCACGCCCCTGCGGGCAGACACGAATTTCTATCACATATATCCATCACACCTTACCAAGACCATTGTCGAACTTCGTCCACGACCTCATCTTCAATCATCGAACTTCGTCCAAGTCCTTTCAGAATGAATGGAGTGGCATTAGGGGAAGGACAGAGGCATGTGGGATGATGAGGCTTCAGGCGGGGACGAGGACTGCGTTACGGGAGGTGCGCTGCAGCACCCGATCTGGCACGTCCAAAATACGGGAAGCTTGGGGCTGTTCCCAGTGGCAGACGTGTTTCGCAGCGCTTCAAGACCGCAATTGCAAGGAAACTACATGCTGTCTTTTTGGGGGGGGAAGGTCCAGACCAAGATGAGCTGGCGTAGCCCGCTCACTTCACAATACTCGACATTACCTCTCGGGATCAAGGTTCAGAGCTGTCCAGTGCTACGATGATCCCACGATGGCGTGGAAGCGGATCTGGCACGTAGCGAGGATTGGCTGAGTCTGAAACCAGGTTGTGCGGTGGGAGACTGCCACGCCTGTAGCAAGCGAACTACAGACGGGACCGGGGGTGGCACGAGGCCGTCTGGCCCATCCCCCTTGGCCAAAGGTGGTGCCAAGCTGCCGGCCAGGCTCATGGAGACTTAGGAGGCCAAACACAGCCGAAGGGATGTACGGGGCACGCGGGCAGCAGCCCACGAGAGCGCACGCGCATGCGCATGCACATCCTGCCCGCCATGCACGATAACCGCGCACAAAACCCCAATCAACCTGACTACTAAAGCAGACTGCGAGGCCCACGGGCATATGCACGACTCCCAGCCCTGCCCAACCGAACCCAAGAGAAGTATACACGTGCCGCAAGGAGGCGCCATGACAAAGCCCTGCTAACAGACCAAAACGTGTTGCACAACTGCACACGCACAGTGGCACGTCAGCTCTGTCCAGTTACCAGAGCGACCCCTCCTGCAGCACGACACAAGCCTTCTGTGTCTTCGGCCTGCGCATTGGGCACGGCCCTGAGGAGCCAGGCGCTATCTCCCTCACGGGGGTGTCCTTCCTGCTGACCCCACAACACACAGGCGCGCGCGCACACACGCGCGCGCGAGAACACACACACACACACACAAACATAAATCTCCTTCTCAGCAGAAACAGAGGCTTGGACATCAAAAATGAACGAGCGACCCACCGCCTTCTCCGCTGGACATCAAGTCGAACGAGACCCAGCGGAGGTAACCCCCCGCCCCCTTTGCCACAGGCCACACTATCACGCACACATCAGACCTTCTACGCAAACAACCACAACCGGCCCTTGGGCGTCTGCTGGTGCTGGACAAAGTGACGGTTCTGGACCCCCGTCCCCCTGGGGAACGGCAACGGTTCGGGCCACTCGTGTCCACCCGCCACGCAGCCGTCCTGACGTGCTCGCTACCAAGTCGGTTCATATAGGCACGGTCATGCGTGATGGTGCGTGGCCATGCGTGACTGTGCACGGCTGCAGCAGATCAGATCCATCGACGTCCCGCAGCCCCCCTCCCCCTCCCTCGCAGTGCGCACTACCTGTAAAGGGCTGTGTAGACACAGCGACACATGTATACTGCTGTACAATTCCAGAAACTAAGGGCTGGGACGGGAGGGGCGGTCACTCGTGATCACAAGCACCGAAGCCCCTCTGCGTATCAAATTCCAGGTCAGGCCATACTAATTCAGAGGATTGCGAGATTCCGCAGATTGCGAGATTACGCGGCGCGCGGGGGGCTGGGGGCGGGGGGTGAATAAGCGCTTGGGTTGGCCACTCCCACCCCGCTGAGCCTCAGCGCAGTCCTGCACGTAGGCCGCCGATACGAGGGCACACCGTGACAGGGGGGGTGGTCTGCCGCCGTGTGTTGCTCCGCAGGAATGGCTGCGGTGGGAGACCTGACGCCTCTTGCAGGGAAAAAAAAAAGGCTTCAGGGAGGATGAGGACTGAGGTACGCTGCAACAACCAAGGGGCTGCACGCGTGCTACAAAGGGAAGGAGGGGTACTGCGTTGGCAGCGTGCGCAGGGGCCGTCCACTGGACTGGCAGCAGCGGACGGAGCACTGCTGGGCAGCGGACAGAGGGCGGACGACCGCACCGGGGGCGCAGTCCCCTCGGCCGTCCGCCCCTCCCTCCGCCCGATGATCGAGAGGCGTCCGGCCAGGGCATCGCGCATGTGCTGACGCACACGTGCGGGTGATCCTTTTGCATGACCCTTGTCCCGGACCGCCCCCACGATCAGTCGCGCTTTACCTGAAGGCGTTTGGTTTTGGTACCCTTTTGTGGGGGGGGCTCGGACGTTGGGAAGCTGGCAAAGCCCCCTTACCAGACGGTACTCGAGAGAGTTCTCGGAATCAGGAGTCAGAACAGTCCAGTGCTACGGTTGTCCCACAGCTCCGTGTGGTAGCGGACACAACACGTGGACAGGGCGAGCTACGGGGGAGTATCCGCACCGCGCGCGCACCGCGCGTGCACCGCACGCGCACCGTGCGCGCACCGCATCTGATACCCCCCCTGAGGGAGGAATTGGGATAGTCACTAATGCAACGTATCCTCCGAGCAGTAGCAAAGAGCAGCAGATGCTCTGCAGATGCTTGCACTGTGTTTCACCATCCGACTCTTGTAGAAGTAGAATATCCTCATCAGCTTTGTGGCTCTGGATCTTCTTGGAATACTACCTGTCTAGAGCAAGAAGCAATCGGATTGGAACAGACGCAAAAACGATGGTTCCCAAAAAGGCCCAAAAGTGCGGAAACACGGGGTCGCCGTGTTTGGACAAGCCGTTGTTCGGACTTGGGCGGAGTATCCACACCGCGCATGCACCGCGCGCGCACCGCGTCAGGTATTTGAACAACTTCTCCAGGAGATGGTCTACCGGGAGAGCAGTTGTAGATGGTGTCTGGTGGGCTCTGAGGCGTTACCATTCCCCCTGATTGGCTCTGGATGAAAGGGTCTACGGAACAACCCCAGTACCCGCACCGCGCGCGCACCGCGTCTGATACTCCCCCTAAATCTGAAACCAGAAGATGCAGCGGGGACTGCCACGCCCGTGGGCATCCCAAGGTGCGGTGCTGCTGGAGCACATACAAAGACTGAAGGCTGAGGAGCACCAGCGGGTTGCATTGCACACCGCAAGACGGCGTTTGGTTTTGGTACTCTTTGGCCCCCGTTCACGTTCTGTGCCCCCGCCCGTTGGCCGCCGTCTTGGCACGCCCCTCCCCTGCCCTGACATGTCAAGCCAGACGGCGCCCGCAGGCGGGGGCATGTGATGAGGGGCCGACGCCAAGCCGGAGCCCGAATCTTGACCCGGAGGATCCGACTTCAGGCGGCTGCCATGCGCGCTCCACCCGAGTCTACCTCTGCCCCCCAAACCCCCAAAGGGCAGGGGGTGCGCTGCCGGAGGTGCCGGGTACTTGTGCGGCGGAGATGCGGGGCGTGGCCGCCGTGAGGGAGGCGCGTGCTCCCGTCCCGCAGCACAGGCCCAATGGACGGCCGCCCCGCCCTCCTGAGGGAAGCGGCGCCGCAGAAGTACGACAAGGGGCAGGGCTCTTGTCGGGGGGGGGGGGGGGCTCCGTCAACGACAGACCTCGCGCCATCGCCGCCGAATGCGCGGTGCAGTCCGCTCCGCGCGGCCCGCGCCTCGTCCAATGCCACATCCCTCGGCCCGCCCCCCCAGCCCCACCAGCACCAGCACAGTACCGACCCCAGCCACACAAGGATCCGCCTGTCGACTGGGCGCTGGGGGTGGGGGTGGGGGGGCACTGCACGACACCTGCGGGGGGGGGGGGGGGTCGTGCAGGGGGGCCGAAAGAAAAAGAACGCGTGGCTGCATTGGCCGCGGCGGTTGCGGGGCGCGTGAATCGTGGGGACGCGGCCACGCGCGCGCGTCTGCTTCAGGACGGCCCCGATGGCACCGCCAGAACAGGGGGCCCCGCGAGGCCTGTGTTGTGGGGATGCGTCGAGAGGCCTGTGCTTTGGCGATGTGACACGGCGACGGTCCCCGCTGTGGGAAACAGATGCGTGTGCGAACGGCTGACGCTCCGCGGCGGTCCGAGGGCACCGGAGGCCGGCGGTTTTTTGGATGGCATTAAGGACAGCCCTGGTGCCATGTGCCGCTCGCTAGGATCCGCCCCTGCTACGCCCAGAACTCAGTAGGAAGCAGCTCCCACGCACGACTCCCTATGACCGAGCCCCATGGGAGCCTGTCCGACCTGCCGGGCGCACTCTGCGCTGGCGAGCAAAGAAGGGCGTCACACAGCAAATGCAGAGAAGGAAGAGATCTTCAGTGACATGTCATGGGCGCCTTTCGCTGGAGCGAACAAGACGGCGGATGCATGAGACTTGTGCACCACGCCTACGGCCCCATGCACTATTGGCTGGCGGGCCAAAGGCAGCAGGAGATGCCGCCAGGCACCGGAAGTAAGACTTCATAACGTCACACAGCAGCAGCCCCCCCCCGCCCTCTCCCTTTCTCACATGCAAACCACTGTCCATTGTGGATGTGTGCAAGCGGACGGGGGCCCCGGGGGCACAGTTCGGTGGATGCAAGCGTTGAGCCCATGCCGCACGGAGGATCGGCCTGTGCCTCCACGATGGTCCTCCGCTTCACACCTCCGACCGGCTGCACAGCCGGTGCGTCCCCCCTGCAGGGCCGCACCGCGCGCGTGCCCCCGCGGTGATATATATATGGCCCTCCCTCGGCGCTGCCTGGGTGAGGCTGGGGCCAATGGACCAAGCAACACCCGCGGTGAGTCATGCAGGACCGGAGGGACGTCAACGCCGCTGCACAACGCCGGCCAACGACACGCTTGTGTATTGTTTTTTGGGCTGAGGCATTTGGGCTCAATCATGGTCGGTCACAGATACTGGATGCCCCCGCCAAGGCAATTCCAGCCGATGTTCCAAGTGTCAATCAGTAAACAACTGCTATGGTACACCCAGTCGGTATGGTACAGCCTGAAATGTACAAATGAATGGGACATGAGCACCTGAGGCATTTGGGGGGGGGGGGGCGAATCAACGCAATCCAAGATGCCAGGGTCCCAGGGTCAATGATGGGGGCGTACGTGCCACTCCAGCAAAGCGTGCCCAGATCGCGCAGATCGGAAGAGTGCGGCTGTTTTGAGGCCCGGGACCGGCAAAGGCGGCGGCAGTCAGGCGATTCCCGGCAAGAGAGATGGGGTGCGGCGGCATTTGAGGCCCGGACGTCTACCGTTGACAGCCCGGATCCGCACCGGGGCCGCTGTGGGTCCTGGGCTGCGGAATGCAGATGCAGAAGCGACCCCCTGCGGCCCACATCACATGTGAGCGGGTCCTACTCAGTCACACGTCGGGTGGGCGTGGGGGCGGGGTCCTGACCCATACATCAGATGCTGGTGGGTCCTGCGAGGGTTGCATGGGCCCCAGGGCACCCCCGACCGTCCAATCGTGCGCGGCACGCCGACGGGCGACGGACGCATGCAGCAGCAAAGCCTAACACCCGCGGCCGTCGGCACCAGGCATGCCTTTGGTGCCCGGCAGGAGTACCGAGTCTCGTGGTTCATCTTCATCTGGTCCGCCCGCCGTGCAGGGCTGCCATTGAGGAATCAGATGGTTCTTCCTGCTTTGTTCCGCGAAGGGTGGCCTGAGAGTACTGCCGACAGAATGCGGTTGACCAACAGCGGGTGACACTCAACCGACGGCGGATTGCGCGTAACCGAACGGTTGATGGCCGACCGACGCCGGTTGGCCGATGGCCGACGGCCGTTACCCAACGGCTGGCGCTCCGCGGCGGTCCGAGGGCACCGGCGGCCGGCGGTTTGTTGGATGGCATTGAGGACAGCCCTGGCGCCGTGTGCCGCTCGCTAGGATCCGCCCCTGCTACGCCCGGAACTCGGTAGGAAGCAGCTCCAACGCACGACTCCCTGCGACCCAGCCCCATTGGAGCCTGTCCAAACCGGGCGGGCGCTGCCGGGGCGCTAGACCTCGACCAGCGACAGGAACGTCGCCCAGAACAGCGCGCACACGCCCAGGAACGTGACGCGCCAGGCCCCCGGGACCAGCCCGAAGGTCGCGACGTGCACGAAGGGCCACACCGTCCAGTTGGCCTGCAGCGTGGGCCAGAGGGCGGCGAGGGTGCCGCGCCGCGCCGCGTCCAGCGACAGCCCCCGGGCGAGGCCGCGGCAGAGCAGGAACAGCAGCGTGTTGGGGGGCGCGAAGACGAGCTGGTCCAGGGCGATCTTCACGGGCACGGCCCCGGGGCCCGTGACGCGCCGGTCGAGCCAGGCGTGCCAGCAGTGCCCCAGCAGCGCGGCCGGGACCGCGCCCCAGAGCGCCATGAAGAGCAGCCCGGCGGTGTCGAAGTCCGGGGCCCCGGCCTGGGCGACGAGGTGGCCCAGCGCGAAGCAGAGGGCGGAGGTGCAGGCCTTCGTGAGGAGGGGGCGGTCGTGCAGGCGGGCGTCGTACCACGCCACGGGGTCGGCCCGGGCGCGGGGCAGCGGGGGGCTCTTGGGGCGCTGGGCGGAGAGGGTGGCGAGGGAGAGCGCGGCGGGGGGGCGGGGGGGCGGGGGGCCGGGGGCGGGGGCGAGGACCGGCGCCATCGCGAGGACCCCGAGGCCCACGAGCAGCAGGGAGGCGAGGCTCTTGGCGGCGAAGTCCGGGCGTCGCGTGAGCTGGCGGAGGAGGGCGGCCCCTGTCGAGGGCCTCGTCGCGGCGTTGTGGACGTGCGGATGTCCGCGAATGATGGCTTGATGCCCTGACAACAAAGGACGCGATGGACAGAGTGGTCAAGCGCGGAGGGGCAGGCCTTTGCTTAGTGACACTGGGGGGGGGGGGGTGGGGCGGGAAATTGGGCCCCCCCGGAATTTGGCTGACCCCCCCCCACCCAACCATATCAGAAAAATTTTCCTGCGGAAGGAAATGAAATTCATCAAAGGGGCCCGAACTTGGAGGTCGAGTTTGGGTACACAAACCATTTTTTTGGCCTCTGACCCCCCCCCCCCCCCCCGTGTAACATTCTGTCGGGTTGTTGTTTCTTTACGGGGCCCTGGACAGTCACCTGTTCGTCCCTTCGCATGTTGCGTCGGGTCGCTGCGGCCGGTGTTCCTCCCGGTGTCGTTTCCGCGTTCGCGGAGCCCAGTCGTTGGTGTGTTGGGGCTGTGCTGAATGTGGCATGGCGTGCCGCAGCGGAATCGGCGCCAAGAGGTCTGGCCAAAGGAGTGCTAGCAAATGCAAGGACCACGGGGTGTTTCGAGGACGTGGTAGGCCCAACTTCTGGGTACAGTGGCGTGCACACCCCCGATGTTCTGGCCGACAAAACACGGCCAACGAGCTGAGGTATGAAAGGTTCGAAAAAGAGGGCAGGTGACTGGGAGCAAAGGATTGCCGCTGAGCGAACCTTTGACCCACTGACCAATCGGTACACACAGTAACCTCCGGGTGGACCCCTTTCGTGGACCCTTTCGTGGACCCCCCCCCCTTTAGTCCTGCATGCACGCCCCTGATCCAGTAGAAAAACAGCCAGGCATACGGGCGTGAGCCTGGCTGCGTGTTTGCCAACCTACAGCCCAACAGGCGACAGCTGACCTGGTACAGAGCCGCAGGGAGGAAGGGACCTTGGCCCTCAACCCCAGCCATTGAACACTCGGACAGCGATCACAGAGAACAAGGATCCGTTACACTGAACTGAGAGCAATGAAGACCGTGGGGCAGGCGCGGTTGGAGCTAATTGCGGTGAAGCAAACCTGACCCATTGTGGCCTGTAGTCCAACAGGGAGGAGGATGACTTGACCCAGACAGCCCAAGAAACATTCGATAGCCGTAGTGCACGGCGAACTCAAGGCAACATTCAGCACTGATCTGGTTTGCACTGCAGTGCAGCAAGTCAAAACAATGTACTGAGATTCGTAGCCATGACCATATGCCTGTGTCACGGGGGTATATGTGAGCTCAGTATCCGTTGCTCATGGGCCTTCAAAGGCAAACTCCTCACCCCTTCAGTACAGCACATGGCTGGGCAAGAAAGTGTAGACAGTCTTCCAGCACACCATATCCTGATCACACCTTCGGGAACCCCTTTTTCTGCAACATGAATCGCCCACGCACCACTCGCACAGCGCACAGAACCACGATGGGCATAGGCTGACAGTAGAAATGTACAATGCCTGTAGTTCAATAACCCGGTAATGGCTGTGGCGGGGGCTTTCAGTCGATCAGAACCGACCATTGCTCTCTCTCTCTCTCTCTCTCTCTCTCTCTCTCTCTCTCTCTCTCTCTCTCTCTCTCTCTCTCTCTCTCTCTCTTCCTCTATCTCCCTCTCCCTCTCCACTCCCCCCCCCGCCCCCGCCCCCAACAACACCCCGTCAAGCCCAGGCCTGGAATGGGGGTTCAATCTTCATGCCCCGTGCGGGTCACCCATTGGGTAGACGGGGGGTTGGGTGCAGTTGGTCAACAACTCATAAAGTGTTACAGTTTCATCATAACCAAAGCATACAGATTGCAAACTGGCAGACGAACACAAAACACACAAAGCATATGGCGCATGACACCACAAAACTGCAGAAACGGGACGCAATGCACAAGCAACGTCATCCAAAACCAGAATAGCCGGCTTACCTCCCCTGACACACTACGTCAAATGCATTGTATGTGGAACAGCAATGCTGCATGCCTGGGGAAAATGCAGCGCTGCTGCAACTGACGTCCCATCGCTGCTGCCCTTCCTAATTGCAGCAGCTAATGGTTCCTCGCAGCTGGGATGGATCACTCGAATGTGAAAAATTCCAGGTGAGGGTTAGGGTCAGAGCAAGGGGGGACGACCACATGAGCACACAGGCAAACCTGCGGGCGAGTGGGAAGACATTGATGTGCAGTCCAATGTCAATGTCCGCACATGAAACTGGATCACAGAGGTTGTCATCAGGGCCCCGTTCTGCCGTTGCTGGAGAGGGGCGCGCGCGTCCCCCTCTCCGGGCAGTTAAGGAGGGGCCCCACCACCTTCGCACCCAAAAGGCCTCAATTCGGGGGGACTACTCATTTGTGCGGGGACATGTCCAAGGCTTCAGTCCTGAGCTGCTCGCAGCGCCTGGCACATGTTATGCCGGGCCAACAGGACAATGCGCGTCGTATTCAGCGCCACTCCCCTGCTCCACCCGTTCCCCAACCTCCATTTTGGGCCCCAGCCCCAGCACCCACACCAGCACTCGCACCGGCACTAACCCCAGCCCGGGCCTTTGCTTAGTGGCTGGTTGAGACTGTACGTCCTACGGTTTACTGGTGTGTGTGGTGCTTTGTGTGTGGCAGTATTCATGGGCGTCAATCACCTTGCAGTGCCTGTGTTACTGCACCCGCCGACTCCTTGCGCATCATCTTTGTAAAACAGAAGCATCAAACGCCCAAGGGGGGCAAAAGACGATACACTTCAAGATCGGGGCAAAATGTATAGTCATATGTGAGCAATGGTCGGCTCTCGTCGACTCCCCGCCATAGGCACTTTCGGCCTTTAGCTGCAATCCACTATGCAAAGTGGGCTGTGCCCTACGTCGAATTTCACGCATATTGACAGACCCTAGGACAGCTGTTCGTTAGGAAGGGGGGGGGGGGGGGCAACGACATACCAGGTCCATGTCCTCCCATTGGTGACAGAAGGAAATCTGCGTCAGATCTTGAGACCGTACGTCTCGGTGGCATCACCTGATGGGATGGCGCTGCAGGCCGTGACGGGGCGGTGTTGAGAAGCGGCGCCGCCTGAGCCGGTGCTGTTTGGCCTGGGGCTTGGTAGACCATTGGGATGCCGAAGAGGGAGGCAAAGCCGAGACCGGGGGCCTCGTACAGGGCCAACAGCAGCACGATCATCGTCAGCGCGGCTGCAATATGTATTGAGGCTTGAGAGCCGTGGTGTGAGGGAGGGAGTGCCGGGTCTTGACCAGGATTGGGTGAGGTCCAGTAGGCGGTGTGCACAGAGCAAAGGGACTGAGCCATTCTGCGAATGCTGGAGAGCGATATGCGGACGGGCGGTTATGACCAGGCACACCCCTGCCACATGACAATGCTCTGCGACACTACCTGCTGATCACCGCCTTCTCAGTCACCGGGTATCCCCACGCATTCAGGTCTTCCACCAAACTGTGCACAACCCTGGCATTGTAGCCTTGGCACAGCCCCTGACAGGAATCCCCACCTTCCGGGGCTGTGGTTTTAATTGTGCGATCCACTACCCTACATTTCTACAACCCCGAAGTGCTTTGTTGGCCGCTATCCACAGCCCCAAACTGCTTGATTGGCTCATTTCTCCCACCCGTGTCCCAAGGGGGTGGCAGGGGGAGCGTCACCGTGCGAAGGCATAAAACTTGTGGGTAGGGGTGCGTGGAGGCTATTGTGCTCTACCACAGCTGTTGTTGCCCACAACATGTACAAACCCTGGCAAAAGATTTTGAATCGTTTTCTCTTCAATGGAATTGGACAGCACAACCGCCTTCCCTCCCGGGACAGATGTGGTTTTCATCTGCTCAACCAGGGAGCGTATTGTGCCATGCATGCCAAAACGGCATACTACAAACAAGACTACACAGGCTGCTGAACCACCACCTGTTGCAGAACCTGAATCACATAGCACTGCGTGCCCAAACAGGATACAATGGTGGCAAATAGATGGGAAGGACGGGAAGGTCAAGGGGGCGCCCTTGCACTGCACACGAACTACTTTTTAGACCAGGTTCCCCTTGAAGAGTCCCCAAGCACACCCCTTCCAAACGTCCTTATATCACCCCTGCCTCAGGAGCATGTCCCACTGTAGACCTTGGGAGACCTCCTTCAGTGGGGGCGGGAGGTGGTCCATCTTCCACGAATGGGGGTGGGACGATGGACATTGAGGTGCTGGGTATGGCCGTCTGGGGGAATCCTGCGCGCTACTTTCTAGAGCCCCCAGGCACACCCATTGGAAACGCCCTTAGAATTAGAAGACCCAAACTGCCCCACAAATCCACACGATGTTGCCAAGGCTGCCAATGGCAACCGTAACTTTACATACTCACCCGGCGTATTTAGGATTAAATAGGACATCACAAAAGATGCCTCATATGAAAGCAATGGGCATGCTATCCACGTAATGTGTCACAAGATAAGGAAAGCGTGGGACGTGGTTCCACTCCGACAATCTTTCTGCCCATCGAATTTCAGCGACACCACCATTCAAGTAAGAACGAACACGATGCACACTTGCCCACCAAGCCTCCTCAAAGCACCCCGTTGCTCTAGAGAGGAGATGAGCACACCTATGAGGTGGAGTGTGCTTAAGGAAGAAAAAGAAGCAGAACAAATGTTCGCGTGGAAGTATCTCATCATGCCCATACTTACGCTCCCTCCTAGAAAAGAGTGGATGTGGTGGAGATGAGCAAAAAAGTGTGAAAAAGGGTGGAAATGGGTGAAATTGGGTGAAAAAAAAATTTTTTGACTGACTCCACAAGTTCAAAGAGTACTCAAGACTGTGGTTGGGAAAGTGGGCGTCTCCAGCATATGATACAGTGGATCCCCACAAAGCGGGGCACATGGCAAAGACCCAGAGTTCACATGCGTATACCAGATGGCTCTCCGATGCGGTAGGCAAAACCGCCACGCCATATGGCAAGCCTATAATGTGTAAGATTTAAAGGGGTTAAACATGCTGGATCACGTGTGTGCCATTCCCCACGGGTCCTCAAGAGTGACAAGCTTTCGTCGCTTTGTAGGGGCCATGTCCGGTGGCGGGCGGGCGTGGCGGGCGTTGGCCCAGGATGCCGGGCCTTGTGCGGCAGTGGCGCTTAGGCAGAGGGGGCTCCACCCGGTGGGCGGCGCGCTCAGATGCCCACAACTGACTCATCACCGAAAAGAGCTCAACCCTTCGGTTATGCCGCTGGTAGTGCTGGTCTGCGGAAGTGGTCCACACTTTAGCACGTCGCAGAAGGGAGTGCCACAGCCATGATTGCCGCACCAGATCATCTAGCACGTCGCGGTACGAAACCATCAGTGAGGCCCCGAGAACGGCACGTTGATGCAGAAACCAAGGCTGGGCCAGATACTGCATTGCCGAAGCTACCTGCTGTGCCCCTGGGTCCGCGGCAGTGGGACAGAGGCACTGGTCGAGATATTTCATCGCCCATGACCTGGTGTGGTACGACTGCGGCTGGTCCCATGTGCGCACACCTCTACGGTGGGACGCCTCTTGAGAGGCGCGGCCATCCCGCCGCCGTGTTCTCTCCCGGGGCCCTGTATACCCTACTTGATTGCGGAGGACAGAGTCTGTGGGGTTTGGTTGTACAGCTCGTGGGCGCAGCTTTGTGTACCATGCCGGACCGACGTATGCTCTGGGTTAAATGGCTGTGGGGCCAGGTACGATGGGATGGGACGGGCGCGCCGTGGGACCATACCACCCCCAAATGCCCCATATGTCCCCTCCACCACGGTACCACTGTCCACAAACGCCTCATCCACTGCATGCGTTGGAAAGTCGCATTTCGCAACATGTGGCTTAGCACCCGGGGACCATGGCAAGATACGGCAACGGAATGGTGGAAGAGGGCGTCGGCGGCAGACCTACACCATGTTTCCTGCCTTCGCATACCACAGTCCCTATGGGACCACATCCCCCGAACACTGCGGGTAGACCTCAGGGAGCGTGTGGCCTGGCACCAGTACCACACCCTACATGGTGTATGCCAACTGCGCGGCCAACTCACCATGCCCCCCTGCGACCCACAGGTGCCGCCCACGCCCTCCACGGCGGTGCCCCGCGCATCGGCAGCCTGGATACCCAGTGCGCACCGTTGAAAGTGACAACGCGCCTCTGCTGGAGGATCCATTTCTGCGCCGGAGTGGGGGCGGGCCCGCCGCACATTGCAATATCTTCGGGGCGCCAGGGGTTGTAATCCGGCACGGGTAGGCGCGTGGCCATCTTGGCGAGCAGGTCTACTTCCCCATTGCGTCGAATTTGTTCGCGTTCTTGCGCGTTACGGGCCTCCGTCTCAAGGCGGTGGCTGGGGATCCACTCCGCGGCGACGCGTTTGTGCTGCACCTGGTCACACAATTTGTGGCGGATGTCACCGTCAGAACATTCGTGCGTGGGTCGGCGGTGTGCGCATTTTGTGACGGCCATGTTGTCAATATATTGAGTGTCACAGTCGGATGCGATGGCTGCGCCGATGGTTGCTCCGTACATTTCAGCCCTGTAGGACTGCTGTGGGCCCGCCACCCGGGCGAGGATGCGAAGAGGCCCTTTTGTTACTGCTGCGCCCGCCGCCTGGTATTCCGAGCCCACAATCTGAACTGTTTGAAGGCTGCCATCGGAGTATAGGGACGTTCCGGTTGGCGGTTGCTGGTTTGAGTAGCACGGTATGCCCGCGATGGTGACAGGGCGGTATCCCGCAGGCACCGTGCCCGCTGAGGGGTCTTCGTGGTACCGGTGTGGGGCAATGTAGTGGCGTGTGTGGAGGGCATCCCCCACCTGCTCTTTGCGGGCTGACAGGAGGACGCTGTCATCGGAGCTTTCGCTGTCGATGAGGTTGGGCCCCCCTGCCGGCCGCGGCGGAAGTGCTATGTGGAGTGCGGTGCGAGCACCCAGCTGGGTGAGTATAGCCAAGTAGTTGCGAATAGGCACTGCTCGGGAGGGCAGTTCTTTGCTAAGGTTGCAGCCAATGGATCCCGGACGTGAACGTAACGTGTTCTGTACCATTGTGGTGAAGCGTGCCCTGTGGGCCTAGAACAGTTGGTGTAACCCCATTCCGCCCAGGCGGTGAGGAGAACTGACATGGAGGACGTTGTATGATTTGTGAACGTCGACCTTATTGAGTTCCATGCCCTCCGCCATAAGCACAAACCGCAAGCACATGGAGTCCATGGCTTTGAACATTGAGTCGTTGGGGAGAAACAAGGTGCGGTACGTCCACCGTGGGATCACGATGGTGTTCAGCAGCTGCACCCGCTCGAAAGCGTTCAGTGGCAGGTATTGGTATCGCGCCAGATCAGTTGCGGCCGTCCCCACGAAGTCATCACGTGCCTTTTGTTCCCAGGTCGGATGTGCCAGGAGGTGACCAAGGTAGTGGAAGATAGGGGATTGCAGCGGCAATCATGCATCACCCCACGTGATGGCGTCCCTGGTCAGGGACTCTCGTTGTGCCACACCCTGACGGCGGGAGGGTGGGGCCCAACGGTACACCTGTGTCTTTGAAGGGTTCGTCTTGAGGCCCAGTATGGCAGACAACTGACTGACGCGCTCCGGGACGTGCTGCATCTCCCGTTGGCTCGGGGAGATGATGGCAATGTCGTCAACATAGGCCAGTATGGTGCTGTTGGGAAATTCCCTAGTGAGAGTCCGGTGGAAGGCCTCATACACCAGAACAAAAAGGGCCGGGGACAGGGGGCACCCCTCCTTGATGCCACGGCGCAACGGAAAACGGACGTCTCCGTACACCCCCGTGCTGTGCGCGTAGATGCTAGCCACCATGTTGTAGATGCGGGCCGGGGTTCCAAGCAACTGGAGCCCGTAGGTGAGGCACTCATGGGGCATGCTGGGGTAGGCTTTTGCGATGTCCAGGAGGCATACCAGCGCTCCGTCCCCGTATTGGTGTAAAAGCATCGACATGCGGAGGGCTTGTTGTGATGTGGTATAGCCTGGTCTACATCCTGCTTGGGGGTCGGAGAGCGCCGCGTCGATGGGCCCTCGCAAGGTGTCCAATATGAGGCGGGCTAGAATGGAGTACATCCCCGTGGCTACGCTAATGGGCCGGTAACTGCGGGCCGCCTTAGGGGGGCCAGACTTGTAGATCATGGCGATTCTGGCCTACAGCCAGTGGTGTGGCACGCCGCCGCTTTCCCACACATGGCGCACCGCCATGTAAAGGTCCCACTGTAGTTCCCTAGGTAACCACTGGTACAGGTGGGGCGCCACGTGGTCCATGCCTGCCACCTTGTTCTTGGGTTGGCGTAGCGCTTTTGTGAAAGATTGCCAGGAGGGAGGATCGGGGCTCACTGGTCGTCCTGGTTTTAAGACTTGTGAAAGAAGAGCCTTGGCCTCTTCCGATCTCCATGGTGGGTCCCCCGTGAAATGCGGAAGATGTTCGGCGGCCGAGGTCGTGTCAGGTTGCCGGCTGGTCGTGCGGAAGGGGGTGATCAGCCACCACTTTAGGACAGTGAAGAAAGTAGAGCGGCCGCGTACCACGCATTTTCGGAAGCATCTCAGGTGTCGTTGGGCCCGTTTCATATTATTGGTCGCCCTGTGGTGTGCCCAAGCTTGCTGGGCCCTCTTGGAGGTAGGGTTGCGGTGCAACTCGTCAGCCAACTGTTGTTCGACCACGTCTTGAACTGGCTGTGGGCGGGGGTGTGCGTGTACAAAGCTGCGGCAACGATGGCGTCCGCCCTGTCTAGTGGGTGCATGATGTGATCTTGGTGAGTCGAGTGCGCTTTGGACCATTGGGACATGTGGTGTGAAAACTTGCGGAATAACGAGGAGGGCCGGTGCGACACATTGCCAATGATCGGTGGCGGCGCTGGCCGCGGTCCCAATGGGTTCATTACTGTGACCCTGACTGCTTTGTGGTCACCCGCATGGGGAAAGTCGATGGTGTCCGCAGAGATGGGGGGGGGTGAATGTCCCATGCCGTGGGAGAAAACAGGATAGCGTCCAAGCGGCGACCCCGGCAATGTGTGGAGAGATTTTGAGGGTCAGTGTTTGGCGCATGTGCCAAAATCGGGTCCAGCAAGGCTCCGGATTCGAGGAGCGGGTGCCAGTACCTGGTTGGTTGGGAAGGACGTCCCCACACACAGCCGTTGAAGTCGCCCATAAGGATGCCCAGGTCCGGCAATTGTGCAAGCCATTCGTCCAGCTTTTCACGTTGGTCCCGCGAAAATGGTCCGTGGATGTTGGCGATGACGTACGGTGTGTGGCCACGGAGAGCGAGCTTGATGGCACGGGCTTGGCTCCCCATGGAGGGCGGCTTGGAGACACATCTGGATATGGAGTTGTGGACGAGGAATTGTGTGTCCGGGTTCTCGGCCCCATAGGTGATGGGGAGGTAGTCGGCATCCATAGCAGCTGTCCAAGCTGCATGGTGAGATCCACTACGGAATCGAAACTCCTGTAGGGCAATAACCGCGGGCTGTTCAGCAATAATCTCCGCCAGGAGGTGCCCCCAGCGTCGCCGTGAAAGGAAGGATCCTCCGACATCGAGTGTTAGGAAGGATAGGTCTGGCCAGGGCGGGGGACTGGGCCCTGGATTGGGGTGGACGTCGTTGGACAGACGTATCAGCCGTTGTGCCAGATCCCATAGGATCAGGCCCAGTAATCGGGTGCGCGCGAGTGTTTGGTGTAAGGGTGCAGTGTGTAGCTGTGTATAGGTGTCTTGCACGTGCGGCGGTGTCCACATGGGCAGTCCCATATTGGTGAGTGTCAGCAATAGGACGTACCAGCCCGGCAGGTTAGAGTGTGCCGACCTGTGCCGACGTTGTAGCTTGGGCCGCCGGCGTCGTGGCGTGCCGCTACTACGCCCAAGGTAGCACCATGATGGTAGTTGAACCACATGCATCGGTGAACACATAGAAGTGACCCAGCTGCTCCATAGCAGCGCATACAAGAGGGACAGGTAAGGGAGGGACTTGATCCATCGTGGTCTCCAGAAGTCCCGTGTCTGGCGATGGAGGCGTGCAACGCCCAGTGCATTGGCTTACTTATAATTGCATTGAGGCCGTTTCCTCCAGTGGCAAGAAATCGTGAAAAGCCAGTGCGGTAGCCGTCAGCCTGTGGTCCTCCGCCTACACTGCCTCCTCAGCGCCCAAGGATCGGCCGACCTCAAACCACCAGTTCGGGTCCACGTTGGTGTCATTGGTTTCAGGCAGCTGTCGGAACAGGGCTTCGGCTTCGTCGGGTGCATCACGGCCCGTCACAGTGGCTTACCCGGCAGCCAAATCGAATACTACACCATGAGCCAAAACTGCACTAGATGTGTGTTGGTAGCGAATCTTATAAGACACTTTGCCCCGGAGATGCTGTCGTCCGTTCTTGTCGGCATCTTCAACACTCTCAAACACCCCAAATTGCGCTGCACATAACCGGATGGTCTCCAGCGGGGCGGCTGTGGGTGCTTGGAGTATAATTTCATTGGGGTGTTCTGGCAGAATTGGCGTGTCACGACCTGGTGCTCCAGACCCCAACTGACCGAACCATACGCGTTCATCAGAGTGTACATGCTTCAAAAACAAGTGACCGCCTGTCTAGAGACGCATGGCTAGTTCTGTGATGGGGACATCCGGCGAAATGTGGATGAGGCGTTGGAAGCGCATATGCAGTACACCCTGAGGAAAGAACTGCGTTAGAAACATACGCGTGCGGTCCCGATCGGCAGGCTCGTCGACTTCAAGGGCTCCGTAAATTTCCGCCTCCGAGTCCGCCGCACATTGCACCGAAGAGACCGACGCGGTGTTTCCCTTCCGTGGTTTTGCTTGCTGGATCACATGGAGATGTGCGACGTTGGTCAGCTCAAGAAACTGGGGTGGCGGCTCTTCACGTCGTAGGAGCTCAAGAAAGGCAGATGTATATGGGGCCGGGCAAGTGTACTCGAACAACTAGAGGAACTCGTCCGGTTGCGGCAGTTGCCGCACGCCGGCCCAGGGAATCTTGGAGTGTCGCTTGGCTGTTGTTGTGCCGACTTCGCCACTATCATTCAGCTCCCGTAGGAAGGCGTTGTGGGAATCGATGAATGCAGGCATCAATGGGTGAAATTGGGTGAAAATCCAAAAATGCCATATCCCCAATGTGGAAAAAGCATGAAAACCCACGCCACGGGGCAACAATGATGCCCCGAGTATCTCAAAGCATGGGTCTCCAATACGGCCAGACGCCCAAATAGTTGCACTGTGCGCGTACTGCGCTTAAGGCGCCCCCTCTAGCATAGCCCTACTACCAACCGTCTGGGGATGACGGTATGGTACGTCTTGCCTAGCACGAAGGATCCTTGGCTGATCAAGCCCGTGAGGTCACCTTCGATTACATTACTTGGACGTGATACAGCACTTGGAGAGGATGCTAGATTGTCCCTCGGCCTTGATCATGATCCCGAGGTCCGACATGA
Organism: Eutreptiella sp. 'Long Island Sound 2002'; assembly: GCA_964036045.1. NCBI lineage: Eukaryota > Euglenozoa > Euglenophyceae > Eutreptiales > Eutreptiaceae > Eutreptiella > Eutreptiella sp. 'Long Island Sound 2002'. The sequence goes on from OZ038396.1 coordinate 41,792,256, forward strand.
GCCGTGCCTGCTCGGGGTCCCCATGATGGGGGGAAAACAACATGGATACACCACCTCTGCCTTCTCAAGGTCCCATGGTGGGGAGAAATTAACCGAGGAAAGAGTGGATGTGGTGGAGATGAGCAAAAAAATGTGGAAAAAAAGGTGGAAATGGGTGGAACTAGGTGAAAATCCGAAAATGCCATATCCCCAATGTGGAAGAAGTATCCAAACCTACTCTCACGGCGAATGTTTGCCCGGCGCGCGCCCGGCGCGCCACTTTTAGACTATGTTCCCCCCGAAGAGCCCCCAAGCACACCCCTTGGAAAGGCCCTTAGAATTAGGTGACCCAAACTGCCCCAGCTCAAGAAAATTGCAAACTGGGGTACACGAAACCACTCTCGCTCCTTTAAGGGCGATCTTGGTCAACACCTTAGCAAGTTGGGAGAATGGGGGGTTAGAATAGCACAACCGCATCGATCTCCAGTAGAAGCGATAGGCGTTATTGAGGTATCGCGAACAGTAGAGCTGCATCATAACATTGGTCCCACAAGTGTGGGTGTCAATACATTCAGTACAATGGTGCTCCTTACACTCATCACAAACTGCGACGGTGGAGCGTTCTAGCAACACAACACACACACTTCTGCCTCATCCTCTGCCTCATCTTGCGTGCCACAACCGAGCAAACAACTGCTCAATGTGTGCCCTATACCACCCGTGCACGTCAATAGTAACATTGTTGGCGGGCTGTCAAAGCGCCATTCTTTCTTCCAAAGAATGGCACAATGACATGAATCCGGCCCTTATAAGCACCATCATGGCCCCCATCTTCGAAATCAAAGAAATCACCTCGGGTACGAGAAGGTCCATACCCATCCCAAATCAAAACATCTGCTGATGTCCTGGGGGCCAAGGGGCAAATCCATATAATGTTGCCCAACATATCAACGGCAACAGTCCACCGGTAGGGCACGGGTCACAAAAGATGCCCGGCGCGCGCCCGGCGCGCGCCCGGCGCGCTAACGTTCCCCCTCAAACAACAACGATGCCCCCCTAGTATCACAAAGTATGGGTCTCTAGTACGGCCACAAGCCCAAATAGTTGCAGTGTGCTTGCACTGTGCTCGCACTGCCCTAAGTGCGCCCCCAAGGTACGCACATTGTGTGCGGCAAGTATTGAACCTACAACCCCACACGCAACAACAGCGCGCACGGGGGTGCATTGGAACGGCATGTGCTGACACATGACTCATGCACACTACCCGTGCAAGCAACGAGAATGGTGGGTGTGCCAATCCTAAGACATGCACACAGTGCTACAACCTCTGCTTCTTCGTGCCAATATCATTTTCCATTTTTGGGGGTGGGCGCTAACTTGAAGTGTTCACAAGTACTCAAGAAGGTTCTTGGAAATTGGGGAACTCAAGTATATGATACACCGGACCCCTATTAGACAGGGCACAGGGCGGAGACGTCGGCCCACATAAGTGTGCCAAGTGGCACCCAAGTGACGCCATGGCCATGCACCTCCTTTGGAAAAGCACTAGCCAACAATGACGGGTCCAAGTACCCACATGTGATTACCTTCATACCTCCGAAAAGGCCTTTGCCATTAAGGTGTGGCGGTTGCCTGCTGCACTAGAGAGCGCCTCCTCTTCCTTGCATATGAGCTATGGGCAGGGGCACTTCCCAAGGAGTCCTAGAGGATGGCAGCATGCTTTCTTGGCGCTGGGACAATGTTGGTGGAGGTATGTTGGCCCGCTCGGCTATCCAAAGGCAACAGATGAGAGAAATCTTTTTTTTTTGATGCTGACACCGAACTCAGTTCAGGCCGTCAGGCCATTGGTGTGCGTGGCCATCCAGGCCCAGACTACATGTACAGCATAAATTGGTAAGCCTGTAGCTTCATGCATGTGAGGCATGTCCTGATGCAGGGACGCCGGGGGGGGGGGGGGGATTCATTCCTACTGTACACTCCATGCCATTTGCTTTGCCACCTGCCCCTGAGAAATGTATTCTCTAGGTACCCTATACAGGTAGGAGAGTCGCACATAAAAACATTGTTTTGAGGATGAAAATTTGACATGTCAATAGAATCAAGGGGCCACACAACAAGAACAAAGAACAACCAGCAACACAGGGAATGCCATCCATCATTCCCCATAATTCCCCAGGGTTTTGCTTACCCACCCTGGGGGGGGGGGGGGGTTAATTCAGGGACCCACCCACCCAGAATTTTGGCATACCCACAGACCGCCAAATGTCCCACCCCCCCCCCGGGGGGGGGGGGGGGTCTGACACCCACCCACCCACGTACCCAACTGAGACATGCAATACAGAAGACCAAGTTTTTCACAGAGGTGACCCCTTCGCGTTGCCCCCTTCGCATTTGACACAAATGACAATGCATCCTAGCCCCTTTATGGGCGTGGGGCATGCACACGTGATATGCAATGCCATGTAAACACACCATAAATAAACATGTTACATGGAACCTGCAACAGAAGAAAGAAAGAAGTGGCACTGGCTCGATAGACCCAAGGGCCCCCACAAAGTCCCACCCCACCCCGGGGGGGGGGGGGGGGGTTGGACACCCACCCACCCTGAAATTCTGCCAGACCCCCCCCCCCCCCGTGGGGTAGGACGGACACTAAGCAAAACCCTGTAATCCGCCATAATTCCCCATAAATCCGCCACAATTCCCCATAATTCCCCATAATTGCCCATCATTGCCCATAATTCCACCCATATGACGGGGTTGCCAGCCGCAAATAGAGATGCCTACTGTAGCCTTTAGGAATTATGGGAAATTTCCCGGCCACCGCTAGACGAACTTTCGCTGCCACGACTTTGGCGGGTGCACACACCTGCACTTTGAGGGCCCGAAAGAACGTTGACCTGCCGCGCACCGCAGGGGCAAGGAATTTGCGTAGATCGTGTTGGGCCTTTCTCATGTTGGTCTTCGCCATGTAATCAGTCTAGTTCCGGAGGGCCTACTTGGATGTGGGATTCTCGTACAGTGCTTGGCGCAATTGTGCTTCACTTTGGTCCCATTTGCGGTGCCGGCCTCCGGTGTTTGTGAACAAAGAAAGCAATTGCAGCACGTGCCCACGGTGCAGAGGCCAAGTTCTTGAACTGTGTGCGCACTGCGTGCATACTGCGCACGCAGAGGCTGGGATACTCACCCAAGAAAGCCTGTCACCTGTCTAGTAGCACGGCGAAGCAGCAAAGCCCACATGAGAACAATGAAAATGCCTTCAAGGGCCTTCAAGGGCGCCAAAAATCCACATGCGGAACTACGCATCTACACATGCATAGGTTCATCAATGTGTAATTGTACCTTGCCATTTGTGTTTTGGAAGCTGATCTTGGCGAGCATCATCAAAGCTTTCAAACATGATTTCCTTCAATGCTTTCCATCTGTTGTCTTGCGTGGTGCACCTTGACAAATCAAATATGCCACATCCTAAATGCTTAGGAAGCTACAAAAAACCCTGGTACGGAACCAAAAACTTGTGAAAAGGGGCCGAAACTACGGTTCGAGTATTTGTCGACATCCAAAACTTCGCACTGCGTGCGCACTGCGTGCATGGCATTCCCAGAGTCCTTCCGTGTTGGCACTGTTCAATATAAAAGGACAGCCAAAGGGGAAGGTGTGCAACATGTGTGGAGAGATGTATGTCAATGAAGTGAATGCACTCCAAGTTTTGCTGGTGTCAACTGAACCCCACTCCCCTTGCCAAACGCTGATCACCCTGCTGATCACCCTGTACGAGACACGGTCCCCAAATCAGATCAGTAAAATCAACAAACATATACTACTAGTTGGTTCATTATCAACAAGATGTACCCATCAGCATGGCTGTGCATGTCACAATGACATTTGGTTGGCGCCGTATAGTGGCAGATTGGCCGCCGACGTCGAGACTTATGTACATTGAAAAAAATGGTGTGATGCGGGCAATTGAAGTTCCGTGGGACTGAAGTGTCATCAACTGTACATCGAAGGTGGCAGTACTGTAACATGTAAAAGTGATGTACTGTTTCACTTTTGTCATATACACAGAGTTCACCATCCCTCATCCCGTGGCAAAACTAAAAGGCATTTGCATAATTTCAGATCTAACCCTATCAAGTGACCCTATGAACCCTAGAAATCTACGGGATCGCAAAGTTCAAAGGTTGCCTCCAGGGCATCCGGTTAAGTGGTACGGCGTGGGGTGTGCGCTTGCATGTGGCTGAGCTTCGAAGTACTATTGTGCAAATGCATTGAGGACTGCTGCGGTAGGTACCAGCCACTTGCTGCTGGGTCCAGGGCCTCATACACTGGGAAGGAATGACATACAGGACACAAACAGCGGAGATGATTACTGAAAAATGAAACCCCTTCCGTACGTGGTCGGTGGGGGGGGGGGATAAAAGTCAAAAGCAACAGATCAGTTTATACATCAGTTACATCAGCCACAAATAGGTGCGCGTCATGCCGAAGGAACTCTCCAACCGTTATCGGTCGGGGCTGTGCAGCACAGCGCTGGGGCTGCTCGCTGGCCATCTGGTACAGGCCGCCGGTGCCCCCCCTTTTTTTTGCCTTGTTCTGACTGAGGAGTGTGGGCGGACATTCTGCTGCCCCATTGCTACCTCATGTCAGGTGTCTGGTAAGGAGTCGCCTGAGGAGGGTTGTGGAGGCGGGGTGGGTTAGTGGGCTGTTGTGTGGGGCCTGGGGAATCAGAGGGTCAGTGGGTTGCGATTCCGTGAGTATCAGCCAAAGAAGGACTTGGCGAAAGGGCTGTCCATCGACCCGTAACACAGCCCCTGCGATGAAGAGGGGTGCATCCTTGACGGAGCGAATGGCCCCTGAATTCTAAATCCGCTAATCCCGGCTGAGTAACGTCCAGGTAAATCGGTTGGGTAACATCCACATAAATCGGTTGAGTAACGCCCAGGCAAATCGGGTGGGTAACATCCACATAAATAGGTTGAGTAGCGTCCACATGGGAAAAAATGGGTTGATGAGCGTCCACATAACTTGGTGGAGTGGAGTAAAGTCCGGGCAAAGGTAGGCAGTGCCCGCCAACAGCCACACATCGGACACCCAATATCTAAGGTACATACAAACATACGCCACGCAATCAGTGCGCGAGGCAAGGGGTCACACACAGCCAAGAGTTACCATCGAAGGACGAGTGGCGCACCTCACGACTGGGACCAGAGAGGGGGGGATGGAGCAGGGGCACGGGCGAGTTGCAGATCAGGATCCCCAATCAGGATGTATCGTCAAGAAGGGCTCCCTGGTCAGGATGTCTGATCAGGCAGTGTGGTCAGGATGGGGTTTCTGGTCAAGAACAGGCTGCTGATGAGGGTTCTGAGTTGGGTTTGTGGTCAGGAAGACGTTGCTGTTTGGGGTTCCCAACTGGGTTGCTGACGGTGCCAGTGACTGCCATTGTGACGCATTGTCTCTGTAGGCACGTTCCCGCAATCACATTCGCACCAAACATGCCACTAGCGTCTGGCAGGGAAACCGATTCTCAGTAGTAATCGGCCCCGTTTCAAAGGCCACTCAGTAATACCCGCCCCCCGCACCACCAGATCTCAGTAGGAACGTGCTGCGTCCAGCGTGTGGCTCAGTAGGACCCTGCTCCATAGGATCATTTTCTGGGCCGGCAGACCCTCATGGCAAGACTGGTTCGCACACACACAAACATCAGCCTTCCAGGGGTTGTAGGGGTGGGCCAGGAGAGTGTTCATACACCCGCACGGTGTTTGGGCATCTGGCCCACCCCTGCAAGGCAGGGGGAGACACGGCCATGGTCGCGCATGACGGCAGCGTGCGGGTCAAGTCAGTCATTCAATAAATCAATAAAAAGCGTCACAGTACGCCGCATGCTCGGGCATGCAGCACCGGACGCAACTTGAATACACCATCACCGGACGCAGTGCACGAAGGAGTCAAGACTCACCCATCGGACTTTGCACTGGGGCCGGGGGAACCGGAGCCGGGGCTGTCACCGGCGGCGGCTCGCCTTGCGCTTCCGGAGCGACAGAAGCATCTCGTCCGCGCTTTCGGTGAGGCCCTTCTGCGACTTCGTCCAAATGGCGGTGGACCCCACGACCGTGATCCCGCCGAACTGGAACTCCTCCATGCCAAACTTCATCAGCACGGCCTTCTGCTGCTCCCGCTTCTTGGCCTCCGCCTCATCAGACAACTTGTACTTGTGCGCCCGGCGCAGTTCGAGGTCCGACGTACACACGGAGATCCTGGTCCCAAGTCGCTCCCGGGAAGTCGGCGACGGGGTGGCCCGTGGACTTCGCGAGCGGGGGGTGCCTGCGGACTTCGGGCTGGTGCAGATGCTGCCAAAGAAGTCGCTGTTGGAGGTCGTGAGGCCCTGGGGGAACCTGGAGCCCGCCGGTCGGCTCGCGGGGGTCGTGAGCGGGGCGATGGCCAGGGAGTCGGCGGCGGCGAACGGCTCGATCGGCGACGGGTACCGGGGTCCGGGCGACGGGCTGTGCCCGAGCGGGCCCGTCGTGGCGGTCATCGCCATCGTGCTCACCGTCAGGCCCATGCTGCTCGTGGCCTCGGTGCCCGCCAGTCTGCACTCCTCCACCATCGCCGCGGACTCCGGGGGCGCGTGGCTCATGCGACTGCTCGCCAAAAAGCTGCCCATGCTTTCGTCTGCCACAATGCGGTAGCTCACGGGTCGAGAGCAGTAGTAGCTCTCGCTGCCGTGCGGCTCTTGGTCGGCCGGGATGAACGGCGTGCTCAGATGTTGCCACAGTTCCCCGACCTCCTCTTCCGGAATTTCCGATCCGGAGGCCGCGCTCGCGCCGTCGCTGAGGACGTGCTCGTCCGCCGACTCCCGATCCCACTCCTCGAAGTCCACGGCGTAGCCCAGCTTCTCCTCGAGGCCTTCCCGGTAGAGCTTCTTGTCCCGCAGTCGCTTCCGCGCCGCCCGGTCCTCCTGGAGCCATTCGCCCGTTTTGGTCGTGTAGTCGCCCTCGTTCGCCAGCTTCTCCATCGCCCGGTCGGCGATCTCCTTCTTCTTGACCTGCATGTCGCGGACGCTGGTGCTGGCCTTCACCCGCGCCTCCACCGCGTTCGCCGGGTCCCGGAACGTCCACTTCTCCTTCTTCTCCGCCTGCTCCAGCTCCTCCGGCATCAGCAGCATGTGGAGCGTGCTGAGGTCGCCCTTCCTGAGGCCCTCGAGGAGGGTCTCTTTGTGGTGCAGCTTGTACCACCGCACGAGCGTGCGCAGTTTGCCGATCTTGGAGATGCAGAACTTGAGCATCAACCCGCGGAACTGCACGGGGACCGTCAGGAAGTGCTCGTCGATCAGCTTCAGCGTCTCCTTGTACGCCTTCACCGTCTCGATGTCGTTGGGGCACAGCTTCTCGCACCGCTGCACCTCCTGCACCCGTTCCAAAATCCTGTCGAGCACCTCCTGCACCTCCACGTCGGGGCTGCCCTTCTGCTCTGAAAGGGCCGCCTTCTTCTGACTCATCAGCAGGATCTGCGACTTGTGGTACTCCGCCATTCTGTTCTTATGCACGACCCTTTCGTCCGTAGGGTGACCAGTGAGTCGCTTGTGGTCCTTCAGGGCTTGCTTGACTTCCTCCGTGTAGTCTTTCTCCTCCTCATCCCCGTCTCGGGACCATTTGATCTGCGCGAACTTGTTGACCTTGCGACAGGCGGAGCGGTTGTTGAGCCCGCGGAAGACCCGGCGATAGTCCGACGGCGTCTTCTGGGGGTCTTTGCTGGGGTTCACGAATCCCTGGAAAGTGCCGGGGGTGTCTTGCGAGAGGACGATTTGCGCAACGGTCTCCTCGCGGGTCAGCGCCGGCGACCCGGCATCGCAGGGCGACGGGGCGCCGGACACGTTGCGCGACACCGTGACGGCGGTCCGTGCGGTGCCCGCCGACGTCGGTCTGCTGCGCCTGCCGGCGGCCAGAGCGCTGGGGGACCACAGCTGCTGCGGCGACGGCACCTCCGTAACGAATCCCGCGGGATGGTAGTCGAACGACCGCAGGTGCGCTGGGTCGAGGGCGATCTGCGGGCCCCTCGCGGGCGCGAGCACCGGCGCGGGCCGTGCGGCGACGGGCGCAGCAACGGCCGCGGCGGCGGAGGCGGGGCGCGGGAGCCTGTGGGACGGCAAGACGGTCTTGGGCGCGGGCGACGGGGCCCTGTGCCGCACGGCGTTGGCGGTGGCGGGCCTCGCGAGCGGAGCGTTGAAGCGCGGGATGAACGATTGGCTTTTCGGGGGCTTCTCCTCGGCCTCGACGCTTGGGTCGCGCTGGGGGGTCTTGGGGGACGCCGGAGGAGGGGACTCAACTTCGTCCTCATAAGACACTCTCGGGGGCTGGTACTTCTCAAATAGAGAGCCTTTCGGGTAGAAGCCCTTGGCGGTGTGGCGGGCACCCGCAGCGGCCTCCGCGGGCACTCCCCCTGTGGCAGCCGATCGTGGGCGCTGCCTCGAGCCGCGGGACCTTTGGGAGATCCCCCCGGGGGTCGCGACGGAGTCCGTGGACTCCGGCCTCTCGAGGTCGCTGCGCGGGATCTTCTCGAGCTGCCGCAGCCACTCCCGCCGCGCGGACTTGGCCTTCTCCTTGTTCCGGTAGTACTGCAGCTTGGCCGTCACCGCCGACGCGTAGTAGCACGAGCTGACCGCCCCGTCCTCGGCCCCGTACGCCTTGTGCAGCAGCGTGTACGTGCTGCGGGCGTGGAGGTCCTGCAGGATCGCCTCGTCGTACTCCGGCTCCACCTCCGCCAGCCGCAGCGAAGTGTTGTACTCCTCCCGGTTGTTGGTGCCCACCAGGAAATTGTTGTAGGCGTTCGTCAGGTTCATGTAATGCTGCACGAGCGGGGACACGACGTGGAGGTGGAAGGACGCGTGCTGGACCCCTCGGTAGTCCTCCTTCGTGCGAATCCCAGACTCCGCTGCGCTCACCTCCCAGACCGGGGTCTTGTTGATCTGGAACCCGCCGTGCCGCCGCTGCTGGCGGGCCGCCTCCTCCTCCTCCTCTCGTTTTGCCGCATCGGCCCCATCCGCGGCGTCTTCCTGAGGCCGGTATCGCTCCTCCCATTTCGCGTCCGCGTGCCCCGGCACGCGCTGCCCGGGCTTCACGAAGTGCAGGTCCGATTTGATCTGCTCGAGCGAAGGCGGAGGCGCGCACTCGGACGGCTTGCGGGTCTTTGAGCTTGCGACCAGGAGGAGATCGGAGATCTCCGCCCTCTTGACGGTGTTGCGCTTGAGGTAGTCCGCGAAGTTGAAGAAGTTGTCGGTCCTCTTCTGCTTGGCCTCGCGCTCCTTCTCGTAGTTGTTCATGACCTGCTGCAGCACCTTATGCTGGTGCCAATGGGTCACGGGCGGGTCCAGGACCTTCATTCCCGTGAACCAGTACGTGCAGTCCGTCACCAGGATCTTTTTGAACTCGTCGTCGAGCATTTTGCGGGAGAAGGGGAAGCAGCTGTAGAACACCGAGTACAACGTCTGGGACGCCACGTCGGGGTACTTCTTCATCACGAGGTCCTTGTCCCCCTCGTGGGTGAACAGGAACGCCGTCCGGTAGTGGGCGCTCATCAGGTCGAACTGCAGCGACTTGTAGTAGCCGGCCTCCGGCACGTCGTGCCGGAAATGATGCAGGAAGATGTACCAGAAGCACTCCGTCAGGAGCCGCTGGGACGCGACGGAGAGGTACGCCTTCGTGAACGTCGGCGTGAACGTCTCCGGCGAGCCCTCCTTCATTTCCCGCTTCATGATGGCCTCGATCGACTCGTTGGGGATGCGCGTGGTCACGCCCGGCTTGAAGTTGGGGACCCCCATGGTCTCTAGGCTCAGCGCGTTCTCGTCGCCGCCGGCAAACTCCTCGTCCCGATGGGTCGTCGTGTCCGAGGCGCTCGGGGACGGGGGGGCGTCGCCGCCGTTCTGGATGCGCTTCTGGAGGGACTTCCAGTTGGACGCCTTGATTGCCTGGCGCTCCTCCCGCACGTCCGCTCGTGTTCTGCGGAGCTTTCCCGAGGTCAAGCGATCCCAGATGGGCCGGTTGGCGATCTTCCGCGGCGTGCTGTCCTGACTGGACGGCTGCGAGGTGTCCAACGTCTGATTGGCTTTGGGCGACTTCACGGAGTGGGGCGTGTGGGGTGTGGCTGCATTGGGGCGGCCCTTTTGGGGTGTGCTGGCTGCGCTGGAGCCAATGGACATTTCGTCGTACCCATCGAGCTTCATTTCTTTAGCCCTCGTGCGCTAGCACCATCCGGTTGCGCACCGTGCAACGACCAGCGAGCACTGGATCGTCAGTGGTCACAGCGGCAGAGCCCGCACACAGGGGATGCCCAACACAAAACCTGTCCACAGGCAATATAATCGGCGGACAGTTTTTGGCTTTCACACAGCATTTTCGGCTACTTAGGGGGAGTCTTTGCACTGCGCGCGCACTGCGCGTGCACTGCGCGCTACTTTTAGACTATGTTCCCCCCGAAGAGCCCCCAAGCACACCCCTTGGAAACGCCCTTAGAATTAGGTGACAAGTGTGGGACGTGGTTCCACTCCGACAATCTTTGCGCCCATCGAATTTCAGCGACACCACCATTCAAATAAGAGCGAACACGATGCACACTTGCCCACCAAGCCTCCTCAGAGCACCCTGTTGCTCCAGAGAGGAGATGAGCACACCTTTGAGGTGGAGTGTGCTTGAGGAAGAAAAAGAAGCGGAACAAATGTTCGCGTGGAAGTAAATCATCATGCCCATACTTTAGCCAAAACTCCTCGGCAGAGTGGTCATCAATACCTATATAACTGATTTGCGTCCTTAGGGACCGAGTTCCACCACAACGCTTAATCCACCACTCAACACCATCTTTTTGCGGGTCAAGAGGGTGAGCTCCGGTGCTTTTCTCATGCACATGGAGCAACATCTCCAGGATCTTGTCTTCCGTTTGTTTGTTCATTTTTGCCACCTCCTCCTCGGTGAATGTTCGAGGTTCATCGGGTTGCTACATCACCCCTGCATTCTCGGGGGTCCCCAACAAAGGGGGACAAAATCAGAACTCAAAACCTCCGCTACGGGTCACCATGATGCCCCTAGGGGCCCCTAGTATCTCAAAGTATGGGTCTCTAGTACGGCCAAACGCCCAAATAGTTGCACTGCGCGCGCACTGCGCTTGAGGCGCCCCCTTATGTTGCACACTCCTGGCTAGTTGACTAGCGGTGACCCGGTGGGCTCTGGCCTGGGAGGCTGAATACCCGACTGTACATCACTTGCATTGTACCCTGGAGTTCATTCTCAGACCAAAATCATGACCGGAAGCCCATCGGGCCTTTCGGTAAACACATCGCGAAAAAAAAATAGACGCTCAAAAAGCATAAAGCAACGGGAAAGGTGGATGTGCCAATCCCAGGACATGCGCACAGTGCTACAGCCTCTGCTTCTTTGTGCCAGCATCCTTTTTTCCACTAGAAGCGACCAAGGGAAGCATGGAACCCCACATTGTCGGAAGCCCTGATTTGCTCACTGCCCAAACGCCACAAATCTTAGTGAGGATCCTTGACCAGGAGGTACCTGCAACCAACCAACACCCCACATTGCAGGAAACCAAGAGGACCTAGTCATGAGTAGTGTTCCGTGTGCATACGCTGGCTAGAGTTGCCAAAAATAGTGTACTTACTGAGCACTGCCCCTTGCACTTTTCTTTTTAACTCGTGACCGAAGTTCCACCAAGTGTCCATCGAAAGTACACATAGCAGGTCAGTGACAGGGCCAGCTTTGGGTGTGGGTTAGGTATGACCTACCCTCACCAAGACGGCTGCGGCGGAGTGGCGGGAGGAACGAGTCCTGCCCCTTGCCCCACCCCTGTCACCCCTTGCAGGCTCATGGCACACTCACACTATCTTCTCACCCCCCGAATGGTGACGTGTGAGCTGTCGCGTGTTTGTTGGTTGAAGCGAGATCAGCACAACAGGCAGCACATGCAGCTCTCACAAGAGGGAGAAAAAGCTTGTCAAGAGCCGAAAAACGGCCCTAGGCGCCATTCGCAAAAGGTCGAAAAAAATAGACACTCAGAAAGTGCCCCCCCCCCCCCCAGGTGTCCAACGAATGCCTTGTCCAACGGACACTTCCGTTTGGACCGTAATCATTTTGGACCGAATTGACTAGGCACTGGTTTAGCAAGAAAATGGGGAAGGAAGGAAATCATATTAAGGAGCAATAGTCCATGGGGCTTCTACCCATTCCAGCAAGAAAATGGGGTATGCCGCGGCACGTGACTGTTGATGAATACGTTCAAATCTTGGCTGAAACTTGGGAAAACAACCGGCAGGGGTTGAGTTGTGGTGGTTAGGTGTGCGTTGTGTGTTATGTGCAAATTGCTTTGCAGGAATCTCAGATATCAATAGGAACAGGAAGCCCCCTCTTTTCTGTTTTCTTTTTCTTTTGCCAAGGGGCAGACCGCAAAACAAACAAACACTAGGCGAGTGTTCACAAGGTGCCCTCCTCCCACCCCCTTGCCCAATTTAAACTCAAGTTTACTGCATAAACTTTAGTTTCTTAGTACTGGAATGAAGTCATTCCGTTTTGAAGGAATAGTCGGATTTCAAGCCGAAATGAGTAATATTGTCCCCGAAGGCCAAACCCCAAAAACACCCCAAAATGGCCTGCTTATGACGAACAGTTGAACTTGCCTGCCCTATGGAACAACAGCCCATTGCTGTTTTAGTGCTGCCATTTGGAAATGTTGATTTCCAAAGACCTTTTGGCTGAACCTTAGGAGGGATGATATCTGGGATATGATAATGTCCTTGCAATTGGTCGCCTGCGAAGCTTTTACTTTTTGCTGTAACATAACCACACCGTGCAATGGAAGTCTGGAAATTGATTAGGCACCCTGTCCAGCGAACAACTTTGTTCGGACCGTATTTTCTAAGGACTTTATTGTCCGCTGGACACCGGGGAGGGGAACACAATATGGATTGTGACAGTAGAGTATCATGCCTATTTCAAGTTGGAGAATTACCAACACGGAGTGGAGTGGAGGTGGTCAATAAGGAGTGTAAATGGAATCTATCTCCTTTGCTGTACCATGGTCAGAGTCTCTACTCACTTCATATTGCAGAAGTTGGGCAGTCGGTAGAATGCCATGTGTTGTGTCTGCAAGACTTTGTCAAAAGGCTTTCACGATATTCATGGATGCTCGAGGGCACAGGGGGAGCATTTATTTGCAGGCTTCTGCATTACGAAGGTTGTACGTGCCATTTAGATGGGCACAGGAATCCTATTCTGCTTGTGGTATTCAGCCCCAGCTTGTACATGCATGGTTTTGAGCGGTTGAGCGGTTTTGGGGTTGGTTCTGGTGATTCACCCCAATAGTCTGCACTGTGCCCACACCGTGTGTGCGCCATACGGGAATAGTCTCCAAATCTGGGCAGAGGCCCGAAAATTCTCCCCTGAGCTGTGAACAAATGCAGGATTTTCCTTGACACTGGCATGCAGGTTTGACAAGCTGTCTTCTTGGTGATGTGTTTGTATTGTGCCGTCATGATACCCGCACCACATTTTCCGTGCATACCAATGTTCGTGTACGGTGGCAGTACCGTCCTCTGGGGGATCAATGGTCGGTTCCGATAGACTGAATGTACCGTCCTCTGGGGGTGTTGGGGTGGCATCAATTGGCAACCATGCATGCCCTTGCAGGGGATGGGGGGCGTCAAGTGCAGGTGGGGGGGGGGGGGTGACAAAGGACTGGGGGGGGTGGGGGATGCCTTGCCCATCTTCGGAAAAGGAAGGGGGGGGAGGGGGCTGTTGGCAAGAAGTGTGAAAACAAGTGTCCACAAGTGTCAACATTGTCAGTCATCGGGTGAACGAGTATCAACAAGGGTCAACAAGGCTTGTGGGACAGTCGTAGCAGCGGACAGCTCTGATCCTTGATTCTGACAGATGTCTCGAGTGCCTTCTGGTGAGCGGGCTTCGCCAGTTTGCCATGGACTGAACCCCCCCCCCAAAAAAGAAGGTATCTACAAGGGTCAATAAGGCTCCAGCACCAGCAGCAAGTGATGGTGCGGATGTAAGCGGAATTCGGTACGCCCGTACCCACGCATGTCAAATGTGATCAACACGCAAAGCCGTGCCTGCGTCGAGTCTGTCCGGTGTTGCCTCAAGTAGGCGAGCAGGAAGAGGTCAAAAACAACGTGTGCAAAGTGAAGCATCACCAACGTTAAAGGACAGTCAATGCGGTGCCTCCCCTGAAGAAGCACCCCGTTTCTTGCCCAAACCCCTGGCCAACACTTACGGTGTGGCAAGTTGCACGTGTGCAGTTTGCAACACATGGCGACGGGTTGCGGGCCAACAGAGGTCTGCAATATTGTTATCGGTCAGTGGGCGCTTTCCGGCCCCGTGTCCAAGCAGCTGCTGAAGGGGGTCATGGTGCAGTGCTGGCTCTGACCATTTAAGTGGATCAGTGAACCGAGGACACCAAAGTCACAACGCTCCGAGTACCCACAGTGTTGGTGATGACAGACGCAGAAATACCACACACCAGCACTGCGAACGTCAACAGCCATATAAACTGACACGAGGGAATTGCAAGGGCCGTCAGCATTTACCATTGTGCCAGAGACACCGCCTCCCCGTTCAACAGACGGTTTTCAGGGAAAATGGATGGACAGAGTGGCCGTCTTTCCCATCACCACACAACACACATGCCAAGTTGCACAAAATGGTCATATTGAGCTTGTCAGGCTGCGCCAGGAGACGAATTTGTGCTCACAGTCATCCTGTGGTGCACCATTATCATGCAGGCTGATCGGTGCTGTGCTCACGGCAAGACATACATCCACAAACACGCGCACGCGCGCACGCACATCCACGCGCACGCGCACACGCTCTCGCTCCAACGTTGATGCACCGGATGCGCATGGCCCTGCACCGACATGTGGTCACATTGACTTCATTACGTCGCTCCGCGTCGTCGCACGGACACGCCAACGCTCATGGGCCAGGCCTGGGTAAGGGCGGGGCATCAATCGGTGGGCCTCCAGTCCAATTCCGCGTTTCCTGCCAACTCGCTGTCGCTACAGTGCGGACTGCTGCTGGCTGAGGGGGTTGGGGCGCTGGCCGAGGTCAAGCAAGCGGAACCACTGCCGCAGCCCGCGTATGTGGGGGCTCCGGGCTGAGGGTAGGGGGGACGAAGGCTGCGGTGCACTCGGGACCAGCAGAACGCCGTGCGTTTGGGGAGCACAGCGCAGAGGGGCGTGGGCACGGCAGACGCTCACAGGGCGGCAAACCGCACAACCAGTTCATTATTTCGTCGCATCAAGTTGTTGGAGGAGTGCCTGACCCAAGCCGACCCAAAGACGTACCAAGGTACTGTGAGTGTCTGAACCCCCCCCCCCCCCCGCCCACCCTTGTCTAAGCTACAGAAAAGCCCCCAATTCATACTGTCCCTACGCCTACTGCAGCTGAGACAAGGCCGTAGCTGACGCGTACCACATACAACTACCGACACACACGTGTTGGTGCGAGAAACGGGAATATAGGGCACAAATATCCCCAAAATCAGAGCTGTGTGGGTTCAAGTGGGCAAACAATCTCAACAAATGTGTCCATGACTCTATGTAACTGGCAAATTCATCACCAAACCCATGTCTTATGAGGCTGCACTACATTTGGTACCTGCGCCTGCTGTAGCTTAGACAAGCCCGTAGCTCATACAAGAGGGGGGGGGGTACAACATTCAGCACTTCAGGGCTGAAATTGCATTGAATTTCAGTGTCAACAACATTGAAAATGGGTTTTTTGAGAAACAGATGGTAAATAGGTCAGAAATGACTTCAGGGGTTTTGCATTCAATCTACATGGGGTCCCCTGCGTCGCGTCTGTAGATCAGAGGCAGGGGACTGGCAGCCAAATGGCCGACCCGACGCAGAGACCGGACGTACCGATCCGACAAACCAACCAGACAAACTGCCGTGCCCTGCAGTTTACTGGCACCTGTTCATTGATGGACGCTTTCACCAAGGGACAGTATTTACAAGGGCTTCAAAGGTAGACCATTTGCTGGAGAAGTTGTTCAAATAGCCGACGCGGTGCACGGGCGGTGCGTGGACTCCCTCCGTGGCCCATTCTGAATATTGTGACCGCTCACAACTTGCTACCCCCCACCCTGCCCCTCCCTGACCTCCCCCCCCCCTCCCCTCCCAAACTTGGATCCATCACTGTCACGTGGCATCAGATGTTTCCCCGACGGGGGAAGAGTTATGGCAGGGTGTGAGGGCCCCCTTGGGCGAGCTGACATGCGACCAGCACGGCAACGGGCTGAAGGATGACAAACTATTGCACACCAATCCCAATTTTGCACGCGGCTACACTGCCCAAGTTCCTTCTGCAGTGTCAGGCACAGTTTTGGGCAAAAGCAAAGGCGCCAACAGCACGGAGCCCCTACATTAGCTGAAACGGTCCATGCAACGACCCCAGGAAATGCGCTGCGTGTGCACCGCGCGCGCACCCCGTCTGATACTCCCCAAGAGGAAAAGGCCAACACCGCGACATTGCAACACCCGAACCGGTGACTTCACGTTCTGACTGAAAGATTGGGTTGTGGAACACCACCGCAATTCGCCCCGCCACCTTCCCTACCACTAGCTATCCATGGCCCATCCATTGCAACACTGGAGGGGGGGGGAGGGGGGGGGGGCTTTGAGCCTGTTTCCGAGACCCCACCCCCTCTAATGAGACTCCAAAGACTGGACCCACCAAAAGCATCGCAGGGCGTCGGAGGTTGTTCAAAAAAGTGATTTCACACCAAATGTAACAACTCTGATTCAATCCGATTTCCTTCCGAAAAAAAAATCCGTTCGGAAACGACGCCGATGGACAAACTCAGGTCGGTCCCTTTGAGCATGTTTGCCAAAGCCCCCACTCCTCTCCCCCGGTGTTGCGATGGACCGCGGGCCCATGGCTACGGAGCCGTACCCCAAACGTGAGGTCGGGCTGGGGGGAAATTGCTGGAGGAGGGGGGGGGGGGTCCCCTTTCCAATAGACCCCACCCCCCAGGGGTAGGGGCTCTCCTGTTCGGCCATTTCCAGGCCAACCGGTCGCGTGAGACGGTCAGGGACCGACAAAAGCACACACTCAAAGGCATGAAGATCGCCCTCTTGGAATGGTCGCATCGAAGGGAGTCACATAAGTATCGTTTGCCCCCCCTTTTTTGATGAAAAATGTTTTCCAAAGTTTTGTTTGCCCCAAAATGGCCAAAGTCCAGGTCCCTGACAGAAGAGCCTCCTTTTCAAGCCCCCCCCCCCCCCCTTCCCGGGGTCCAGGGGGCTCTAACGACCCTCACCTCTCCCGGAGCCATCTCCCAACCGCCTGGAGCGGGTGGGCACTCCAGGCGCAAAGTGCCTGCCAGGGGAAGCCCCACGACCCCCTGCCCTGTGGTGCCAGTGTTGATGTCGGCGGCGAAGGCAAACACTCACGGGGCGGCCGTCTCCCCGCTTTTGTACGCGACCCCCCCCCCCCCCAGTAGAAGTGGGCCGAAGGCCCCTTGGGGGGGGGGGGGGGGGGGGGGGGGGGGGGGCATTGGAGGGGGGGTTCAGGGAGGGGCGATGGGGGGGGGGGGTCGGGAGGGTCGGTTGGGGGGGGGTCCTAGGTGGGGCAATTTGGGGTGGTGGTGGGAGGGGGGGGGGGGCACAGGCTCCCGTTACCTCCCCTTGCTCTCCCTCTGGGGTGAGAGCTAGGGCTACGGTCACCGAGCTGGTGGAACCAGTCTTGGTTTTATAACCCTTTTTAGTGTCTAGGGTGGACCTACCAGGTTTAGCAGCAAGCAAGCAAGCAAGCAAGCAAGCAAGCAGCAAGCAAGCAAGCAAGCAGCACGCGCGAAATGGGTAAAAATCAGAACTCCGTCGTGGTGCTTCCGATTCGGGTGAAATTTTGGTGGATGATACCTATGGGTGTGAAGTACAATCACACAAAGTTTGAGCAAGAAACTCAACGGTGGCGGCCGGGAACGGGATTCGCAAGTGGCGGACCTCAGTTTCAAAAACTGCAGTTTAGGGCCAAAAACAGTCATTTTTGGGCCCAAACAGCCCTGGAACACATTCAAAACGGCCAAGCGAAGGGAAACGGTGGGTACACTGCACGTGCGGCTTGACTTCCCCGTGTCAACGAGCTCTTTGCGGCCCTCTAACACCATGATATGTCCCGGAAACGGCCCAAAAAGGCCCCCAGAAGCTCCAACTGCCGACAGCCACAAACCAAGAATAGGCCATATCTTTGGCTATATGGCTCAAAATGCGATTCCGAGGGCACCTTCTCCACCCACAACCCCCCACTTTTTGTGGTTTCCACCCCTCAGAACTGCCCAAACGGACGCCTAGACCCCCATACCTAGGCCCACTAGGTTGCAAGCTGCAAGCTCAAGCCCAACAAGGTGGGAGCCCAAATGGGTTAACAGGGTCCAGTAGGGGCAAAAAGATGACTTTTCTCAAAAATGATCCTAGACCATGTGCGACGCTAAAACAAGAGTTTTTGGACTATTTTGAGCTTGTGGTGGCCCATGTTGGTCCTCCGAAAATCCCAAAATGCCTTGAAAATGGGCTGTTTTGGGACCAAAAATGGGTCAAAAATGGGTCAAAAACGCATTTTTCCAAACCTCATCCGAGACCATTTGGGGTGCACAAACGGGTGAAATGAGCCCATTTTGAGCCCATTTTGGGGCATTTTGGCCCCTGAGAAGTCCAAAAAGCCTTGAAAGTGGGCCTCGTGGTGATGGGGTTCACTTGCAAGCTAATTTCATTTTGTCAAGAGCCATCAATGTGTGAATCATTCTTGATGTCCCTCACCAGTCATAGCTGATGTTCCCTCCCCCACCAGCTCGGTCCCAATATTCAGTCTTGATTAGGGCTAGGGTCACCGAGCTGGTGGAACCAGTCTTGGTTTTATAACCCTTTTTAGTGTCTAGGGTGGACCTACCAGGTTTAGCAGCAGCAGCAGCAAGCAGCAAGCAGCAAGCAGCAACAAGCAGCAAGCAGCACGCGCGAAATGGGGAAAAATCAGACATCCGTCGTGGTGCTTCCGATTCGGGTGAAATTTTGGTGGATGATACCTATGGGTGTGAGGGACAACCACACAAAGTTTGAGCCAGAAACTCAACGGTGGCGGCCGGGAATGGGTGTCGCAAGTGGCGGACCTCAGTTTCAAAAACTGCAATTTAGGGCCAAAAACAGCCATTTTTGGGCCAAAAGAACCCATTCAAAACGGCCAAGGAAAGGGAAAGGGTGGGTGCACTCCATGTGCGGCTTGACTTTCTTGTGTCAACGAGCCATTTGCGGCCCTCCGACTCCACCATATGTCCCGGAAACGGCCCAAAAAGGCCCCCACAAGCCCCAAATTTTGTGCAGATTGGCTGGCGACAGCCACAAACCAAGAATAGGCCATATCTTTGGCTACATGGCTCAAAATGCGATTCCGAGGGCACCTACTCCACCCGCAACCCCCCACTTTTTGTGGTTTCCACCCCTCAAAATTGCCCAAATGGACGCCTAGACCCCCGTACCCAAGCCCAGTAGGCTGCGGCAAGCTGCAAGCTCAAGCCCAAACAGGTGGGTGCCCAAATGGGTCAATAGGGTCCAATAGGGGCAGAAAAATGACTTTTCTCAAAAATGATCCTAGACCATGTGTGATGCTAAAACGAGTGTTTTTGGACTGTTTTGAGCTTGGGGTGGCCCATTTTGGTCCTCCGAAAATCCCAAAATGCCTTGAAGATGCGCTGTTTTGGGACCAAAAATGGGTCAAAAATGGGTCAAAAACGCATTTTTCCAAAACTCATCCTAGACCATTTGGGGTGCACAAACGGGTGAAATGAGCCCATTTTGAGCCCATTTTGGGGCATTTTGGCCCCTCACAAGTCCACAAAAGCCTTGAAAGTGGGCCTTGTGGTGAAGGGGATCACTTGCAAGCTGATTCCACCCTGTCAACGGCCTTCAATGTGTAACTCATTGGTGTCCCTCACCATTCATATCTAATGTTCCCTCCCCCACCAGCTCGGTCCCAATATTCAGTCTTGATTAGGGCTAGGGTCACCGAGCTGGTGGAACCAGTCTTGGTTTTATAACCCTTTTTAGGGTCTAGGGTGGACCTACCAGGTTTAGCAGCAGCAGCAGCAAGCAGCAAGCAGCAGCAAGCAGCACGCGCAAAATGGGGAAAAATCAGAACTCTGTCGTGGTGTTTTGGATTTGGTTGAAATTTTGGTGCATGATACCTATGGGTGTGAAGTACAATCACACAAAGTTTGAGCGAGAAACTCAACGGTGGCGGCCGGGAACGGGATCCGCAAGTGGCGGACCTCAGTTTCAAAAACTGCAGTTTAGGGCCAAAAACAGTCATTTTTGGGCCCAAACAGCCCTGGAACACATTCAAAACGGCCAAACGAAGGGAAACGGTGGGTACACTCTATGTGCGGCTTGACTTCCCCGTGTCAACGAGCTCTTTGCGGCCCTCTAACTCCATGATACATCCCGGAAACGGCCCAAAAAGGCCCCCAGAACCTCCAAATGCCGACAGCCACAAACCAAGAACACGCCATATCTTTGGCTACATGGCTCAAAATGCGATTCCGAGGGCACCTACTCCACCCGCAACCCCCCACTTTTTGTGGTTTCCACCCTCAAAATTGCCCAAACGGACGCCTAGACCCCCATACCTAGGCCCACTAGGCTGCGGCAAGCTACAAGCTCAAGCCCAAACAGGTGGGTGCCCAAATGGGTCAACAGGGTCCAGTAGGGGCAAAAAGATGACTTTTCTCAAAAATGATCCTATACCATGTGCCAAGGTAAAACGAGTGTTTTTGGACCGTTTTGAGCTTGTGGTGGCCCATTTTGGTCCTCCGAAAATCCCAAAATGCCTTGAAAATGGGCCGGTTTGGGACCTAAAATGGGTCAAAAATGGGTCAAAAACGCATTTTTCCAAAAATCATTCTAGACCATTTGGGGTGCACAAACGGGTGAAATGAGCCCATTATGAGCCCATTTTGAGCCCATTTTGGGGCATTTTGGGCCCTCAGATGTCCAAAAAGCCTTGAAAGTGGGCCTTGTGGTGATGGGGTTCACTTGCAAGCTGATTTCACTTTCTCAATGGCCATCAATGTGTGAATCATTGTTGATGTCCCTCACCAGTCATAGGTGATGTTCCCTCCCCCACCAGCTCGGTCCCAATATTCAGTCTTGATTAGGGTTAGGGTCATGGGTAGGGTTAGGTGTAGGGTTAGGAGCAGGCTGAGGGTTGGGGTGGGTGTTAGAGTCAAGGTTGGGTTCAAGTATAGCGTTGGGGTGCTCCACCGCCTGGGCGGGGAGGGATGCTACGTTGGCAAGGGGAATGAAAAAAAATTTTCGGGCGCCTTCGGCGCCACCATATGTATGGCCGGTAGCTATTGACCCTTGGTAACTAAGTGGGCCCGGAGGGCAGGGAGGGGGGGGGGGGGGGGGCGTGCAAACACTGTGGCAGCGGGTGAGCGGATTGTGTGGCCTTGGGCGACGCAATGAGGGCCGTGGCCCATGTGACCCGGGAGCCGGCGGTGGAGATGGCGACCGCACTAAAAGGCCCCGTGCGATTTCGAGATGCGGTTCCAAGGGACGACAGACCGGTCGAGAGCCCCGAAGGGTTCCCCAAGTGCATCGTCGCAGTGCCAGCCCCGGGTGTCAGGGCTTCGGGGTGGGGTGGGGGGGGGGGGCGATCGGGGCAGTCCCAGAGCGGTTGGGGGTTGGGCGGTTACTGGCGGTTGGAAATGCGGTTAGGGCTGGGAATGCCTTTGGGGTAGAGTCAGGGAGTGTTGGGGGGGGGGGTACCCCCCCGTGTGACATTCCGTCTGGTTGTTGTTTCTTTACGGGGCCCTGGACAGTCACCCGTTCTTCCCTTCGCATGTTACGTCGGGTCGCCCCCCCCCCCCCCAACTTTCAAGCGATGCCCTGCAGTGTACCCTTTGCATGCCCATGCAACAGCACATGGTCATGGTCGAAACAGGCAAACACTGCCCGGGCCGACGAAGGTACCACGTGCTGTTCACTCGGGGCTCAGACACGAGGCAGTGCGTTGGGCGGGGCCTACGCTGTTCCACGCCCCAAGCCCCGAGTCGTCCGTGCACGCGTGACTACATCGCCTCATCCGAGGCACTCTGTGGGGGGGGGGCGATGCCTCTTGATGGGGCCGGCCGCGGACCCTGCAACGTTCGCGTGCGGCCCTTTTCCAGGGCTGTCCTTAGGGGGGGGGGGGGGAGAAGGTTCGTAACGCCAACAGAAACGAACCTTCACGGGGACGCTCTCTGCTTCATGGTCAAGACATGGGCAAGACACAAAACCACCGGAACAGTGTTGAACAACAGTTGGCGGCTGGCGGCGGTTGGCGGTCAGCGATTGGTGGTGGGTGGCGGTTGGCGGTTGGCGGTTGGTGGTCCTTGGGGGCTGTGCTTAACAAAAAAAGTAAAATTCGGGTTCGTAAGGACAGCCTTGCCCTCCTCCGGTCTGCGACCCATCCTGAGTCCCATGGCCCCTGATTGCCCTGGAGAGGAAGGGGGCAGCGGGGGCAACACTGGGACAAGATTCTGGTTCTGGTTCTGGTTCTGCCGGGGCCATCTCCGGACTACGCGAGACTGTGCGCTTTGCCGACGGCCGGGGCTCCACTCCGGACTCTTTGTCCAGCACCCGACACAAAATAGAGCTGGTCCGATGGCGTGTCCGCCCGTTCCCGCGCGCAGACGAGGCGACGTCGCGGCGCCGCGTGCGCCCGGCGGTCAGTCGCCCGCGCGTTTCCCGCAGAACGGGACGAAGAGGAACGGGACGAACGCGACCTCCACCGCCGTCAATATGGAGCAGCCCATGAAGAAGCCCCAAAGCCCGCCCACCCGCTCGATCAGACTGTACAGCGAATCGTACTTGAGGGTCCGCCGCACGACCGTCCGGTGGCGGTCCTTGTACGAGACGTGGAGGGCCGCGGTCGCCTCGCGCACCGTCGCCAGGTCGAGGGACCGGTTGGGGAAGAAGCGCTGGAGCTGCGGGGCGACACGGTGGAGCACGGCGGCCGTGGGGAAGAGCTGGGAGCTCGTCTCCACTGCGTAGGACGCGGCGACACACTCCTCCGGGCAACTGAGTAGGATCCGGTCGTACACGGTGGAGTTGGCGTACAGCGCCGCGATGCACAGCTCCAGCGCCGTGACGTTGCGCCCGCCGGACAGACACGACCGGGCCTCGTCAGGGGCGGACAGCGAGCACCCGCAGTCGCTGACCTCTGCCGCGACCTGCCGGTCGCCGAGGCACCGCTGCCGGGAGTAGCTGCGGTTCTCGCTGCAGGCGTAATGGGGGGACTGCACGGCGGTCTGGTCCAGTTCCGTGGGCTTCAGCTTGACGTCGTGCTGTCGGCCGGGGGGCGAGCTCGATCTTGCTGTCCGCGATGGACTGGCTGTTCAGCGGCTCATCGGCCGGCAGGACCGACACGGACCAGCCCTGCGGGAGAGGGAGGACGGGGTGCGTGCGACAGGCCAGTGGGGGGGGTGCACGCGACAGGCGGGTGGGCAGACAGGGCAAGCGGCCGGGGCACGCGCCTCCGGCGGCGTGGCAGGCGCAGGGGCATTGCAGCGCATGACTCCGAGGTCGGGGGTCAGGACCGGGCGGGTGCAGCAGGTCGCCGGCCTGCACCACACTGCGGCGTGTACATTGGTCCGCACTGGCACACGCACCCCCCCCCCCCCCCGGCTGGGCACCACAAGTGGGAGACGCCCGTGGGAATGCTTCCTGCGCGCCGCAGGGGAAGGGGAATTGGCTGTGGGGTAATTAGCTCCGCATTCCTTTTCCTCAATTTTGGGTGAAGGAAGTCGGTCAAACGGGCACAACGGCGAGGCACAACACTCAAAACGCACAAAAATGTTGCGATGACCACTCCCCATTCAAAAGTACAGTGCACAAAGGGCACGATTGCCCCCGTTCCACGATAATGACCCAAATTGTGTGTCGTAGGGCGCACCGCAGGTTCCCCCCCTTTTCCCTCCCTTTCCCTCATTTTTCCCATTTTCCCCACTTTCCCATGGCCCTGCGGTTGTTCGGATAGTTCGGTGGCGGCTAGCGTGGAGGGGGAGGCCTGCAATATCCGGCAACCGCCTCGGGTTGCATCCGGCGGTGTCTGGCCATGGGGTCGGTTGGCATCCGGGAAAATGGGGGAAATGAGGGAAAATGGGGAATTGTGAGAAATTGCCAAAAGTACACTTTAGGAACCGTCTACAAAATGTGTGGAACTGATGGGAAATAGGAGAAAAATCGGAGAAACGTGGGACAATTTTGGGAAGAATCTCCCAGTTTTTTCCAGTCCCAGTTCCCCCAATTGTGCTACCCGAACCAACCGACTGGAAAAATGGGACCTTGGCGGCTAAGCGACGCTACCCGGTGGCTTGGCATTGACTCTGGGCCCCTCAGGGGTCTCTACCGTTGGGCCATCTCGGCAGTCCATGTGTTTTGAGATGCCCCCCCCCCCAAAAAAAACAAGCACAGTCGGTTGAGCAGAGGCTTGGCACGCGGCGGCCTCCGGGGGTCGACCCATGTCCCCCTCTTGGACGAGCTGCCCCGCGTCCTCGCCACAACGTGATGCCATCTCCGGGATGTTGCCCCATGACTCCTTTCCCAAAGTCGGCGACACCGGGCGCCGGCATGTCGGCGCGTGAACCACCGGAGTACCGGTGCACTCCTGCACTGCTACTGAACGGAGCAGTATCGATGAAAGGTCCCGCACTGACATGAACGACCCAGGATTGAATCCCCAACAACCCACGTGCAACTGCCGACAGTACTGTCCGCCGTTGTGCCCATGTGTGATAGGCCCCAGGAGTGAAACGGGGACGCTCTCTGCTTCATGGGCAAGCCAAACCACAGAAACAGAATTCAACAATGGTTGGCGGTTGGCGGCGGTTGGCGGTTGGCGGTTGGCGGTTGGCGGTTGGCGGTTGGCGGTTGGTAGTTAGTGGTTGGTGGTTGGCAGCTGGTGGTCCTTGGGGGCTGTCCCTAAGGAGGGCTGTCCTGAACAAAAAACAAATGGGGTTCTTAAGGACAGCCCTGCCCGAACCGCCTCTGCCCCCCTCACGCCGGCCCCGGTTTGGCGCCAGGCCTTGAAATCGGCACCTTCCGCATCCTGCCCCGTCGAATGCATCGTGTGGCGTGTGGCGGGGAGGGGCGACCTGCCTGAAGGCGACATCCATGTCCCACTGGAGCGGGTACGTCTCCGGGTCCACCAGAAGCGTCATCCGCATCTCGCCGTACGCGTTGGACATCCGCAGGGCCCCGTCCTCGTTGAACACCGTGCAGGCGCCCCCCCAGCGCGCGGGCAGGAAGAGGGGCTTGCAGTGCTGAGCCACCTCATCCGAGCTGAGGGCGGTGATCACCGTCTCCCCCCAGAACTGGAAGTTCAGCACCACCTGGTACACCGGGGGCGTGACGCTGCCGTAGTCGTGCCACAGCTGCCAGTACTCGGAGCCGTTCCGGAAGCCGCTGCTCGGGCAGATGGTCAGCTTCGGGAACACCCGCACCGCCTCGGTCTCGTAGATCAGTTCCGTCTCTGTGAAAGAAGGCCCATCGACGTGTGGTTGGGGCACAGGGGCGATGAGGCACGGGGGGCGTAGCCCTCCAAGCGTGGGCCCCAGGGCACACAGGACAGGGTGTTGTTCAATGGAAGTGACCAAAAAAATACTCGGGGCGTCAGGTAGCCAGCTCATTATCGGGGTAGACAATCGGACGGCACTCAGGCAACCGACGGCGGTTGAAAGGGCCGCCGACGGCAGTTGAAGAGCAACCGACGGCGGATGGACGTAACCGACGGCGGTTGGAGGTCGACCAATTTCTGAATAAATAACACAAAAGGAAAGCAACTTGTCCACTAACAACGCCCTGACAAAATTGGCCATGATTTCAGGTTTGGAATAACCAGCAGAATCCTAACCTCATGCCACACTCACTCAGTTCAACTCGGGTCAAGTGTACTGCAACAACAAAGTTTGGGGATCAATGGCCGGTATCGGTCGACTGAATGTCACAAAGTTTGGGGGGGAGGGTCACACAGGGCACGCGCGACTCGAAGGTATTGAGAGGCCCGTGCAGAGAGGCGCAGAGGGGGGGCGTGCCTGTCGGGTACTCGGTGTACTCGATGACCAGGCCCACCGTACTGTAGACCAGGAAGCCGAACGCCAGCAGCACCAGCAGCAACCAGCAGCCCTGAAACGCCCGCCGCCGCGACGCGTCCATGACGTGCGCCACGCCGTGCGGGCTGAGCGCCCTGGCCCAGTCCACGAGGACGGCACGCGCCCGCCCGCGGGGCGCGCCCCGGGCGGCGCCCTCGGCCGCACCTGCGGCCTCCGGGTCATGGGCCTGAAGGCGTTTGGTCAGCGTGGAAGGCCCGGGGCTGGGGGTCCGGCAGGCACAAGGGGGGCCAGGGCCTTCAGGGACCTCTGCGTAGGCGAACGCCTGGTGGCTCCAGCGGCGCAGGGCGAGGACCGAGGGGCACGGGGTGGTACAGGACTGGGGGGTCCTGCTGGGGTCCCCCGATGGCGTGGGGTCTGTGGGGCCGCAGGGCATCTTGGGATGGGGGTGGGCCAGCTCCTGGACGCCAGGGGTCCTGGGAGTGGTCGGCATGGCTGCCCCCTGCAGAGAACAGGGCGACGAAACGGCACTGGCCGTCTGCTTCATCAGGTTGAGAGAGAGAGAGGGGGGGGGGGGGCATGAGGCAACGGATACTGGGCTCGCATACGCCCCCGTGTCACAGGCGCATGGTCATCACCACACTCAGTTCAATGTTTTGCCTTGCTGCACTGCAGCGCAAACCAGATCAGTGCCGAATGTTGCCTTGCGTTTGCCACTCCAGGTGGCTATCGAAAGTTCTTAGGCTGTTTGGGTCAGAGAGAGAGAGAGAGAGAGAGAGAGAGAGAGAGAGCAATGATCGGTTCTGATTGACTGAATGCCCCCGCCTTCGGCACTTTCAGCCCCTAGTCCAATGAGTTGTGTGCATCACAGTAAGGCTGCAATCCATTGTCTGTAATGTAGTAAACCTCAAGTAGAAGATACACACCAAATTGACAGACCAGGGGCTATCCCTGCTTTAGTGTTGAACAATGTGAGAAGAACCAAATGCAGGTGGCGTCGACGGTCGCTCTCGGCATTCCTTTGGCCCTTGAGGTTGACTATCTAGTCCCCTGTGCTGCGACAAGCATGTGGACGTGTGAGGGCAGTGTGGCCTGGACCCGCTGTTGTCATATGACGATATTTAGGCTGACCCCCCCCCCCCCGCCCGGCGATGACATCAGGTGTTGAAATAATCAGCATATTCTGGCCATTCACAATGATCAAATATCCTACCATCGCCCCCCCCCCCTGCCAATGGCCAAGATTCTTCTTTCCCGAAAGGGGGGCTGTTGACAGGGGGGGCCATAATTCTGCTTTCCGGTAGGGGGGGCCATTGACTCCGAGTATTCTCAAAATTTTTCAAAAAACACTTGTGTGAGCATTTTCTCGCCCATGCATCTTGTTGAGGCATTGTTTGCATGCATCCCTTCTGGAGCACACATCTTCTGAATGGTTGTAGGTCTCACTTCCTTCCATTTTTTGGCTACTCACCTTTCATGCATACAAAGCACTCTCTAGTTATCAACATCCATAGGCAGCTCTTGTATAGGCAACAGATGTGTCTGCTCTCTAGGGTTCGGAAGTCCCCGCACCCAAGCAGCTCCTACATGGGCCACATGCAATACGCAAAATTGTTCAAACAAAGACCACAAGCACTTGCATCCATGATATACTTCCCTTTCATGACCAAAATAATCTTGTATGTCCAAGTGGCAACATTTTGCAGCCACAAAATAAGCCAAAACATGGGATTCTTCAACAAAAAACCCTTCGAGGGGCCATTGTCAGGAGGGGCCATGATTCTGTATTCCGGGTGGGGGGGCCATTGGCACGGGGGGGGGGGGGCATTGGCAGGGGGGGGGGGGTATGTTTAGACCCTCTTTATGTGATTTTGACCCTATTTGGGGCCAAGTTGTTGCACTGCGTGGGCACTGCGTGCATAGTGCGCCCGCAGAGGGCGGGATACTGACCCAAGAATACCTATCACCTGACTGGTTGCACACCGAAGCAGCAAAGCCCACATGAGAACAACGAAACTGCCTTCAACTTGGTACTCCACTATCCCTATGAACAAACCACTCAACCTTGTAAAGTCCGCTTGCTTCGAGTGTTTCGGTGCCCGTGGCTTCGCTCTTGGAGGCGGCGATGAGGTGTCCCTTGACTTGGAGCGCGGGGAACGCGTTGTCCGTGGTCTCTTGGGTGATGGGGACCGCAAATAGGGTGAAGGGGAGGGCGGTGGTGATTCTTAGCGTGGACGCGACACACTTGTTGATGGCGAGCGAGGACAGTGATGTGGTGGGGATGAAGGCCGTACCACAAACTCCTCAAGGTCCGCGGGCTATGTATGGCTACATCACCCTGCCTTCTCGGGGTCCCCATAGTGGGGAGAGTCCAATATGGGGGATGGAAAATGGGTAAAAATGGTTGAAAGTGGGCAACAAAGGGTTACAATTCAAATGTGCCACATCCCAAATGCAGACGAAGCTAAAAAAAACCCCCAGTATGGAACCAAAAACTTGTCAAGAGGGGCCAAAAGTAGGGTCCGAGTATTGGCCGACATCCAAAACTTCACACTGCGTGCGCACTGCATGCACGGCATTCCCTGGGTGTTTGGATGGGGATTGCAGGCACGTAGCTTTCAGAGTCATGCACAATGTGTGGGTGGTGGCACAAGAATGGGGCAACATGGGTGGGGTGGGGGTGGGAGGATCAAAACTTTTTTTGCATGTTGTGGACACGGTGCGCCCATTTGAACCCAGGCCCTGGAAGTTTTTCCTGGTAAATGGACGCCGTTTTCCCAAATACCGTATTTTGGAGGGCCTTTAAGGACGGGAAAAGCCAGCCTTCGGTCTCGAAATGTTCACCACGGAAGAGAAAAAAATAGTGCATTGTTCTTTGTCGTTGTTTCTTTTACCCTTTTGCTGTGCATTGTACATGCTGTTCACCATCCTGTGGTGTTGCAAAGGCAGAGGTTGAAGAAGGGCGAAGGGGGCACCCTTGTCCATGCGTGCCAGCCCTGGCACTGTCCAGCGGTGTCTAACTGACATAACGCACCCCCCCACCACTACCCTAGCAATCCCCCCCCCTAGCGTGCGACGATCACCCTGGGTGGTGGGGGGGAGACCCCCCCCCCCCCCCCCCCCCGAATTCTAGTATAACCTCCTATGCTTTTTGGGCCAAGTGACAGTCTCCCGGGTGGGTGGGGGGAGATTGCAAGAGGGGGGGGGGGGGTAAAGTGCACATCCATTCTACTCGCCGATGTATTCCAAAGTCACGCCGCAAGTGCCAGCGGTGCCACAGGGGAGTACCACTCATTAGTGCCCTGTTCAGGATGGGCCCATCAACGAGTGGATGTTCTTGGAGGTGTCAGGCCTCTAGTTGTAGAGGGAAGGTGGGTGGCATCCTTGGTAACAGCAATAGTGGTGTGTTATCTTTGTAAAGAGGTGGTGACCACTAGCACAAAAAAAAACTTGAGAGATTCCATAATACCCCTCGAGTCGAGGTTGATTCCCCTCCAAGGTACAATGTGCGGCAACACGGGTTTTGACAGCTCGGGACCAAAGACCTTCATTGGAACGTAAGCACTTCTGCTCTGCACTTCACCAGTCGAGGAAAATGCACAGTAGAGCCCAAAGAGATGAAAGGGTGGTGCCAGACAAAAGGCAGAGGGTGTCGGGAGGTTGAGAGGGGGGTTGAGAGAAGGGGCTCTTAGCTGTAGGTCCCCGGTGCCAACAAGCCGCAGGAAAATTGTTGCATGAAACGGTGATGCAATGACTAATCCCATTTCGGAACTCAAAATGACGCTGGGAACAGGATGAGGAAGGGAGAGCGGTGGGGGGGGGGGGGGTGAACAGGGAGAAGGAGTCTGAGGAGGCGCACCAAACTGTGATCCGAAGAAGGGAGGGGGAAGGGCTTTTGGTGGCAATGTGGGTGCTCTACAGATCCCTCCTCTTGCTATGGTCACCAGCCCAGAGGGATTTCTGGATGCAATGCTGAGGAACTGTTTGAGCCCAAGGCCGAGGGATACACTGAAAACCTGGAGAGTTCAATCAAGCACTTGACAGGGAGGAGGAGAAGGTGGGAAGGGGGGGGGGGGGTGCTGGGAAGGGGGGTTGTGTCCGTCTGATGCGTTGGTTGTCACCTAACAGCTTTGGCAGACCTATCAAGGCACCTGAGGCTGCCACATATCGGAATCGGACACACACACACAAACACACGACGCGAGGCAATGAACCAATGAACCAACAGCCCAAGACACCCAGCCACACACACACACTCTCTCTCTCTCTTGTAGTATACAATACAGTACAATACAAACAGTGGGTGCACACACACACTCTGTTCGACCAAACAGAAGTGCAAAAGAGAATTTCTCTCACTCCAGAACAGATGCACTGGAGTACAGGGGATGCAGTCAACAGCACGCAATACACAGACAAACCAGGGTACAGCCCAGCTCTGACTAACACATACATGCATTACCTCACAAGAGGCAAAACTGACACGGTACACAACCAGCAACTGGTGCTCTGGGCCCACTGCAACTTGGGTTCTCCCAAGTCATCCCTCTCCATCAGCGAGCACCTTGGTGTGACGTCTCACTGACATCGCTAACTTCTTGGAGGGGTAAGCCGCTGCACCAAGGGTCCAGTCGCTCTGCACACGCAGCACAGAGGTACAAGCAGTACTATGCAGCAGTACGCAGCACACGTGTAACACACCGTAACCGGTATATTGCCCTCCAAACTGGTGCGGACCCAATCGTCGTCAAGCCGGCGTGCTGCTTGCCATGGGCTTCCACGGGAATGGCACCTCCGCACAGACTCAGATAACAAAGTCACACACACGCAGACCCGACATACCCAATGCACTGTCCACCCAGCAGCAGGTAGCAGTTGGTGCAAGCAAACCTTATTTTCATCCATCCTAGTATTCCACGGGTGTCCCATCTAGCGGTTGAAGAACAATGACCTGGCTTTGTGATGGACCGTGACGGCAGGTAGCAGTTGGTGCCAGCAATCCTTATTCTCACCAGTCTGGATACTCTAGGTGGCATTCATGTACACACACACACACACACACACACACACACACACACACACACACACACACAACCACGTCACTTCATGGTCCTTACCAGCGGGCAGAGGGAGGCCCTGCGCAGAGCACGCGGGAGTGTCTGTGCTCACCCACAAGAGCAGATCACACAAGGGGTGGGGACATCCTATTGGATACCAATGTGTCAGAGGCACGCGCGGAGTGGGGCACCGTCCCAAACACTATGCACAAGATCGGGGCCAAGCCAGCAGACCGCAGGACACCACAGTGCCGCTCTGCTGTGTGCGGTATGAGACTGGGGAGGTTAACCAAAGGTCACCCCACTCCTTGCAAGGTGGTGGGGCCGGGGCCATGAGGCAACGGATACTGGGTTCGCATACGCCCCCGTGTCACAGGCGCATGGTCATCACCACTCAGTTCAGAACTGGTCTGCGCTGCAGTGCAGCAAGGCAAAACACTGAACTGGTGGGGGTGGGGGGTGGGGGGTTTACAGGGGGGAAGGGGGGGGCTCAACGTTCGGGTGTCAGCATGAGGCACACCTACGACAATCACTCGTGAAACCCTGTGGCATAGACTGTTGGGGTCCCAGTGGTCCCTTTACCCCACACTGTACTGCTGAGCAGAAAGAGAGGCCAAACAGGGGCTTTGTTCTTCCACTTCTGCTTGGGACAGTGCCTCGGGGTGTATGGGGCAACGCTGCCCACAACCCGTGGTTCAAACGTGTTCTGCTACCCACCAACTCCGCCGGGGGCACCCAACACGGCCTGATAGACAGTGCCGCAGCAACACCGCTGCACGTGCACTACAATAAAAGAAATCTGGGATTTCCGGACCGGATGCACTGTCCCAACAATCTTCGAAGTGGCGTTTATCTTTTTTTTTATCAAATAGGCCAGTTCAGAGAGTGCCAGGTGCCGCAGTGGGCCAAGTTCAAAACTAAATACAGATTTCGGCAAAGCCAGGGTGTGCATACGGGCTTCAGCTCATGGCTGGGCCCCCATGTTTTCCCGTTGAGGTTGGTGTTGTCATGTTAGCGGGATTTCCCACTCGTTTGGATCCCAGTGCGCTTTTTGTCGGTTTGTCGGTCCGATTGTTCCCGTGGTCGTTTCCGTATGAAGTGGCATTTGTCGAGATCCTTGACCCCCACCTTGAGCCTGCCCTGTCCATACCAAATTCTAAAACCCAAATAGGGGGGGGAACACATAAAGAGGGGCTAAAACATGCTTTACATAGTATATTTGATCATTTTGGGTGGTCAG
Source organism: Eutreptiella sp. 'Long Island Sound 2002' (assembly GCA_964036045.1). Classification (NCBI taxonomy): domain Eukaryota; phylum Euglenozoa; class Euglenophyceae; order Eutreptiales; family Eutreptiaceae; genus Eutreptiella; species Eutreptiella sp. 'Long Island Sound 2002'. The sequence goes on from OZ038396.1 coordinate 41,824,674, forward strand.
AGTAGCAAAAAAATCAGTTTCAAAAATTTCCATTGTTGAGCTGCCGAGGCTGGAAAACTGCATAAGCAGGTTGTGCCCTAGCCCTTTGGGACTCCCCCCCCCCGGCTGGAACACCCTAATATGGTGGAAAACAAATAAAGAGGGGCTAAAACATGCTTTACATAGGATATTTGATCATTTTGGATGGTGAAAGTATCAAAAAAACCAATTTCGGAAATTTCCATTTTTGAGCTGCTGAGGCAGGAAAACTTCATCAGCAGGTTGTGCCCTAGACCCCTTGGGAGCCCCCCCCCCCCCCACCCCACCCCCGCCCACACCCAAATGGGGTGAAAAACACACAAAGAGGGTCTAAAAGATGCTTTACATAGCATAGTTCATCATTCTAAGTGGTCACAGATTCAAAAAAATAATTTGCAAAAATTTTCCATTTTTGACCTGCAGAGGGTGGAGAACTGCTGAAGCAGTTTGAGCACACATCAAAGGCCATTGAACCACCTACAAACGGCAATTTTGAAGCTTTTGGGGGGGCCATGGCTCGGGCTAGATGGGCCGCGTGGCCACTACGTGGGTCCCCATGGGTGCTCAAGTACCCGTATTGTCACCAAATGATCACCCAAACCCATCCTAGGGGCAACAAAAGGGTTTCGGAAAAAGTGGAAATGTGAAAAACTTTCAAGGGTCACGAAACAGCCTACGCAACAGCAAATTCTATTGCCTTCGGCAAGTCCACCTCGCAGAGAATCTACTCTCAGCAATGCACACTTAAGTGATGCGCCGTTGATCTCGCTATGAAAATGAAATAGCCCAAATTCATATAAACTTGCCTTGTTTTATTATGAGCATCCATTGTCCCCATTCCCATTAGGGTTGTAAGATGACCGTAAACTACTCAAAGTAAAACGTACTTGCGAAACCAAGGATAGAGGGGTTGAGTGGCGGTCTTTCCGATGTACCCTGGAGGCCCCGCCTTGCCATCGTTCCCGACTTGCGGGGGCCGAATGGCCGGACTTTTGATTTGGCTTTGATTTGGAAAGCCCCGGAGTGTCCTCGCCGGTAGCCCTACTAATCTCCGGAAGCGGCAGGCAGGTAGGTAGCTGGTGGCTGCATTTGTTGGTGGAAACAGCCATTTCGCTATTCCTATACCTTCCACAACTTGACCTCTCCATCTGGGGCATGAGTCCGATAGTGTGGGTCCGTGTATTCCTCCACTGATGCCCCTAAAGAGTGTCTCACCAATGCACACAATTAGCATCACCCAACCGTTGCGTTCAGTACCCACTGCCCTTCGAAGCAATATTTTGTGTTACCATAATTCTTCTGCGCCCCAGGCTGATGTCGCACCGTGCGCCGCATCGCCCAAGCGGCACCGTGCCTCAACCACAGCCATGCTGGTGGTGTCCACACACCGGCGTTTGCGCACGCTATGTGCGCTGCCCTCAGGTGCCGGCCATTCGTGCACTGGTTGCCAAGGGAAAGCCATGGCTTCGCCTGTGGCCTGCAGCCGGACGCCGGATTCTTGCTGTTGGGGATTGCGGGTGCTCACAGTGCCCCTTGAGGCAGCAGTCTCCAATCAGCTCGCCACATGTGGTGTGTGCGTGCGCGCGCGTGCGTGTGTGACGCCCAACATTTTTTCAAATCCAATCATAGCGTTCCCTATCAGACATCACACGCGATGGCCAAGTAGTGCACCTGCCCCTAAACTTGCCCCTAAACCTGCATCCAAGCGCAGCAAGTGCACCTGCCAAACCTACACCCGAACAGGCTGCTGGGAGCATGTGCAGTTGTTCTGCATACGGTACAAGCGGGCACTAGGTTTATTGTGAGCCCATGCAACAACGGTCTCCTCCACTCCAAAGACCTCATCTCTAGGGTGCTGATGGTTGCAGCTGGGGGGGGGGGGGATTGCGGTCCCCCAAGCCTGAAAAAAATTGCGGTAAATTGCGGTGAAATTGCGGTAAAAATTGCGGTACATTTCTTTTTGGTCCCCAGACTCTATGCCAGCCATGAGCAGCAGTGGAGCACAGGACTTTTTGCAAAAAGTTTTTTGGACCAATTATGCACCCAATTGGTAGGATAGTGAGTGGTAGGACACTGCACCAAAGCTTTCAGCACAAGCAGCTAATCCATCCTTCCACGTCACCATTATAATGGGCCATGAAAGCCACACAATGGGCATTTGAATACCTCTGGTCAGTGTCAGTATATTTGCAAAACGAAAAGAACCGCTCCACAGAGCCAGTCCCCACACCATGGAAACGCGAAATCTGTGTGGCATAGCGTGCCTTTTGGCCACCCTGTCCTTTGCCACGTTTCACTGGCCTTTTACCATTGCCGGAATCACTGTCCCCAGGAGTGGGTGACATTTTGGGAACACAAAAACAGAAAAGCGTCCTGCCACACAAATGACATGCAGGACAGATGAGAACACATAGACGTACAGTGTGCCTAGTAACAGCGAAGGTAGGGAAAGAATTTTCCTCAGGGGAAAAATGAAATTTTTGAATAGAGGCATCACTGAAAAGTTGCGGTAAAATTGCAGTAAATTGTGGTAAATTGTGGACCACAATTCCCCGCCCTCCCTCAGCACACCCCCTACCAAGCAGGGCGAATCCTTGTGGCATGCAAACTCCTTAGGCCACCGTGTCCCTGCTTACCTTCAAAAAGGGTGCATGTTACACTAAAATGTTACTTTCTCTGACGCACACGGGGCACACGGTGCATGCATGCTGCAATGGCAGCAACTTTTATGGCTGTGGTGGCCGCCTGTCGCTCATTTTCATGGTCTTTGATAGATTGGCGGTCCAAACAAGCATACATGTGCATGGGACAGTGAAGAGATGTTTCATGATTTGATTCACTGTTGTGGTGACAACGGTGTTTTTGAGGACAAGTTCGTCCCAAGGGCACTGCACCAAAGCAATAGGTACGCCAGCAATGGCCAGCTATGGAGCTTGTTGGGTGGTTTGGTTTGGTTTGGTTTGGTTTGGTTTGGTTTGGTTTGGTTTGGTTTGGTTTGGTTTGGTTTGGTTTGGTTTGGTTTGGTTTGGTTTGGTTTGGTTTGGTTTGGTTTGGTTTGGTTTGGTTTGGTTTGGTTTGGTTTGGTTTGGTTTGGTTTGGTTTGGTTTGGTTTGGTTTGTTGCTGTTACCGCTGTTCTTGTTGTTGTTGCCGCTGTTCTTGCTGTTTTTGCCCACGTTGTTGTGGTTGTTGTTGCTATCATTGCTGCTATTGCTGCTTGCCACTGCGTCGTGCTTGTTGCCACTTGACAGTGTTCTGCACGCTGTGCACACCTTTTGTATAGCACCGTGCTGCAGATCCGTATTTTATAGTCATGAGGGTATTGTTGTTGAGGGAATGTTAGTGTGCTGGGCAAATTCGTCGCAGATTCGGAGCTAAGCCCCACCGCCCCCCCACCTCCAGGAGGGGGGCTGGGGGAAGTTTGGCAAAGGCTTGCTGAGAGCGCATTACTGTGGTCAGCCACACACTTCTGAACGCTCTCATTCGCCTGGCAGCCCCATTCTTGTTTGTTCACGTCGTTGCAGCAACAGAATGGCTACCAATGGTACTGCCTCTGGTGCCCTGGGTCATGGGACCCTCTCAGAGCAGGATGGACAGTGCTTCATGATGCTGCTGGACATGAGCCACTATTTGGTGGACACCATCACGCAGGTGTACAAGTGTGTTTACCCGAACCAGCCTTGTGCTTTGCATTAATTCTGGCCCAAGGCGGGCAAGGTTCCATGTTGAGCCCCGTTGATGGCAGGTTGCTGGTGAGGGAACGCAGAGCCCCTCACCATGTCTCACCTCGTGACATGGAGATAGAGATGAGAGGCTGGGTCCGTGGTAAAACTGAGTAACAAAATTTTTTTTTGAGAAAAAAAAATTTTTTACTCAGTTTCAAAACTGAGTAAAAAAACAATTTGTTACTCAGTAAGTGGGGTTTCTACTCAGTTGCGAAACTGAGTAAAAAATATATATTTTTTTTTACTCAGTAAAGAACTGAGTAGAAAAAAAAAATTTTTTTTTACTCAGTAAAAAACGTAGTAGAAAAAAGCCACTTTGCCCACAAGTGGGCCACTTCTGATTTTGCCCCCCGCTCTGAAGCGGTGGGGATCCCCGATACGGCAGGGGTGAGGTAGCCATTTTGCCCACTTGTGGGCCACTTCTGATTTTGCCCCCCGCTCTGAAGCGGTGGGGATCCCCGATACGGCAGGGGTGAGGTAGCCATTTTGCCCACTTGTGGGCCACTTCTGATTTTGCCCCCCGCTCGACCCTAACCCTAACCTGCGACACTGGCAGTAACAGCCAATCTGTGTGTATGTAAATGACAGGGTGCAGGGTGCAGGTACCCCGCTTCAGTAATATATTATGACAGCCTGCGAGGTCATGCGGACCCGGGAGGCATACATATAAAAGAGTCTGCCACATGGCAGAATGATCAGTCTGGCCCAAACATTCACACTGACTACTAACTGCCGGACCATGTGAATGCAAATGACAGGATGCACGGTGCAGTCACCCCATTTCAGAGTTACATTCTGACAGCCTGCGAGATCACAAAGGACAAAGCACCAAGACAATTCAACAATTCACCTCACCCATGCCTTCACGTTAGCGGCCCGTATCACTGCACGACCGCACCGCACCAGCACACATGTTGATCCTACTCATAGCTATAAACCAGACCGGCTGGCGTCCCCAACGCACAGGGAAGTAGCACATGCATTGCAGTAAACGTGTGCGCCCCTTGGTGCCATATATAGGGTAGGCGTTGGGCCGCAGCCATCGCGCTCGAATCCACAGGGGGGCAGCGCCTGGTGCCCGCGGACAAACAGCCACGGCGCCGGCGCCAGCCACAGGGTACAGTGCCAACATGCACAGGCCCCATACTCCAGACCCCGCATATTCAGAACGGCGGGCGCTCACAAAGCACGGAACATGAAGCACACACGCCGTACCAACACCTGCTTCCCTTGGACTCATATATAGGGTAGACGCTGGCCCCCAGCCTTCGTGTGCGACGACAGACTAAGGTACAGCCTACTATCCCCAACCCTCACAATCCAACGATGGCGGCACAGATGATTCCCGCCTACTCCCTTAACATTCGCATCGCCGGACGGGGTCGTCTGCTGCTCCGCAACACCACGCAGACGGCCTGCCACGTCCTGCGCGGCCAACTGCAGCACCCCCGGAGCATCCTCCTTCGAGCAAGGCCGCATGAAGACCAGCCTAGCAGCCACACCCAGCCAGATCCGCTTCACCGGCCGCCAGGCAAGGCGCCTCTCCAGCACAACCCTGAGGTGCTGTTGCGCACGCTCCCGCCTGCGCTGCAGCGCCTCCACCGACCGGCGGTGACGAAACTTTCCACGCCTGCGGCGGCGGCGTTTCCCACGTTTTGGCATGGTAAAGCGCTGAGCACTGCGAAAATGGCGAACTATGTGTTTCCCCAAAACTAACAGTGAACACCTCACAAGACCAACCCTCCCACCGGTACCACCTCGCGGGGGTGCTTCAGCAACACCCGCCAGAGTTGAAATGCACGGATACACGCCCGCTGCACATTAGACTGGAAATTGGAATCCAACCTACTCGGCGGGTCAGCCGGTTGTAACACGCCCGGTACCAGCCGGACCTCCACAATCAAACCAGACTGCAGCAACCTCAGAACCAGGGCCCTCAGTAGCCTCTGTTGCCGTGACAGCCACGTGGATGCCCGCAGGGACACCAACTGGCACGCGGACACTTGAGAGTCCGTGACCAGCACAACATAACTCCACCCCAGCCTGACAGCCAACCTCACCAACCACACCAAGACCCAAAGCTCAGCGCTCTGCTGTGTGTGACGTGCAGGGGGAATCACCTGGGAACGGACACCTGACAACCGCGGGATGAATGCCCCTCCCCTATATCGAATGGTATCCAAAGCAGCATCCCCAAACATCACACAGTGGCGAACAGCCCACAAATCCGGTGTAGCAGACAATGCATGAAACACAGCAAGGCGTGCCGGTGCCGGAGGTTCCCAGGTTTCCATACAACGGACGATCGCGGTACACAGCCCATGCAGTACCTTCAGTGGTGTGGGTCTCTCAAACCCCCCCCATCGATCACAACAATAGCTCCCCGCGAGCAGTGGGCCCCCCCCCAGACGGGGTCTAAAGTGCCAATGGATGAAGCCCAATGCCTTGGAGAGTAACCGGGAAGAAGGCCTGGACCTCGTGGCCAGCCTGAGCCAAATGTTGAACATCTGGAGGAAGGCCCGTGGATGTGAACGGATCGTGCGCACTCCTAAATTGATGTACTTCCCTAGGAAAAATATGTCCGTAACCGGCTCCAACGTACTCTTTCCCGACACAATAAAACCAGCCTCCTCTAACGCCCTGACCACGCGAGCAGTCACAACGCGCAAACGCGCAAGATCTGGCCCCAAAATCAAAAAATCATCTAAATAATGGAAGAGGGTGTATCCCTCCGGGATCAAGGGTCGCACTATCCTTCCCAACGCCGTCTGACAGAACAACGGGGAATGCTTCCAACCAAACGGCATCCGCGACATACAAAACACTCTCTCAACACCTTCCCAACGCATCCGGAACCGAAAGGCCCTCTCGTGCCGTCTTGGCAACTTAAAACTCCAAAAAGCGTTTTTAAGATCCACGTGTGTACAAAACAACGGCCTATTGGCCGGCCAATCCGCCAATTTCTTGGAGATTTGTTCCCAACCATCCAGTGAGAAAGACAGCGGCTTATGCAAGCTCTCATTGAACTCAACGAGATTAAAGATAAGGGACACTTTCTCTGTGGACTTCGGGATCACAAACGGCCAGCAGGTCGCCCTCAAGGGGCAACTTTCATCCATAATGGTAACTATCTCCTCACGCAACAACCATTTAACCATGGGCCGCACCAAAGCTTCCCTATTAGACGAGTGACTTTCTCTCCCCAAGTGAAAATCAGACACAGACGCCTCAAAATCAGGGGGGGCCAACTCACACCACAGATCATCGGAAATCGTGTAGCTACCCACCGCCCCCAAACCCCTCTCCACCAGCTGTGGGTCCACCCTGCCCACCTGCGGCACCGGCGACGTAGACAAATGCAAAAGAGCCTGCCAAGACTCAGCGGTAAATTCTGACAGTGCGTTAAAAGTTATATCCGGCGCTGACCGCAAACGGTAGTCCTCACACGTCACAAACAAGCGAAGCACAAACAAATGGAGTCGTTTCATGAGTAACAGAACCCCGCAAGATAGTGTTTGGTGAAGCCACGGCAGGAAGGTAAAGAAGGCTTGCAAAAACTGGACAAATAACGGAACTGGTTCCGAACGTACATACAACAGGTCTGCCCTGGTCAGAGGGCGGGGCCCCCCATCCGCCAATGTGATAACCTGTAGTGATCCCTGCGCTGAACTCAGCACTGGGCCACCAACAGGCTCGTCACAGGCAGATGGGGTTTCGCGAATCGCCCCCTCGGGGGGCGAATTTCCAGGCGACCCCCCCCCCCCCCGCGCTTGCCTGTCGCTGCACTGCCGCCCTGGCCCTGACCCTCCTGTGGGGAACGCACAGCCGCTTTGCAGGCAGGCCCGACTGGAGGCCCATCAGGATGCTTTCCTTTTGGAGGCAGGTCGTCTGGCTTTTGCATTACCCAGGCCCACCTCGCCGCATGATGCCGCTGGACAGATAAGGAACCGCCCAGACCAATGACTCGCCGCTTGGGCCTCGGTTTACCATCGCCGTCGACCTCTGCTGCGCCACTTCTCGGTGTCTTGCCGGTTCCCTTAGATCGCAGCCTCCTGTTGCCGCTCCCGACGACCTGAGGTCCGGTTCCCGGCGTGAATTGTGGAGGGCGTTCCCCTGGACCATCGGGCGGTGTGGGCTTCGCGGGGGAGCCACAGGCACTTGCTGTGGACACGGCGGAGGCCGAAGACTCCGAGGGGACAGACGAAGAATCCGAATCAGACCCCAGTCGTCCACTTCCCCCTGATGCGGCGCCACATCCATATCAGGAAGAGATACCACAGGCCCCGCAGGCACCGGGGCAGCTATCTCCAGCGACGCCTTCGCGGACTTCCTTCCGGGATTAGCATACATGGGGTTACCCCACAGGTCGGCCAGCAGCACAGCCAAACGCTCACCAGGAGCCTGGCCACCAACAGGCCATGGAAGCACCAAAGCCCCAACCACCGCAGGGTCAGAGTAGCCCAGAGCGTACTCCAACGCCGTGGCTAGCCGCTTCCACCTCCCCCACCAAACGAAATAGGCCACATTTGGAGAGCGGTGGAAGGCGGCCGCAGCGCCCCCCCCGCCGCAGGGAATGCCACCGATGGCCACTATACGGGGAATCACGGAGGAGGTCTGCGAAGATCCTCTCCACTGCCTCAACCCCTCCCCTAACCAACGGTTGACCCTCCGGGATGCAGCTTGCCGCGGCGTAGGATCTAAGGAATCGGACCCACGAACGTCCCCACTCATAAAGTGGGCGCCGCACCTCCCTGTGGCCGCCAACTTTGGTAGTGACGAACAGGACCACGGAATCGCTTTCCAGCCCCGCTGGCGTGATGGACACCGCTTCAGAGACTCGCAAGAAGAGAAGCCAACTGAGGCTCGCCAACGCTGCCACTGCCTGCTCAACCGGCGAGGCCGCTCTGGCCCACAGGAGGTAGAGACCCTCCGGTCTCAGGTATGGCTGCCCTGGTGTCGGCTTTCCAGACTTCGCAAGCCTCCAGTGGATGGCCTGAACACAGCCCGGGAGCAGCCTGATATCTTCTGCCGCCCGAGTTGCGGACACATAACCCCTGAGGGTGGATCTGGCCTGCCCCGTAGAGACCCTTGACGCCAAGAAGTCAGACAGCGTGTCAGTAAGCGGCGTCCGCAAAGCCCTGGTTCCCTCATACTTTGCCACCGCGGACAGGGCGGAACGGTACCTGGCTTGCGTTTTCGGGGCCCAGCCCCGAACGCCCACGGCCGCCGCCCTAAATGATCCAACAGCCGCCATCGCCATTGCCCACCCCGCCGCCGCCGCGCTGAAGGTCGCTCTGGCAGCAGGTAAGGCCTCCCGGGTGGGGATTGGACGCGCGGGTCTGGAATCTTCACACCAACACGGCCATCCCCACCCCGCCCTGTCGCAGTGGCGACAGTCCCGTCAGGACCAGTGGGGACACTGGAAATGCCAGTGCCTCAACTGCTCCGATGGGACGCCCTCTTTGGCGCATCTCTGGCAGTCACCAGACGGGCGGGCTGATATTGGTACCCACCTTCCTTTCTTCGTCATCCAATGAAGGACGCCTTGCCGCATAGCGAAGTCGATGCCCTTATACTTAAAGGACAGTCCTCCGTTTTTGACCGCATCTGGCCAGCTCATTGCATCCAGCGGGTTGGACGGGTCCGCCCGACTGCTGGATTCCGACGTGAACCTCTGGGCGTACGCCTGCTGGGAGTCGAAGATGATACCCCAAATCCTGTAGGCCAGCCTGTCGCCCCTCGGGCATTCCATCGCATTGCCCATCACGTCGGATGGCCTGACCGGTGCAGCACTTGCGCTTCTAACGTAGTCCCGCAGCGCCTCGCCTGACTGGCGCATCCAGCTGGCCACTTTGTCGCCCCCCAGCATCTGCTCCACTGCCTCTGCGGTCAAGTCCGGCACTGTATTTCTCTCCGCGACGGCCAGGCTCTCCAACCGTGCTTGCAGATGTCCGATCGCCTCTTGCTGGGGCTGCAGCAACGCGCGCAGCTCCTCAGGCAACATCTGGCTGGTGTCCTGCGCCGACGCGTCCGCCCCAGATCCCGAAGCTCCTTGGTCTGGGGCCTTAGACGGCGCACTCTTAAACGGGGAGCGAAAGACCTGCATGCTGCTTCACAAAAACACGATAAATTTTGAACAAATCTGCACACACACAGCGATAGTGATCCCCTGTTCGTAAACGAAAAGGGGGGCAAGACAAACAGGGGGTCATGCGGACCCGGGAGGCATACATATAAAGGAGTCTACCACACAGCCAAATGAATGCGACACTGGCAGTAACAGCCAATCTGTGTGTATGTAAATGACAGGGTGCAGGGTGCAGGTACCCCGCTTCAGTAATATATTATGACAGCCTGCGAGGTCATGCGGACCCGGGAGGCATACATATAACTGGTTCTGCCACACGGCACAATGAATGCAGTCTATTCATTGTCGGATTCCCACCCCGGGGGCCATTCACTGCCCTCCTGCTGCTGAATTTCCAAGGAGTCATGCTCCTGTCCCAGGCAGTACCGGCATTCCCCATCTTCCAACCCCCCTTCATCCAGCTCACCCTGCGCAATTATCCCTTCACCCTGCCCAATTGTCTCTTCTCCCAAGGCCCCCACTTCATCATCCGATGCGAACACATCGATGGGGTTCCCGCGTGAACCACTGGCGATGGGGATGGCAATGGAGCTGCCTGTGACGAGCCTGTTGGTGGCCCAGTGCTGAGTTCAGCGCAGGGATCACTACAGGTTATCACATTGGCGGATGGGGGGCCCCGCCCTCTGACCAGGGCAGACCTGTTGTATGTACGTTCGGAACCAGTTCCGTTATTTGTCCAGTTTTTGCAAGCCTTCTTTACCTTCCTGCCGTGGCTTCACCAAACACTATCTTGCGGGGTTCTGTTACTCATGAAACGACTCCATTTGTTTGTGCTTCGCTTGTTTGTGACGTGTGAGGACTACCGTTTGCGGTCAGCGCCGGATATAACTTTTAACGCACTGTCAGAATTTACCGCTGAGTCTTGGCAGGCTCTTTTGCATTTGTCTACGTCGCCGGTGCCGCAGGTGGGCAGGGTGGACCCACAGCTGGTGGAGAGGGGTTTGGGGGCGGTGGGTAGCTACACGATTTCCGATGATCTGTGGTGTGAGTTGGCCCCCCCTGATTTTGAGGCGTCTGTGTCTGATTTTCACTTGGGGAGAGAAAGTCACTCGTCTAATAGGGAAGCTTTGGTGCGGCCCATGGTTAAATGGTTGTTGCGTGAGGAGATAGTTACCATTATGGATGAAAGTTGCCCCTTGAGGGCGACCTGCTGGCCGTTTGTGATCCCGAAGTCCACAGAGAAAGTGTCCCTTATCTTTAATCTCGTTGAGTTCAATGAGAGCTTGCATAAGCCGCTGTCTTTCTCACTGGATGGTTGGGAACAAATCTCCAAGAAATTGGCGGATTGGCCGGCCAATAGGCCGTTGTTTTGTACACACGTGGATCTTAAAAACGCTTTTTGGAGTTTTAAGTTGCCAAGACGGCACGAGAGGGCCTTTCGGTTCCGGATGCGTTGGGAAGGTGTTGAGAGAGTGTTTTGTATGTCGCGGATGCCGTTTGGTTGGAAGCATTCCCCGTTGTTCTGTCAGACGGCGTTGGGAAGGATAGTGCGACCCTTGATCCCGGAGGGATACACCCTCTTCCATTATTTAGATGATTTTTTGATTTTGGGGCCAGATCTTGCGCGTTTGCGCGTTGTGACTGCTCGCGTGGTCAGGGCGTTAGAGGAGGCTGGTTTTATTGTGTCGGGAAAGAGTACGTTGGAGCCGGTTACGGACATATTTTTCCTAGGGAAGTACATCAATTTAGGAGTGCGCACGATCCGTTCACATCCACGGGCCTTCCTCCAGATGTTCAACATTTGGCTCAGGCTGGCCACGAGGTCCAGGCCTTCTTCCCGGTTACTCTCCAAGGCATTGGGCTTCATCCATTGGCACTTTAGACCCCGTCTGGGGGGGGGGCCACTGCTCGCGGGGAGCTATTGTTGTGATCGATGGGGGGGGTTTGAGAGACCCACACCACTGAAGGTACTGCATGGGCTGTGTACCGCGATCGTCCGTTGTATGGAAACCTGGGAACCTCCGGCACCGGCACGCCTTGCTGTGTTTCATGCATTGTCTGCTACACCGGATTTGTGGGCTGTTCGCCACTGTGTGATGTTTGGGGATGCTGCTTTGGATACCATTCGATATAGGGGAGGGGCATTCATCCCGCGGTTGTCAGGTGTCCGTTCCCAGGTGATTCCCCCTGCACGTCACACACAGCAGAGCGCTGAGCTTTGGGTCTTGGTGTGGTTGGTGAGGTTGGCTGTCAGGCTGGGGTGGAGTTATGTTGTGCTGGTCACGGACTCTCAAGTGTCCGCGTGCCAGTTGGTGTCCCTGCGGGCATCCACGTGGCTGTCACGGCAACAGAGGCTACTGAGGGCCCTGGTTCTGAGGTTGCTGCAGTCTGGTTTGATTGTGGAGGTCCGGCTGGTACCGGGCGTGTTACAACCGGCTGACCCGCCGAGTAGGTTGGATTCCAATTTCCAGTCTAATGTGCAGCGGGCGTGTATCCGTGCATTTCAACTCTGGCGGGTGTTGCTGAAGCACCCCCGCGAGGTGGTACCGGTGGGAGGGTTGGTCTTGTGAGGTGTTCACTGTTAGTTTTGGGGAAACACATGGTTCGCCATTTTCGCAGTGCTCAGCGCTTTACCATGCCAAAACGTGGGAAACGCCGCCGCCGCAGGCGTGGAAAGTTTCGTCACCGCCGGTCGGTGGAGGCGCTGCAGCGCAGGCGGGAGCGTGCGCAACAGCACCTCAGGGTTGTGCTGGAGAGGCGCCTTGCCTGGCGGCCGGTGAAGCGGATCTGGCTGGGTGTGGCTGCTAGGCTGGTCTTCATGCGGCCTTGCTCGAAGGAGGATGCTCCGGGGGTGCTGCAGTTGGCCGCGCAGGACGTGGCAGGCCGTCTGCGTGGTGTTGCGGAGCAGCAGACGACCCCGTCCGGCGATGCGAATGTTAAGGGAGTAGGCGGGAATCATCTGTGCCGCCATCGTTGGATTGTGAGGGTTGGGGATAGTAGGCTGTACCTTAGTCTGTCGTCGCACACGAAGGCTGGGGGCCAGCGTCTACCCTATATATGAGTCCAAGGGAAGCAGGTGTTGGTACGGCGTGTGTGCTTCATGTTCCGTGCTTTGTGAGCGCCCGCCGTTCTGAATATGCGGGGTCTGGAGTATGGGGCCTGTGCATGTTGGCACTGTACCCTGTGGCTGGCGCCGGCGCCGTGGCTGTTTGTCCGCGGGCACCAGGCGCTGCCCCCCTGTGGATTCGAGCGCGATGGCTGCGGCCCAACGCCTACCCTATATATGGCACCAAGGGGCGCACACGTTTACTGCAATGCATGTGCTACTTCCCTGTGCGTTGGGGACGCCAGCCGGTCTGGTTTATAGCTATGAGTAGGATCAACATGTGTGCTGGTGCGGTGCGGTCGTGCAGTGATACGGGCCGCTAACGTGAAGGCATGGGTGAGGTGAATTGTTGAATTGTCTTGGTGCTTTGTCCTTTGTGATCTCGCAGGCTGTCAGAATGTAACTCTGAAATGGGGTGACTGCACCGTGCATCCTGTCATTTGCATTCACATGGTCCGGCAGTTAGTAGTCAGTGTGAATGTTTGGGCCAGACTGATCATTCTGCCATGTGGCAGACTCTTTTATATGTATGCCTCCCGGGTCCGCATGACCTCGCAGGCTGTCATAATATATTACTGAAGCGGGGTACCTGCACCCTGCACCCTGTCATTTACATACACACAGATTGGCTGTTACTGCCAGTGTCGCAGGTTAGGGTTAGGGTCGAGCGGGGGGCAAAATCAGAAGTGGCCCACAAGTGGGCAAAATGGCTACCTCACCCCTGCCGTATCGGGGATCCCCACCGCTTCAGAGCGGGGGGCAAAATCAGAAGTGGCCCACAAGTGGGCAAAATGGCTACCTCACCCCTGCCGTATCGGGGATCCCCACCGCTTCAGAGCGGGGGGCAAAATCAGAAGTGGCCCACTTGTGGGCAAAGTGGCTTTTTTCTACTACGTTTTTTACTGAGTAAAAAAAAAAATTTTTTTTCTACTCAGTTCTTTACTGAGTAAAAAAAAATATATATTTTTTTACTCAGTTTCGCAACTGAGTAGAAACCCCACTTACTGAGTAACAAATTGTTTTTTTACTCAGTTTTGAAACTGAGTAAAAAATTTTTTTTCTCAAAAAAAAATTTTGTTACTCAGTTTTACCACGGACCCAGCCTCTCATCTCTATCTCCATGTCACGAGGTGAGACATGGTGAGGGGCTCTGCGTTCCCTCACCAGCAACCTGCCATCAACGGGGCTCAACATGGAACCTTGCCCGCCTTGGGCCAGAATTAATGCAAAGCACAAGGCTGGTTCGGGTAAACACACTTGTACACCTGCGTGATGGTGTCCACCAAATAGTGGCTCATGTCCAGCAGCATCATGAAGCACTGTCCATCCTGCTCTGAGAGGGTCCCATGACCCAGGGCACCAGAGGCAGTACCATTGGTAGCCATTCTGTTGCTGCAACGACGTGAACAAACAAGAATGGGGCTGCCAGGCGAATGAGAGCGTTCAGAAGTGTGTGGCTGACCACAGTAATGCGCTCTCAGCAAGCCTTTGCCAAACTTCCCCCAGCCCCCCTCCTGGAGGTGGGGGGGCGGTGGGGCTTAGCTCCGAATCTGCGACGAATTTGCCCAGCACACTAACATTCCCTCAACAACAATACCCTCATGACTATAAAATACGGATCTGCAGCACGGTGCTATACAAAAGGTGTGCACAGCGTGCAGAACACTGTCAAGTGGCAACAAGCACGACGCAGTGGCAAGCAGCAATAGCAGCAATGATAGCAACAACAACCACAACAACGTGGGCAAAAACAGCAAGAACAGCGGCAACAACAACAAGAACAGCGGTAACAGCAACAAACCAAACCAAACCAAACCAAACCAAACCAAACCAAACCAAACCAAACCAAACCAAACCAAACCAAACCAAACCAAACCAAACCAAACCAAACCAAACCAAACCAAACCAAACCAAACCAAACCAAACCAAACCAAACCAAACCAAACCAAACCAAACCAAACCACCCAACAAGCTCCATAGCTGGCCATTGCTGGCGTACCTATTGCTTTGGTGCAGTGCCCTTGGGACGAACTTGTCCTCAAAAACACCGTTGTCACCACAACAGTGAATCAAATCATGAAACATCTCTTCACTGTCCCATGCACATGTATGCTTGTTTGGACCGCCAATCTATCAAAGACCATGAAAATGAGCGACAGGCGGCCACCACAGCCATAAAAGTTGCTGCCATTGCAGCATGCATGCACCGTGTGCCCCGTGTGCGTCAGAGAAAGTAACATTTTAGTGTAACATGCACCCTTTTTGAAGGTAAGCAGGGACACGGTGGCCTAAGGAGTTTGCATGCCACAAGGATTCGCCCTGCTTGGTAGGGGGTGTGCTGAGGGAGGGCGGGGAATTGTGGTCCACAATTTACCACAATTTACTGCAATTTTACCGCAACTTTTCAGTGATGCCTCTATTCAAAAATTTCATTTTTCCCCTGAGGAAAATTCTTTCCCTACCTTCGCTGTTACTAGGCACACTGTACGTCTATGTGTTCTCATCTGTCCTGCATGTCATTTGTGTGGCAGGACGCTTTTCTGTTTTTGTGTTCCCAAAATGTCACCCACTCCTGGGGACAGTGATTCCGGCAATGGTAAAAGGCCAGTGAAACGTGGCAAAGGACAGGGTGGCCAAAAGGCACGCTATGCCACACAGATTTCGCGTTTCCATGGTGTGGGGACTGGCTCTGTGGAGCGGTTCTTTTCGTTTTGCAAATATACTGACACTGACCAGAGGTATTCAAATGCCCATTGTGTGGCTTTCATGGCCCATTATAATGGTGACGTGGAAGGATGGATTAGCTGCTTGTGCTGAAAGCTTTGGTGCAGTGTCCTACCACTCACTATCCTACCAATTGGGTGCATAATTGGTCCAAAAAACTTTTTGCAAAAAGTCCTGTGCTCCACTGCTGCTCATGGCTGGCATAGAGTCTGGGGACCAAAAAGAAATGTACCGCAATTTTTACCACAATTTCACCGCAATTTTTTTCAGGCTTGGGGGACCGCAATCCCCCCCCCCCCCCCCAGCTGCAACCATCAGCACCCTAGAGATGAAGTCTTTGGAGTGGAGGAGACCGTTGTTGCATGGGCTCACAATAAACCTAGTGCCCGCTTGTACCGTATGCAGAACAACTGCACATGCTCCCAGCAGCCTGTTCGGGTGTAGGTTTGGCAGGTGCACTTGCTGCGCTTGGATGCAGGTTTAGGGGCAAGTTTAGGGGCAGGTGCACTACTTGGCCATCGCGTGTGATGTCTGATAGGGAACGCTATGATTGGATTTGAAAAAATGTTGGGCGTCACACACGCACGCGCGCGCACGCACGCACAGTGCACCACATGTGGCGAGCTGATTGGAGACTGCTGCCTCAAGGGGCACTGTGAGCACCCGCAATCCCCAACAGCAAGAATCCGGCGTCCGGCTGCAGGCCACAGGCGAAGCCATGGCTTTCCCTTGGCAACCAGTGCACGAATGGCCGGCACCTGAGGGCAGCGCACATAGCGTGCGCAAACGCCGGTGTGTGGACACCACCAGCATGGCTGTGGTTGAGGCACGGTGCCGCTTGGGCGATGCGGCGCACGGTGCGACATCAGCCTGGGGCGCAGAAGAATTATGGTAACACAAAATATTGCTTCGAAGGGCAGTGGGTACTGAACGCAACGGTTGGGTGATGCTAATTGTGTGCATTGGTGAGACACTCTTTAGGGGCATCAGTGGAGGAATACACGGACCCACACTATCGGACTCATGCCCCAGATGGAGAGGTCAAGTTGTGGAAGGTATAGGAATAGCTATGGGAACAGTGCACCAACGAGGCCAAAAAGTGGAGGAAGCGGGCAGTGGAGGAGGAGCAACTCGCAGTGTCAATGCAGATCCCAAAAATGCTCCTCCCCCCCCCCACCCCGCACAAGCACCACCCTTGAGCAGTCACCACTACCTGGTGAAACTGTCATTTATGGACCTGTCAATTTGACAGTTCGGATTGGCTTTTCAGTTTGTTTTAGCACTATCCCCACTGCAGCAATGTTCAATGCTTCCGCCTATTGCAGCCTTTTCTCCCTCTCAGCACGACAGCAAGACTCCAATTCTGGTGTTAAGGACCGTAGCCCAGAATACAGTGGCAGCACAGGCGAGGGGGCTGTTGTTAGCGTTTTCAGCCCTGCATAGAGAGAGGACTCCACTTCTGGATCCCTAATTCCTGTGTTGCCTCCTCTTCACACGACATCAGCTGCTCCACAGACGATGCCAAAATTGGCAAGCCCAAGGGTCCCTACTCTAGGGGAGGGGTCGGTGCGTGGGCTCCTGCCCAGGGGATTTCGGGACATATCTCTGATCTGACTGAAGAGGCAAATTGTGGGTATAAAACGTGCAAGCTAAGCCGTTGTGGCTGCCGTATTTGGAGCCGGAACCGTGGGAAACATGCACCAAGGTTGGGGCCTGAGGACTGGAAAAACGCCAAGAAGGGCTAGGATTAGGGTCACCGAGTTGCAGAAACCAATGACGTCTTGTACCCCTTTTCTGGGTGTAGGGGGGTACCCCTTTTAGGGGGAATGTTTGCCCGGCGCGCACCCGGCGCGCTACTTTTCTATTAACTATCCCGACTTCAGCCCCAGATTTTACCCTCTCATGGAGAAGCCCCCCAAGTAGACCACGTTGGACTGCACACCTTCCCTACAAAGCACGTTGCATAATAAAGCAATATCTGTGAATTCGGCAACTCCAACTGTCATCTGTATTGTACTTAACAAACAACATTGGTCCCACAAGTGTGGGTGTCAGTACATTCAGTACAATAGTGCTCCTTACACTCATCACAAACTGCGACGGTGGAGCGCTTCTGGCAACACAACACACACACTTCTGCCTCATCTTCTGCCTCATCTTGCGTGCCACAACCAAGCAGACAGCTGCTCAATGCATGCCCTATACCACCCGTGCATGTCATTGTAACATTGTTGGCGGGCTGTCAAAGTGCCATTCTTTCTTCCAATGAATGGCACAGTGACATGAATCCGGCCTTTATAAGCACCATCATGGCCCCCAACTTCGAAATCAAAGAAATCACCTCGGGTATGAGAAGGTCCATACCCATCCCAAATCAAAACATTTGCTGATGTCCCGGGGGCCAAGGGGCAAAGCCATATAATGTTGCCCAACATATCAACGGCAACAGTCCACCGGTGGGGCACAGGTCACAAAAGATGCCCGGCGCGCTAACGTTCCCCCTTAGAAGGAGCAGGAGCAGCTTGGGCGAAATGGTAAACAATCAGAACTCAGCCGTAGTGAGGAGCAAGAGAGCGAACACTGGGGGCTCAAGACGTGAGCCGTAAGTGCCGGACCTGGATCTCAAAGTCTTTCAAAACGACCAAACCACGCCATTTTTCAACCTTGTTTCGCGGAAGCCCCTGTTCTGATCACATGAACGCAACAGCTGTTGTGATGCAAAAGACAAGCCCAAGGAGTCCTTCACTCAAAACTGCGCAAATTTGCAAATTTGAGGTGCATAGGAGTCAGTCGGTGGGTCAGTCCGCCGGCCGGATCGGCCAGCCAGTAGGTCGGTCAATCGAACCATCAGTCAATCAGGCAGGCAGGCAGGCAGGCAGGCAGGCAGTTAGTTCACCCGCCTGTCTGTCCGTCTGATAGCCAGTCAGTCAGTCAGTCAGTTCTAATGGAGGTTGCTGGGGTTTGCATTGGGGGTTGCTGGAGGTTGTTGGAGGTCGCTGAGGGTTGCATTCGAGACTGCTGGAGGATGCCACGGATCTGGAGGGTAGTGCCGTTAGTCACTCCACAACTGAGTGCCCGGCCGGTGCCGAAACACTGCTTTGGGCGGAATCCTTCATTTCGCTGCGGCCACACCGCCCAAAAGCAGTGGAACAAAACAACACATGCAGAGGTAGGCGAGCCCAATGAGGCAGTAAACGATGATGAGGTACGTCCGGCAGATGTCCAGGAGGTTGGGGCTGCATTGGGTTTTGTCCTGCCCCCAAGACCAAACGTTTCCTGCAGAGAGCACACGCTCATGCCCATGCCCATGCCAATGCCCACGCACATGGCGCGCGCATGCCCATAACCGCACCCGTACACATCCGCAGATATGCTCGTGACTGCGCCCATGCCCATTCACATGCGCATACGCGGCATCGTGCCCATGCACACGCCCACGTCCATGACCATTCACGCCAATTGGTCCTTACCTTTACTTTACGTGCCCTTTGGCTCGCTGGTGTACCATGCATAGCCTGCCCTGCCCCCTCCCCCCCCGACGGCAGGACCAGGTATCCCTAATAGCCAACTTTGTACCCACACCCTGTATTGTCTATTCTCTCGGGTGCTGTTGTATCCGCTATTACGCCCTCCGTATGCAAGGCTTACCCCCCCCCCCTCCCCGGCTCGCTCGCCTGAGGTCCTGCGGGCCCCTTGGTCGGGTCGCCTACTGTGAACCTGCCACCCCACAGCCTTCAGAGGCCATATCATCATTGGCCCCTCACAATGCTCGCGGGTGATGATGCAACAACGTGTGCGCACTCATCCCCAAGGGGCCTCGAGGCCCGAGGACGGCCCCCAAGGCCGTCCCCAGGGGGCCCTCTGAGGGAGGCAGAGTGGGAGGCCGTACGCAATCAACGCTAATGAGCCCCCGGTGCAGGCGCGCACAGAGACACAGCGCACACGATCACACCACGTGACCTCGTGCTGTGCTGGAGCTCAAACTACTGTCGCTCTGAGAACTACAATCGAAGCCGCAGCTGCAGCCGGTGGAGGAGGCGGGCCCATGCCATAACATTCGCGCAACACACAGAAGGACGGTGCTCTGCATCGGGGCCACGCGGTGTTGGCGCGGATGACATGTCCCCTTCCCATTTGTGTGCACAAAGCAAACCAGATCAATAACTTCCTCAAGAGTACACTTATCTTCTCCAGGCCACAGGGGGGGGGGGGGGGCGCAGCCTCAGTTATGGTTACGGTCGAGGGGGGGGGGGTCTGCGTCATTGCACCTGCGGAGCCGCCCCCCCCCCCCCGGGGCTTCAGGCATGTTGGTTGCCTCAACAGACCGCACGCCTTTACTGGCACAGAGACGCATTTCCGGACCCAACCCCGCGCCTCCGTGCAGGCGAAGGTGCACAACCTGGGGGCCTCTTAGTGCACACAAAGAGACACTTACAAACGTCGCGACTTCCGAGTGCGGGCGCAAAGACACAAGTACACAAACAAACATAGGGACCTCCCGATGAGCAAAGAGGGAAAGGTGTGCAAACAGACGTAGAGACACAGAAAAGAGACACGGGTGCAAAACCGGTCTAGTGCCCGCCTGCGGCAAGAATACAGACACAGGCACACCAACGCACCTAGTGCCCCCGTGGTGCAGCCACAGAGACGCAGGCACACAAACAGGCCCAGTGACCGCTTGTTGCAGCTGTTGCGGGCACAGAGACATCAGGTGCACAAACCGCCCCACTGAGCCCGAGCCCCCCATTCACGGGCCTCTGTGCAGGTGTAGAGATATGGATGCGCAGAGCAACTGGTGACCATCCCCACGGGTACCAAAGGCTCCCAGTGCCAATGCTGGTGTGAATCTGTTGCCTACCTGCCACTGATGACAATATGATGATGAGCAGCTTTGGTACCCATCATGGTGCACCCAGCCCCAGGAGTTCCACCCTGCACTTTGGCAGGCGGTTTCGGAAGTCTCCGCAGCACCAGCCAACTAAATGCCCCCACGACAAAGCACCACATTTTCGGGCCTGCTGGAGCAGACTAAAACGATATTAGTGCTCAAACGAATCTATTGACTTCCTAGTGCGAGCAAGAGATACAGGTAGCTATATCAGCGCAGGCACAGAAACACGGGTGTACAAAAGAGATCCGACCCCGTGGTGCAGCAGAGAGGGTGTACAGGCACACAAACAGGCCTAGTGGCCTTGTGGTGCAGGCACAGAGACACAGGCGTGCAAACAGACCGAGTATAAACCATACAAAATGGAAAATGCTGAGGAGACAGAAGGTGCAACTCATGCACATGTACAGTGCTGATGTCTTTTCCATCGCCATTTTTGCTTTTTGGCGGTGCGTCGCAATACTCGACAGTACAGCCAGCGGAATACTTGCCAACGCTCCTGCAGCAGAGAGCCATGCTGATTATTGTGAAGGCGACATTGAGCAAAAACACCTCAGTACCAGGGAAAGGAGAGCGTCACACAAGATCACTACACATCCCGAGCAAAGAATAACTCGTGCACATGGGCAACAAATCTATCAAACCACAGGATAACCACCGAAACGCCCCCGACTCATGCACATGTTGTGCAACATAACCACACAAACGCGACAGATGAGCAAAAGAGATCTCCTTAATCACCCTTGCCGATGGGAGGAAACTACACACATGACCCATGTGCACGTCATGCATCCCATGCACAAACCACCCAGTAGAGACCGTGCGCACCTCATGTCACACGCAGGCCTGACCCAAACAAACGTGCTGCATGAATCTTGCATTACAGAGCACATCTGCTTAGCACATGCCTCAACAACCGGGTGCATCAAAGAGCCTGCCCCGTACAACTTGCATCGGATAAGTGGCAAAAACAAAAGCATGCATTTGCACAGCACATACCACCATTCCAGATGGCTACATAACCCCTGCCGTATTGAGGTCTCCAAGGCCGAGAGTGGCTATATAAAGCCTGCCGTATGGTGGTCTCCAAAGCGGAGCATACTCGGGGTGGCTGCATAACCCCTGCCGTATTGGGGTCTCCAAAATAGAGAGCAGCCAAAATGGCTTCATAAACCCTGCGATCTGCGGGCCCCCATCGCCGACAGAAATCAGTATGTCTACATGACCCTTGGCGTCCCGCGGTCCCCAAAGTGGGGAGGAATGAGGGTGGCTACACAGCCCCTGCCGTCTTGGGGCCACATAAAAGAAAAACGTGAAATGGGAGTGGCGATTGTTAGGTGCCTACCCCTCCCCCTACCCTTGCGAGAACAACGGTAAAATTTCAAAAATTGCGGAAACAACACATACTGTTGTTCTGACCAGGGGTTGTTCTAGCAAAGGGGGCGGGGGTGTGCAATCACACAGTGTGATTGCCCCATGTTTGAAATCCACATGAACTAGCGAACATTAGGAGTACACTGAAATGGCGTCTTGAGACACAAAAAATTCCCGGGGCACACGTGGACGACAATGGCTCGCCATTCCCACAGCGCCAAGTACGGTTTGGACTCCTACGTTCTGACCCTCCGTAAAAAAGCGGGTGGGTTCCTTGAAAAAAATTTGGCTCTTCCGAGACAAAGGGCTTCAATTGGTCGGTAGGCTGAGCTGGATGTCCCCGCCATAGACACTTCCAGCCATTGTTCTTCAGCAAGTTCACAGCAGTGCGTCCGGGTTTTTGCTAGGCGACTGTCCCGGTGCTTCCGCCAGTGTTCGCTTGTCCCTACCTTCCATATGTACACTGTCGTACCCAAGTTTGCGGGGCTTTGACTCTACAGGGTCAGTGGCGTGCATGGTGGTCAGGGTCAGTCCCTGGGATACCTGCTTGACGCTGGCCCCATTCGGCCGGTACTCCTGGGATCTTGGTTCGGGCTCACTGTGCCCTGGTGGTGCTGGTTAGCGCACATTCAACACACAGCCATTCAGGGGGGGGGGGGGGGGTTGCTTGGGTGGGTTTGTTGCGCTGATGGTGCCCATGTGGGGCACTGGGTTTATGGAGTGGTGCAGTGAGAACACATGGTGCTGCAGGACAGTGTGGAGGCGTCGTCAGACATGCGTGACGTTGGCGATGTGTGCCTTGATGAGGTGTGGGAGGACGGCATGCTTTCGGTGTCTGCCTGGCTTGGTCCCTGCTCCCAGTCCATTTCAACCAGCTGCAGTTCTGCCAACAGATTTGCTGCTACACGTGGCGACATGGGTGATGGTGGTTGGGGGGTGTGAAATGTATTTCTGCGTTCCAGCGCCTCCCACGGTGTGTGCATGCAGTGCACTGTGCTCGGTGTGGCCAATGAGGTGTGAGGGAGGCGGGCTCGGAGGTTGGAGAGTGGCGTGTAGGCGACGGTGTGTGGTGTGAATCTCTTCGGGTATTTGGGGTTCCTGGCCGGGGTGCAATCTTCAATGTCCTGTGACGGTGTCGGTCGGCGAGGGGTTCTGGGGGGGGGTGGGGGGGTGCTGTACTCTTCCGCTGTGTGCCGCAGTGGTGTGAGCTGCGACTCTGGGAGGGGGGGCTCGTCAAGCTCTGGAGCCTCTTCCTCCAGTAGGTCCGCTAAGGATTGTACATCATCATTGTCTGGTGGCTGTTGTTGCCCTGTTTGCGAGACGGAGACGTGTCCAAAAAGGAGGGGGGATTTTCGCCGACCGACATCCGCCAGATGATCCGCTCTGGTATTGCCTTTGATTCCTATGTGGGAGGGGATGTGCATCCAGTGGGTGGGGGAGTGTGCTGATTCAATTAGGTCCAGTATCTGGGTCCACAGGTCCACGTGGCTGACCGGGCCCGCGGATCCTGTCCACTTGTGCCTGCGCCACTTTTGGGCCTTGCCGTGGACACCGTCTACAACGAGTAAGGAGTCAGGGCAGATCAGGACAGGTTTGTCTGGTGACCGTGCTTGCAGCGCGCGCAAGGCTGCCCTCAGTTCCCCTCTGTTGTTGGTTTGGGGTTCACTCACTGGAATTGGTTCGGCTGTATCCCTGGAATCCCCAAAGGAGACGCCATACCCTCCCACTCGTCCTACTACCTCATGGTCCTCCGATGATCCGTCGGGATATATAACTTCCCACCCTGCTTCGACCGAGACAAAGGGGGGGGGGGCTCACATGACGTCCTGAAATCGAGAATCCGGGCGCCCTTGCGTTTACAACCACGGAAGTTAAGCACACCCCCGCCTCTTCGCCACATGGGATGGGTAGGGTGTGTGCACAGGGGCCTACCGATTCCATTGACTAAGCACCATGTTGGCAGGGGGTATCTGCAGATATCGTTCCAGTTGTCGTACTCAAAGTAAACTACCAACCTGTGAACGATGTGCATTGGGGGTGGGGGGGACGTAGGAGTGAGGTGCAAGCAAAGTGGTGTGGAGCTGGGGCAGCGGGGTTGGGGCCAAGAAACAAGGGGCGTGCGAGTGGGGCACAGCTGTGTGGTGATGGAGGACAAGGGGTGTAGGGATGGAGGAGACGAGGTGTGATCAGATGAAAGGGAGTGGGCGACTTGAGAAGTAGTGGACTGGAGAGTGAAGGCAGTATGCGGAGGAGGAGGGGGGGGCGAGAG
Organism: Eutreptiella sp. 'Long Island Sound 2002'; assembly: GCA_964036045.1. Lineage (NCBI taxonomy): Eukaryota > Euglenozoa > Euglenophyceae > Eutreptiales > Eutreptiaceae > Eutreptiella > Eutreptiella sp. 'Long Island Sound 2002'. Next base: position 41,848,864 of record OZ038396.1, read on the forward strand.
CGGTGTGCTCAGGAGTGTTTGCGGTATGGCTCCAGGAAAGGGGGTCTGCAGTTGCGCAAAAAGTGCAACTGAGCGCAAGGGGCAGGGCAGACGTCCAAATGTGCAACGGATGAAGTTGAGACCCAGGGCTCCCTTGTTTGCACTCTGGAGGGGCGGAGAAGGGGGAAGGGGCGGGACAATTTGCGCCAGGCACCAATAGCAGGCTCTCTTCACGTGTATGCTTTGATGGTTGGCGCCTTCGGTGTTTGCAAAGCATGTCGTTCGATGTGAAGGGGGTTTTCAAACAACCAACAAGATCCCACCTGCATGCCGCACTCAGTGAGTGGATTGCCAGCGCAATGGGGGAGTTTGAGGGTGTGCAAAATTTGAAAGAAAGCTTTGGCTGAGACATCGCTGAATGCCAACAGAAAATTTTGCGGCAAAAGATACCGATGGTTTAACACAAAGCACAAATGGCCTGGCAATCCTTTGAAACTTCTCCAACAAAGACAAGCTTGGGATTGCCGGTGGATCATAAACACAACAGTCTTGCACCACAGAAACAGCAAAGTGGTTCGATGTGCTGCTATTCGGGATAAGATGTATCCAACAGGATTGGGATACATTGTGTCTTTTTTTTTGGAATGGATTGTGATTCTGTTTTGAGATACATTGTGGATACATTGTGGCCGCAGTTCAAGGACATTGTGTCACATGTGTGTGATGTGGCGCAGTGCGGCAGTGCGACACAGGTGAACAAAGACACACATCAACATCAACAAAGATGAAAAAAATGGCTGCAGTCAGTAACAACCGTATTTGCAGCATGGTCAGCACAATGGTATTTCATCTTGTCTGCAGCAGCCTTGGTATGAGTTCATTCTGTGGCACAAATTAGTACGTGCGCCAATGCACAGGTCATTGTAGAGCCTCAGACCAACATCATTGGCTCAATGACCGATTATGGGCTGTGCCCCCCTGTCATCCCACACACTAGGCATTGTCTAGCCGGGCTGAGGAACCCCTTGTATAGCTGGTAGTAGGAGTCGGCGATGTCCCACCACCATGCCCATGTCGCCCATGTTCGGTACGGTGATGTGTTTCAGTGTGGGCAGATTGTGGTGGCCTGTGGCTTTAATTTTCTCTGCATATGGACGCAACACATCATTGTCCAACACAATCTATTGGAATTAAGGGCGGTCCCTCCAAACAGGGGGGGACATGCTGGCAAGAGACTGTTGTTTCAGGGTATGACACAAGCTACGCAAAGCATTGTAATGTAAAATATCATCAATCAGTGAGCAGTGACACCCCCCATGTCATTGGCCATGACTGTTCCTTCCAGTGATTTTTCTTTCCGTCGGGGGGGGGGGGGCAATGATATGCGCGCGCCGGAGGGGGGGGGGGGGGGCAACAACTCAAAATCACGGGGGCTGCACCCAGCCAATGTGTGACCCCAAGGGTTGTGCAACCATTTTGGGGGCTGTAGGGGGGGCCCTTGGTTGACCCAAACCTTGGGGGTCGGCGGGCCGGGCGGGCAGCCGCCGGGCTCCCCAGGGGGGCTCAGTGGGTACCCCAACATACATGCCTCAAAATGATCCCCATGACACGCTGATCATTTTGAATATACACAAATTTTCAAAATAAATTATGCCCATCAACTCAGGCTCCCATCAGCCAAGGTCCCACCCGGGGGTCGGGTCGGGGTCAAAATCCTTTTTCGTGTTTTTCATCCATTTTTGAATTCTCCACAAAATTCTGAGTATTTTGAGTACAGACACATAGGGTCAAACAAAAAAATTTCCCCCTGCCGCATGCCTAAAACAAAATCTCCGGCGCCTCTGGCACCCACAAAACCCATCGTTCCGTACAACCATTTTGGGGTCTGTAGAGGGGGGGGGGGTCCCCCCCACCCCCCCTTGGGGTCAGGTCCTGGCCGGGAGCCGCCCCCGTGCTCAAAATATCATCAAATTTCCACAGAAGCCTTTGTGTAGGCATTTTTGGGCTATGCACCTGCTGGAGGCATCATTTGGACGTATGCTGTGTACCTCTTGCATCTTTGTAACGCTTAGCGAGCTCACCTCAACTTTTTTGCTCCTTTCAACATTTGTGGTTTTTCACCGGTGTGTACTTCTCAAACTCCACTGCTTGCAAAATTTGGTGTTACCATGGTGGGTTGTGTGCCTGCGCATTGCATACACTGTCACTATGTGCCTCGGAGTTTTCCATTCCTTGCACACATTCTGCTTTCCGGAGGGGGAGGGGGACAACTTGCGGGGCCCAACGACATGGGGGGGAGGGCGTACGCAATCTCAATGCATGTGACATGCGGGGATATTTTGTGTATAGATTGTTCATGTTCTTGGAATACATGGGTGAGACATTGAAAAACAGCTTGGGAGACAATGGATACAACCAAGGAAAAAATTTCGGATGCATCTTGTCCGGAAAACTGGTGCAACATGCTGTTGGGTCTGCTGAGTGCTAACCTACAAATCGTTCCTCAAAAGTGGCGCCACGTCTTGACGATGGAGAAATGCGGCGGAGGTGTTTGCCAAAAGTTCGCCATTTGTATTTCGCTCCCCGTCAACCTCCTCCCCCTTGGAGCCACCAATGGCTGCATGCAGGGCCGTGTTCATTGGCGGGCAAGACGGACCAGCGCTGCGCCCACAATACCAAAGCGATGCGATCATGCTGCAAGAATGGGAAAAAGGGTGAGACTCGGACGAGGACGGAAAGGACGCTGGCAGCCACTGCAGCCGTTTGACTGCTTCTACTGCTCATGCTGTACGACACACCAGCCCAAATTGTCTGGTACCAATGGCCCAGTGGAAGATTGCTGACATTGCTGATGGGGGCCTGTTTGACATCCTGCCCCTCCCAAAAAGGGGCAGTAGAGCAGGAGCCGATCCGCTGGCTGCGTACACAAGTTGCACTGGGGCGGAATGTCTCCACGCTACATCCCCATCTTTGGGGCACCTCTTCGTTTCAAAGAGCAGCAGCACACCCCATGGGCCTCCCGCCGCTCCCGAGAGCCAATGTGAGAACACGTGCAGCACATACCAGAATACACCCAAACCAATCCAGACTAGAAGTTGGCAGCAGCCTGCAAAGGAAACAAAACATCCGTGGGGTGGCCTGCGTGGTGGTCCGATGTGGGGCCTTGCGGCCCAACGCCACTAACTCTCTTTGCCCGTGGTCGCGGATGCCTCGTGCCTCCCTGTGCCCTGCACGACCGAGGCCCCCCCAAAGCTGCCCAGAAGCCCATGCCCAGCACCAGCAACCCTTGAACTCAGCCCACCCCCGGCGGGATGGGCGGAAAGCACATGGGTGGGGCAGTGCACTGTGCGCCTCAGACATTGTTCACACAAGGCCACCCACACTTGCAGACGGCCTTCATGGGGCATGAAGAGTGGATGAGGCGGAATTACAAATGCAGGGAACATCTTGTAGGGTTCATGCTGCAACGAGTGCCTCCGGTGCTTTTTGCAAGCCTTCCCTCCACCGTTGCACCAGCAGACTTTACAAGCAAACCCCCCTTTTATACCCCTCCCCCTGTTATTTACGAACCCCCCGGTAATATCCCAAACCCTCTTTTTGTATCCTACCCTGGCCCCTGTATATCCAACCTCCCCATTGCGTCCAAACACCCCTTTAGATCCAGACCCCCCCTCCTTTACATCCACATCCCCCTTTTTACATCACCCCCGCCCCCCCCTTTCTATCTAGATCTCCAATGGCTCTCCCACAACCAGGATGTATCACTGGCCGTCCACCCAAATCACAACCAGAATGCACCACTAGATATCCAACAATGAGACGGGGCTCAGGATATACAAAGGGGCTGTGGACATGAAAGGGGGGGAGGGATATTGCCGGGTGGTATCTGGAAATATTAACGGGCGGTATCTGGAAATAAAGTGGGGGGTAGAATATTGATATATCTTTCCGAAGGAAGAGGAGGAAGAGGAGGAGAAGGAGGAGAAGGAGGAGGCGGAAGAGGAGGAGGAGACGTGACACCGTTGGTAATTACCAGGCAAAGGGTCTGGAATGTGCAGGGCCGCCGCCTACTCCCCTATCTCTGCTTCCACAGGGCATACTCGCTATTGTGCAAAGGCGCTGGTTTGGTCGGTTTGGCTCGTTGGAGTAGGGTGTCGGGCGTTCGGTGTAGGGTATAGGGTGTAGGGTATGGGGTGTCGTGGGTGTACGTTGTTGGGCATTCGGTTTGAGGGAGTATTGGGTGTGGAGTGTTGAGCATTTAGCGTGGGGTGGTGGGCATGGGCTGTGGCTGTATTGGGCATGGGGTCTTTTTGGCATCGGGGGTAGGCTGTTGGGTGTTGGGTATGGGTACGATTTCACACTGCCATCCCCCTCCCCCCAACCATACTTGGCGCTAACACCTGCCACGGCAGGTGTCGGCAGGTGTCACAAAAATTTTCGGCAGGTGTCGGCAGGTGTCGGGCAGTTTGGTAGAGGCACATGGAAACACACACACACACAGGTCCGGCAGGTGTTGGCAGGTGTCACTAAAAGTTTTGGCAGGTGTCAGCAGGTGTCATAACAAGTTGCGGCAGGTGTTAGCGCCAAGTATGCCCCCAACACAATGAAGAGCTGATGGCCATACCCATACATCCGGCGGCTGCCATGGGTGATGCTGCCGCAAAAGGGTTCGTTGCGCTCTTGCCTTTTGGAGCTTCCTGCGAGGGTGTGTCAAAGGGCTCGTTGACCTCGCCATTGCGCTCTTCCTGACCTGGATACATCCCTGGATAGGCAACACCGCCATCCACGGGTGCTTCAACGTCAGACTTATCCATGAACAGGCGAATGAATACAAAGGAACAGGTGAGACCCTGCCAATGCCAGGCTGCAGTGAACAAGGGAGATTTCAAAAGCACGTAAGCCTGGCATCGAGTCAGTCTCTGGCTACCCATGCCCCCACTAACAGGCAAATTGTCCGCCACCTTCAGTTTGATTCTGCGTGTTAAAAGCGTCCATTTGCATGGTATGCTATGAAGCAACACACAGTAATGGACCGTTTTACACACCCCTTCCAAGCCGCAAACCAATGGCGCACTCGAGATTCCTATGTGTGCTGAACAATACCATGAGCTCCATCCACTATCCTACTACCTAAATGCCCACTGGCCATAGCATAAACCGGGTACCCCAGATTCTCGCAATCAGCAGGCTGCCTGCTTTGGCTAAGATCCCAAGCAAAGCGCCCTCTGTGCACTGTGCTGTGCATGTGCAGGTATCATCAGTATGGATGCCATCATCCGTCTCAACATGTTTGCTGTGAAACACAGGCAACGTGGCTCAAACGAAGATATCAACATCAAAGCTGCATGTTGGATGCTTGGCCAACATAAGGGTTCTGTGCACACTGTGCGCGTGCTGTGCATCCAGGTGCGATTAAGCAGGGGTCAGCCATGGGTGTTGTATTGGCACATCACAAACTACACACTCTACGACACTTTCGTCCTTGCCAGTAAAAATCTGCCACTGTTTGGGCAGCCCTGTCCCTGTAAGGCTGGCAAAGTGCTTGCACAAATTGGCGGGCACAAAGGCCGGTAAAGTGCATGGCCTATTGCTAGCAACATGCCTTGTAAAGCCCGGCATGTGCCCTAGTATATAGTACGTAGGCGTCCAACCTGCTTGGCCAAGGCTGTAGCTTCGCTGGCAGCATGGCCCCCAAGGTTTGTTGTGTGCCAACAATGTTGCCTCCTCCCACCCTCGCGGGCCTAAGGGATATGCTTTGGCATCTATGAAGGACTATTCTTGGCCTGCTGCGATGCTCAGATATCTAGCTACATGCGATCCCTTCCCAGCAAGTGCCCCTAATTTGTGCACCTATATTCTGCCCATCGGCCATGGGCCTTCACTCATATCACCACGTGACGACATTTGGTGGCTTCAAGAATTGCAGTCACCACAGCAGAAGCATACACACTGGGCGTAATATGCTCTGATTCTCGCATCTGTGGGCTTTTCAGGATGCCTCGCGTACCACACAACCTCCTTCGGTTGACCTTGCTTGGTAGGCATGCTGCATACTAAGCACCCTCCCTTTGTGGTCTACTTTCGGCCATGGCCCTATCATGCCCCAAGACACCATTTGGGCCCCTCACCCTAGTCGCAGCTAGGGCATAAGGGTAACCTGCCACCCATTTGTCTGGGCACCTTGGTCCTGAACCAGCAGCCAGGCTTGTGGACCAAACTGCTGGCCATAGGCTAGGCACTTTCTTGGCCCAAATGACACATTATTCCATACCCTGTTTGAAAGGGTTTTACACTAACTCCAAACAAGCTGCAAACATGCACGACAAAATCCAGTGCTTTCTGATAACCAGACGACAGTCAATGCCACTCAGGCATACTCCAGCAATACACAGAATGCAGAGTTCTGAAGACCCACTCCAAGATGGGTAAAGAAACAATAGGGTGGGCAAGTGGGCCCATCACCCATGGATGCAAATCAAAAATGCACTAAGACATGTATTGCACTAATGTACACAGGCTACAGTACAATTCTGACAGGCAGCGCAAACAATGCAGACCAATTTCGTTAGTCGCTCAAAACCTCTGTTTTTACAATAAAAACATCACTTTTACACTAACTCCAAACAAGCTGCAAACATGCACGACAGAATCCAATGCTTTCTGATAACTAGACGACAGTCAATGCCACTCGGGCATTCTCCTACCTCAGAGAAATGGATATTTCTAAAGACAGTCACTGTCGTCGTCACAGACTCACCAGCTGTCTACCTACGCATCCAACAGGAAAGCACAAAGCTGAAAGTACAGGACGAACGTCCCCAGATCACTTAAAATAAAGCAACAGCACTGTACGCCACCTCCTGTTGCGCCCTTCAAGCCCCATCAACAGCATCAAAGGCCAGAGGGACCATCTGGGCAGTCAACTCGAAACCGGCGTCCAACACCCCCCCCCCCCCACCCCGCACTGACCTGCAGGCCAGGGAAAAGGAGCTACCGACCCAAAATAAGGAAACGGTCTCTGCAGCCCCTTCCACACTACATACCTGTCTTCTGCCGCTGTCCTGCATGCCTCTCTGTCAACGAACCGAGGCCTGCGGCTTGGCGGATCCGCAGGGTTTTTATCCGACAGGACATAAAAAACAGCTAACAGCACCCTGCTGCAGCGCCGCCAGCCAAAATAGCTGGCGCAAAATACGGTTCTGGACAGGCAAATACGTCGCACAGCGCAAACCCAAAACCTGACTCCTTGCTACCAAACTGTCCGAACCTACAGCCACCCTACGCCAACCTTTATATCCTGCTATCTTGAACGCTTGCACCAAAGCCAATAACTCCGCTTGCTGAAGCGATTCAACCCAAGCAGGGCACTTATAGCACGTGATTCCACTTCCAGGCACGAAAAACCCATAACGGAAGCCGCTAGGAGCGGCGTCAGCAAAAATAATGAAATCGTGCACTGAACATGGTGGCCCTCGCCATACATATGGCTGGCCAGCATAGCACTGGGGCAAAACAGCAAACACCACTGCCGTAAGCAAAGGCCTCACCAAACTTAGAGGAACCCTTTGTTCACCAAACAACTTCCACCTGTACGCCCCCGCCAAAAACGGGGCAGTTCCTCCCTGTGGACGCAAAGCCCACTCCAACCTCCCCAAAAATCTCTCAAACCCCTTTCTGCGCATAAGTCCTAACCTCAGCCTGAGCCAACTCCGCAGCAAAGCAGTCACCATTCCTTTTCTATTCTCCATTCGTCTCCTCTTGGTGTCAAAAATTTTCCCCACAAAATCGAGCACTCTCGTAGGTTCCAAGCTGGACTTTGGGCTGACCACAAAACGGACCCTCTGCAGCCTGCCCCTTAGCCTACGCACTGCCCTTTTCAGATCTCTACGCGCCCGTGCCGCTAAAATATCATCAAGATACGTAAACGGGAGCACTTGCAGATCAAAAACAGAATTCTCTGCCAGGGCTCCCATCAATCGCTGGCAGATCATAGGGGAATATTTCCAGCCAAAAGGCAGGGAAGACCATGCATAACTCTGTCCTGAGACTGACACCTGGAAAATATCTCTCCAACGCTTGGGCATCAAAATGCTCCAATAGCAATTGGAAAAATCAAACTTAATCATATAAACCCTTTGCGCTTCCGCAGCAACAAACAGTCACGCAATGCCTCCAGCTAGGGCAGCACAAATTTGGGGGGAGGGCGACAGTCCGAAGCATTTTGTTTCATGCAATTCATGATGCTGAATTTTTCACTATTCTTTGGAATGACACGGGCCTTGCCCGACGCACCCAGCGACAACGGAACCCGACGCAAAGAACCCCCCTCCACCAAGCTCTCAAGCATCTCAGTCACTCCCACTCCTGTGCTGTCGCCAACCCCCCCCCCCCCCGTCTCCTTTAACCATTCTCGACATTTCTCCAACAAGTCGTCCGGCACAGCCCTGCTCCACAGCGACTCAGTGAGCTGTACCCTGCCACACTCTCCAATGCCTCTGCCCGCCAGGTCGGGGCTGACTTCCTCCTCACCATCTTCATCAGAATAATAGCTCTCCTCATCTTCATCTTCCCAATCATCCCCCGGCATCGCGCCCAGCGCCTGCAGCACAGAGGCCAATGCCCCCACAGCTTGGGAGCCTGCCACCTCCATCACCCCAGATAACAATACCAACAATCTTTCTTCCAAGTCGTGTTCCAACGCCTTCGGGCTTGAATCCACCAATTTTTTCAGTACCCCTCCAATTTCCAAATCACTGGTCTCCTGCATCTGCAACATCTTCTCCCTCATCAGCCGAATCTTCCACCGCCTCCGGGTCAAATCTGAACGCTCCAGGTCCTGCCGAGTCTGCCCTTCTCCTCTTTCTGGCCACGTCAACGCTTCCCACTATCGCGCCATTCTCGGCTGAACCACGACCGAGTTCACGGATTTCTCTTCGGACCCACGTACCCCACCACTGAAGGGCTGACCACTCCCCAAACGCAACTTTGAGTTCCCCTCCTTCTCGCACTGGGACTGGCTGTCGTCGTCAACTCTCGAATTCCCAGGCGTGAGTGGGCGTTGCATACGAGACCGCCACTGATGGAGTACACCACCCTCCCATGAGCTGCAGGAGCGGACCTCGAGCCCCAGCTGCCCATGCCTGTGCTGCGCCTCCACGTCGGTGCCCATGCCAGCGCAATGACCTGTGGCTCGTCCCAGCGACCAATTCGACCCACTGGGCTTCCAATTCACTCGGGGATGGTAAGTTGTATGCCACTGCACCATTTCCCCCCCTCCTGCGTCGCTCCTCGTCGAGGAAGCGCAGCCACCTGTCTGCCCACGGCCCGACGTCCTGCACTTGGATGCCTGGGCGGCTCTTTTTTCCGCGGAATACCAGCTGGCCCAGCCCGCTCCGGTGGGCCGTCCACTCTTCTCCGATGCGTAACAGGTTGCATAGCGATAACGCTGCCAACGCAATGCATTCCATTTCCGGCCATGTGAACTTTCCCTTGCCGGCTGCCACCTCATACAGGATTCCTGACGGTGACCACTGTATCCGCCTGTTGTTCTTTTTTGTTCGCAGCTTCTCCGGGGACTTTGAGAAAATCCAATCCGATCCTCGCACCAGGGACTGAATGACCCCTGCTTTCTCTACCATCCTGAGTCCAGATAGGACCTTCTTGACCAGCCCTTCGAAGTACCCATCCCTTGCAATCTCCAGCAAACGCCCCTCCAGGGCCGCCCTCGGGGATAACCACCCATGGACGCGCGAGTACTTGAGGAACTGCCGCAGTGCTGCCACATACCCTAGTCTGGTGCCTGGCTCCTATCTCCCCCAGAGAAGTGACGCATACGATGATCCGAATGGTTCTCCTTCCACCGCCACGAGTTCTTCAAGGCCATTTTGTAATCTCGCCGCCTCCGCATTTCGGATCTCTCCCCCCCCCCCCTTGAGCCTGCATGTCATCTGCAACCGAACTCCTGGGCTTGGAACGCCCAGTGCCTCTTCCCAGAGTACCTGCATTCCTTACTCGGCGGTCCAGAGCAGTCTTGCGAATGGCCATTCCGCATTCGGAAGTGTTTCTTGCCGTTGATCCAGCGAAACTCAAACTGGCTAGGCCTTGATCGTCGCTCAGTACCACTGCTTCTCCTGTCCTTCCGATCTCCACTACCGGAGATGTCTGTATCCGAACTATCATCAAAGTTGGATCCCGACGATGAATCCGACGTCGAAGAGCTATCAAAGCTCGAATCACTCCACTTCCCAGACCTGGACGATTTCTTTTTCTTGCTCTTGCGGGCCTTCTCGCTCTTCTTCCTGGCCCGACGCTTCTCCTTCTTCTTTCGCTCTTTTTCCTTTGACCTCCGGATCTTTTCTACATCTTTCAAGTGCTTTTTCCCCTTCTTGTCGCATTTCACTAGCACCTCCCAAACTTTCACCTCCACTGGGCCAAATTCTGCTGACCCATCGTGTCCCTCTACGAGTTCACTTATCAATTTCACAAAGTGGCGAACATACTTGGGAGCCCCAGGCCTCTTGCGCAACCTCTTCATGTTCTTTTTCGAGAGGACCTTCGCTTGATTCACCACCTCTGCCGCCCCTTCCAAGTTCAGCTGGCCTCTGTCCGGGTCTGCCATATGCTGATCGTCATCTGTCTGGGATGGTTCTGTCGCAAAACTGTCCACTGGGGGCTTAGCACCACTCTTTCCAGACTGAGTCGCCGTCTGACCACCAGTGTGATGGTCCCTCCCAGCTCTGACCTTCTCAACGAAGCCATTCCTGTACTGCTGCAGCTGTACTTCCCATCCCGGCTCCAGCACAGAGCTTAAACCATCCTGGACAAACACCCAAGCCAGCGATGTCAAAATGTGACCAGACCAGAGCTCATACGCCGTCAGCAGGTTCCATAACTTTTGGTGGTCTCCGATTTGCTCTGGGAATATGCGAGTCAGGGCTTCAATCACTCTTCTAGCACCACCCTCCATGTTGGTCATTCGTTTCCACGTTGTGTTGGCTGCCCTCTCCAGGATGTTGGACCCCGGGTACTCCGACCACAAATCAAATCCCTGCTTAGCAAAATCAAGTAGGACTTCCAGCGCAAGAGTACCATCACCCATGGATGCAAATCAAAAATGCACTAAGACATGTATTGCACTAATGTACACAGGCTACAGTACAATTCTGACAGGCAGCGCAAACAACGCAGACCAATTTCGTTAGTCGCTCAAAACCTCTGTTTTTACAATAAAAACAGCACTTCCTCTTGGAGCTGGAGGCACCACAGACTGTTGTGTACTCTACATCACCAAACGGGGATAGGTGCACACTGCAAGTATAGGGCTTCCATCTCCATGTTCCATCCCCATGTGCCACAGGTTTGACGCGACCCTTCCCCCCCCGGAATTGAATGCAGTATTCCACTGGCCTTGGGACAATGTTCGTCATGGGCGCAATACGTGCAGTCACGTCTCATATTGCGGGATAGCATTGACTAGTCGAAGCCCCGCGCTTTCATCGTGAGCAATGACCGATACGCCAGTACATGGGGCAATTGGTCGCAACTCTCCATCAGCCTTGAGGGTGAGGATACCTACATTCCTCTAAGTTGTGGGCAACGCCATCACGGGGGACAAGAACATGGTTGCTTTGGGCAAAATTTGGGCCCATTTCCTTCAAATTTGCAATTTTTTTTGCGACCAAAATTTGTGTTCACAAAATTGACCGGGTACAATTCACAATTAGCATCCATGAACTCGGCGCCTGCTTTGAACGCCATTTGTGAACGAGCAATTTTTTTTTCAGTAAACATAGTCCGGAAGCTGCAAAGGTGAGTTCACAGGCGCTATGCTACACTGCAGGTGCTCTGCCCGGTTCATATAGTATCTTTAAAAAACAGGCCTACCCCTTGCAAAGAGAGGGGACACCGCTTTCTCCTGCCGATACTGCACAGTATGCCGCCCGGCCACGGCCACGCCTTCAAACTGAAGGCAAAGACCACACACACTTGTGCCGATTAACATTGACAGGCAAACACATGACATGCAAACATATTTTCTAACATCTTGTGCACACTGTGGTATTTCTGATGCCCCTGGTCATAACGTTCCCTCACAGTTCTAGGACCTACGAACACTCATCTGTGCATGTATTGGCCTTCCCTGTGTGTGCTGTTTCGTACCCCGTCTGTTCTTAGATCCTTCTGGTGTGTATGTGCTTCCCTGCCCTACATGCGTTCCTCCTCCCTGCCAGACACCCACGGTGTCCTTGCGCGTCTATTGGCCCCATGTCCCCTGCTTACCACCTCACAAAGTCCTATTCTCCGGCGCCCTCCGCTCAGGCTTCACACAAGCCGGGGTGTCACCCGCTGCTGTCTCTACCGCAGCCCCACGCCGCGGACGCCCTTACTCGCTGTGCGGCATCGTCGGGCGGGGAATTTGACATCTATTGCAGTGCGTGTGGCGGGACCAGTTGGCGTTGCCACAACGTGGGCATAACCACGTCTCCAGGGGCCATTGTCGCAATGTTGGCCGCTCGGCACTCGCGGCATCGGGTCTGGCGGGCGTAATTGCAATACGTGCACCGTGTGCACACCCAATCCCTTGGGCGGGTTTGGAGGTGCTTCCCTGCTTTTGCCATGCCACGCGTGTGAAAAACGGTCTAGAAGGATAAAGCGAGCGATGGGTGTAGCAGGATGCCATGCACACAGACAACGAATGCCGGGGGGATCTGTTTGGCATGTATGTGCTTGCCTGCCCTACATGCGGTGTGCCGTGCCCCCGTCGCATACGCGCCTGCCCCAACTGACAGGTATTGCATCACCCCCACTGTGTACTCTTCCCCTCAGACATGAGCTGGCAACACACTCGGCCCCCCATACATTATCCATTCCCCTGCCGTGCCACGGCCTGGTGCATGGGTGCCGTCACATGGCTGTGTACCGTGCGGCAACCCGGCGGCGGCCCGTTAGTGACGAGCCGGCGGGTGGCGGCCCTTGAGGGCCAAACGCGGTTGCACCGGGGGGCACAGTTCCTCATGCGTTCACACTGTACCATCATGCGGCATGTCCGCAGGGGACCAGCATATCAGGCCGGAGGGTTGATCCAAGATGGGTTGTCATTGCGGCGGGCCCCGTGGGGTCCCCATGGGCTGCGGGGGACCACACCACACTTGACCCCTCAGGTACCCTTGACGGAGCGCTGCTCAGGCCCGGTGGGTCCCAACATCTGCAGGTGTTGGTTGCGGCATTCCCTTGTGTTGGCTACCAACAGCCCGATGCATCGGCGTGCGTGTCGTCGCAGACCGCGTTGCTTCTTGACTCCGGCAGCGGCCTTGCATCGCTAGGCTGACGAGTGACGCCTCCGCGGGGGCCAATCGCTCGCGTTGCTGGTGGGGCACCACTTGCGGCTCGTTTGCACGACGGCGGAGTTGCCACTGTATTTCCTTGTGGCATGTCCCCATGCACCTCTCCAACCGTTCCAAGCCATCGGGCTATGACACCGCGTGGAAAGGCGCGGGGTGCACGGTGTATGGTGGTGGACTCATGCTCTTCCTCGGGTTGGGATTTACGGCGCCATGAGGTGGCATGTGCCGTGGCGTTGCCGGACAGTGGTACAGGGGCGGCGGCAGTGCTGGCGGCGGTGATTGGTCCCACTGTTGGCGGTAGATGTCCCGCGCCTCCCGGGGGCCTCCAATTGTGCTAGGGGTGGCATGCATTGCCGAGCCAGCGGTGCGGGCTCCTGGGACACTCTCCCCCCGGGGGCGGGATGTGGCGTGGGAGGTGCCATTTGTGAACGAGCAAATTATGAGCACCCTATTCATTGACAGGTGTTGCGGTCCATTGTGACGTTTTATTGGTGTAGCTAGCCGCTGCAACTCTCCTCCGGGCCATGAAGCAACGGATGCATAGCTTTTGGACGCCCCCATACAGTTCTCGTTGCGCGTGCGGGGGGGGGGGGGGGGGGGGTTGCCGTGGCTATTGGGGATCTGTGTCACTCCCTAGGTGGGGAGCACATCCCAAAAGAACTAATTTTGGGACGGCACCAAGGCCAAGATCTCGCACTGTGTGCGCACAGCGTGCATATTGCGCACACAGAGGCTAGGATACTCACCCAAGAATACCTGTCACTTGTTTACTCGGGGGGAGACTGAAAGGTGTCAATACAATAGGGTTGGCCAGGTGTCCATCGATACTTCCGGTTGTAGGTATAACCAACAGCATCGTCGAAGAAAAACTGTCCGGTCCTGGTGTCGACTCGCCACCATCGACTATCGGCGATCGAGAGCCTTCGAGCGACGATGACCACGTTGACTTCTCTGCAGTTGTGGACGTGGCCATACCGATCGATGATCTCAAGCATCTCGGTTCGAGAATCACCTTGAAGTCGACCAGGGGTTGGTGCACGTACTATCTGTCGGGAAGAGTACTCTGCAGGGCGAATCGAACCGCCTCTACGGATACGAGGCTCGCTGCAGCGTCGACAATGACGACGTCGAGATCCGGGTCGTGTCGGCTGTGTACACTTTGTCGATGGGCCTCTTCTAGGGGGAAATGGTTGACAATTCAAATATACCACATCCTAAATGCTTGGGAAGCCAAAAAAACCCTGGTACAGAACCAAAAACTTGTGAAAAGGGGCCAAAACTAGGGTTCAAGTATTTGCCGACATCCAAAACTTCGCACTGCGTGCGCACTGCGTGCATGGCATTCCCCAAGGATGCTTGCACACAATGTGGTGGATTGACTAGGGGGTGCAATTCGGGTGTTGTACACTTCTAGCAAAAGGTGAAAGTCCTCATAATTCCACTCACACTTCCCCCACCCCTGCCCCCTGCCCAAAAACCATGTCCTTGGCTGGTTTAAGGGCAACCGGGGTACCGCTCGTCCAGATGTAGTGCCCTGCCCCTTTCGTACCCCCCCCACAACCAGACCTTTGTTGTCCTCCGCCAGCGTGACCTGCATCCGCACTTCCTACCCAAACGGGTGGACACTTGGCTTTCTGATCCATCTGATCCATTGCAAAGTGCAGCCTCAAATGGATGTCCGAGGCGATCTGAGCCAAAATCGAGAAAAATTCCCGTGGGCTCAATGTGGTGGGGTGGCCCCATCGTGTCACGAAGCATGAAATGTAGCAGGACTACACCACCTCCGTGATTGCACCCCAGACTTTTTGGTGCCCATGCCATCGCCGGATGTCCTCCATGTTGCCGCGGTCATCCCGTTGTGCACGTGCCAACGCTTGTCGCGAGGCTTTCCAGTGAACCTTGAAGTTCTAGCACTGCCGATGTCCCTTTCCCGTCATGATTGCAAAAACATGCTCTTTAAATAGCAAGCGGGGCTGAGAAAACACTCAGTCCCGGCAACGGAGCCCCCACTCCGCCGCACTACTCATCAAGGCATCAGTCATCAACCATGCCCACACAAAACGGGGCATCTGGTACATTCCGTGCATCCCATTGCTCATTAAGTACCCTCTACTGGCGTGGGATTCGAACCGCTGAGTGCATCCCATCGAACCCGCCAAATACCATCCAAATATGCAAGATTCCTAGTAGCTAGGCACACGGCCGTGGTAACCGACCCCCATTAGTGTCACCGCGGACACACTGTCATCGCTACACCAATATTCCGTCAATTCTTGCGGCACTTCCTATAACTATACGTGTGCTCACGGGATTCAAACCACCGAGCATGCCCCACTTCATCCTCCAAGAATACCGCTCTACTATGGACAACGGTACATATTGTGATCTCCTTGTCCCATAACCCTTGTGTGTGGACCACCAAACCTTCCCCATGGCTCGCTTCGCTCTGCAAACGGCGCACTTCGCTCAACGCGGAGGCCAGCCCCGGCACCCCCCTTGAATAACAAGACTCCGGCGGTGGCCACAAACCATCTTGTGTGTGCACCATCTTGTGTGTGCACGGCCTTGTGTGTGGATCGCCAAACCTTCCCTTCCGTACCCCCCCCCCCCGTACCCTCCCCCCATACCCCCCCGTAGCCCCCTGGTACACCCCCGAACATCCCCCGTAAACCCCCTTTACCCCCCCCCTACCCTGCCCTACCCTTCGGCTCGCTGCGCTAGACACACAGCTCGCTTCGCTCGACGTGGGGGCCAGCCCCTGCACCCCCCCTCAATAACAAGACTCCTTCAGTGGCCACAAACCGCCTTGTATGTGCACCGCCTTGTGTGTGGACTGCCAAATCTTCCCTTTGGCTCGCTGTGCTCTACAAACGGCTCGCTTTGCTCAACGCAGGGGCCAGCCCCCGCACCCCCGTAAATAACAAGACTCTAGCGGTGGCCACAAACCGCCTTGTGTGTGCACTGCCTTGTGTGTGCACCGCCTTGTGTGTGGATCGCCAAACCTTCCCTTCCATCCCCCCCCAGCCCCCCCCCCCTACCCCCCCCCATTGACCCCCCGTAACCCCCCCCCCCCCCCTGTACCCTGCCCTACCCTTCGGCTCGCTGCGCTCGACACACAACTGGCTTCGCTCGACGCAAGGGCCAGCCCCTGCACCCCCCCTCAATAACAAGACTCCTTCGGTGGCCACAGACCACCTTGTGTGTGCACCGCCTTGTGTGTACACCGCCTTGTGTGTGGACCGCCAAACCTTCCCTTCGGCTCACAGCACTCAACACTAAATTTGTGGATTGTTTGGTGTGGATACGGAGTGAGGAGTCATGCAAAGTATGGAGGGTGTCGAAAATGGCCATGGGTGGGGAATCGGCCCACGATGACCAGCGTACTACCCCTCCCTTCCCTGCAACAACAAATCCACCACCAGCCCACTCGCGGCCCACGATTCGAAAAACAGAAGCAAACTATTACAACAGACGCACACTGCACAGAGAACAGACAAATTCAGGCAGTCAAGGGACAGTTTTGAACTTAAGTTTACTTGCAAATTACAGCATGGGCCAGGTCCCAAAAATGGCAGTGCCAGAGGGTCAACATGCTTGTACAGGACTGCGCATAACCGGACATGGAATGTGCCACAGGGGAGGCATGACACTATATGGGCTGCAGATGGGTCAAAGAACACCATCAAATGCTGCAGCGTAGTTTATCTCATGCCCATTACACGTATACCACACACCCCTCTTGAATAGTAACCGGCTGCGTGCGACGGTATCCTCACACCCCCAGGGGAACATCCCCAAAGTGAACCCCCCCCCCGCGCGCGAGGGAACACAAACGGACGCCTGAAACGAAGCAAATTATGGAAACACGAGGGCATATGAACCACAAAAAGACCCAAAAACTGCCTGTTGGGATGCATGTTCAGCTCTACTGAGAGAAAGGCTGAGTGTGTCAAACTTCAGATCGCTCATGACCAAACTCAGCCAAGTCCCCCCCTAAACAAGGATTGGCCTCATAAGAGACAGGCAATTTATGACTCGTCAAAAATCAGAAACGGCAATATCACCGTGTCACGGGGTCTCCACCGCTTGGACCAAAATTACGAGCAGCTACATGGCCCACATGTGGACAAAGTGGCTACATCACCCCTAGCGTCTCAGGGGGTCCCCAAAGCCCACGGAAAAAGGCTATAAACGGCTACCTAGCCCACATGTGGACAAAGAGGCCGCATCACCCCTCCCCTCTTATGGGTCCCCATGCTTCTGCAGGAAAAAAAACAGAAATGGCTGCTTGGCGGGCATGTGAAAAAACTGGTTGCATCAACCATACCGTCTCGGGAGTCCACAACGCTAAACACGGGGACAAAAATCAGAAATGCCCCCCCCCCCTTCCAATGGCCCCCCTCACGCTTGGAATGAAGAAACACCCCCCCCCCCCCGTGTCAATGGCCCCCCTTTTGGGAACGAAGAATTTTGGCCCCCCCAAAGGGTTTTTTGTTGAAGAATCCCATGTTTTGGCTTGTTTTGTGGCTGCAAGGCGTTGCCAATTGGACATACAAGATTAAATAAGAAGTATATAATGGATGGAAGTGCTTGTGGTCTTTGTTTGAACAATATTGTACATTGCATGTTGCCCATGTTGGAGCTGCCTGGGCCCGGGGACTTCCAAAGCCTAGAGAACTAACGTGTTTGTTGCCGGCAAATTTGTCACCAAACCCATGTCTTATGTGGCCACACTACATTTGTACTGAATCAAATTAGGTACCAAATTCATACAATCCCTACGCCCGCTGTGGCTTGGGCAGGGCCTTACAAGGTGGGGTTGGGGGGGGGGGGGGGGCAGGTCTCACTTCCTTCCTTTGTTTGGCTACTCACCTTTCATGCATACAAAGCACTCTCCAGTTATCAACATCCATAGGCGGCTCGTCTGTGGCTGTACATAGGGTCACGGAGACATTTGTTGTGAGTGTTTGCCAACTTGAACCCACATAGCTCTGATTTGGGGGATATTTGTGTATTATATTGCCCTTTCTTGCACCAGCTCACCATGCAATCTTCTCTTTCTGAACCGGCCTTGTAATTTGCAACTTTTGCGTAGCTTTTACGAGGGGGGGGGGGGGGGCAACCATTCAAAAGGTGTGCCCTTGAAAGGATGCATCCAAACAATGCCTCAACAAGATGCAGGCAAGAAAATGCTCACACAACGGGTTTTTTTTGAAAATTTTTGATAATACTTGGAGCCAATGCCCCCCCCCTCCTACATGCCAATGCGCCCCCCCCCCCGCCCGGAAAGAAGAATCTTGGCCCGAGCCATTGGGAGGGGGGGGGGGGGGTATGTGGCATGCATGTGGGCAAAGAGGCTAAGTCACCCAGGCCACCTCCGGGTCCGTAGCCAAAGCGTAGGCAAAGCAGCTACATCACCCTTGCCGTCATGAGGGTTCCCAATGCTCAGCATGCGGACACAAAACAGAAATGCCTCCTTACCCTCTCCCCGACTCGGGAGACCATATGTGCGCAAATTGCCTTGGGGTGGGCCCAAGGCTTGGAGCGCGGACACCAATAACAAATGGCAAGATAAGCACTACCGTATCATAGGGTGTCGAGAGCGAGGCCAAAAATTACAATCGGCTACCTGGCCAACATGTGGGGAAAGTGGCCACAACAACCATGCCGTCTCAAGGGAAACCAACGCTTAGCACGGGGACAAAAGAGAGAAATGGCTACCGGGCCCACATGTGGGCAAAATCATTACACCACCCCTACCCTGCCCTAACCCTCCGTGCGCAAAGAAATGCTTACCTGGCCCACATGTGGGCAAAGTGGCTATGTCACCACTGCTCGAGGGTCTCCAGCACAGAGCCCGTGGACCCAAGGCACAAGATTTCTGACATCCCCCACATGTGGGCAGAACGGCTACATCAGACCTACTGTCTTGGGGGTCCCCAATGCTGAGCCCGGGATCAAATTTTACAAATGGCTACCTGGCCCAAATGTGGGCAACGTGGCTGCATCACCCCTTCACTCTTATGGGCTTATGGGTCCCCAACGCTTTTGTAGGAAGAAAAATCAGAAGTGGCTGCTTGCCCCACATGTGGGCAAGTTGGTTACACCAACCCTACTTTCTCAGGCCTCCACAACACTAAGCGCATGGACAAAAATCAGTACCACCTGTAGCATCGCCGGCGCCGGCTTGGGAGGGACGCCAAGGGGCAGAAGCAGCACTTGTGAGCAGAGGGACCACTGTCCCACTCTCACGTATCGGTATGTCGGCCTCTAGGCACGGGGGGGAATTTTATGCACGCAGGGGCCTTGGATTATGCAATGCACAATTATGCACAATTATGCACAATTATGCACGACTATGCGGGCTGCATTGCAACGAAGACACACAGGGATCGCAAACAAGAGGGAACCTGGGATTGCGATCCCCCACAAACAGACAACACAGTGAAATCTGCAGCAGCCATTCATGCCTATTTTGGCCAGAAAATCACCTTGCTCTCCTTCATTTTCAGACGGTGGAAGAATTTCATCGTCTGGCAAAACATCTTCAGCAGTGGAAGCATGTGCAGGTGCATTTTGCTGGACAAAATTGTCAATGATAAACACAACAACAAACTGCATTGGACAAGAGTGGAGCAGACCATTATGCACAATTATGCACAATTATGCACGATTATGCAATTTGGCCCAATTGTGAATTATGCAAAATTATTAACAATTATGCACGTGCATAATCCGCCCCGCCCCCCCTGCTCTAGGTCGGTGATAGTATCAATGGCTTCATCAGTGCATTTTTGCTTTTTTTCGAGGGCCTCAAGGCGATCGTTGGCTGTGCCCGGTCTCAACATTGTGGCAACCAATTTGTCCTCAATTTACATGAGCGAGCGCCTTTTGAGGGGGGAGACCTCCACTTGTGGATAGGTGGGTTGGGGGGTGAACAAGGAGGGTTTTCCCAGAAGACATGCAAACACAAAACAACAGCATCAATTGCAATAGCAGAATCCACTTAGGCTCTACCCAGCAGCAAAAACAATAATAATTCTGTCATGGAAATAGGAAATACGTATATTCAAAAGGAAAACCACCATTAGCACAGCAACGGATGTTTGGCTGACGTCCCCTGATCCTGCTCCCCCTAAACAGGCACAGTTCAAAGCAGTCGACGAACTGACGGGCAGGACAGGCGGGACTGGGGTTTATGGGCAAACCTGGGTTCAGAAAAACCGCGAGAGGTGGTGGGCCAGTTGGGCTACCTAACAGCTGGAGGGAAATCATTTTACAGGACGGAGAAACGACTCTCCCGCCAAGATGCGCGTGGGGGGGGGGGGGGGGCAAAACATTGGTATGTAAAGGGACATGTAGCAGAAACAGCTTCAGAAAAAACAGCAAATCATGGCAAATGATGTTTGTGATTCTGTTTCTCAACGAAAAGATCACGGGCATGGCAATGGGTCATGATTGTGAATGGCTTTCGTGGTCCCATCGTTCCTGAAAATGAGCCGTCATTTGAATACATATCTTTTTTTTGTTCCGACACTGGTGAGTTCAGCCATCAAGGCAGACAGTGTGCTTAGGCAGCAGCGGCCTAGAGGTATGTACAGCAAAGTCAGCTTAGCCACTGGGTTGGATGCGGGTGAGGCAGTGAGGCAGGTGAATGGCTTTCGTGGTCCCGTCGTTCCTGAAAATGAGCCGTCATTTGAATACATATCCACACACGTGTACACAGGCTCAGACAAGAATGCCACGACACAAAGGCAGCAGCAGACATCAACAACAGTGAACATGATGCACCAGTGCACCCACAACAACGCACCGGAATCGCGGCAGTCCAGCAGAAGGCTCATTGAGCCTACCCCCCCCCCTTTGTCCCAGCTACACAAATTAATACGGACCCTACGCCTACTGTAGCTTGGACAAGGGCGTAGCTTATACAAGGGGTGGGGGGTACAACTACCAGCATGGTGAGCTGATGCAAGAAAGGCGGATATGGTGCACAAATATCCGCAAAATCAGAGCTATGTGGGTTCAATTGGGAAAACACTCACAACAAATGTGTCCATGACTCTATGTAACTGGCGAATTCGTCACCAAACCCACGTCTTGAGTGGCCGCACTGCATCTGGCACGGAATTCAGTCAGATACCAAATCAATACGGTCCCTACGCCTACTGTAGCTTGGACAAGGGCGTACCTAAGACAAAGGGGGGGGGGGGTACATACACGGAGGTGTCCCTTGGAAGGGGAAGGGCACATAAGCGGTCAACGCTTACTGGCTGAGCGCACCTTGCCGCAATAAACATTTGCCACACAAACGTCGCATTGCACGGTTGCAGCTTGTCCGAAGACTTGGTGGGTCCTCTGCTTACTTGCAATCAGGGTGTCGGTACATTTTGCTGCAAAGCCGCAAGGACGCAAGGACGTCCAATGCGACGGCCACGGAGCGGAGTGTGTGATTGGTTGCAGATCTCTGTTGGAAATCCACACAAACCAATCCGACGGCGACGGGAAGGGCAAGAGCCCTCTGCCTCTGCTTGCAATTCGGGGCATACAAAACAAAACAATGGGCAAGGGATGTAGTCCACTCATCCACCGCCTGATGCTAAGCCCCGGCCAAACCTCTGCCAATGTCCCCATCCTATTCCTAGTATTAGGGGAGGCTGAATGCCCAGGAGGCAGCTACACAGGCCCGCCGGCCAGGCAGGCGGGAGGGCGGGCGGGCAGATGGGCAGCAGGGTGAGCAAGCAGAGAGGCAAGGACAAGCCAGGTGCGGCAGCAAGCCAGGAAGCCGGCCAATAACCCAAGCAGGAGGGCAAGACAGGTCAGGCAGCTGCGCCAGTAGTACACCAGGCCAGATCCAGACAGCGCGTCTGCAGGGCGTTCAAGCAAGTGCCCCTCGCCAACAGGTTGCGGCCTGTTTCTGCAGACGGGGGTCATACGGCCTGGAACACCACGGCAACACCCGGCAATGGGACAATTTGACCAGGGACGTAGAGTAGTAACCCCCCCCCAACTCCCCCCCCACCCCACCCCCTGAACCTCCTCAGCAACCACCGCAACCACCCCCCCAATTCGGCGAAGAAATCCCAACAATTCGGCAGAACAATTCGGCGGGCCTATTTTTCGGCGAAATGCTTCCCAGTCACCAGGATTATGGCCCTGGCCCCCCAAACACATTGTCCCTTTGGTTGCTGTGTTGTCAGAGACATGTGGAAACCCTTATTAGCTGAGAAAAATTTTGCATCCTGCTGGTTGTATAAGACGAAAAATGGCATTTGCGGAGCGAAAATGATTGGTCGAATGGTTACAGTGCCAAAATGTAAAACACTGAGAATTGGAGTATCCTGGTTCGAAATCCGCTGGGGTTGATTTTTTGACCAATTTTCTGACCTGGACCCAGAGTCAAAGACAGGTTTTTGGAAGTGTTGGGGGTGTAACTTGGTCCCACCGCTTCAGTTTGCGGCGCTTTTTTTTTCATGTGCACGGGAAAACTGTGCACTTTCTGAATATCCTAGCGGCGTTAATTGGTTCAACGATATTTTTGAAACCCGGGCCCGAAGTCTGGCCGGGGTCACCCAGAAAAATGATGAAACCTCCCCAGAGTCCAAAACAGGTTTTTGGAAGTGTCCGGGGGGTAACATGGTCCCACCGTTTCAGTTTGCGGCGCTTTTTTTTTTCATGTGCACGGGAAAGCTGTGCACTTTCTGAATATCCAAGAGGTGTTAATTGGTATAACGACATTTTTGAACCCCGGGCCCGTTTCTAGCCGGGGTCACCCAGAAAAATGACAAAAAAATGAACAACAACAAGAGCACATTCCTTTGGCACTGCACCCAACCCGCAAATGCAGAGAGAGAACAACTCCACCTCAGGTGACCCAGAACCCAGAAACCCCAACATGTCGGCAAAACGAGGCGGCAAAGTCCCAGAAACCTAGTGATTTGGCAAAACAAATGAGCGAGATTCAGAAACCCAACAATTCGGCAGACCAATTCGGCAAAATCGGCCAAATTCGGCCGCCAAATGGGGGGGGGGGGGGGTTGCTCCTGCATAGTCACCCCAGAACGCCCCCCCTCCCCGCCCCCCCTCGGGAAGAACGGTCACCCAATGATGGTGCACACCTCAGGTGACCATGTGATAGGACCCCAAACTGATCTTTCTATTCCAGCCCCCTTGGAATCCCCCCCCCCCCTAATGTCAGGCTGGTCCCCCCATGGGGGGGGGGGGGGGGCGGTCACCAAGTGACGGTCCCCCCCAACCCCAGTTCCAGTGTAGCCTAAAGAAAAATTTTCTTCGGCGCCTTCAGCGCCTGGTATTTCCTGTGCTTTTTGGGCCAAGTGATGGTCCCCCCCCATGGGGGGGGGGGGGTTACAAGGGGGGGGGGGGGTACGCAACTCGAGGAAACCTCTTCTTTGGCGCCTTTGATGCTGTGGACTTTTCGGGGCAAGTGACCCCCTCCTGGGGAACTGCGCAAAAGGGGGGGGGTTGTGCAAAAATGGGGGGTGGGGGGATAGCCCCATTGAAATGGCGGCCAAAGCCATGACCTCTCACTTTCTGCAACGATTCTTCACAAATCCGTAAAAGCGCTGCCAATCGGGAAAAGATGAACCCCGATGAAGTGGGGGGAGGGGACTGTTTGTCACCCCACACCCCACACAGACACTGCACACGGACACTGCACACAGACACTGCACACAGACACTGCACACAGACACTGCACACGGACACTGCACACGGACACTGCACACAGACACTGCACAGAGACACTGCACACAGACACTGCACACAGACACTGCACACAGACACTGCACACGGACACTGCACACAGACACTGCACACAGACACTGCACGCGGACACTGCACGCAGACACTGCACGCGGACACTGCACACAGACACTGCACACGGACACTGCACACGGACACTGCACACGGACACTGCACACGGACACTGCACACAGACACTGCACACAGACACTGCACACAGACACTGCATACAGACACTGCATACAGACACTGCACAGAGACACTGCACACAGACACTGCACACAGACACTGCACACAGACACTGCACACAGACACTGCACACAGACACTGCACACGGACACTGCACACGAACACTGCACACGGACACTGCACACGGACACTGCACACAGACACTGCACACAGACACTGCACACAGACACTGCACACAGACACTGCACACAGACACTGCACGCGGACACTGCACGCGGACACTGCACGCGGACACTGCACACGGACACTGCACACAGACACTGCACACAGACACTGCACACAGACACTGCACACAGACATTGCACACAGACACTGCACACAGACACTGCACACAGACACTGCACACAGACACTGCACACAGACACTGCACACAGACACTGCACACAGACACTGCACACAGACACTGCACACAGACACTGCAAAGAGACACTGCACACAGACACTGCACACAGACACTGCACACAGACACTGCACACAGACACTGCACACAGACATTGCACACAGACACTGCACACAGACACTGCACACAGACACTGCACACAGACACTGCACACAGACACTGCACACAGACACTGCACACGGGCACTGCACACAGACACTGCACACAGACACTGCACACAGACACTGCACACAGACACTGCACACAGACACTGCACACAGACACTGCACACAGACACTGCACACAGACACTGCACACAGACACTGCACACAAGCACTGCACACAGACACTGCACACAGACACTGCACGCGGACACTGCACACGGACACTGCACACGGACACTGCACACAGACACTGCACGCGGACACTGCACACGGACACTGCACACGGACACTGCACACGGACACTGCACACAGACACTGCACACGGACACTGCACACAGACACTGCACACAGACACTGCACACAAGCACTGCACACAAGCAGTGCACACATGCACTGCTCGTTTGGACCCATCTCCGGCATGCACACATCAGGACTAGTCTCAAATAGGACTTTGCATTGGCCACTCCAAAAGTGCAGGACGCTTGTTGTCCTCTACATGTGTCTTGTGCGTCCGCAAAACCAAAACCATCTTTGCACCAAAACCTCATTTATCACCTTCCATTTGGCTTTGTGTAGCCTCTGTGCAGGGTGAGTGTCCGTGTGCAGCGTCTGTGTGACCCATCGAGGGGGGAAATTTGTTGGGGAGTGCACAATGCAGAATGAAGAAACTTGGCTCGGCAGTGGCCCGAAAGCCCCCCCTCCCCTGCCCCCAGGGTCAGCCTTACGTGGTAGGTGTTGCACATTGGAGGTGTGGCAGCAGTTTCAGTCTCAGGGTTGGGAGAAGTGAGGGCTCAGGTGCTGGAGGTAATATTTGTACGTACATGACGGAGCCCGTGCCAGTGCAGGTGTGATTTTGGATAGGCGCTTCCCTGAGACCTTTGGAGAGGAGGTTGGGCAGGGCTATGGCTGCCGCATTTGCTGGCTGCATCTTTGCATAGCACCACAGCCATGCCCGATCGTAAGGGGCAAAGAAAAAGGAAAAGAAACCCCCCCCTTTGCAATCTCCCCCCTTTTGTCAGGCCGGTTCCCCCCCCAGAGGGGGGGGGGGGGGGACAGTCATGAAGTGACGGTTCCCCCCCCCTGGGGGGGGGGGGATGGCACCACCAAACTGTACCATAGTATCAAATCACCTTCGGCGCCTTGTAAAAATTTTCTTTGGCGCCTTCGGCGCCTGGTATTTTCTATGCTTTTTGGGCCAAGTGCCGGTTCCCCCTCCCCTCCCGGAGGGGGGGGGGGAGATTGCAAAGGGGGGGGCGCGATTCATTAAACCAAATCTCAGGGATTGCAAAGGGGGGGGGGGGGAGGGGGCACCTCCATCAAATGACAAAATTAGACTGCTGAAGGTTACCGTCCGGCTGCCATTGAGGACCCTCCACCCGCAGTCGGTCAGTCCCTTAACCCCCCCCCGATGGGGCGCCCTCCACAACTCCTGTCCATGGACGGCCCTGACCACAGCCCTCACCCAGTCCAATCCTCAGGACTATCCTCTTGTGCGAGGGATTCCTGACACATGGATCGTTCCCGCGCTGAAGTGGCACACATCATGAGTGATGAGCGGATCTGCCGGGAACGTGTGGGGGCGGCTTCGAAGGAGGCGGATCACCAGATCCCCCCACAACAGCCCAGTACCCAGCGCGGCGTTGAGTGGCGGATCGCCTGCTGTGAAGGGCACGTTTGGCCCCAGTCCTGTGCCCTGCCCAGGGATGCATTAGAAGGGAAGGGACCTCAGAGGCGGCACCAGAAGCCGTGAGACAGGCGGTCGGAGGAGGTTGCCAAAGCGGTTGGCGGCGGTTACTGTTGGTCAGGGCAACCAGGCTTGCAATTGAAAGGGGGAGGGGTTCGATAGAGCCCCCTGCCTAGACCCCCCCCCCTGCCCCAAAAAGGGCTCAATTGACAGGACCCCCAAAATCCTACCGAGACTGACCCCCGGGCCTCGGAGGTGACCCAGACCCAAAAATGGGGAAAAAAAATGAAAATGGGATTTTTGGAATCAGCGCCAATTTTAATGCTCAAAATAATTTTCAGCGCCTTCGGCGCCAGAGTTCTTAATAACTGATTAATGATCTTGTCAATTGAGCCCTTTTTCCAACCCCCAACCCCCCCGATTTTGGGGGGCTCTATTGACCGCCCCCCCCCCCCCTCGTTTGGAACGGGGCCGTGGCTACCATTCCGCGACGAAGTTCTTTTGCAATTTGTGCTGCGGGCGCTGGACCGATGGGTGCTGCGCCTCCGATATCGGCTGCAGCAGCCACTCCCAGAGCTGAGTGGGGTGCTGGGGCGACCGGCAGTGGTGGTACATGTGTGTGTACAAGAGTTAGATTTAGAGTACCTGACCCACCAGCCCATGGAGGCGGCAGGAGCCGCCCATGCGTACATCATTGACACAGACCACGAGTGGGCGATACGCCAGGCTCATGCGGGCCATCTGCACTGGACTGGCCTAGCGCCACGGAGGTGCGTCCTATGGGACCCTCGGACACCGTGGACGGAATAAAGTGCGTAACCCGGCCAGTGCCCGTGCGTGTGACAAGGGCCCAGAGAGGGAGGGAGCAAGGAGGACGCGCGGGCCCCGCGGGGGTGGGGGAACCAGGGCGCCAGGGCCAGCGCCGAGGGCGAGCCTCCGCGCCCACCCCGCCCCCAAAGCGAAACGACACGAGACGCCCTGGCCGGCAGACGCCGGCAAGACACCACGGGACGCACGGCGGACACACCACAGACAGGGCGGGGGGCAGAGCACGGAGGCGGGAGCGCAGCCACAGAAACAGGGCACGGTCGGGCAAGGCGCCGCGCGCGACGCGGTGGACCCGGGCGTGCCTGACACGGGGGGAGGGACAGAGCGGGAGCGCGCCGGAGCAGCGCGCGTGAGCCCCAGTGCGCGTGGTACATGCGACGCACAGCGTGTCACGCAGCCCCTGCCGCCCGTGGCCTCCAGCCTAGGGGGCCCTGGCCTAGCGCCGGGACATAGCGGCAGCAACCAACCAACCAACCAACCCCCCCCCCCTCACTCGCAAGCCCGACATGCCTTACAAATGCCATTGAGCCTTGCACTTGCCGTCAGGGGGACAGTGGATGGGCAGACGCTGGGCGCCCTGGAAAGGGAGGGGGGGGGGGGTACCTCCCACCCTTCCAATGCATCCGTGGCCCAGCCCCTCACCGGCTCTTCCGGGGCAGCCGAGCCCTTTAAGGGGCCGGAGTGCGTAGAGGCGTTGCTGGAAGGGCAGCCGGGAGCGGATCTGCAGGACCGGGCATGCATGCGGCTTGCCAGCCGTGGCCAGGCCCACCCCTGCCCCCAGCCCCGTGCCTTGACGGGTCGGTCAAGTGTCTCTTGCAAACGGTTACCGGTGGTCTGCAGCCCCAAGCCCCACATGGCGGAGCACGCGACGCTCTGGCAGGTCTGCGCGCCTGTGGGGGAGCGAGCGACGCCTTGGCAGCCCTATGCGGGGGGGGGGCGCACGCGACGCTCTGGCAGGTCTGCGTGGCTGACTGGTGTACGCGAGCGCACCAGGTTGCGGCGTCACTTCGGGTGCTGGACACGGACCCCGGCCGTCCACGCTTCGCCCCCCATCACTCCACCAGAGGGCGGGCACGCGACGGCAACGCCCACCGGGAGGCACGAACCCATTCCCCCGGTCGTATCGAGGGCGAGGGTCAGCCAACGGGGTGGACACTGTCTCTCTGGCCGCAGGGATGGGCACCAGCAGAGCGTTCCATCATAATGACGAGACCCCCCGGCTGCCTTCAGTGAACCCTCGGGGAATTGGGGTTCGAACTCGGGGCCAGGCCGTTGCAATCGGCTGCTGTCACCACTGGGCCACGAGCCGATCCGCAGAATTGGGTCTGAGGGGCGTTTGGCCCCCCGGACGCCGCCCCATTGCGGTCTGACTCACCACCGGAGCTCATCCCCAGGGACGTATGCCGCATGGAAGCCGATCGGGACACGGCACGGCACATGGACCTTCGCGAGGAGCGCCAGCCCGTCGGCGGCGTCCAGGACCCGCAGCTCCGCCCGGTCCGCGGCCACGGCGTGGCACATGCAGAGGACGTACCCCGCGTCCTCCGCGTCGCGCGCCGCCCGCGGCACGAAGACGACATCGCCCCCGACCAGCCCGTCGGCGCCGAACCGGTGCGCTGCGACCACGTCCCCGGTGCTGAGGTCGTGCTTGTAGACCCCATCGAAGGTGTCGGGCTCGCCCCCACCGGCCCCCTGCTTCGGCGCAATGGCGGCGGCGTAGGCGTAGCGCGTGCGCTGCCCCACGCCGCGCGGGGACACGCAGGGGTAGTCCGACAGCGCGTCGGCGGGGGCCAGGGGCGTGGACTCCACCAGCGCCGCCGTGCGGACGTCCACGACGTAGCGGTGCAGGCGCGCCACCTCCCGCAGCCGCGCGCGCCCCGCGCCGGAGCTGGGGGTCGAGCCGGCGAGCTCCGCGATCCCCAGCGCCAGGGTCTCGTCCATGCGGCAGAGCACCAGCACGACCCGGTCCGGGTCCGCGGGGTCGTCCCACGCGTTGACGACGTGGAAGGCGTAGCCGGGCTCCGCGTCGACCCACACCGCCTCGGCCGCGGTGCCGGCGAACCGCGGGAGGACCCCGATGCGCAGGGGCTTGTCCCGGGAGAACTCGAACGCGCACGCGGAGCCGCGGAGGAGGCGGGGCAGGGTGAACTCCAGGGGGCAGTCGATGAGGACGTGGCGGGTCTCGGTGATGGCGAAGTCGTGCTGCATGCTGGTGTACCGTGTGGGCACCTGGGGAGGGGGGAAGGGGTGGGGGGGGCGCGAAAGGAGTGAAGGGGGACCGGCAGCATTACAAGGCTGCCTGAAGGAGCAGGGCGGGCTGGACCGGATCCGTGCAGACCACCCTCCAACCGTCTGGAGGGGCCGGGGTGTGTGTGGAGGCCATCTCGCAGCCACAGATCGGGACCAGTGCCCCCCCTCCCCCCCCAACTAACACCATGGCCTCGTGCCAAACCCCCCCCCCCAACCCACCCACCCCCGCCACCACCATCCACCTTGGCGGTTACCGGTGGAGCCCTCCCCCCCCGGTAACAGCCGCTGTGAAAGTACACAGCACACTGCACGGCACAATCGTTTCACCCGTCCTTCGGCTACGGCAGTGGCGGTCCCCGGAAACGAAACGGTCAGAGGCTCGGTCGTTTCTCCGCTGGAAAAGATGTGCTGCCCTGAAAGGCAGCTCTGTTGCATGGGGCTGAATGGAGATGGCACTCATGCGGCCCTGACGTCAGGACACACTCTGGGGGCGTTTTCGCACAGCGCCAATTATTACGTTGTTCATCTCGGGAACAGCCCTTCAAACCACCCACCACCAGAAGCGTGCATGATCCATTCAAAACAGCATCGGGGGTGCAGGATTCAGGTCCCTGAGGGGGCGTTTTTGCACAGCGCGGGCACAGCGCCAATTATTACGGTGATTATCCAGGTAACAACCCTGAAGAACACCCCCCTGCGGAATCATGCACAATCAATTCAAATCTCAAAAGTTCAAACATCTGATGCTTGCCATGGGTCCCAGGGACCTAAGTTCTGCCCCCTATAGCCCTGTCCACTGCAGCAGCCATTCAATGACGTCCTTTCAATCTTCTGAACTTACGGAACCCCCGGTGGTGGAAAACAGCCGACTTTTCGCACAGTGCGTGCACAGCGCGCGCACAGCGCACGGTACGCCCCCTCTGCTCAGACTGCAACGCTCACGACCGATTGTTCAATGCGCAGGCCCTGTGCCCCGCTCCTCAGCCACCTGGCTCATACACAACAGAGCCCGGCCCGCGGCAAGAGCCCCTTGATCCCAGTCCCTACCGCTGTTCGCCTCAATGCCCGGCGGTTGCCAGGGGAACCCGGAGGGCTGCGGGAAGCAAGGCACAGCCTCGCTGGCTGCGGCACTGGGGCTGTGACCTCGGTCACAGACCGGCACAGCGAACCAGTGCTGCAATAGCCCCGCCGCGACTGCACTTACGGACATGGCCTATACCACCCCCCTTTCGCAACAGTTGGTTCCGTTGCATTCCGTTGCATTCGGTTGGTTGTGTGGAAGGCAATCTTTGGCACAGAAGTGGGTGTTCCAGATCGGCCCAGACCTCGGCCGTCCGGAAGGGAGAAATAGAAAGCGGACCAATCCCTTTGTCACACTGACGCAATAGAATGCTCAAGGTTATCCTCCAAACGCCATCGCTGACCCGCCAACCGCCTTCAGTTACCCGCCAGCCACCATTGGTTGAGCCCCCAACCACCATCATCGGTTACCCCGTCGGTTACCGGCGCTGTCCACTATCCCCGCAGCCAACAGGAAAACAAAAAAACGGACCCTTCCACACGGCCCTGGCCCAGCCCCATCATTTCCGCCTTCCACCCGCCCCCTCCCTCCCCCGGAACGCCCCGACTGGACAGCAGGTGGAGGGGCACCCCAGACCTCGACGCTGTGGATCGGGGCCCCGCCGGTCGCGTCGGCACCGAAGACGGTGAACCGGACGATCGGCTCCAGCGACCCCACCCCCAAATTGTAGCTGATGCTGACGAGCTGCCCGGTGGCCGCGCAGCGCTTGGCGTGGGCGGAGAAATTGTGCCGCCACAGCTCCGCCGTGCCCCAGGCCCCCGCGAAGTCCTCGACGCCGAGGGTCGTCAGGGCAGGGCCAGCCGCCAGGTCCATAGCGTACGGGGCCCCGGCCTCGTACGTAGCGAGCAGCCGCCCGCCGTGCCAAAGCACGCCGTTGTTGGCGCTGTTCTTGGTCTGGACGATCCAGAACGGGGCGTCGGGCCGCCGCCACTGGCGCAGCTTCGCTGCGAGGCAGCCGGGGAAAAGGTCGCCGGTCGGGAACATGGCGCGCATCCCCCCGTACGTCGCGCGCCCCGCGGCCGCGTCCCGCGCGAGCGCGCGCGTCCGCACGTGGGCGCGCCCGTACGCCGCGGCGCCGGCCGCGCCGCGCAGCCGGACGTGGTGGACCATGCCGTCGCCGTCGAACCAGTGGTGCAGGGCGGCCCGGTACGGGGGCACCGCGGGGTTGGGGCCATTGCGCAGCCACACGCCGTCCAGATCCGCCGGGAGGCAGCCCTCCACCGGCAGGTCCACGACGCGGGCGTCCCCGACCACCGGCGCGTAGAGGCCCTGCAGGCACCAGTTCGCCGGGTGGTCGCCGGTGCGCGTCCAGTCCGGAGGGGCCCCCAGTGCCGCGACGATGGCGGGGTCTGTGTCGCGCGCGCTTACGGCCGCGCCAAGTGCCGTCGGCCCCTGCCGTGGGACGGGGCTCGTCGCGGGGCCCGCCTTGAGGGGCGCCGTGCAGTCTACAACGGGGGAGCGGCCCCTCCTCAGCAGGAACACGACTATCACGAGGGTGGCGGCGGTTAGGGCGGCGGTGGGGACGGCGAGCCAGGGCGATCGGGGCACAGGGGCCGTCCCCCCGTCGGCTCCGTGACCCACCCCCAGCCCGTCCACTCCACCGCGTGCCCTCGAGGTCACCATCGGATTCAGTGGCCGGGTCGGGCCGGCCCCGTCGGGTCGTGTGCGGGCCCCCACACGGGTCCGCAGGCGGTGCACAATGGCCTCTCGGCGGGCGGCCGCCCTGAGGCTGCCTCCAACTGCACTCAAGATCGAGGGGCGGTGAGCCTCGGAATGGCCCCATGCAATGACCAGGAGGCACATGAGGGCAAGCGCAGAGGCCCAAGCCCGGGTGGGGGCGACTGGCATGTGGCGGCGGGCCGGTTCTAGCGCTTGGATGTGGTCGGTTGGGGTGTGGGTGGAATGCAGCAACGGCGTCAGGGACGTACGCTGGCCATCAGGCACGGGAAAAGAGGGGCAAGACATTGCTGGACGCCCCCAACAATAGGCACTCTGAGAGAGAGAGAGAGAGAGAGAGAGAGAGAGAGCAAACGGGGTCTGAAAAAGAGAGACAAGGGACACACACGGAGAGACAGAGAGGGGCTTCAATTGGTCGGTAGGCTGAGCTGGATGTCCCCGCCATAGACACTTCCAGCCATTGTTCTTCAGCAAGTTCACAGCAGTGCGTCCGGGTTTTTGCTAGGCGACTGTCCCGGTGCTTCCGCCAGTGTTCGCTTGTCCCTACCTTCCATATGTACACTGTCGTACCCAAGTTTGCGGGGCTTTGACTCTACAGGGTCAGTGGCGTGCATGGTGGTCAGGGTCAGTCCCTGGGATACCTGCTTGACGCTGGCCCCATTCGGCCGGTACTCCTGGGATCCTGGTTCGGGCTCACTGTGCCCTGGTGGTGCTGGTTAGCGCACATTCAACACACAGCCATTTAGGGGGGGGGTGGGGGTTGCTTGGGTGGGTTTGTTGCGCTGATGGTGCCCATGTGGGGCACTGGGTTTATGGAGTGGTGCAGTGTGAACACATGGTGCTGCAGGACAGTGTGGAGGCGTCGTCAGACATGCGTGACGCTGGCGATGTGTGCCTTGATGAGGTGTGGGAGGACGGCATGCTTTCGGTGTCTGCCTGGCTTGGTCCCTGCTCCCAGTCCATTTCAACCAGCTGCAGTTCTGCCAACAGATTTGCTGCTACACGTGGCGACATGGGTGATGGTGGTTGGGGGGTGTGAAATGTAGTTCTGCGTTCCAGCGCCTCCCACGGTGTGTGCATGCAGTGCACTGTGCTCGGTGTGGCCAATGAGGTGTGAGGGAGGCGGGCTCGGAGGTTGGAGAGTGGCGTGTAGGCGACGGTGTGTGGTGTGAATCTCTTCGGGTATTTGGGGTTCCTGGCCGGGGTGCAATCTTCAATGTCCTGTGACGGTGTCGGTCGGCGAGGGGTTCTGGGGGGGGGTGGGGGGGTGCTGTACTCTTCCGCTGTGTGCCGCAGTGGTGTGAGCTGCGACTCTGGGAGGGGGGGCTCGTCAAGCTCTGGAGCCTCTTCCTCCAGTAGGTCCGCTAAGGATTGTACATCATCATTGTCTGGTGGCTGTTGTTGCCCTGTTTGCGAGACGGAGACGTGTCCAAAAAGGAGGGGGGATTTTCGCCGACCGACATCCGCCAGATGATCCGCTCTGGTATTGCCTTTGATTCCTATGTGGGAGGGGATGTGCATCCAGTGGGTGGGGGAGTGTGCTGATTCAATTAGGTCCAGTACCTGGGTCCACAGGTCCACGTGGCTGACCGGGCCCGCGGATCCTGTCCACTTGTGCCTGCGCCACTTTTGGGCCTTGCCGTGGACACCGTCTACAACGAGTAAGGAGTCAGGGCAGATCAGGACAGGTTTGTCTGGTGACCGTGCTTGCAGCGCGCGCAGGGCTGCCCTCAGTTCCCCTCTGTTGTTGGTTTGGGGTTCACTCACTGGAATTGGTTCGGCTGTATCCCTGGAATCCCCAAAGGAGACGCCATACCCTCCCACTCGTCCTACTACCTCATGGTCCTCCGATGATCCGTCGGGATATATGACTTCCCACCCTGCTTCGACATACCGCTGGATTATTTGTTCATAGTACTCACAGAGTTCTTGTTTGTGTGTTTCTTTTCTCCGTTTCTTGCGTGCCGGGGCTACCAGTGTGGGGGGGGGGAGGGAGGAGTTGTGTGCTGTGTGGACCCTCGGGTGCTGGATCGTGAGCGTGTTCGGATCACTCAGAGAATCGAGTGCCTGCAAGAACAACTGTGTTTCTGATTTGGGGAAGGAGGGGAAGGGGTGGTCCACCCAATCGCTGAGGTTGGCTCTCCACTGTTTCAGAAACTGTTGCCACGGGGGTTGGAAGGTTGGGTGATGAAATTTGCATCTGCTGCGGACCATCCAGTTTGCCCTGACCGCAGACCAGTAGAGCAGCCCTAGGGGGGATGAGACAGAGAGTGCAGGTTGATCCCATAAGATTGCTTCTGGGTCTGCTGTGGAGCCGTCCGCTAGCGCTGCAGGTCCCACACATTGTTGGGCAATGAAAAATGCAGGTTGCAGAAATTTACAGTGCAGGGTGGCATGCTTGATTGTTTCTTGAACCCCTGGGTGTAGTGGGCATGCAGTGCCATTTGGCTGCCAA
Source organism: Eutreptiella sp. 'Long Island Sound 2002' (assembly GCA_964036045.1). Lineage (NCBI taxonomy): Eukaryota > Euglenozoa > Euglenophyceae > Eutreptiales > Eutreptiaceae > Eutreptiella > Eutreptiella sp. 'Long Island Sound 2002'. Next base: position 41,883,714 of record OZ038396.1, read on the forward strand.
CTGGCCAGCCTGGTGCCCACCGTGAGTTTGTGCCAGAGCGCTAGTTGGATGAACTGGGTGTCTCTGGGAGGGAGACGCAACTTCGCCCATGCTTGCCAGGTTTCCGCCGTCTGTCTGGGCGGTTCAGGGGTCAAGGACATTAGGTAATGCAACATGTGCCGTTTGTTCCATTCTGACCAAAACATGGGGCTTGCTTCCTTTAATTTCGTGTGGGGCGCTGCTGCTTGGATTTCTGTTATGCACGCTTTGTAAACCGGCGCCCAAGTGGGGGGCAGGAGGGCAGAATACTCTGGGATTTCAAGTAGTTGTCCCAGGGTGGTGACACCTTTGCGTAGCAGGGAAGGGGAGTAGTAGGAGTTGGCTTTGGTGTCGCGGAATAATGCTGAGTGCCATGCAGGCAATTTGACATACTGATCCAGAGTCGGGACTGGTACTGGTGCATGTTTGCGCAGGAGGGAAAATGCCTTGCACGAGGTGCCCAGAAAGGGATAAGTCTTCCACGGTATCGGCCCCAGCTGGAGCCAGGGCAGGTGTTGGAGGTTAAGTGAGATCCCCATTTGGCTGGTCCACTGTAAAAAATGGTTTCTAGACAGCTCCGGGACACTCAGAATTTCAGAGATTGCTTGAAAGAAAGGGGTGGCATGCTGCCACAGCAGATATATATGCGGTTGGGGCAGAAGTGCTCCCCCTTTGTTTCGGGGCAGCTGTAGTATGGGCAATGTGAGTCCCCAGCTGCTGATGTTGAGTGCCTGTTTGTAGATGCTGCTCAGCTGGGCAATAACTGAGGTGGTGGGGAAGTATGCGCGCGCCGGGTAGATCAATAGAGGGAGCACCCACTCTTGGAGCAGGGCTACCCTCTCGTCCAGCGTGAGGGGTAGGGCCTTCATAAACTGTGCTCGCTTGAGTGCGCGTGCAAGCAGGGGGGCGTAGGCTTCCTCCGGTGTGACATGCCCAATCAAATTGCCCAGGTATTTGGTTTTTTGCTTCACAGGGATCCCATGCGTCTGTAGCTGTGCAATGGAGTCATCAGACCAGGGACCTTTCAAGAGCAGAGCTGATTTTTCCAAGTTCAAGGTCAGCCCCACAAAAATTCCGTAGCTGTTCAGGACTGCTAAGATGCGTGGGAGGAGACGAAGCACCAGGGGGGGGGGGACTGGGAGGTACAGCAGGAGGTCATCAGCATAAAACAGGACCTTGATGTGTGGTGAGACTGATTGAATGACTTTGATTAAAACTGAAGTTACCATTACAAACAGTGCTGGGGACAGCGGATCCCCTTGGCGGAGAGGGGGGGGGGGTTTGGTTTTGGTTTTGAGGGGCCGTACGCTATTGGCTTACCTGTCGGTTTGCCTCACATCTTGCCGGTCGAGAGCGACCACCAGCGGCACTCCAGCTGTCTGTAACAGGTTGCTGCTGCTGCACGCGTTTCGGTGCTAATGCACACAGCCAACCCCCGCCCCGTTACCAATCGAGGGGCTATGGGGGTGCTGTACCCCGGTGCTGCAGCAGCAACACCTCGGTTGTCACACTCATGCTGCATCTGCTGCAGGCGTATGGGCACCACTGCACCCTGGCTGCAGCTCACTGCAGCCTACCCCCACCCCGTTACCAATCAAGGGGCTATGAAGGTGCTGCACCCCAGTGCTGCAGCTGCTGCTGCTGCCGCTGAGCGGCTGCATCTCAGTTGCATCACTCACGCTGTGGTCTTTGCAAGTGCCAGGTTGCCGCTACACACTGGGTGCAGCTTACTGTAGCCTACCCCCGCTCCGTTACCAATCAAGGGGCTATGGGGATGCTGTGCCCCGGTGCTGCAGCTGCTGCGGCAACTGCTCAGTAGCATCTCAGCCGCGTCACTCGCAGCAGCAGCATTCGAGCTGTTGCTTTTGTGTTGCAGCTGCTGCAGCCGTCTTGGTGCTGCTGCACTCGGGCTGCAGCTCCGTTACCAATGGAGGGGCTATGGGGGTGCAGCACCCAGCTGCAGCTGCCATGGGGGGGGGGGGGGGGGGCGTAGCATCGGGCCATACACCGACTCCTTCCCACTCTCGGACCACTTTCATGGGGGGGGGGGGGCTTGGGTCTGGCTGCAATGGGTCAGGTTGCAATGTCCGCATTAGGCTCCAGCCGCGCCTGCTCCCCACGGCCTTCACCGCCTACTGTCCACTGTTTGAGCCAATGTCCGCCGATCGTCCGCACAGCCAATGTCTTGTGTGCTCGCTCCCCACTCGCGCCCAGTGCTAGGACCAATCTGTTGCAGTCACTGAACTTGGTCGAGATGGAAGGGGGGGGGACCCCCCCAGAAGGGGTGATGTCAGACAGCTGGATGGCAGGGGACTCAAACACTGAGTCCGTTGCTGACACCGACTCCACGATGTCGTGCAGCACAGCGTGCTCATTGTGCTTTACCCCCTAAAACACAACACCACCCTGAATGTTGAATGTTGTATGTAGTGACCTCCTAACCAACGCCTGTACCCACTGGGTTCTTAAACCTAAGGACCAACACTCGTCCAACCTGGTGCGGGCCGAACGGAGCCAGCAATCAGCACGCACAACGTGGGACTGACCGCTGACCGGTATGCACTCCTAACCCAATAGAGTCCACGAGTCCAAGGGCCCAGATCTGACCGTAAAGGGCGAGATGACTAGGGATAGGGCAGGGACGGTGGCTCTGGTGTCTTGAAGGTGCACCTGTTGCCCCGGGGGGGGTGAGGATACCATTGCGCGCAGGTGGTTACTATTCAAAGAGGGGAGGTACCACTGTGTGACTGACCCACGCCCCTTTAGCACTGTGTGACTGACCCACGCTCAGTTTACCAGTGTGTGAAAAGACCCAGAAATGCAACCAACCGACGGCGGTTGGGGCTCAGCTGGTGATTGCCAACCGAGTTGGCTAGTAAGAGACACCAGGAACCGGTCTGCCGCTGCTCTTTTCAGGTCCAGGCATACCGGCCCCCGGCAATTTGTTTGGTTTTTTTTTGCCCCTTCAAGCGCCGCCCTGTTGCACATCAGTCATACTCTTGTTTGTGGATTGTGAGGGTGCTTTTGCCACTGTGCGAGCGCAGTGAGGGTGCTTTTGCCACTGTGCGAGCGCAGTGAGGGTGCTTTTGCCACTGTGCGAGCGCGGTGAGTGTGCTTTTGCCACTGTGCGAGCGCGGTGAGTGTGCGGTGCAAATTTTAGGTATTTCTAGGGACACACAGGGACCGGTGGCACCTGCTTGCGAGGCTTTAAACAACTGCTTGCTGTGCCCATTTGCTGCACGTATGTCGTTGATGCATGAGGTGGTGTATATACTCAATATTATTGTCTCGCAGCTCTGAAACTACATATCTTTCTCTGGGGTTTTGCTGGTACCAACGTCACATATCATTGTGCAAGCACAATGGAGAGAGTTCCTGCAGCCATTGTGGCCCATTGTGGCACAGCTGGATGGCATTTTTTTTTTTTAGCATCCAGTAGGAGGTAGATGGCAGGGCACTTGTACATGATTATGCTCCACTTCACTGGTTGGACTCCCCAGAAGCCTCCTGAAATTACTAGCAACCATCAAAAAGCCTCCAGCAAGGAAGGCTTTTTGGTAGCAACCCTGGTGTTATGGGGTTCCACAGGCTTTTGGGGAGGATGCTTCTTGAGATGGTTCACCAGTGTATCCTAATAGTTGCCACGGTGCACTTGCACTGAAGAGTAGCAGTGCAATGTCTCCGGGTTGTATGACATAGGACCTCACTTGTGGATGTGATCTGATGACCATGGGTCGCTTTTGAGGTGCCATCATGTGGTGGTGGTGCCTCAATTCAGTCGCATTCATCCCCCACACTGTAGATGCCCCCCCACTTCGGATACGTTCCCTGGGATGCTTGTGACGCTGAACACTGCCAAACCCCCATGTTTTGGTGAATGTGCAGCATATCGCTATCGCACGTAACCTCTGTTGCCGACTGTTGCTGACTGTTGTATGTCGTGAAGTGCAAAGCAGACGTGCTTTTCCTTCCAATGAAGTTCTTTGGTCCTGAGCTGTCAAAACCGTGTTCCCCGTGTTGCCGCACGCTTGACCCAGGAGGGGAATAAACCTCAACTAGAGGGGCGTCATGGAATCTCTCCAATGTTTTTGGTGCCACACGGTCGCTGCATTTTACAGAGATGACACTACTGTTGCTGTTACCAAGGATGTCACACACCTTCCCACTACAACTTGATGCGTGACACCTCCAATAACATCCACTCCTTGGGCCTTAAGGAAATCACTGACCTTGTTGCGGGCATGAGGCCCCGGGGGGGCTACTACAACTGGTCCTGATGCGACACCCCCTCCAGTTATCTGTCAAAACTTGCGGGGGGGGGGCAACTGGGGCGGGATGGGGGAGCGGCGGGGGGATGGGGGGGGGGGGGTATTGGCAGCTTGGCGGGGGGGGGGGGTGCGTGCAACCCACTGCTATTTTTTTTACAAAGCTGCAATAGTTCTGCAATAGTTCTACAACCGTACAAGTCAATCTCGGGATCTAAGTACACTCTCAGAACATACCATAGCTTCTTCCCCTGTCAAGGACAGAAATCAAGGATGACAAAGAGGGAGCAACTTATATTCCTACCTTGAGTATACCTGCAGAGTGACCGGGGGTCGCCATGACGCATGTTTGGCCCTCGTCTTCTCACCTATGACAAGTTTTCTTTGCTCCAGGGATGTGCATGGGTGAGTGTGGCGATGCTCTGATTCGCCTTGTTATCCTCCTCGTGGCACATGTCCGTTTGGCCTGTGGCGGTGAGCAGGCTGTGTTGTGTGGTGCTTCCTCGCGCCGTTGCAAGCTCTTTTGTATTAGTGCATGCCGTTGACCCAGGATATGATATGATAGGTCCACCTCATGCAGCCACTCTTGGTATATCTTTTCCATACAATGCAACCACTTACCCACCCTCATATACCAAATACCGTCATAGTGCCGGTCTCTGAGAACACTTTGGCACCCATTGTTGTGCATGTCTTGTGCCTCCCGCATCATTCTAGTGGTTTGGTACTTAATCCTGGGTGCGGATAATTTCTCCATCATTTTTCGATGCCCGATAGTATCCTGGGTGAACTCAAGGTATTTCAACGCCTTCACCTTGGTATGGTATGAATCCTGGCGTTGTAAAATCTTGTGACACTCCTTGTCACTACTATCACATGCATACCTCAAGGGGGTGTCTGGGACATGGGGGTATAGAGGTATGTATGCGATAATAGTGATATCTTGTCATTGCTAGGAAGAAAGTCTTAAGGGTCTTAAGGACTAAAGGCATAGTACCCCTCTCAACTAAGCATGGGACCAAAAAATTTGGCATCGTTGACGCCATGGCCCCCACACTGCGATCTTTCAAAACTCGGGGGGGGGGGGGGGCTGGGGGGTGTTGCATGCAAGGACCGGGCCCGGCCGCCCCCCCCCCCTGGGCATGAGGCACCTCGTTGACGGTGCATTGAAGCACTGCTTGTGCCCAAACAGTATGGCTTTTATGCAGTGTAAACTCCAAATTGATGGCAGCAACCGCGATGAACGACTCCAAGGATATTGTCTGCTTTGCATGGCACAGGCAGCATTCAACGAGTACGAGCGCATATGTGAGACCCATGGGATGGCACGCCGTGCACACATTGCCACTGTAGATCTCAACCCACCACTTGCACCCCCCAGAATTTAGAAACAGCGAGAAGGTACTCCAAATTGTTTGGTGAGGTGGGGGCAAAAACAAGCACGGGTGGGGAATGGTGAAAAAAGGATGCCCAGCGCGCTAACACTCCCCCTAAAGCTGTCACTTCCAAAGTTGCGCGGCAAGTGCCGCCAGTGCCACAGGGGAGTACCGCTCAGTAGTGTCCTATTCCAGATAGGCCTATCAAGGTGCCTACCTAAAACCAAAGCACTCTTCCGCCACAGCAAAATGTGAGACTGCTTTCTGGGGAGTGCGGTACCGTAGGATATCACTAAACTCCGATGCTTCTCAGCCAACGCAGGATCATTCTACTTCTGCTGTTGCCCCTCCACCAACCCTTGTTGAATGGTTTGCCACAACCATTGAAGTTACCAACAACCCGGGTGACCATGTAGGATGCATGTTTGCTATAAACGGCGCAATGGCGGTGATGCCCGACATTAGTGAGGCGATTGTCATCAAGATTTTGCCAAGCAAGGGGTTACAGCCTAAAGGAACCAATGGTGGGAAGATGGCCCAAAAGAGGGTATTCACTGGCGCCCGCCCAAAGAGCGCCAAAGAACAATTTACTGTGGTGTCACCTCCACAGGATGAGGAGTTTGATGTTGAGGCACACACGAGGATGGGACAGAGGAGCAGGGTTCTTCATCAAATGAAAGAGGCCCAATGCATACTTCATCATGCAATGTTTTTCGATGATGGAGATGCAATCTTCTTCCATCAAGATGTTGCATCACGAAAGCGGGGTGCCAACGGCAAGCCTGTCCGGGAGTAACCCATGCAAGTGGCCCAGTGGAAGAAAACCTTGGCCACCATCTCTAATGGAGGTCGTGTCACATGGCCTGAATTTGTAGACTTCTTGAGGGTTCACCGTGTCATAGCCGAGGCTTGCACATGTGGCACCTATTGTGCATTAGGTGTTTGTGTGGGGAGGGTTGGGGGTTACGGAGTGTACTTTGGAGATCACAAGGATGCGGTAGAGTTCCTGCCCGTGGACGAACCACAAACCAATATCAGAGGGGAGCTCCGGGCAGCGCTCCGGGCACTGCAGGGGCACATCCTAGGAACCCGGTCACTCATTTGCCCAGACTGTCAGTTAGTGGTAGATGGGGTGCTTGGGTTGGCACAAAGGTGGCGTCGGCATAAGTGGAGGAACACCACGGGTGAAGTGGCGCATGCAGACCTGTGCACCCAGATTCTGGAGCTCATAGACCGCTATGGCACAGAAATCAAGTGGATGCATATCCCCTCCCATGTAGGCATCCGGGGAAATGAAAAAGCGGACCAGCTGGCGGACCTGGGACGACGAAAATCACCACTACTCTTCGGGAGAATATCAGTGTCACCGAGGCCGGAGGAGGAGGAGGAGGAACGGGAGCTGTTGGAGGGAGAGGCATCTTTCTGAGGATATGAGGAAGAACCCCCCCTGCCGGAGGAAGACTGCCCCCCCACGCTCTACCGGACGCCGGGAACACCACAGGCTACACCAAAACGACAAGTGGGAATGCCTAGTCCAACAATCATTGAGTCGCCACTGTGGGATGTGGAGGTATGCACGCCGGCCATGATACGCAAGTGCCGCAGGATTGGCACGCCTAAACTCCAAAGCCAAATCACATACACCCCGCAACCGTCACGGATGCCACTGCATTCGCAGCCAACGCCAATGTCAGGAGTGGATCACACACCACGGGTAGTAGGGCCTAACATACCCAAAGCGACGGTTCCCTCGCCCCCCCCCCCCCCCGCGGGAAAGGACGCTTGACATGCATGTTCAGCTCTACTGAGAGACACGCTCTGTGTGCCACTTTTTCTTTGGAGTAGTGATCTGCATTATACACGGATAAATGCAATGCCAGAGATGCAGTCAGTGGATGTGCACCACGATGCACAAATGGATGGACAACTACAGAAATCCACCAAAACATGAAAAACAACTGTTCCTGGTAAATTACACTGTTCGGGTGACGCCCCCCCCCCTCCTGGGGAATCGCAAGGGTGGGTGAATCGTAAAGGCCATGACATCAGGTTTTGGAAATAACCGGCATGACATGCTAGACTCTCTCGTTCAGCTTCAACCAGCTCCGAATGTTGCCTTGAGTTCGCTGCGTGTCAGTGGCTATCGAGTGTTTCTTAGCCTGGTTGAGGTTAGCTCAAGGATAGGGCACGCCCCAAATCAGCGATTGTCGCAAAGGGGGGGGGGGGGGTGCAGAGCTGTGGGTCAGGCATACAGTAGTGCAGCGGCGTGGGTCAGGGTCACAGTGGTACAGCGGCATGGGTCAGGGTCACAGTGGTACAGCGGCGTGGGTCAGGGTCACAGTGGTACAGCGGCGTGGGTCAGGGTCACAGTGGTAGGCCAATGAGCCATCGCCCAAATGCCGCCAACAAAAGGCGGCATTGAGCGGCTGTACACGGGAGGAACACACGTATTCGGTCCCCCTCAAATCATTGTAGTATTATGTGGTGGCAGTAGGAAAGCCAAGGCTGGCAGACCTGTGGCGGGGGGGGGGGGGGTGACCTAATTAAAAAAAACAGACAAATGCAAACCAGAGGTAATGCACTCCACAGTCGGGCATAAGTGCATCTTTATTCTCTGTGCCAAACCCGGCTAAACCTCAAGACACACACGGTGTTTGAAACAGAAAGCAGAACATCATGTCTGACTACATTAGTCAGACAATCACAGTCAGGGCTTGGGGGGGGGGCAGGCTTAGCACGGGTTTGGGTCATGGGAAGTGCCTTCAGGGTCACGCCCTCACGTGCATGAACATGTCCCGGTCCATGTTACAGCAAAGGCCCGTGGACCTTACAGCCTCAGTTTGACACGGAGATGGACAGTCAAGGTGCACGGCGCAGAGACATGGGCTTATCCACAGGGGGGGGACTGGGGGCCTGAATCAGAGCCGTGGCGGTGCGAGGGCACGCGCACAGCAGCGCATAACACACAGCGGGATGCACGAATGCCAATGCCATGCTGCACCCTGCCCCCCCCCCCGCCACCACTTCCTGCGGTCCGGCAGGCGGTGGACCGCTGTTGCTTTTTGCACGCCGCCCGTGACCTGCGCGCCGCACGGAGGGGGTGGGCCCCCATGCGGCAGGTTGGGGTCAGGGACACGGATGCGTTCGAAGGGAAGGGACCTCAGAGGCAGCCCGAGAGGCGGTTAGATAGGCGGTTGGAGGAGGTTGCCGGAGCGGTTGGGGGCGGTTACTGTCGGTTACAAATGGCGTTGAAGCTGGCACTTGGCGTCAGGGGGACAGTGGCTGGGCATAGGCTGGGCGCCCTGGAGGGCCTCCAAAGGTCAGGCGTGGACCCGCCATTCCGCTCCAGCCGCACCTGCCTTCCACGGCCTTCATTGCCACATCAGTTCTGGTGTTTTTCCAGGGCTTTCGCCAAGTCCAGGCCATTGTGCGGCTCCTCGCCTCCCGGAATGGGGCAAGAGGTTGGGTGCTGGCTTCGGGTTCTGGGCATGAGCACCTGCGTACGCCTTTCAATGGACTGCGATGGGGTCGTGGCTCACTGCAAGTGTCCCATGTCGGCCCCCGCCTCATGTCTGGCGTGCTTGCGCTTGCTGGCCCCCATTCGGCCCTGAAGGCCACAAAGGGTCAGGTTCGCTTCACCGCAATTAGCTCCAACCGCGCCTGCCGCCACGGCCCCCATTGCCCTCAGTTCAGTGTGCCAGATCGTGTTCTCTGTGTCCGAGCGGGTCCTACTCAGTCACACGTGAGCGGGTCCTACTCAGTCATTTGTGAGCGGGTCCTACCCAGCCCCACTCTGGAGGCGTCGGGGGGGGGGGACCCGCTGACTTCCGAGTGTTCAATGGCTGGGGTCAGGGCCAAGGTCCCTGCCTCCCTTTTCCACTGTGCCAGGTCAGCTGAAGGGGGGGGGGGGTCCCCCTTCACCAATGCATCCCCGACTCAGGGTGTCTGCCGCGTCCTGCTCTTGGGCCTGGGGCCCGGGAGCCTGAGGTCTGCGCTCTTCAGGCGGTACGGGACGGAGTACGCCGCGCGCTTCGCGGCGCCGGGCCGCGACTTCGGCCGGTCCTCGGGGTCGGACTGGCCCCGCTCGTCCCCCGACGACGCCCCGTCCTCCGCCGGGCGGCCGAGCGCCGGGAACAACCGCCGGTCGCTGGGCCCCCCCGGCCCCCGGGCGCCCGCGCTGCCGCTCGCGACGGCCGAGGGCGGCGACGACCGCGGCCGGCGTCGCGAGGGGCTGCCTCCGGAGCCGGAGCCCTCGCCCTCACCGGAGCTGGTGCCCATCAGCTCCATCTCGTGCACCAGCTGCTTCACGATGACCTCCTGCTGCCAGTGCAGCGTCCGCGCCACCTGCTCCGTCAGCTCCGCCTTCGCCATCGAGGCCTCGCGCGGCACGTCGCCCGGGGGGTGCTCCGGCGACGGGGGCCGGAGCACCGCCGTGGCCCCTTTCCCGAACTCGACGGACGCCCGCTTGGGCGGGGCGGTCGCGGCGGGCGGCGGGTCCACGAAGTAGCCCTCGGAGCCGCGCGTCGCCACGGAGGTGTAGTGCCGCCCGTCGCGCCCCACGTACGTGCGGTTCATCCCGAACTCGAACAGGCTCTGGTGCGAGTCCTGCGTCGCCAGGCTGTCCCCAAGACTGGCCCCGCCCCGCATCGACGGGCTGGAGCGCAGGCGCGGGAGCTTGTCCTCCGGCCCGCGCCCCCGCTGCCGCGACGCGGGGGAGCTCTCCGTCAGCGTGGCGGTCGTCTCGGTCTCGGCGCGGAGGCTGTGCCGGCGGGTCTGGGACAGGGACGCGGGTAGAGACCGCGGCAGCCGGGCCACAGCGTGTGCGGTCAGGTGCGCCTCGGCGGTGGCGGGCCGCAGCAGCGCTTGCGACTTCGGGGCCGGTTTCCCGGCGGAAATTGGGGATGAGGCCGCGCCGTCGTACCGCATGGGCTTGCGCTTCGCGATCGCGACCTGCGGCTTCCCGGTCTGCGAGGCGGACGGAGGCCGCATGAGCGTCCGCCGGACCGCGCCGTCCGCGGCCACGCACGTCCCGCCCACCATCAGCGGTGCCCGCTTGTCCGCCACCCCCTCCGTCGCTTGCGGCGTCAGGGACTGGCCCCGGATGCCGCGCACGCGCCCCAACACCTCATCCTCGACGCGGAACGCGACGCTCTCGGTCGTGCGCTTGCCCCCCACGACGACCTGCGGCCCGTACTCCGCGGGGCCGGGCTGCGGCGGCTGCGAGCGGGTCATGCTCCGGCGCCGATTGCGGCTCCGCCGCACGAAGAGGCAGAGCATGTCCGCAAACTCCCCATCGCTGCCGGCCCTGGCACGATCCTCTGTCACCAGGTCACTGCTGCTGTCCGTAGAATGCGACGTAGAGCTGCTGCCACTGCCGCTGCTGCCGCTGCTGCTGCTGCTGCTGCCGCTCTCGGGCGGCGCATCCTCCACTTCCGACTCCATGTGCCCCGTGTCGGCGCTGGGGACCGCGGGGCCGTCCCCGTCGGGTCCCGCCGGCTCCGAAGCGTACGTCGCGGGTGTCGCGCGGGGGCCGATCGTCACCTTCTGGACGGGCGCCGGCGGCGTGCTGGCGTCAAACGGGGCCGCGGAGGACGAGGCCTCGTCCTGCGAAGCGGCAGCCCCGGGCGGCGCCGCCAGCGCCTCGTCGGTCGCGCGCGACATCATGCTTCCGAGGCGGCGCACCAGCCGCCGCTGCTGCTTCTTCTGCCGGCGCTCCTCCCGCCGCCTCTGCCGCCGCTCCCGGCGGCGCTCGTCGTCGTGCTCGGCCTCCTCGAACACGATCCGGATGGGCTCGGGCACGGCGGCGCGCGCCTCCTGCCGCTGCTGCTCGCGGTGCCACGCCACCAACTGCGCCAGGTCCCCTGGTGCCGGGAAGAAGTCGTCCGGGGCGGACAGGGCGCTGGACGACGAGGAGGAGGCCGCGGGAAGGTACGTGGCGGTCATGTGCGGCGGCGGCGCGCCGCCCCGGGACGACCCCGCCGACTGCACGCGGTCCACGTGCCTCTGGGACGCGGAGAGCATGCGACTGGAGTGCTTCGGCGGGGACGACGCGGGGCGCGGGAGCCAGCGCCCAGCGCCGGGCGGCGGGCGGCGCTCGGGGGGCGACGACCCCGGCCGCAGGGCCGCGCCGCCGTCCAGCGCCGCGGCCTCGAACGCCGCCGCGGCGGCGGCCCAGACGGTGGCGGCGACGGGGGAGTGGACGGAGGCCTGCGACGGGCTTAGGGACACGGAGCGGTCGAGCGGGGGGTCGTCCGCGGGCGGCGGCGCGCGGGAGGGCGAGGGCGACGCGGGGGGCGGGGGGGCGGGGGCGGCGTCCGGCGGGTCGGGGCGGGGGGGTTCGGCGCTGGCGGGGCGGCGGCGCGTGGCGCGGATCTCAGAGACGCGGCGGTGGGACCACTCCTGAGCGGTCTGCTGGCGGCTGGCCCCCATCTCCACGACGCTCCCGCTCAGCCCCAGTTCGGGGGCGAGGCCCCGGGGCGACGCCCGCGGCGGCCGCACCCGCGTCGGGAAGGCGCTGCGGGGCCGGAGCGGCGAGGGCGGCGGGTCGTGCCCGAGCTCCTCGTCCTGGTACCAGTCGTCGATGAGGGGCTCCAGCTGCTGCGCCTTCCACAGCACCGAGAAGACCATGCGGCTCTCGGCCTGGGTCAGGCCCCGGTATGCGCTCGCCTCCAGCCCCTCCAGCCCCGCCAGGTCCGAGGCGTCCAGCGCGCGCTGCGCCGGACGCTTCCGGTGCCGCCGCCGCGGCTGGAGCTCCGGTTGCATTGCCTCGCCGCCGGAGGCCACGGCGTCGGCCGCGCGCTCGCCTGCCGCACCGCCCTCCTCGACGCCCCCCCCGCCAGCCCCAGCGCCCCCCGGCGCATCGCCTTTCCCGGGCTCCTCCGCGGCCCCAGGGCCCCCACCACGTGCCCCCGGGGGTGCACCCGCGCCTCCCGCCGCCGCGCCGCCGCCCGCGGGCGGACCGCCGCCCGCGCCGGCGTCGCTCGTGTCCGGGTCGGTGTCGCCGCGGCCCCCGGGCCCCCAACACGAGTCCCGCTTCTTCGTGCTCCGCCTGCGCCCCGGGCTCTGCGCGTCGCTCTCGGACTGGCCGTCGTCGTCGGTGGTGCCCTGGCCGCGGTCCCCCCGGGGGGACGGGCTGGACCGGTCGGAGCGCGCGGACCGCGCGGACCGCGCCGACCGCGTGGACCGGCGGGACAAGGGGCTGCCCGACTCATCCCCGAAGCCCGACACCGGGAACGTCAAGTGCCACCCGAGCCCCAGGGGCACCGGCGAGAACGGCACCCCGTCCAGGGTCTGGACCGGGGGGTTCAGAGGGCTGCCCAGGCCCGAGGGCAGCTTGCCGGGGTCCAGCGGGGCCCCCGCCTTCAGGTACAGCGCCTCCGCCTTCTTCCGCTGCGCCTCGGCGTCCTGCGCCCGCCGCTGCTCCCACTTGCTCTTCTGCTTGGCCATGTACTCCTCCATCCGCGACAGCTGCCGCGACGGGAACAGCTTCCGGCTCCGCGCCCCCTCCTTCCGCTCCGCCTCCCGCGCCAACGCCCGCGCCTTCGCGGCCTCCAGCTGCGCCTGGATCTCCTCGGGCGACTTGTCCGAAGCCCGCGCCAGCTTGGCCATCAGCTCCTGCTCGACTTGGCGCCCGCGGGACAGCAGCTGCCGCCCCCAGTCCCGCACCTCCTGGAAGGCCAGGCTGAGGAGCCCGGCCACGGACTGGTGCAGGTGCTCCGGGCTGCGGCGGTCGTTGACCGCGAGGTCCCTGTCGTCCCCCTTCAGCGCGGCTTTGGTGACGGCGCGCAGGACGGTGTTCGCGTCGTCGCTCGCCGGGTCGTCCGACACGCACCTCGTCCATTCGGCCACGAACGCGCGGTCCGCGGGCTTGTCCGTGGCCGTGTCCTTCTCCATCGCCTGGAGGTACTGCACCAGCAGACTGTGGTACACCCGCACGAGCCGATGCATTTGCTTCACGGTGTCGTCAGCGGCGGCAGAGGGCTCCGCCTCCGGCGCCGGGGGCTGCGGATCCTCCTTCTCCACATCCTCCGTCTCGGGCGGCCCGCCCTCGCCCTGCGGGTCCTCGGGGCTCTCCGCCGGCGGGACGTAGTCGTCATGCGCCGCCATGGCGTCACGCTCGAAGAGCTCCAGTTTGCAGTGCTGGCGCCGGGACGAGTACAGCAGCCGCAGCATCTGCCGCTGGAACTGGGTCCGCATCGCCTTCGGGATTTTCCGGAGGTTCTTGTTCAGCTTCGCGAACTTGTCCTGGAAATCCAGCACCAGATTGTAATTCGCGTGCTCATGGCCCGGCACCAGCCCCTCCAAGCGATGGACCTCCCGCTTCAAGGCCCTGTTCTTGCTGTTGATCTCCCACTGCGTCTGACACATCTGTTGGATGGTGCTCTGCAGTTCCAGGGTGTTGTCCTCCGTGGGGTCGGTCTGGGCCTCGCCGTCCACAGTCGTCGGCCGTTCCCGGTCCCCAAACACCGATCCCCGGGACCGCTCCGTGGCTCCGTCCTCCTCGTCCTCCTCGTCCTCCTCCTCCTCCTCCTCCCCTTCCGATTCCACTTCCTGGCCCTCCACATCCTCGCCTTCGAGGGCGGCCGCAAGGCCCGTTGCCACTCGGCCCAAGGCGTCGCGCGCGCGCCCCTCCCTCTTGCTGTCCCGGGCCGGCGCTCGCGACCCCTTTTTCCCCAGCGCGCTCGACGCGTGCCGCCCTCTCGTGTCCTTCCGCAGGCTCTTCCCTTTGGACATCTTCTTCGCGGCGCTCTTGCTCCGGGCGATCACTTGGGACCCGATGTCATTGAGCGCTTTGCGCGGGGCTTCCTCCATCGCTTCCTCCGGCGCGGCCTCCTCCGTCGCCTCCTCGGCCTTCGGTGCTTCGGCCGGGACGTCCTCCGTCTCGGGAGTCTCTCTGGCAAAGGACAGCAGGTGCTCGAGCTCTTCATGGACCGCCTCCGAGGCCTCGTCCATCTCGCGCCGGATCTCGTGCTGCAGCACGGCCTTGGCCGCCCTCTGCCACCGGCTGCGGGCCTTGACCCCCCTCTGGGCCTCGGGGTCCATCTCGACGGCCTTCGGTTTGGGCTTGGGTTTGGCTTTGGCTTTGGGTTTGGGTTTGGGCTTGGGTTGTCCCGGGCCCGACTTGGGCTGGGCCGCCGGCTTCGACAATTTCGACGCCTTCGGGCTCGAGTTCGCCTCAGACTCCGGGGTCACGGGGGGGCGTGCGTCGTCTGCGTCCCCGGCCTCCGCTGCGTCATCTGCATCGACGCCTCCTGCCCCGATGGATCCGCTCGAAGTGGCAGCCCTGAGACTGCCCTTCGAGCCCGCTTTCGGCGCGCCTTCCGCACTGTCTCCGAGACCGGAGCCGCGTCGTGCAGCCGAGGCCAGGGCCGCGGAGCCCCGGCGCGCGGCGCGCCTTGCGTCGGCCACGCCCATGCGAGGGGACTCCGAGGCGTGGGGCGACAGGGCGGCGTTCGGGGGCACAATGGCGCCCGGCGGCGGGACCTCCGCCGAGGCCTGCCGGGGGCTCACGTCGCCCGCGTTCGCGCTCACCAGCAGGTGCTTGCTGTCCCAGCACGTCCCCCGGCACCGCAGATGCTCGTCCAGGACCGTGCACAGGCCCATCAGCCGCTCGTTGAGGAAGTCCGCGTTGGTCTTCAGCCGCTTCGCCTGCTTCTCCAGGACGCTGCCCACCTGCTGCCCCGCGGACTTGGCCTTGCTCAGCACGGCGTCCACCTCCGCCTGCGCCCGGCAGTTGAACCGATGGAGGTCCTCCACCACCTGCCCCAGGGCGGTGACGATGGGCTCAAACAGGGGGGAGCCGTAGAACAAATCGTAGATGGCGTCCTCGTCGTACCCCTCCAGCTGCACCTCCACGTTCTTCGTCCCCTTGGGCATCATCGACATGTACAGCTCGTGCTCGATCTCCGCGATGTGCTCCGGGTCCCCGTTCTCCCGCCGCAGCTTTGCGAGCTTGTCCAGCCGCTCTGCTTTCAGGCGCTTGGCCTGCATCACCTGCCGCTTCTTCTCCGCCTCCGCCCACCGCGGGAAGTCGTGCTCCTGCCACCACCGGTACACCAGGAAATCCGTGTCCCTGGCCCGCGAGAACGCGCGACCCTTGCACCCGGCGGGCACCACGTTGTAGCAGAACTCCCCCTCCCGCTGCCCGGGCAGCGACCGCAGCCCCAGCTCCTCGAGCACCGGGTTGTGCACGGCCTTGAGGTTCCAGAAGATGGCGTCGTAGATCTCGCGGGGCACCAGGACCTCGCCGGGCTGCGCGACGGCGTGCAGCGCCGCAGCGCGGTCCACGACGGGGCCGAAGTAGCGGGGCCCCGCCGGGCGGTCCTCCTTGTCGACGTACCCCAGCGCAATGCCCATCGCCAGGCGCGGGCCGCGGAACACCGTGCGGCCCGCGGCGTCGCGCTCGATGCGGCACCAGCGCAGGTTCAGGACCTCCTTGTCCCAGTGGTGGTCCATGAGCTTGGCCTGCACCGAGACCGCGAACTGCACCGCGTTCTGCGCGTCCGCGAAGACACACGTGTAGCGGCTGCCGTCGTGGTCGCACTCGTACCCCTTGCACGCCCGGAGCCCGTCCCGGAGGTACTGGAGGTACGTCGTCAGCAGCGCCACCGCGTGCTCCTTCGCGTACTGCAGGACCTTCTCGTTGTGCGCGATGTCGCAGACCACCACCGCGAGCTGGTGCGCCTCCGCGTCGGGCGCGGGGGTGCCCGTGAACCGCTTCATGCCGGCCACCGCCTGCCCTATCTTCTGGACGACGGCCCGCTGCTCCTCGTAGAACGCCTGCTCCTCCTCCCACAGCCGCACCAGCACGCTCTTGCCCCCGTGGCCCACGTCGGCGGTGTGCAGGTCCTCCAGCATCTGGAAGTCGTCGACGCGGCCGGCGTAGGCGCCGGGCACCATCTGGAACAGCTGCCCGAGGCCGTCCAGGGGGCCGGAGCGCTTGCGACCGTCGACCTCGCAGTGGTACGGGTCGCCGAACCGGGCGAGGTCCATGCGGACGGCGGTGTACGCGGTGCCGGTCATGAGGATCTCCCCGCCGTGGGTGGACTGGTAGATGCGCTGCAGCGTGTCGATCATGGGGCCTTGGTACTCCACGCGCCGGGACTCCTCGTCGTACCGCACGTCGACGTCCTCCTCCGACTCCCGCTGGTGCACGGCCATGCGCACGCGGGGGCCGTTCCACACCTGAGAGGGCATAACGGGGGCATAATGAAGGCATCACGGGGGCACAGTGGGGGCACAACGGGGGCACAACGGGGGCATAATGAAGGCATCACGGGGGCACAGTGGGGGCACAACGGGGGCATAATGAAGGCATCACGGGGGCACAGTGGGGGCACAACGGGGGCACAACGGGGGCATAATGAAGGCATCACGGGGGCACAGTGGGGGCACAACGGGGGCACAACGGGGGCATAATGAAGGCATCACGGGGGCACAATGGGGGCACAACGGGGGCACAATGGGGGCATAATGAACGCATCACGGGGGCACAGTGGGGGCACAATGGGGGCACAACGGGGGCACAACGGGGGCATAATGAAGGCATCACGGGGGCACAATGGGGGCACAACGGGGGCACAACGGGGGCATAATGAAGGCATCACGGGGGCATAATGAAGGCATCACGGGGGCACAGTGGGGGCACAATGGGGGCACGACGAGGGCATAATGAAGGCATCACGGGGGCACAATGGGGGCACAACGGGGGCACAACGGGGGCATAATGAAGGCATCACGGGGGCACAGTGGGGGCATCACGGGGGCACAACGGGGGCATAATGAAGGCATCACGGGGGCACAGTGGGGGCACAATGGGGGCACAACGGGGGCATAATGAAGGCATCACCGGGGCACAGTGGGGGCACAACGGGGGCACAATGGGGGCATAATGAAGGCATCACGGGGGCACAGTGGGGGCACAACGGGGGCACAACGGGGGCATAATGAAGTTTTCAGCAATCGCCGTACTGTCTTGTCTGTGTCCGGGCTGGCATATGTACAGGAGTCGTACCATGACAGTCAGACCGTGCAGCCTAAAGGCTGCTTCGAATAGATGGGGGGGGGGGGGGGCGGGGCCTGTTGGACCAGGGTGGTCCGGCAACAAATTGCAACTGAGTACAATACAATACAATACATTACATACTATTCGAAAACTTTTATTTGCTCGCACCGCTCGCAAACACAAGACATCACGGGGGCACAACGGGGGCACAATGGGGGCACAACGGGGGCACAACGGGGGCACAACGGGGGCATAATGAAGGCATCACGGGGGCACAGTGGGGGCACAATGGGGGCACAACGGGGGCACAACGGGGGCACAACGGGGGCATAATGAAGGCATCACGGGGGCACAGTGGGGGCACAGTGGGGGCACAACGGGGGCACAACGGGGGCACAACGGGGGCACGACGGAGGCATAATGACGGCATCACGGGGGCACAGTGGGGGCACAATGGGGGCACAACGGGGGACAACGGGGGCATAATGAAGGCATCACGGGGGCACAATGGGGGCACAACGGGGGCACAACGGGGGCACAACGGGGGCACAATGGGGGCATAATGAAGGCATCACGGGGGCACAGTGGGGGCACAATGGGGGCACAACGGGGGACAACGGGGGCATAATGAAGGCATCACGGGGGCACAATGGGGGCACAACGGGGGCACAATGGGGGCACAACGGGGGCATAATGGGGGCATAATGAAGGCATCACGGGGGCACAGTGGGGGCACAATGGGGGCACAACGGGGGCACAACGGGGGCATAATGAATGCATCACGGGGGCACAATGGGGGCACAACGGGGGCACAACGGGGGCACAACGGGGGCATAATGAAGGCATCACGGGGGCACAGTGGGGGCACAATGGGGGCACAACGGGGGCACAACGGGGGCATAATGAAGGCATCACGGGGGCATAGTGGGGGCATCACGGGGGCACAACGGGGGCACAACGGGGGCATAATGAAGGCATCACGGGGGCACAATGGGGGCACAACGGGGGCATAATGAAGTTTTCAGCAATCGCCGTATTGTCTTGTGTGTGTCCGGGCTGGCATATGTACAGGAGTCGTACCATGACAGTCAGACCGTGCAGCCTAAAGGCTGCTTCGAATAGATGGGGGGGGGGGGGGGTCTGTTGGACCAGGGTGGTCCGGCAACAAATTGCAACTGAGTACAATACAATACAATACATTACATACTATTCGTAAACTTTTATTTGCTCGCACCGCTCACAAACACAAGGCATCACGGGGGCACAACGGGGGCACAATGGGGGCACAACGGGGGCACAACGGGGGCACAACGGGGGCATAATGAAGGCATCACGGAGGCACAATGGGGGCACAACGGGGGCACAACGGGGGCACAACGGGGGCACGACGGGGGCATAATGAAGGCATCACGGGGGCACAATGGGGGCACAATGGGGGCACAACGGGGGCACGACGGGGGCATAATGAACGCATCACGGGGGCACAGTGGGGGCACAATGGGGGCACAACGGGGGACAACGGGGGCATAATGAAGGCATCACGGGGGCATAGTGGGGGCATCACGGGGGCACAACGGGGGCACAACGGGGGCACAACGGGGGCACAACGGGGGCACAATGGGGGCATAATGAAGGCATCACGGGGGCACAGTGGGGGCACAATGGGGGCACAACGGGGGCACAACGGGGGCACAACGGGGGCACAATGGGGGCATAATGAAGGCATCACGGGGGCACAGTGGGGGCACAATGGGGGCACAACGGGGGCACAACGGGGGCATAATGAACGCATCACGGGGGCATAGTGGGGGCACAACGGGGGCACAACGAGGGCATAACGGGGGCACAACGGGGGCATAATGAAGGCATCACGGGGGCACAGTGGGGGCACAACGGGGGCATAATGAAGGCATCACGGGGGCACAGTGGGGGCACAACGGGGGCACAACGGGGGCATAATGAAGGCATCACGGGGGCACAGTGGGGGCACAACGGGGGCACAACGGGGGCATAATGAAGGCATCACGGGGGCACAATGGGGGCACAACGGGGGCACAATGGGGGCATAATGAACGCATCACGGGGGCACAGTGGGGGCACAATGGGGGCACAACGGGGGCACAACGGGGGCATAATGAAGGCATCACGGGGGCACAATGGGGGCACAACGGGGGCACAACGGGGGCATAATGAAGGCATCACGGGGGCATAATGAAGGCATCACGGGGGCACAGTGGGGGCACAATGGGGGCACGACGAGGGCATAATGAAGGCATCACGGGGGCACAATGGGGGCACAACGGGGGCACAACGGGGGCATAATGAAGGCATCACGGGGGCACAGTGGGGGCATCACGGGGGCACAACGGGGGCATAATGAAGGCATCACGGGGGCACAGTGGGGGCACAATGGGGGCACAACGGGGGCATAATGAAGGCATCACCGGGGCACAGTGGGGGCACAACGGGGGCACAATGGGGGCATAATGAAGGCATCACGGGGGCACAGTGGGGGCACAACGGGGGCACAACGGGGGCATAATGAAGTTTTCAGCAATCGCCGTACTGTCTTGTCTGTGTCCGGGCTGGCATATGTACAGGAGTCGTACCATGACAGTCAGACCGTGCAGCCTAAAGGCTGCTTCGAATAGATGGGGGGGGGGGGGGGCGGGGCCTGTTGGACCAGGGTGGTCCGGCAACAAATTGCAACTGAGTACAATACAATACAATACATTACATACTATTCGAAAACTTTTATTTGCTCGCACCGCTCGCAAACACAAGACATCACGGGGGCACAACGGGGGCACAATGGGGGCACAACGGGGGCACAACGGGGGCACAACGGGGGCATAATGAAGGCATCACGGGGGCACAGTGGGGGCACAACGGGGGCACAACAGGGGCACAACGGGGGCACGACGGAGGCATAATGACGGCATCACGGGGGCACAGTGGGGGCACAATGGGGGCACAACGGGGGACAACGGGGGCATAATGAAGGCATCACGGGGGCACAACGGGGGCACAACGGGGGCACAACGGGGGCACAACGGGGGCACAATGGGGGCATAATGAAGGCATCACGGGGGCACAGTGGGGGCACAATGGGGGCACAACGGGGGACAACGGGGGCATAATGAAGGCATCACGGGGGCACAATGGGGGCACAACGGGGGCACAATGGGGGCACAACGGGGGCATAATGGGGGCATAATGAAGGCATCACGGGGGCACAGTGGGGGCACAATGGGGGCACAACGGGGGCACAACGGGGGCATAATGAATGCATCACGGGGGCACAATGGGGGCACAACGGGGGCACAACGGGGGCACAACGGGGGCATAATGAAGGCATCACGGGGGCACAGTGGGGGCACAATGGGGGCACAACGGGGGCACAACGGGGGCATAATGAAGGCATCACGGGGGCATAGTGGGGGCATCACGGGGGCACAACGGGGGCACAACGGGGGCATAATGAAGGCATCACGGGGGCACAATGGGGGCACAACGGGGGCATAATGAAGTTTTCAGCAATCGCCGTATTGTCTTGTGTGTGTCCGGGCTGGCATATGTACAGGAGTCGTACCATGATAGTCAGACCGTGCAGCCTAAAGGCTGCTTCGAATAGATGGGGGGGGGGGGGGGGTCTGTTGGACCAGGGTGGTCCGGCAACAAATTGCAACTGAGTACAATACAATACAATACATTACATACTATTCGTAAACTTTTATTTGCTCGCACCGCTCACAAACACAAGGCATCACGGGGGCACAACGGGGGCACAATGGGGGCACAACGGGGGCACAACGGGGGCACAACGGGGGCATAATGAAGGCATCACGGGGGCACAACGGGGGCACGACGGGGGCATAATGAAGGCATCACGGGGGCACAATGGGGGCACAATGGGGGCACAACGGGGGCACGACGGGGGCATAATGAACGCATCACGGGGGCACAGTGGGGGCACAATGGGGGCACAACGGGGGACAACGGGGGGCATAATGAAGGCATCACGGGGGCATAGTGGGGGCATCACGGGGGCACAACGGGGGCACAACGGGGGCACAACGGGGGCACAACGGGGGCACAATGGGGGCATAATGAAGGCATCACGGGGGCACAGTGGGGGCACAATGGGGGCACAACGGGGGCACAACGGGGGCACAACGGGGGCACAACGGGGGCATAATGAAGGCATCACGGGGGCACAGTGGGGGCACAATGGGGGCACAACGGGGGCACAACGGGGGCATAATGAACGCATCACGGGGGCATAGTGGGGGCACAACGGGGGCACAACGAGGGCATAACGGGGGCACAACGGGGGCATAATGAAGGCATCACGGGGGCATAGTGGGGGCATCACGGGGGCACAATGGGGGCATAATGAAGGCATCACGGGGGCACAATGGGGGCACAACGGGGGCATAATGAAGTTTTCAGCAATCGCCGTATTGTCTCGTCTGTGTCCGGGCTGGCATATGTACAGGAGTCGTACCATGACAGTCAGACCGTGCAGCCTAAAGGCTGCTTCGAATAGATGGGGGGGGGGGGGGGGCGGGGCCTGTTGGACCAGGGTGGTCCGGCAACAAATTGCAACTGAGTACAATACAATACAATACATTGCATACTATTCGAAAACTTTTATTTGCTCGCACCGCTCGCAAACACAAGGCATCACGGGGGCACAACGGGGGCACAATGGGGGCACAACGGGGGCACAGTGGGGGGACAACGGGGGCATAATGAAGGCATCACGGGGGCATTATGGGGGCACAACGGGGGCACAACGGGGGCACAACGGGGGCACGACGGGGGCATAATGAAGGCATCACGGGGGCATAGTGGGGGCATCGCGGGGGCACAACGGGGGCATAACGGGGGCATAATGAAGGCATCACGGAGGCTCGGTGGGGGCACAATGGGGGCACAACGGGGGCACAGTGGGGGCACAACGGGGGCACAACGGAAGCATAATGAAGGCATCACGGGGGCACAGTGGGGGCACAACGGGGGCACAACGGGGGCATAATGAAGTTTTCAGCAATCGCCGTACTGTCTTGTCTGTGTCCGGGCCGGCATATGTACAGGAGTCGTACCATGACAGTCAGACCGTGCAGCCTAAAGGCTGCTTCGAATAGATGGGGGGGGGGGGGGGGCGGGGCCTGTTGGACCAGGGTGGTCCGGCAACAAATTGCAACTGAGTACAATACAATACAATACATTACATACTATTCGAAAACTTTTATTTGCTCGGACCGCTCGCAAACACAAGACATCACGGGGGCACAACGGGGGCACAATGGGGGCACAACGGGGGCACAACGGGGGCACAACGGGGGCATAATGAAGGCATCACGGGGGCACAGTGGGGGCACAACGGGGGCACAACGGGGGCACAACGGGGGCACAACGGGGGCATAATGAAGGCATCACGGGGGCACAGTGGGGGCACAATGGGGGCACAACGGGGGCACAATGGGGGCATAATGAAGGCATCACGGGGGCACAGTGGGGGCACAATGGGGGCACAACGGGGGACAACGGGGGCATAATGAAGGCATCACGGGGGCACAATGGGGGCACAACGGGGGCACAATGGGGGCACAACGGGGGCACAACGGGGGCATAATGAAGGCATCACGGGGGCACAACGGGGGCACAACGGGGGCACAACGGGGGCACAACGGGGGCATAATGAAGGCATCACGGGGGCACAATGGGGGCACAACGGGGGCACAACGGGGGCACAACGGGGGCATAATGAAGGCATCACGGGGGCATAGTGGGGGCACAACGGGGGCACAACGGGGGCACAACGGGGGCATAATGAAGGCATCACGGGGGCACAACGGGGGCACAATGGGGGCACAACGGGGGCACAACGGGGGCATAATGAAATCACGGGGGCATCGTGGGGGCATCACGGGGGCACAACGGGGGCATAACGGGGGCATAATGAAGGCATCACGGGGGCACAGTGGGGGCACAATGGGGGCACAACGGGGGCATAATGAAGGCATCACGGGGGCACAATGGGGGCACAACCGGGGCACAACGGGGGCATAATGAAGGCATCACGGGGGCATAGTGGGGGCACAACGGGGGCACAAGGGGGGCAT
The DNA here is from genome assembly GCA_964036045.1 of Eutreptiella sp. 'Long Island Sound 2002'. Lineage (NCBI taxonomy): Eukaryota > Euglenozoa > Euglenophyceae > Eutreptiales > Eutreptiaceae > Eutreptiella > Eutreptiella sp. 'Long Island Sound 2002'. Next base: position 41,907,508 of record OZ038396.1, read on the forward strand.
AATGAAGGCATCACGGGGGCATAGTGGGGGCACAGTGGGGGCACAACGGGGGCATAATGTAGGCATCATGGGGGCATAGTGGGGGCATAGTGGGGGCACAACGGGGGCATAACGGGGGCACAACGGGGGCATAATGAAGGCATCACGGGGGCATAGTGGGGGCACAATGGGGGCACAACGGGGGCACAACGGAAGCATAATGAAGGCATCACGGGGGCACAACGGGGGCACAACGGGGGCACAACGGGGGCATAATGAAGGCATCATGGGGGCATAGTGGGGGCATAGGGGGGGCACAACGGGGGCACAACGGGGGCATAATGAAGGCATCACGGGGGCACAGTGGGGGCACAACGGGGGCACAACGGGGGCACGACGGGGGCATAATGAAGGCATCACGGGGGCACAATGGGGGCACAACGGGGGCACAACGGGGGCACAACGGGGGCATAATGAAGGCATCACGGGGGCACAGTGGGGGCACAACGGGGGCACAACGGGGGCACGACGGGGGCATAATGAAGGCATCACGGGGGCACAATGGGGGCACAACGGGGGACAACGGGGGCATAATGAAGGCATCACGGGGGCACAACGGGGGCACAACGGGGGCACAACGGGGGCATAATGAAGGCATCACGGGGGCACAGTGGGGGCACAATGGGGGCACAACGGGGGCACGACGGGGGCATAATGAACGCATCACGGGGGCACAGTGGGGGCACAATGGGGGCACAACGGGGGACAACGGGGGCATAATGAAGGCATCACGGGGGCACAATGGGGGCACAACGGGGGCACAACGGGGGCACAACGGGGGCACAATGGGGGCATAATGAAGGCATCACGGGGGCACAGTGGGGGCACAATGGGGGCACAACGGGCGCACAACGGGGGCATAATGAACGCATCACGGGGGCACAGTGGGGGCATCACGGGGGCACAACGGGGGCATAACGGGGGCATAATGAAGGCATCACGGGGGCACAACGGGGGCACAACGGGGGCACAACGGGGGCACAATGGGGGCATAATGAAGGCATCACGGGGGCACAGTGGGGGCACAACGGGGCCACAACGGGGGCATAATGAAGTTTTCAGCAATCGCCGTATTGTCTTGTCTGTGTCCGGGCTGGCATATGTACAGGAGTCGTACCATGACAGTCAGACCGTGCAGCCTAAAGGCTGCTTCCAATAGATGGGGGGGGGGGGGCGGGGCCTGTTGGACCAGGGTGGTCCGGCAACAAATTGCAACTGAGTACAATACAATACAATACATTACATACTATTCCAAAACTTTTATTTGCTCGCACCGCTCGCAAACACAAGGCATCACGGGGGCACAACGGGGGCACAATGGAGGCACAACAGAAGCACAACGGGGGCACAACGGGGGCATAATGAAGGCATCACGGGGGCACAATGGGGGCACAACGGGGGACAACGGGGGCATAATGAAGGCATCATGGGGGCATAGTGGGGGCACAGTGGGGGCACAACGGGGGCACAACGGGGGCATAATGAAGGCATCACGGGGGCACAACGGGGGCACAACGGGGGCATAATGAAGGCATCACGGGGGCACAGTGGGGGCACAACGAGGGCACAACGTGGGCACAACGGGGGCACGACGGGGGCATAATGAACGCATCACGGGGGCACAGTGGGGGCACAATGGGGGCACAACGGGGGACAACGGGGGCATAATGAAGGCATCACGGGCGCACAATGGGGGCACAACGGGGGCACAACGGGGGCACAATGGGGGCACAATGGGGGCATAATGAAGGCATCACGGGGGCACAGTGGGGGCACAATGGGGGCACAACGGGGGCACAACGGGGGCATAATGAACGCATCACGGGGGCATAGTGGGGGCACAACGGGGGCACAACGGGGGCACAACGGGGGCATAATGAAGGCATCACGGGGGCATAGTGGGGGCACAACGGGGGCACAACGGGGGCACAACGGGGGCATAATGAAGGCATCACGGGGGCATAGTGGGGGCACAATGGGGGCACAACGGGGGCATAACGGGGGCATAATGAAGGCATCACGGGGGCACAATGGGGGCACAACGGGGGCACAACGGGGGCACAACGGGGGCACAATGGGGGCATAATGAAGGCATCACGGGGGCACAGTGGGGGCACAACGGGGGCACAACGGGGGCATAATGAAGTTTTCAGCAATACAATACAATACATTACATACTATTCCAAAACTTTTATTTGCTCGCACCGCTCGCAAACACAAGGCATCACGGGGGCACAACGGGGGCACAATGGAGGCACAACAGAAGCACAACGGGGGCACAACGGGGGCATAATGAAGGCATCACGGGGGCACAATGGGGGCACAACGGGGGACAACGGGGGCATAATGAAGGCATCATGGGGGCATAGTGGGGGTACAGTGGGGGCACAACGGGGGCACAACGGGGGCATAATGAAGGCATCACGGGGGCACAACGGGGGCACAACGGGGGCATAATGAAGGCATCACGGGGGCACAGTGGGGGCACAACGGGGGCACAACGGGGCCACAACGGGGGCACGACGGGGGCATAATGAACGCATCACGGGGGCACAGTGGGGGCACAATGGGGGCACAACGGGGGACAACGGGGGCATAATGAAGGCATCACGGGCGCACAATGGGGGCACAACGGGGGCACAACGGGGGCACAGTGGGGGCACAATGGGGGCATAATGAAGGCATCACGGGGGCACAGTGGGGGCACAATGGGGGCACAACGGGGGCACAACGGGGGCATAATGAACGCATCACGGGGGCATAGTGGGGGCACAACGGGGGCACAACGGGGGCACAACGGGGGGCATAATGAAGGCATCACGGGGGCATAGTGGGGGCACAACGGGGGCACAACGGGGGCACAACGGGGGCATAATGAACGCATCACGGGGGCATAGTGGGGGCACAACGGGGGCACAACGGGGGCATAACGGGGGCATAATGAAGGCATCACGGGGGCACAGTGGGGGCACAACGGGGACACAACGGGGGCACAATGGGGGCATAATGAAGGCATCACGGGGGCACAGTGGGGGCACAACGGGGCCACAACGGGGGCATAATGAAGTTTTCAGCAATCGCCGTACTGTCTTGTCTGTGTGGGGCTGGCATATGTACAGGAGTCGTACCATGACAGTCAGACCGTGCAGCCTAAAGGCTGCTTCGAAT